>OU342471.1:0-1200000 GCA_910589355.1 Parapoynx stratiotata
GTGGCAGCACGGCGTTGGCTCTCGACCGGCGACTCTGTGAAGGTAGCTGCCGAAGCATCCATGCCCCGACAGCACCTGTGTCAACCGAAAGTTGAGCGTCCCGTGCTCTCTCACCAGCCATTCGACCATATTTGGCCGAATGCCTCCGATGGTCCAGTGGCCGGCTGCAGGATCCTCCAACCTGCGCCGCCATTCCCTCAGAGTAGACGCGTGGGCTCTGTCCCTCCAGCGTCTCACCATTTCCGGTAGTGGCCGGACTCCCTCGGCACGCACCTGGGCGCTGCGTCGATATACGTCAGCCAACGCCCTCGCGTCTAGGTCCCACGGAGGGGTACCTGCCAGCACGCACGCAGCGTCACAGGACACGGTGCGATACCCACGGATGACCCTAATGGCCATCACTCTTTGGGCTCTTCGTAGTAGGGCAGCGTTGTGTGGAGACAACGTGTCTGCCCAGATCGGTGACCCATATAGGGCCATGGATCTGACGACCCCAGTATACAGACGGCGACATGCCGTGCTGGGGCCGCTCAGATTCGGCAATAACCGGCTCAGAGCCGCCGCAGTCCTGAGGAGCTTCGGACACATGCGGCTAAAGTGCTCGTTAAAGGACCAACGTGGGTCGAGCTCTAGTCCCAAATAGCGCATATGATCTTTTAGCGGTATGCGCACCCCATTGATGGTAATTCCTGCTCCATGTGGGGGTTTCATCCTCGGCCCATGAAAGAGGAGGGCCTCTGTCTTTTCGAGAGCCACTTTGAGACCAAGGCTCTCAATGCGACTGACCACCAGTGTTACGCTGACTGTTGCTAGACGCGCGGCTTCGGCATAGTTATCGCCATTCGCCAGAATAAGCGTGTCGTCAGCGTAACACGTGACACAGGTTCCTGGCAGGAGACTTCCCCGGAGCACCCAGTCATAACCAATATTCCACAGGAGCGGGCCGAGCACCGACCCCTGTGGAACTCCGCAAGAGGTTGTCCGTCTCACCATACTTCCGCGACGATCCAGGCACATAATGAGCCTGTTGCGGAGGTAATTACGGACTATCCGAACCAAATATGGAGGCACTTGATGGTAGCGTAATGCCTCCTCGATACACGCAAAGGGCAGGGTGTTAAAAGCGTTGGCAATGTCCAATGACACCGCCAAGGTCACCCTGCCCCTTGAAACCGCTTCTGTCGCGAATGCCTTGACAGAGCAAATGGCGTCGATGGTAGAGCGGTTTTCACGGAACCCGAACTGGTTGTTGGATAGATTCGGGCCGGACTCTTTCAAGTGCTGGTTGATGCGGGTGGATATAATCCTTTCCAGAAGTTTGCCCGCTTCATCCAGTAAAACGATGGGCCTGTAAGCCGACGGGATGTTGGGTGGCTTACCAGGCTTCGGCAATAAGACCAGACGGCCCATTTTCCAACTTTTGGGGAAACGACCCGAGGATAGGCAAAGGTTGTAGATCCCCTTAAGTCGATTCTCTAACGTAGCGAGAGACGCGGCAAGAACCTTGCCGGGAACACCGTCCGGACCAGGAGCTGTAGTTTTGGCCCGGAGTCTTCTCACCACCACCTCCATCTCTCCCGCAGTAATAGGGGGGGGAAGGTTATCATCCTCCAGTTCGGCCCTAGTGATTGGAGCAATATAGGGCGGGATATGCTCCGCTCGAGATGGAAACAGAGCGGAGATGATATCATCGAGGAACGCGGGCTCCAGCGTTTCAGTAGCTGGAGGACCCGTGTTGCACATCTTACTGCGAATGGTTCTGTATGGACGCCCCCACGGGTCCGCGTCAAGTAGATCCAGCCATTCTTTGTATGCAGCGGATTTGGCCTCAGCAATCGCGACCCTAAAAGTGTGTCGGGCCTCTTTTAGCGCTGCATGCAGCTGCGCCTCTACCTCTTCATCCCTTCTGGTGGGGCGTAGTCTGCGGTGCCTGGTGAATGCTCTGCGTCTGGTTATGCAGACACGCCGCATCTCAGCCAGCTCCGCAGTCCACCAATAGACCTCGCGCTTTGGAGGCAGACGTCTTGTCCTCGGCATAGACGCATCACAGATGCGTACCAGTGATTCTCCGAATAAAGCCACCTCTTCGTCAACGTCCGTGGAAGGTTGCGAATACTCGTTGAACCAGTCTTCCATCAGGGCGGCCTCTCCCGCCAATTCTTTATTAAATTTGGCCAGCGACCACCTAGGAAACACTTGTGGAAGACCGGCTCTAGGCGCTGTAGCTCCGGTAACCCCTCGATAGGGAGACATGTCGAACGTAATGTAGCGGTGGTCCGACAGTGTCTCCGCCTCTACGTGGACTCGCCAATCAGCAACGTGTGTCGCGAGAGCAGGGGTAGCGAACGTAAGGTCCACTATAGACCCCCCCCGCTGTCGCACACAGGTGTCAATAGAGCCCCTGTTGAGCAGAACAAGGCCGAACATGTTTGCCCAATCCTCGACAATGGATCCACGTGCATCCGTGGCAGGGGAACCCCACGCCGTTGACTTGGCGTTGAAGTCCCCTGCCACGAAGACCTGACAGGGTGCAGCACGACGAACCGCTGCACCTACCAATCCGACAAATGACTCGAATTGAGCCAAGGGGCGATTTGGGGAGAAGTATACGCCGACCAGTACTATGTCTCCCCATTTCGCGACGACATATCCATGGCCCCGCTCCTTGATGTTGAGGGGCGGGGACCTTGATGACGGTGACCGTATAATGACCACAGTCGAGTCTTGATCAGCGGCATAGTTGTTATTGCCGGGCGGAGAAAAATACGGCTCCGCGACAACCGAAATGTCAATCAACCACTCCGGCATGGTTTGCATGAGCAGATCTTGCGCACCGCCGGAGTGGTTGAGGTTGCCCTGAAGAATCTTGTAAATGGGTGTATTCGCCATTAAGATTCCATGGCTTCTTGCGGCGGTACCCGCTTCGCATTTGAGGCAGCCGGGGCCATGACGGCTGCCTTTCTACCTTTAGGCGGGGGTGGGGCATTGCAGCTCTTCCCGCGCATAATGTGGCTTGATGGCTTTTTCGCGTTTGCACAAAGCGTGCAGTGAGGCTCGTTCGTGCAAGCCGCTGCTTTGTGGCCAGTCTGGCCGCACCGAAAGCAGAGCTCACTCCGATCCACGTCAGATGGACAACGCTGTCGAGTATGTCCGACCTCGTGACAGCGGAAACATTTCCTGGGACGCGGCTCAAGCACACGAATTCGTGCCGCACTCCAACCAACAAAAAGCCTTTTCTCAGCCATCACTACTTTCGCCGCTGCAACTGGGCATTTCACCAGGACGGAGCCCATGCCGTCCGGATGCCGACGAATTTCGCTTACTGTTATGCTGTCCATTGCACACTCTGTTTTTATAACAATGGCAGCGACCACATCGTCCTTCGTGACCGAGTCATCCAGGTCAATGACCCGGAACTCCGCTCGCTTCACCGGTCTAGTGACCCGAACGTCCTCCTTCAACACCGTTCTCAGCTTTTCGGCCAGAGCGTCGGCTTTAGCGGCATTGTCAGCCGCGTCTTCACCACTGGCTATTTGGAGTATACGTGCTCCGGTAGCGGCTCCCCTAATATAGACGGGAACAAGGCCAAGCTCGCCCAAGTCGATTACGCTACGCGCCCTATTGATCACGTCAGCGTACGTAAGGCCCTTCTGCTCTGCGTCTGAGTCAATTGTCAAGACCACTGCAGCCGTACGAGGGACCCGTATCTTTCTCGGCTTCATCTGTTTGCCCTTCGAAGTCTGCGGGGCTGTGGCCGTGAGCCGACGAGCTTTCCCCCTCTGCTTACGCGACTGTTGTACTTGCCAGTCTCCCTCGTTTGTGCTGGCAGGAACTGTTTTCCCCGTCTGACTGGCTTTGGCCGGGGCCGGGGCAGCCGCTGCTGTGGCTATCTCAGGCTTGTTTTTGCCCTGACCCTTTGTCTTTCTCGCTTCTTTGGGAGGGTTCCTCTCCGAGTGCGGCCGTGCTGCCGCAGCGGACGAAAGGTCATCCTCACTAGCTGGTGCACGTCTAGGTGCCCGGCTTCCACCTATGATGACCGGGGGAAGTGATTTGTCCCGGTTCCTGTCCGAGGCGAGCGCAGGACGCGGCCTATCTGGCACAAACTTGCCCTCGACTTTCGCGTCCACAATGTTTAGGATACTGGCACGCATCTCGTCCATTTCCTTCTTTATGTCTTTGGACATCTCCTTCAACAGCCTTACCATCTGCGCCGGAGTTATTTGCTCATCGCCTGTGAGCGCTGAGCCCTCGACGGCACATGCAGTCGTAGTCGGCTCCATTCGACGCCTTATGTCCAGAAGCTCAACTCTTACTTCAGACATCTCTTTGCGACTCTCCGCCAGGTCCTCGGTGAGCCGCTTATTGTCCTCCTGGAGCCTCTTTACCTTGGCCAGTAACTTGGCATTCTCGTCAGAGGCTGTACGCTTGACGAGTGTTGACGACCTTGCCGTTATGTTGTCGGCTATGTTATTCAGGGCTTTGACGTACGTGCCCTTTAAATTGCCAGATTTCCGAGCAATTTCCCGACACAACTTCGCATCTTCGAGGAAATCCTCACGCAGCTCATACGCCGGTGGCTCTTCTTCATCTTCCAGCATACGCATGGACGCCTCTGAATGAGCGGAGCTCGATCTTAGCCTCCGTCTTTCCGCATCTTTGGCCATGTCTTCGGCCAGACTCTTCTCAGCCAGGAGGCGGGTCTCTTCCCTTAATTGGTCATTATATGCAGCCTTCGCCTTGGCCATCCCAACATATTGGCCAGTTGTGGGCGGTCTGCCCCTTCCTCTCTTGTCGGTCGGCTTCTTTGCGGCCGACACGGAACTGTCGTCGGACCCACTGTCCGATTCCGATTGGCTGCCGACGCCGCTTCCCCTGCTGGTATGGGTGCGCTTCCTCTTTTTACTGGCTTTAGAGGCCACCGTCTCTGTCGATTTGAACGAGCAATCCGACATCACTTCGTCGCTGACTACGACCTTGTTCTTCAAAAATTCACTTCGTCTGGAGTGAGTACTTACACTAGGGTTTTGGGTTTTATATTTGGAACTCTTCATATTTATCCCACGAGCATGAGGGAAACATAGTGTCCACCCGGGTGGTGCCCTCTGCACCCGGGTAACCCTACTACACTGGGGGGACGGGTAGTACCCCAGGATGGCGCTAGTTGGTGGACTGTGAGCCGCTCACCACCCGAAGGCCCCCTGTTGCCGCGGTCACCAACAACAGGGACTTGCTGATTTTTATGGTGGTTTACTCCACTTGGCCCGGCCAATTAAGGCAAGGCCCCTACACCCCCAAGCTGGCAGCGAGACATGACCACTACACCAAACAAGGAGGCACAGGTTGCCCGACAGGGGCCCGAAGACCAAATCAGCGGCTACAGACCGTAGCCACCGATCCCGCCGCACCGCAGACCTTGAAGGTCCGCCATACCACGCCACACGAAGGTGGCCACTGAGCCCCGAAAGGAGCCCGAAGACGAAATACGTCACCACATAGGCAAGAGTTGCCTAAGCGCGAAAGCGCCGACCACACACGGTCATAAGAACGACCCGCAGGCCTTGGAGGCCCGCCATACCACGACAACAAAAATGTCCGCTGTCCCTAATAAGGGCCTTTCTTCAAACACCACATCCACACTCCTTTGAAAGGTAAATGGGTCGGGAGTGGCCACCACACGCACCTTGAAGATGCCTCACATCATCGCCGGACGCACAAGTCCCAACGGGAATCAACAAATAAAGAGACTCGACCGTTTCCTCTCCGCTGACAGTTCGCAGAGGAGTGGGAGCAACCGCAACTGATGTTACTCCCACTCCCCTCCCAGGGTGCACCACGAGGAGGTCTGCCAGCCCGCACCCCTAACCTAACCTTTTTTTTTTTTTTTTTTTTTTTTTTTGTCGAGGGGGAATGCTCATGCATACCCTGCCGCTGGGGGGCGACAGGGTTATGTGGGACTCTAGCGATTTGTTGCCACCAGCCTACCCACTAAACCTACCCCGGAGTTCCGCGTCTCGTCTAGAGAGTGGGAAAGGGGGTATCGCGCTTGGCGCGTTTGGCCCCGTCAGACCCACTCAGACGCTCGCTCGCGCTGCTGCAGATGGAATGCAGCGCGAACCCACCACTGCCGGAGGCATGAGGAGTCCCGAACTCAAGGACTCCTCACCGTCGCAGGGACCAGTGCAATGCGAGCAGTTGTCGCCCCGCAGACAACCACCCGCTGGTTCCCACTAGGACGGCAGAGTCTGGTGCCACAACCTCCTCCGTCGTCCTGTCCTCCGGCGCCTCCTCGCATCGGCGAGGGGATCCTCCTCACGGCGGCGTTCGGCATCTTCCTTTGCGGACATGACGGTCTCGCAAAAGGTGGCCATCGCCTGCCATGCCCTCTTACTCTCAAGCATCGCCCGTATGACTGTGGGCAATGCGAGGTCTGAACCAATAGCAGCTCGTAAAACTCGCCGCTCCTCCTCCCATGCTGGACACTCCGATAAAGTGTGGAAGGCCGTGTCTTCCACGTCGCCGCAAGCATGACAGACCGAAGTCGCTTCCCTGCCGGCGACTTTGTGCAGGTATCTGCCGAAGCATCCGTGCCCCGACAGTATTTGTACCAGCCGGTAGGAAAGCGACCCCGATCTTCTCTCTACCCATTTCCTTAAAACTGGAGCAATAGCCGAGACCGTCCAAGAGCCAGCGCGCGGCTCCCTTAGGCGTCTTTTCCATCTCCGCAAACTGGCTTTCTGGGCATTGCCCCGCCAACGCTCTATTTCCTCCGGACATAACCTCCCATCTCTCTCTAAAACCTCGCAACGCTTCTGGTAAACAGAGGCGAGCACTTTAGCCTGCAATTCCCAAGGTGGGATTCCGGAAAGTGTGCAGGCAGCCTCAAAAGATATCGTTCTGTACCCCCTTACGGCTCTAATAGCCAGAATACGCTGCGCCCTGCGTAATACCGCCTTGTTTCTATTGTTTAGGGCATCTATCCATACAGGTGCCCCATAAAGAGCCATCGACGCCACGACTCCGACAAACAACCTCCTGCAGGAGCTACTCGGACCACCAACGTTAGGAAGCAGACGGCCGAGTGCTAAGGCGGTACCAACTAGTTTTGGAGTAAGCCGCTTAAAATGCTCCTGGAAATTCCATTTACTGTCCAACGTGAGACCTAAATATTTCATGTTGGCCTTGACTTCTATAGTCACCCCACCAACGACGATGTTAGCGCCGGGGGGCGGCTTTCTACGTGGTCCATAAAAGCAAATAGCCTCTGTTTTTTCAAGGGCGACACGTAGTCCCAATCGACCAATTCGGGCTGCCACCTGGGCAGTTCCTGCCGTCGCCAATAGAGCGGCCTCTCTATATGTGTCTCCGCGAGCTAGAACCAGCGTGTCATCGGCATAGCACACAAGGTGCAGCCCGCGGATAAGGGCACCTCGCAACATCCAATCAAAGCCTATGTTCCACAACAGAGGCCCGAGAACTGAGCCCTGCGGAACGCCACGACTCATTATGCGCTGACGCACACTACCCGTCAAATCCTGATACAATATAACACGCTCCCGTAGATAATCCGCGATAACCTGCTGGATGTACTGGGGCACCCCGTGGTATTGGAGCGCCTCCAAGATGGTACTGAACGGGAGCGTGTTGAACGCATTGGCGATGTCTAAAGACACCGCCAGCAACACACCTCCTCTCGATGTTGCCTCATTAGAGAGGGTTTTCACTTGAAGGATCGCATCAATTGTGGATCGACGCTCTCTAAAGCCGTATTGGTTATTGGCCAAGTCTGGGCCTACTGTAGTGAGATGGTTTGTTATACGAGAAGCCAAGATTTTCTCAAATACTTTCCCTGCCTCATCCAATAGGACAATGGGCCTATACGCCGACGGGGAATCCGTAGGTCGTCCCTCCTTTCTCAGCAGTACTAGCCGCCCCCTTTTCCAGATCTTCGGAAATTGGCCGTGTATGAGACACTTATCCAGCAAGGACCGAAAACAAGTCTCCATTTCTTTTAGGGCCAAAGCCAACACACGGGCGTGGACACCGTCAGGGCCGGGGGCAGTTTTCTTCCCCCTAAGTCTCTCTAGAGCGTTGTCGAACTCCCCGTCGGTAATTGGGAAAGCTTCTCTGTCACTCAATTCACTTCTCGGAGGCATACGAGGGGGATCAAATTCTGGCTGTTCAGGGAACAGAGTCGCAACAGTAGCTTCTAAAAGCTGAGGCTCGAGGGTTTCAGTCACCGGGGGGCCGCGGTTTCGCAAACGATTGCGAACCATGCGGTATGGGCGCCCCCAGGGATCTCTGTTAAGACTCTCGAGTAACTCCTCCCAGGCGAGCTGTTTGGCCTGCATGATAGCTACCTGAAACGATTTTTTAGCGACTTTGTAGGTCTCTATCAGGCTATTCTCAAATACCGGGTCACGGACTCTCCTTCTGCGATACCGAGAGATAGCTTTCTTGGTCCGCTTACACTCTGTACGCAAGTTGGCTAGCTCTTGAGACCACCAATACACAGCTTTGTCCGGCGGCGGTCTCTTAGAGCGAGGCATCGCCGAATCGCATATGGCAGTAAGAGCTTCTTTAAATCTGACCGCTGACATGTCTACTCCAACGTCAGGGGCCCAATCTGCCACCCAACCATTGATTGCCGCCGCCTCAATAGCGCTGTCTTTATTCAAGCGCGTAATAGCCCAGCGCGGAAAGAAATTGTCCGAGTTGTTGCTCCTCTGAATGATGTTGTGGAGGGAGACACTAAATCGAATATACAAATGGTCCGATAGTGTCTCCTCCTCGACCAAGACTCTCCAGTCTAGAACTCTATCTGCGACAGCAGGGGAAGCGAAAGTCAAATCCACTATGGACCCACCCTGCTGCCGAACACATGTGAGCGATGACCCAATATTAAGGAGGGCAAGTCCGGAAGTTACCGCCCACTCCTCCACGATTTCACCTCTTAGATCCGTTCTCGGGGAGCCCCAGGATGTAGATTTGGCATTAAAATCGCCGAGAACGATGACCGACCTTGGGGCCGCACGGTGTACAGCGGACCCCAGCTCTCCAATGAATATTTCAAATTCAGCCAATGATTTATTGGGTGAGAAATAAACCCCTATAACAATGAACTCTCTCCACTTGATAGTGACAAAGCCTCGACCCCTGTGTACAACAGATAGGGGTGGAGCAGAAACACAGCTCGAACCTATTATTGCAACTGAACCATTCAAATCCGCAACCCAATTGGATCGCGGAGGAACTGTGTATGGTTCAGCTGCAACTGCCACCTCGATTTCCCACTCTGCCATATGCTGAAGAAGAAGACTTTGCGCAGCAGCAGAGTGGTTTAGATTTGTTTGCAGAAATTGGCAACTATCCATTATTGTCTGTCAACATTTCCTCTTGCTGCGTGTTTCGCGCCGACTCAGTAGCAGCCTTGGTCCGTAGGGCCACTTTCCTCCTGTTGTGGCGGGGCGGGGAACATTTTTTTCCACCAATTATATGACCCGCAGATTTTCCCGCTTCTGCACACACCACACAGTGTGGTGCATCAGTGCAAGAAGCCGCTACATGACCTTTCTTGCCACAACGATAGCAAGAGCCGCTGCGATCAACAGTTGCCGTGCAGTTAGCCTTGGAGTGCCCCTCTTCCAAGCATCTAAAGCACCTGTACGGACGAGGATCCAGGAGCCTAACTTGGGCCGAGCTCCATCCAACAAGGAGCCGGCGCCCGTCCGTTAATTTCTTCGCAACGTCGACCGGACATTGCACCCAGGCCGAACCCATTCCAGCTGGACCATCTCGAATTTCACCTACTTTAACGTGGTCTAAATTGCACTCTCCTTTCTCAGCCACTGTTTGTTTAAGTTCCTCTCTCGTGACTGAATCGTCAAGATAGGTAATTCGCAATTCCGCACATTTAACCGGCCGAACAACTTTTCCCCCTTCCGGTATAATGCTCCGGAGCTTTTCAGCCAATAGATCGGCTTTTTCCGGAGCAAGGCTTTTGGGTAGCTCCATCAGCCGGTCCCCGGTCGCCGTTGTTTTGAAACGAACACCGGTGTCAAGCCCGACCTCAGCCAAGCCAACAGAGCTCCTCGCCCTCACAATGATTTCGGCAAACGTTGCCTTTCTATTTTCCATATCCGGTGGCAGGGAAATAACTACTGCCTGAGTGCGAGGAGGACGTAGTCTTCTCCTGCGTGTCGTCTTGGGCTTTCTTGCCACCGTTTGAGCCGGCTTGACCTGTGCTACTTTGGGCTGAGAATGTTTCTCTGCTTCCTTCTTTTTCTTTTTGTTTTTCTGTTTTCTACTCTCCGCCGTCACCCACTCTCCCTCGGCAGATGTGGACGCCGTGGGCTGTCTGGGTTCTGGCTCAGCCAGAGGGCGGAGTACTTTCTTGACTGGAGGGGGGGCGAGTGCTACCTTCTTCGCCTTACTCTTTGTTGACACAATTGCACTGCTAGGTTTGTCAACGACAGTCTTGCCCGTACTTTTGGCAGCCTGTGCCGCTTCTCGCTTTTTGTCAGCAGCCAAAGGTGGCCTAGGCGTTTTCGCCGGAAGAAGTGTGCCCTCAATTTGGGCGTTGACCATGTTCCGAGCTGCCGCCATGTATCCTCTAAATATACTATCCATTTCAGCCCGAGTGACCGGCGCCGCATCAGAAGAAGGACCGGTTGGCGATGGATTTGCCTCTTTTGGTTGGGATTGAGCCCTCGTTGCAGCCTTAAGTTGCGCTTGAAAGTCCATGCGCATCTCCGCCATCTCTTTTCGGACTTCGGCAAAGTTGCGCTCAAGGCGCTCGTTGTCGCTCCGTAACTGCGCGTTCTCCCTCTCGAGCTTGGAAACCTCCGAAGAAACGGTGCATTTAAGGATGCCAAGCGTGAAGTCTTTTATTCGAGCCGATGAATCCTTTAAGATCTTCTGATGAGTTCCCTTAAGGTGGCTCGATGTCTTTGACACTTTCATAATAGCATCCAATTCCTCCTCTACCCCCCTGAACATTTGGGTGGCTCGGGGTTCCTCCGTCGAATCCATGTCGTCCTCACATTGTAGAGAGGCGAACGAATTAGAGCGCAAATTCCTCTTTTGCGCAATCTCTAGTGCGAGTTCCCTTTCGGCTTCCAACCTCATCGACTCCTGCAGTTGCCGATTGTAGTCTCTCTTGGCTTGCGCAAGACCCACATACTCACCCGTAGTGGGCGGGCGGCCACGTCCTCGATTGGTCGTCACCTTTTTAGGCGCCGACACAGCGCTATCCGCACTCGATGCACCCTCTGAGTCGGATCCAGATCTAGACGCTAATCTGGCGCGTCCCCTCTTACGTCCCTTGGATTGGGACATGACTTCCTCATCGTCTGACCCAGCGTCATTTAATGACAAACAGGACCCGAAGTCCGACAGTCGCCTCTCTTGCTCAATATCGTCGTCCATCGGATCGACTTTTCCACTCTCTGCCCTACCGGCTTTCACATTCACCGCGCTATCTTTCGATGTACTAGGCGCCTTCTCTTTTAGGTACTGACTGCGTACCGAGCTTTTGCTTCCACCACTCACAATTCTTAAACTAAGGGGTTTGGTTTTTGGTTTTGATTTAGACACTTCCATGTTTGTCCCACGAGTATGGGGGAAATAAGCGGTCCACCCGGGTGGTGCCCCCTGCACCCGGGCAACTCTACTACGCTCACCAGGTCGAGCAGTCTGGCGAGGTTGGCGCTAACTGGTGGGCTATACGCTGCCCACCACCCGAAGGCCCTCTGTTGCCGCGTTCACCAACAACAAAGACTTGCGGATTTTTATGGTGGTATACTCCACTTGGCCCGGCCAGTCAAGGCAAGGCCCCTACACCCCCTATTCAGCAGCGAGACATGACCACGTACACTGAGCTAGAAGATACAGGTTGCCCGACGAGGGCCTGTCATACAGGACTCCCCGCCGCGCAGAAGGGACAGGCGAAAGACGCCACGACCTATACGCTGGGCTTGAAGCCCAACCACCCACGAGCATAAGCTCCACTGGCCCTAAAAAGAGCCCTTTCCACAAACAGAGCAGCTGCTCCGTGAGCATTGAATGCTCCTGACATTGACCGTGGTAAAAACGATCCGCAGACTAAAAGACCGCCATCCAACGACTACAAAAGAGTCCGCTGGCCCATAAATTGGGCCCAACAACGCCACAGCCACAGAACTCTGATGAGCAGAGGATCTGAAAGCAGCCCACCGAACGCCATGAAGGCGCCAACCACTTTAAGGCACTGAAGCCTACGCGGGAATCAAAAAAGGGACTCAACCGCCCACCTTCTTCAGACCATTAGCCCACCGTCGAAAACCGGTTTGGAGAATAGCACTCGCTTACAACCGGTGTTCGACGTTGGTTGCCCAGGGTACGCCACGAGGAGGCTGTCTGAACTGGTACCCCACCCCTAACCTAACCTAACCTAACCTAACCTAACCTAACCTAACCTAACCTAACCTAACCTAACCTAACCTAACCTAACCTAACCTAACCTAACCTAACCTAACCTTTTTTTTTTTTTTTTTTTTTTTTTTTTTTTTTTTTTTTTTTTTTTTTTTTTTTTTTGACCCGGGGTAATGGCCGACCCATACCAGGCTTCGGGGGAAGACCTGGTTATGCGGGGCTCGAACCCGCTAAACCCCCCGGGGGCAACTCCTCCGCCGCGATATGCGGTGCCGGGTTCTCGAGTACGCACCAGCAACCGCCGCGGCCAGCCTTTCGGCCTCCACAGGCCTGTCCCTGGAGGGGGACCAGCCGCCCCGTGCCACGGGAGCGACTGCCGACGAGCCGTGCAATGCGGGTGACTGCCTCCATGACCAAGGACCCCCGTCCCGTCACCCGCGTGGCCCTGAGCTCCGGCGACGCCCCGAGAGGCGCCACCATCATTGCCCTGTCGGATGGCCGGGTCGCCGGGCAAACGCCCCGACGCGACCCTCGACTGCCGGGCAAACACCCCGACGCAGCCCGCCGCCGGACAAAAGCCCCGACACGGCCAGTCACCGGGCAGATGCCCCGACGTGACTCCTCGTCCGCCAGGCGCCGGGCAGATACCCCGCCGCGCGCTGGCTGCCACCGGGCAGACGCCCCGCCGTGGCTTCCTGGTGCACAGGGAAGGGCTCGAATCTTCGACGCTGCCTGCACGGTTTCGGGAACATGCCGTACTACGCAACTGCAGGACTAAGGGGCCTCCAATCCGAGCATGCCCAGTGCCCCAGACGGTGCCCGTAGTGCTTCGGGACTGTTGGCGTGGCGGTCGTGGGCAGGAGCTAGGTCAGTGGCAGGGAACACTGACAACACCGCGGGTGCCGAATCCGCTACCGGCCTGCCCTCCACCTCCACCGATCGCCGTACAACTACCCTACGGGACTTAGCGGCCTTAGGGACCGGGTTCTCCCCCTCGCACCTCGCGACTGCCGGGCAAACACCCCGTCGCAGCCGTCCGCCGCCGGACAAACACCCCGACGCGGCCAGTCACCGGGAAAATACCCCGACGTGACTCTAAAACCACCAGACACCGAGCAGATACCCCGCCGTGCACTGGTTGCCACCGAGCAAATACCCCGACGTGGCCTTTCCTCACGTGAGAACTGGAGAGGAGAATCAGTGCGAACCCTGTCAAGGTGAGTGGGCCAGACGAGATTTTCCGGGGTGACGAGGCCCGTACTCTATGCTCGAACTGAAGCCTTTCGGGGGTGGGAAGGCCCCTAGTAAGCGACTCCCACAGCACGAGAGAATAGGACACACATCTCTCAGACGCCAATGTCTCACGACAGCGCGAGTTCTCCTGCGCGTATGGCAGGCGACAACATACCTACCATACAACCGCAGGCGAACCCCCGCAAACCACCGCCCAAGAGGGCAACGACCTCCAAATAGCGCCGGTTCCCCCGTGCGTGCGCCAGGCGACAACATACCTGACACACAACCACGGATGAACCCGCGCGAACCTCCGCCCGAAACGGGCCGCAACAAGCCAACGCCCAAGAGGGCAAAGACCCGAAAACACCCACACCCGTGTCACTACGGGTCGCTGGTCGTGACGACCAGCCATCCACCGCCATGAATGGCACCTAGCCCTGAAAAGGGCCGTTTCGACAACCGGCGCTAAGAGCGCGCCGGCCGGGCTTCATGCGCCTAATGGCGCTTCGCCCTCCTCCGCTGACAGTTCGCAGAGGTGCGGGAGCAACCGCAACTGTTGCTACTCCCGCCCCCCTCCCAGGGTGCACCACGAGGAGGTCTGCCAGCTCGCACCCCAACCTAACCTAACCTAACCTAACCTAACCTAACCTAACCTAACCTAACCTAACCTAACCTAACCTAACCTAACCTAACCTAACCTAACCTTTTTTTTTTTTTTTTTTTTTTTTTTTTTTTTTTTTTTTTCCCGGGGTAATGGCCGTCCCATACCAGGCTTCGGGGGAAGACCTGGTTATGTGGGGCTCGAACCCACTAAACCCCCCGGGGGCAACCTCCTCCGCCGCGCTTGTCGACACTGGGATCCCAAGTGCGCTCCAATGTCGACGCGGCTGGACCTTTCGGCCCTCCACCAGCTTGTCCCTGGAGGGGGACCAGTCGCTCCGTGCCACGGGAGCGACTGCTGACGAGCCGTGCAATGCGGGTGACTGCCTCCATACCAAGGACCCCCGTCCCGTCACCCGCTTGGCCCTGGGCTCAGACAACGCCCCAGAGGGGGGCATCGCCATCATCGCCCTGTCAGAAGCTCGGCCACCGGGCAAAAGCCCCGACGTGGCCACGACTGTCGGGCAAACGCCCCGACACAGTCCGCCGCCGGACAAACGCCCCGATGCGGCTACTCAACAGCCCGTTAAATTGGACCGTCTAGGCGCGCGTAAGCGCGTCGCCTCCGCCCGCCGCGGCGGCGTCGTCGCGGATCCGCTAGGGGGTCATCCTCCCTGGCCCGCTCTAATGTTTCCTTTTCCGACATTACGCTTTCGGCGAAGGAAGCCACGGCGTCCCAGCACCTCTCGCTCGCAATCATGGCTTTGACCACGCTGGGGAGCGAGAGGTCTGTTCCTATAGCGCGCATAAGTATCGCGCGTTGCCGTCCAAAGAATGAACAGTGCTCTAAAGTGTGTTGGGCACTATCCTCCTCCTGCCCGCATTGGGCACATTCCGTTGTTGCCTCCCTCCCAATACGGTTTAGATAGCTGCCAAAGCACCCGTGATTAGAAAGCAGCTGCACCATATGGAAAGTTAGGGCGCCATGTTTCCTCTTGACCCATTTGTATAGGAGTGGGTGAAGTGCGTCTAGCGTTCTCCTGCCATACACAGCAACCTCAAGCTTGTTAGCCCATTCTGCCACCAAGTTCTTATTGGCCTGACGTCTCAATCGCTCCAAATCAACGGGAACATTCGTGCGTCTTGCCTCACTCTTCCTATTATATATTTCGGTGAGAACTTTCGCCTCCATCTCCCACGGCGGGGTTGCTGCCAGCGCGCAGGCAGCATCAAATCCGATTGTACAATAGCCCCTGATGATCCGATTCGCTGCGATCCGTTGCGCTTGACGCAGCTGAGTACAGTTACGCTCCGAGAGAGAATCAGACCACACAGGGCTACCATACAATGCCATCGAGCGGAGGACCCCAGCGTACAATTTACGACAGGTGCCGCTGGGTCCCCCAACATTCGGCAGGAGTCTGGCTAACGACCCCGCCGTGCCAACTAACTTCTTCCTTAATAGGCGAAAATGCTCCTCAAAACATAATGTGTCGTCCAATATAAGCCCTAGATACTTAAAGCTAGACCCGATACAAATTCTGGTATGCTCGACTTCAATATATAGCCCTGTGGTACGCCTAGATCGTGGTGGCCTAAAGCAGATCGCTTCAGTTTTGTGGGCAGCAACTTTAAGCCCGAGCTTCTTGATGCGACCAACCACGAGACCAGTTGCAGCCGTTGCCAACGCTGCGGCCTGAAACGGATCCTTGTGTCTGGCCGTAATAAGGGTGTCATCCGCATAGCAAATCACCCCCATCCCGGGCAGACACGAGGCCCTCAAGGCCCAGTCATATCCGATATTCCACAGGAGTGGACCAAGCACCGACCCCTGTGGAATACCGCACATCATTCGACGCCTCTGTAATGTACCGTTCCGACCTACAAAAACAATCTCTCTAGCCGATAGGTAGTCCTCGATCATTATCCGCAGATAGCGCGGAATGCCGAAAAATCTTAGCGCTGCTGTAATCGTCGCGAATGGGAGAGTGTTAAAAGCATTTGCTACATCTAACGATACTGCAATAAGCACTTCTCCCCCTTGTCGCGCCTCCATAGCGGAGCTCTTGAGGTCCAGGATTGCGTCTACAGTTGATCTGTGCTCTCTAAACCCGTATTGGGAGTCAGAGAGCCCAGGCGCACAAACCGCCAGGTGTTGGTTGAGGCGGCCTGCCAGGATCCTCTCGAGCATCTTCGCTGTCTCGTCCAGCAGGACGATCGGCCTGTACCCACTAGGGGAGTCTACCGGTCTGCCGTATTTATGGAGAAGGACTAGTCTGCCTCGCTTCCACGGCGTAGGAAATTTACCCTCTCTTATCGCAAGATCGAAAAGCGATCGCAAGTCACCGCCAAGATGGTTTAGCGCAAGGCCCAGGACTCGACCGTGAATTCCGTCTGGTCCAGGTGCAGTTTTGCGGCTCGTCATTTTATTGACAGCGCCCTCCATTTCGGCCTCCGTAACTGGTGGAGGGGGGTCATCACTGTGCTGTTCGCTTTGTTCCACCCCCATAAAGGGAGGGGTATGCTGTGAGCTAACCGGGAACAGTGCTGTAACGACGCAATCCAGCAGATCAGGCTCCATGGTTTCGACTGTCGGCGGGCCTTGTGTGCGAAGCTTATTGCACGCTCTCTGGTACGGCCGACCCCAGGGATCAGCGTCAATGCCATCCAAAAGCTCCTGCCAGGCAGCATCCTTGGCCTGGGATATCGCAACTTTAAACGTGTCTTTCGCCTCGCGGTATAATGACCAAAGAGTGCTTTCCCTGTCAAGATCGCGGTCTCGTCGACGTCTGCTTCTTGTGTAGGCTCTTCGGGCTCTAATGCACGCCGCACGAAGAGCTGCAAGTTCCTGCGACCACCAGTACACCTCTCTTTTTGGTGGTGGACGACGGGACCGTGGCATTGACATATTGGACACTGAAGTTAGTGAGTCCCTCAGTCTAGTCGCTAACACATCCACTTCAGCAGGTTCGTCTGGAGGCGGAATCCAGGACGCTACAATTGACGCAATCACGGCGTTTTCGCGGTTAAGATTGGTAAGAGACCAGCGCGGGAAAATGTCCGAGTTGTTTGCGCCATACGGGCTTTGTGCGCTATGGAGTGGGTTGGAGACCTCGAACCGAATATAAACATGATCCGAGAGAGTCTCCACCCCACTCATTACTCTCCAATTACAAATGCGTTCTGCCACTTCGGGAGTAGCCAACGTGACGTCTACTACGGAGCCACCCTGCTGGCGTTGGCAGGTCCATTCGCTACCCACATTTGCGACAACAAGGCCCATTTGCACCAGCCAATCTGACAGAAGATCTCCTCTCTGGTCTGTTGTTTCAGAGCCCCATGCAGAAGATTTCGCATTTAAATCCCCCATGAGCAGAATTTGATGAGGATATGCAGCATGTATGACTTGCCCCAATTGAATAAGGAACGTCTCAAAATCTGCTATGGGTCTATTTGGTGAGAAATATACTCCCAGAACAACAATTTCTCGCCAATCTATACAAACATAACCCTGACCTCTAGCTTTTATGGCTGGAGGTGGACAATTTTGACCGCTTACGATCATGACCAAGCCATCCCGATCGCCAGCCCACCGAGGCTGACTGGGTATCGAGTATGGCTCTGCCATGACTGCCAGACTTATATCTTCCTCCGCCATTACCTGCATGAGCAGGTCTTGTGCATGCCTAGCGTGGTTCAAATTACCCTGTATTAGCCTGAGTTGGCTGTTCCTGGCCATGTTTTGAGGCTGACTCCGGCTCACGCATCACTGCGGCTTCTGCAGGTTTCGGGGCTGAGCTCCTAATGGTACCCTTACCACCCTTCCTCTTGTCCGTCTGAGACGGACGACAGTTCCTAGCCCCCATGATATGGTCCGACGCTACACCAAGAGCCAAACACACCGAGCAAGATGGTTTTGCAGTACAGTTGGCTGCAAAGTGGCCTGTGTTGCCACAACGGAAGCATTGATTACTCCGATCTATGCTTTTGCACACTTGTCGAACATGCCCCAACTCCATGCAATTGAAACACCGCATGGGCCGGGGTTCTAGAGCAACCACCCTACCCGAGGACCAGCCCACCAGTAATCGTTTCTGCTCCAGCAGTCTTTTGGCGGCCCCCACTGGGCACCTAACCACGGTAGAGAACATGCCGTCTTTATTCAGCCTCAGTTCCCCGACCATAAAATCATCCGCCGACAAACCTGTAACCTCTGCTGCCGAGCTTGCCACCTCTTCGTAGGTCACTGAATCATCCAGCCCTAATATCCTTATCTCTACCCTTTTGACTGGGCGGATGACACGGACCATCGCCGGGAGTTTGTCCCTTAGGGTTTGTTCCAGCCTTTGCGCCTCTGTGTTTCCCACTGCTTTCGGGAGCTCAAGAATAATAGCGCCCGCCTGCGACCTCTTGCAGTTTATTGAAGGGATGCCCAGCTCCTTGAGGTTAACACTATCCTTTGCCTGCTTCATCACCTCTGCAAACGTAAGGCCCCCCTCTTTCTCTCTCTCTGGCATCGCTATGTCGATGATCACAGCCGCCGTTTTTCTCTCGCGCAGACGTAGTCTTTTGCGCTTCCGTGGAGCTTTGGCACCAGGTAGCTTATCCTGCGACTTACTGGCTGGAACACCTGCGATTTTCTCCTTCTTCTTCATCTTTCGTTTGGTGTTCTTATTTTGGTGCACAGTCCACCCCACTTCCTCTTCCTCCTGCACCACATCCGTGGTTGGAGGGTTCTTTGACGGGACACTCCTATCTATAGCCCCTTTCCCTGTCTTTTCCTTCCCTTTCTTTCTCAGATGGGCTGTGTCCTTCTTCGCGTCCTTTCCTTGACTGGTACAGGCAGGCGGAGGCGCACTTTTGCCACCGCTATCGCTATTGGGACCGCGTTCCGCTGCTACTGCTGGCGCAGGATCTGCGGCAGTTGAAGGCTTAGCGTCGATCATCCGCTGGACTGTTGCTAGGATCTCAGACCGAAACCTCTCTTCATCTCTTTTTTTGGCACTTTCCGTCGGCCGCGGGTCACATTGCGCCTTTGAGCTTGATGCTACCTCTTCTTCGACTTGATTGCGCATCAATTGATATTTGCATTGCTCAAGATCTTTTTCAAATTTATCGGCCCGCTCATTCGCTTTCCTAAGCTCATTTTGGAGCTCATCGCATTGGCGATGCAGTGCCCGCGTCTCATCTGACACCGCCACCGTCTCTATCTTATCGACCAGAATCCCCATAAAGGAGCAAGCCCTACGCATTTCTGACTTTACGTCACCCTTGATACGCGATGACTTGTCGAGCATCGTCTCAAACATCTTAACCCCTAGCTTTCCCAGCTCAACAAGCCCTGGGCCGGAAGAGTCGTTAGGGTCTGCGTTGAGTTTCTCCGGGATTTTCCTTCCACGCTCACCTCCGGTGAAACTACGCGCCAGTTCTACTATCTCTTTTGAGGAGATTTCTTCAGCAATGTCCAGTTTTTGCCTTTCCTTTTCTTTTAAGGCCTTGCCATAACCGACGTACGCCCCAGTTGTAGGCGGGCGCCCACGTCCTCTCTTTCTGTTGGGTTCAGACACGTTCGAAGCCGCGTTAGAAACGTCCGAGTCCTCAGAGTATTCTGAGACTGAGGGGCTGCGCCGCGCGCTGCCATCCCTCGATGTCAATTCCAGTTGTCGCGCTCTACTGCGCGTGATTCTAGCCGAAGTACCAGCTTTCACTGTCGATGGCGTCTTCCTAAATTCGGCGCCCGACTGATGGACGGCATAAGGAGTTCCATAACCTGAGCCCGAGCCATCCGATTCCTCATCAGACTTAGAGCGTCCGTCACTCCACAGTCTGCCAGATTCACCCACATCCTCTCTCGTAACAGATTTGACACTGGCCGCCCGAGGCAGCGGCGAGCGCCCGTGGTCAGCGGGGTCGTATGACCGTATGTCGGAATTCGACAAGTCGCATTTCTGGCCCCCCCCAGATACGTGGGGCCTGCCGGCAGCCGAAGCCACCGGAGCGGATTCTCCACCTTCAGTGGTACCGCCCTGGGGTAGTGTTGTTTTTGGAAGTGCTGACATTGTTAACTCCTATTTTTTGGCGAGTTTCGGCTCTCGCAAGCGCTAGGCACCAGTTACCTACTGGCCACTCAACCTCTCGTCACGCCTTAAGAACTTAGGTTTAGGGCTTTTTATTGAGGTGTGCTCCTCTTAGGACCGACCTCAATGACCGGCCCCCTTGGTCCTCTCAGTGAGGGAAACAAGTTGCCCGACAGGGCCCTGTCACACAGGGATCCCCGCCGCGCAGTTCCTAAACGGAGAAGAAGGCGATAATTCACCCACGTCACGAACTTGCAGTTCATCAAACCTACGCCGACAGAGCGGCCGCCAGTCCAGAAAGGACTCCACTCACAAATCGCCACATCCCAGCCACAGTAAGAAAGCCAGGAGTGGCACACCAGACAGCGCCAAAAAGGCGCACGACACCTAACGTCTGCTCCTAGCAGGAATCAACAACAAAGGACTCAACTATATCACTTTGAGCATAAACGTTACCACGGGAATCAATAACATAGGACTCGACCGCATCTCTCCGCTGACAGTTCGCAGAGGGGCGGGAGAAGCCGCTACTGAGGCTACTCCCACCCCCCTCCCAGGGTGCACCACGAGGAGGTCTGCCAGCCCGCACCCCAACCTAACCTAACCTAACCTAACCTAACCTAACCTAACCTAACCTAACCTAACCTAACCTAACCTAACCTAACCTAACCTTTTTTTTTTTTTTTTTTTTTTTTGACGATGGGGAATCCATTTATGGACGCGTCACGCCCCCGCCAAGGGGCGCAACCAGTGCGGGATTCCCGGCGCGGGAAACAGCGCCAGACTACCCGCTAAAACCCACCGGTACCCTCCTAAGCCCTTGTGAGGCCGCTCTGGGTTCGGCGCACCGCAGTGCACCCCTACTCCAGAGTGACCCCGAGCTGGCCCTAACCCCACAGGGGGCCGGGCGACGCGCCACTTAAGGGGGATTACGCTAGGGTACTAGGTAATCCCCAGACGTCGGTGTGGTCTATGCCGGACTCGGCACCGAGGAGGCGCACGGCTGGCTAGGCCGCACCCTCAGACCACCCAGGAGCCGGAAGGTCGGGGGTCTAAGCCACCCGTCTTCGCCGGCCCCTACGTCTACGCCGGAGGGGAGCGGCTAGAGGATCCTCCTCCCGCTCCCTCTCCGCTGCCTCCTTCTGCGCCATAACGCTTTCGCAGAAGGAGGCGGCAGCCCTCCATGCCCTCCCACTACCAACCATGGCTCGCACCATGCCTGGCATTGAGAGGGCGCCACCGCCGAGCACCGCAACAAGAGTGCGGCGCTCCCGTCGCCAGGCCGGGCACTCGACAAGCGTGTGCTCGGCCGTGTCGTCGGGAGAGTCGCAGTGGTGACACCGCGGCGACTCCTCCCGGCGGGCGACGCGGTGCAGGTAGTGACCGAAACAACCATGTCCGGTCAAAACCTGCACCAGGCGGTATGAGAGGGTGCCCCGCTGGCTCCCTACCCACTCCTCCAACACCGGACGGATCGCATCGATCGTCCGGTGGCCAGCGGCTGGGTTGGCGAGTGCCTCTTCCCACGTGCGCAGAGCCTCCCTCTGCGCCAGGGAGCGAACCCGCTCTATCACCTCCAGAGCGGGTCGCTCGCCCCGCTCCCTCATCGCGACCCGATTTCGATGCACCTGGGACAGAACCAGGGCATCGAGCTGCCACGGGAGCGTGCCCGCCAACACGCAGGCAGCCCCGTGGCTGACCGTGCGATACGCCCGCACGGCCCGGATCGCGATGATCCTCTGTGGCCCTCTCAAGAGGGCCTGGGTGCGGGGCGAGAGGCACTCTGCCCACACCGGGGCTCCATACAGTGCCATAGACCTTATCACCCCGTGATAAAGCCTACGGCACTTCGCTCCGGGCCCCCCCACGTTCGGGAGGAGCCGTCCGAGTCCGGCTGCGGCGGCGCAAAGCCGGGGAGCGAGGAGCCTAAAATGCTCCTCGAAACTCCAACGGGGATCCAGGGTCAGGCCGAGATACTTCATGTGCCTCTCGACATGAACCTGGACCCCCTCGACTCGGACACAGAGCCCCGGTGGGGTCCTGCGTCTCGGGGCATGGAACGCCATGGCCCTCGTTTTGTCGAGGGCCACCTCCAGCCCCAGGAGGCGAATGCGTCGGACGACCATAGAGGTGCCGACCGACGCAAGGTGGACTGCCTCCTCCCACTCCCTCGCCCCCGCCGCGACCAGAGTGTCATCCGCATAGCAGACGACCTCCATCCGCGGCGAGAGCGAGCCACGCAGGACCCAGTTGTACCCCAGGTTCCATAATAGAGGGCCTAGTACGGACCCCTGGGGCACACCCGCCGCCACTGTCCACGCCTGGACGCGACCCTCCGCATCCTCGTAGAGGACTGACCTGTCACGCAGGTAGTCCCCCACCAAGGTGCGGAGATAGAGGGGCACTCGGTGGAATGTGAGTGCCGCCTCAATGCACTCGTGGGGAATGGTGTTGAAGGCGTTCGCGATGTCTAGCGACACCGCGACCACCCCCTCCCCACGGGCATTGGCCTCCTCAGTCCACCTTTTGAGGTGGCCGATCGCGTCCATCGTGGACCGGCCGGTGCGGAAACCGTACTGGCAGTCTGCCAAGTCCGGTCCCGTGCCCTCAATGTGCCCGACGATCCGGGAGGCGATGATTTTCTCAAACGCCTTCCCGGACTCGTCGAGCAGCACCACCGGCCGATAGCCCGCTGGGGAGTCCGCCGGGCGGCCCTCTTTTCGGAGCAGGCAGAGCCGCCCACTCCTCCAGCGCCTGGGGAAGCGACCCGTCGCGATGCACACATCCAGCACCGCGCGAAATCGGTCCTCCAGAGGGCCCAAGGCGATCGCCATCACCTTGGCATGGGCCCCGTCAGGCCCCGGAGCTTTGTTACGGCTCCGGAGCCGGTCCCTCACCATGTCAAACTCCCTATCCGACACGGAGGGACCAGCGGCCCACGCCTCCGGGGCGGAACCGGAGGCAGACCTAGGGGGTGCGAAGGGACCGGGGTTGGGAAAAAGTGCCCCCACCACCCTTCGCAGCAGTCCCGGCTCCATACAGGACGTTGAGGGGGCCGCCGAAGCGAGTTTCCCCCTCACCGTCCTGTACGGCCTCCCCCAGGGGTCGCCGTCTAGGATCCCCAGAAATCGATCCCAGGCGGCACTCTTGGCCCTGCAGATGGCAGTTCGCAGGGCCTTGTGGGCCTCATTGTACGCCCGGCGGAGACTCTCCTCCTCACCGGGCGTCCTCCTGGCGCGCCTACGACACCGTAAGTAGGCGCGCCTGGCTCCCATACTGGCGGACCGCAGGTCCGAGAGCTCCTGCGTCCACCAGTATACCTGCCCCCTGCTCCGTGGGCAGGCCCGCGCCCTCGGCATGGCGGCATTGCAGACGACGTTGATGTCGTCCGCAAGAAGATCCGCCATGCCGTCGGCATCCCCCGCAATGGTGTCGGGCGGAACGTACATTGCCCGCACCATCGCAGCCTCCTCCGCCACATCCCGGCGGAGGCGTGAGAGCACCCACCGTTTGAACGGTGAGTTGCCCACACGGGGGCCCGAAGAAGAATGGGCCCCAGGGGATGCCGTGGAGATCTCGTATCGGACGTAACGATGGTCCGATAGAGACTCCACATCCTCCACCACTCGCCAGTCCCTGACCCAGGACGCGAGCAGTGGGGTGGCAAAGGACACGTCCACGATGGACGTGCCCTGCCAACGGGCGCAGGTCGGGGTGGTACCTCGATTGAGTATCTGTAGCCCCAGGGACAGAACCCAGGACTCCAGATCACCACCCCGAGCGTCAGTGCTGGGAGACCCCCACGCCGTGGATTTGGCGTTGAAGTCTCCTGCCACCAGCACCTGACGGGGAGCCGCGCGGTGCACGACCCCTTCCACCGCAGCCAGGAACACCTCGAACTCCACCCGACTGCGGTTCGGTGAGAAGTAGGTAGACACCACGACTACCTCTCCCCACCGGGCCGCGACATATCCCTCCCCTCTCTCAACGAAAATGGGGGAGAGACCCGCGCCAAACACCACAATGGCCGCCGAACCGTCCGAAGCCCCCATCCACTTGTCGGACGGAGGAATCCGGTACGGCTCGGCGACCAGTGCCAGACCAATGTCCCACTCCGCCGCCACCTGACACAAGAGGTCCTGTGCCCCGGCGGAGTGGTTGACATTGATCTGCACTATCTTTCCCGACGACCTAGGCGGCATTATTTACCGCCATCGGTGTAGTCGCCGGGGTTGCTGCTGACCCTGAGGCGGTGGTGCTCTCTCGTGCACCACCGGCAGCGGCCCCTTGGTCTTCTCGTGGCCTTGCCCCAGGGAGGCGGCCCTTAACCCGCGGGGGGTTACATTTATCCCCCGCCATGCGGTGCCCACACTTACGGCCCCCGTCCGCACAGATGTCGCAGTGCGGAGGGGCCGAACATTCCCTTGCCAGGTGTCCCTCTTTTCCACAGCGGTAGCAAAGTCCGCTGCGGTCCTTGACAGAGGGACATCTGGCCCCCAGATGACCGGGAGCCAGACACCGGTGGCATCTCGTTGGGCGCCGCTCCATCAGCCGGACCGACGCCGCACACCAGCCCACATGGAGCTTGCCACCGGCCACCACCTTCTCCAACGCCTCCAGAGGGAGTGTGGCGAACGTTGTGCCCCCTCTACCTCGGCCGAATGTTATGGCCCCCACCTTGATATTTATGGGGGGGCAACCAGCCTTCCGGGCCAAGGAGTCCTGCACCTCCTCAGGCGACGTGGTGTCGTCCAGCCCGGACACCCTCACCTCGGCAGTTCTGACGGGGCGAGTGACCCTGGCCGATTGGCCCAGGACCTCGCCCACCTTGGCCGCAAAGGAGTCGGCCTGGGCTGCAGAAGTCCCCGCCGGGAGCTCGAAAATGCGAGCCCCCGATTGCGCCGGTCTGTACCTGGCGGGCCCTATCCCCAGCTCCGCCAAGTCCACTGCCCCCTTCGCCTTGGAGAGGACGTCCTTGTATGTGACGCCCTCCGCCTCCGCAACCTAACCTAACCTAACCTAACCTTTTTTTTTTTTTTTTTTTTTTTTTCGTTGGAAAAGGTTTTATACCTACCCAGGCCTTAGTGGGGCCGGCCTGGGTTATGTAGGAATCTCCCCCGATAGTCGGGGGCCTACCCACTAAAAACCAACGGTTCCGCTTTGTCACTAAATCGGGTGTGGTATGGGGAGCTCATCGCACACGACCTCCCACACCCGCTTGGCGACTGATGCCCTATTTCAGGCTCTCTTAGGGGAAGGAGAGTATCCGCGGACGACAAAGATACTCTCCCAGCGCGAGGGCGTGTGATGCGAGTGATGGAGCCCCACTCCATCACCCGCGCCCCCATTATGGTGGCTGGAGATTGGCATGGCGCCTCCGCCTCTGGCCACCTCTCCTCCTTCGGATTGGGTTAGCGTCGGGCTCCTGCTCGCGCTCCCGCTCCGCTCTTTCCTTCAGCGACATGACCTCGTCGCCGAAGGTTGCCACCGCTATCCAGGAGCTCTCACTGCGGACCATTGCTTTGACAACAGCCGCGAGTGAGAGGTCCACCCCTATCTCTGCGGTAAGGACGACGCGTTGAGTTGCCCACGCGGGGCAAACTTGCAGAGTGTGCTGCGCGTCGTCCACATCGCTCTGGCAATGGTGGCAGCACGGCGTTGGCTCTCGACCGGCGACTCTGTGAAGGTAGCTGCCGAAGCATCCATGCCCCGACAGCACCTGTGTCAACCGAAAGTTGAGCGTCCCGTGCTCTCTCACCAGCCATTCGACCATATTTGGCCGAATGCCTCCGATGGTCCAGTGGCCGGCTGCAGGATCCTCCAACCTGCGCCGCCATTCTCTCAGAGTAGACGCGTGGGCTCTGTCCCTCCAGCGTCTCACCATTTCCGGTAGTGGCCGGACTCCCTCGGCACGCACCTGGGCGCTGCGTCGATATACGTCAGCCAACGCCCTCGCGTCTAGGTCCCACGGAGGGGTACCTGCCAGCACGCACGCAGCGTCACAGGACACGGTGCGATACCCACGGATGACCCTAATGGCCATCACTCTTTGGGCTCTTCGTAGTAGGGCAGCGTTGTGTGGAGACAACGTGTCTGCCCAGATCGGTGACCCATATAGGGCCATGGATCTGACGACCCCAGTATACAGACGGCGACATGCCGTGCTGGGGCCGCTCAGATTCGGTAATAGCCGGCTCAGAGCCGCCGCAGTCCTGAGGAGCTTCGGACACATGCGGCTAAAGTGCTCGTTAAAGGACCAACGTGGGTCAAGCTCTAGTCCCAAATAGCGCATATGTTCTTTTAGCGGTATGCGCACCCCATTGATGGTAATTCCTGCTCCATGTGGGGGTTTCATCCTCGGCCCATGAAAGAGGAGGGCCTCTGTCTTTTCGAGAGCCACTTTGAGACCAAGGCTCTCAATGCGACTGACCACCAGTGTTACGCTGACTGTTGCTAGACGCGCGGCTTCGGCATAGTTATCGCCATTCGCCAGAATAAGCGTGTCGTCAGCGTAACACGTGACACAGGTTCCTGGCAGGAGACTTCCCCGGAGCACCCAGTCGTAACCAATATTCCACAGGAGCGGGCCGAGCACCGACCCCTGTGGAACTCCGCAAGAGGTTGTCCGTCTCACCATACTTCCGCGACGATCCAGGCACATAATGAGCCTGTTGCGTAGGTAATTACGGACTATCCGAACCAAATATGGAGGCACTTGATGGTAGCGTAATGCCTCCTCGATACACGCAAAGGGCAGGGTGTTAAAAGCGTTGGCAATGTCCAATGACACCGCCAAGGTCACCCTGCCCCTTGAAACCGCTTCTGTCGCAAATGCCTTGACAGAGCAAATGGCGTCGATGGTAGAGCGGTTTTCACGGAACCCGAACTGGTTGTTTGATAGATTCGGGCCGGACTCTTTCAAGTGCTGGTTGATGCGGGTGGATATAATCCTTTCCAAAAGTTTGCCCGCTTCATCCAGCAAAACGATGGGCCTGTAAGCCGACGGGATGTTGGGTGGCTTACCAGGCTTCGGCAATAAGACCAGACGTCCCATTTTCCAACTTTTGGGGAAACGACCCGAGGATAGGCAAAGGTTGTAGATCCCCTTAAGTCGATTCTCTAACGTGGCGAGAGATGCGGCAAGAACCTTGCCGGGAACACCGTCCGGACCAGGAGCTGTAGTTTTGGCCCGGAGTCTTCTCACCACCACCTCCATCTCCCCCGCAGTAATAGGGGGGGGAAGGTCGTCATCCTCCAGTTCGGCCCTAGTGATTGGAGCAATATAGGGCGGGACATGCTCCGCTCGAGATGGAAACAGAGCGGAGATGATATCATCGAGGAACGCGGGCTCCAGCGTTTCAGTAGCTGGAGGACCCGTGTTGCACATCTTACTGCGAATGGTTCTGTATGGACGCCCCCACGGGTCCGCGTCAAGTAGATCCAGCCATTCTTTGTATGCAGCGGATTTGGCCTCAGCAATCGCGACCCTAAAAGTGTGTCGGGCCTCTTTTAGCGCTGCATGCAGCTGCGCCTCTACCTCTTCATCCCTTCTGGCGGGGCGTAGTCTGCGGTGCCTGGTGAATGCTCTGCGTCTGGTTATGCAGACACGCCGCATCTCAGCCAGCTCCGCAGTCCACCAATAGACCTCGCGCTTTGGAGGCAGACGTCTTGTCCTCGGCATAGACGCATCACAGATGCGTACCAGTGATTCTCCGAATAAAGCCACCTCTTCGTCAACGTCTGTGGAAGGTTGCGAATACTCGTTGAACCAGTCTTCCATCAGGGCGGCCTCTCCCGCCAATTCTTTATTAAATTTGGCCAGCGACCACCTAGGAAACACTTGTGGAAGACCGGCTCTAGGCGCTGTAGCTCCGGTAACCCCTCGATAGGGAGACACGTCGAACGTAATGTAGCGGTGGTCCGACAGTGTCTCCGCCTCTACGTGGACTCGCCAATCAGCAACGTGTGTCGCGAGAGCGGGGGTAGCGAACGTAAGGTCCACTATAGACCCCCCCCGCTGTCGCACACAGGTGTCAATAGAGCCCCTGTTGAGCAGAACAAGGCCGAACATGTTTGCCCAATCCTCGACAATGGATCCACGTGCATCCGTGGCAGGGGAACCCCACGCCGTTGACTTGGCGTTGAAGTCCCCCGCCACGAAGACCTGACAGGGTGCAGCACGACGAACCGCTGCACCTACCAATCCGACAAATGACTCGAATTGAGCCAAGGGGCGATTTGGGGAGAAGTATACGCCGACCAGTACTATGTCTCCCCATTTCGCGACGACATATCCATGGCCCCGCTCCTTGATGTTGAGGGGCGGGGACCTTGATGACGGTGACCGTATAATGACCACAGTCGAGTCTTGATCAGCGGCATAGTTATTATTGCCGGGCGGAGAAAAATACGGCTCCGCGACAACCGAAATGTCAATCAACCACTCCGGCATGGTTTGCATGAGCAGATCTTGCGCACCGCCGGAGTGGTTGAGGTTGCCCTGAAGAATCTTGTAAATGGGTGTATTCGCCATTAAGATTCCATGGCTTCTTGCGGCGGTACCCGCTTCGCATTTGAGGCAGCCGGGGCCATGACGACTGCCTTTCTACCTTTAGGCGGGGGTGGGGCATTGCAGCTCTTCCCGCGCATAATGTGGCCAGATGGCTTTTTCGCGTTTGCACAAAGCGTGCAGTGAGGCTCGTTCGTGCAAGCCGCTGCTTTGTGGCCAGTCTGGCCGCACCGAAAGCAGAGCTCACTCCGATCCACGTCAGATGGACAACGCTGTCGAGTATGTCCGACCTCGTGACAGCGGAAACATTTCCTGGGACGCGGCTCAAGCACACGAATTCGTGCCGCACTCCAACCAACAAAAAGCCTTTTCTCAGCCATCACAACTTTCGCCGCTGCAACTGGGCATTTCACCAGGACGGAGCCCATGCCGTCCGGATGGCGACGAATGTCGCTTACTGTTATGCTGTCCATTGAGCACTCTGTTTTTATAACAATGGCAGCGACCACATCGTCCTTCGTGACCGAGTCATCCAGGTCAATGACCCGGAACTCCGCTCGCTTCACCGGTCTAGTGACCCGAACGTCCTCCTTCAACACCGTTCTCAGTTTTTCGGCCAGAGCGTCGGCTTTAGCAGCATTGTCAGCCGCGTCTTCACCACTTGCTATTTGGAGTATACGTGCTCCGGTAGCGGCTCCCCTAATATGGACGGGAACAAGGCCAAGCTCGCCCAAGTCGATTACGCTACGCGCCCTGTTGATCACATCAGCGTACGTAAGGCCCTTCTGCTCTGCGTCTGAGTCAATTGTCAAGACCACTGCAGCCGTACGAGGGACCCGTATCTTTCTCGGCTTCATCTGTTTGCCCTTTGAAGTCTGCGGGGCTGTGGCCGTGAGTCGACGAGCTTTCCCCCTCTGCTTACGCGACTGCTGTACTTGCCAGTCTCCCTCGTTTGTGCTGGCAGGAACTGTTTTCCCCGTCTGACTGGCTTTGGCCGGCGCGGGGGCAGCCGCTGCTGTGACTATCTCAGGCTTGTTTTTGCCCTGACCCTTTGTCTTTCCCGCTACTTTGGGAGGGTTCCTCTCCGAGTGCGGCCGTGCTGCCGCAGCGGACGAAAGGTCATCCTCTCTAGCCGGTGCCCGGCTTCCACCTATGATGACCGGGGGAAGTGATTTGTCCCGGTTCCTGTCCGAGGCGAGCGCAGGACGTGGTCTATCAGGCACAAACTTGCCCTCGACTTTCGCGTCCACAATGTTTAGGATACTGGCACGCATCTCGTCCATTTCCTTCTTTATGTCTTTGGACATCTCCTTCAACAGCCTTACCATCTGCGCCGGAGTTATTTGCTCATCGCCTGTGAGCGCTGAGGCCTCGACGGCACATGCAGTCGTAGTCGGCTCCATTCGACGCCTTATGTCCAGAAGCTCAACTCTTACTTCAGACATCTCTTTGCGACTCTCCGCCAGGTCCTCGGTGAGCCGCTTATTGTCCTCCTGGAGCCTCTTTACCTTGGCCAGTAACTTGGCATTCTCGTCAGAGGCTGTACGCTTGACGAGTGTTGACGACCTTGCCGTTATGTTGTCGGCTATGTTATTCAGGGCTTTGACGTACGTGCCCTTTAAATTGCCAGATTTCCGAGCAATTTCCCGACACAACTTCGCATCTTCGAGGAAATCCTCACGCAGCTCATACGCCGGTGGCTCTTCTTCATCTTCCAGCATACGCATGGACGCCTCTGAATGAGCGGAGCTCGATCTTAGCCTCCGTCTTTCCGCATCTTTGGCCATGTCTTCGGCCAGACTCTTCTCAGCCAGGAGGCGGGTCTCTTCCCTTAATTGGTCATTATATGCAGCCTTCGCCTTGGCCATCCCAACATATTGGCCAGTTGTGGGCGGCCTGCCCCTTCCTCTCTTGTCGGTCGGCTTCTTTGCGGCCGACACGGAACTGTCGTCGGACCCACTGTCCGATTCCGATTGGCTGCCGACGCCGCTTCCCCTGCTGGTATGGGAGCGCTTCCTCTTTTTACTGGCCTTAGAGGCCACCGTCTCTGTCGATTTGAACGAGCAATCCGACATCGCTTCGTCGCTGACTACGACCTTGTTCTTCAAAAATTCACTTCGTCTGGAGTGAGTACTTATACTAGGGTTTTGGGTTTTATAATTGGAACTCTTCATATTTATCCCACGAGCATGAGGGAAACATAGTGTCCACCCGGGTGGTGCCCTCTGCACCCGGGTAACCCTACTACACTGGGGGGACGGGTAGTACCCCAGGATGGCGCTAGTTGGTGGACTGTGAGCCGCCCACCACCCGAAGGCCCCCTGTTGCCGCGGTCACCAACAACAGGGACTTGCTGATTTTTATGGTGGTTTACTCCACTTGGCCCGGCCAATTAAGGCAAGGCCCCTACACCCCCACGCTGGCAGCGAGACATGACCACTACACCAAACAAGGAGGCACAGGTTGCCCGACAGGGGCCCGAAGACCAAATCAGCGGCTACAGACCGTAGCCACCGATCCCGCCGCACCGCAGACCTTGAAGGTCCGCCATACCACGCCACACGAAGGTGGCCACTGAGCCCCGAAAGGAGCCCGAAGACGAAATACGTCACAACGTAGGCAAGAGTTGCCTAAGCGCGAAAGCGCCGACCACACACGGTCATAAGAACGACCCGCAGGCCTTGGAGGCCCGCCATACCACGACTACAAAAATGTCCGCTGTCCCTAATAAGGGCCTTTCTCCAAACACCACATCCACACTCCTTTGAAAAGTAAATGAGTCGGAAGTGGCCACCACACGCACCTTGAAGATGCCTCACATCATCGCCGGACGCACAAGTCCCAACGGGAATCAACAAATAAAGAGACTCGACCGTTTCCTCTCCGCTGACAGTTCGCAGAGGAGTGGGAGCAACCGCAACTGATGTTACTCCCACTCCCCTCCCAGGGTGCACCACGAGGAGGTCTGCCAGCCCGCACCCCAACCTAACCTAACCTAACCGAACCTAACCTAACCTAACCTTTTTTTTTTTTTTTTTTTTTTTTTTTTTTTTTTTTTTTTTTTTTTTTTTTTTTTTTTTTTTTTTTTTTTTTTTTGACGATGGGGAATCCATTTATGGACGCGTCACGCCCCCGCCAAGGGGCGCAACCAGTGCGGGATTCCCGGCGCGGGAAACAGCGCCAGACTACCCGCTAAAACCCACCGGTACCCTCCTAAGCCCTTGTGAGGCCGCTCTGGGTTCGGCGCACCGCAGTGCACCCCTACTCCAGAGTGACCCCGAGCTGGCCCTAACCCCACAGGGGGCCGGGCGACGCGCCACTTAAGGGGGATTACGCTAGGGTACTAGGTAATCCCCAGACGTCGGTGTGGTCTATGCCGGACTCGGCACCGAGGAGGCGCACGGCTGGCTAGGCCGCACCCTCAGACCACCCAGGAGCCGGAAGGTCGGGGGTCTAAGCCACCCGTCTTCGCCGGCCCCTACGTCTACGCCGGAGGGGAGCGGCTAGAGGATCCTCCTCCCGCTCCCTCTCCGCTGCCTCCTTCTGCGCCATAACGCTTTCGCAGAAGGAGGCGGCAGCCCTCCATGCCCTCCCACTACCAACCATGGCTCGCACCATGCCTGGCATTGAGAGGGCGCCACCGCCGAGCACCGCAACAAGAGTGCGGCGCTCCCGTCGCCAGGCCGGGCACTCGACAAGCGTGTGCTCGGCCGTGTCGTCGGGAGAGTCGCAGTGGTGACACCGCGGCGACTCCTCCCGGCGGGCGACGCGGTGCAGGTAGTGACCGAAACAACCATGTCCGGTCAAAACCTGCACCAGGCGGTATGAGAGGGTGCCCCGCTGGCTCCCTACCCACTCCTCCAACACCGGACGGATCGCATCGATCGTCCGGTGGCCAGCGGCTGGGTTGGCGAGTGCCTCTTCCCACGTGCGCAGAGCCTCCCTCTGCGCCAGGGAGCGAACCCGCTCTATCACCTCCAGAGCGGGTCGCTCGCCCCGCTCCCTCATCGCGACCCGATTTCGATGCACCTGGGACAGAACCAGGGCATCGAGCTGCCACGGGAGCGTGCCCGCCAACACGCAGGCAGCCCCGTGGCTGACCGTGCGATACGCCCGCACGGCCCGGATCGCGATGATCCTCTGTGGCCCTCTCAAGAGGGCCTGGGTGCGGGGCGAGAGGCACTCTGCCCACACCGGGGCTCCATACAACCTAACCTAACCTAACCTAACCTAACCTAACCTAACCTAACCTAACCTAACCCAAATTGACCGAAATAATTATTTTAAATTTTAAATTGACTAGACAGACTCTTAATAGAGTAAAATATATTTAATTGCAAAATTTGACTATAAATAAATAAAAATAGACATAAAAATTGACAAGATAACCCTGAAAAAGAGGGAAGCAGGCCAGACCGGATAGAGCTCGACTCTGTACATTAAATAAGAAATTTGACACTTATATCTTAAAAGTAGAAATACTTACTTGACTCCGTAGACAGCAAGCTGCGCTAACGTAGATATTGCTCCGGAACTCTTGGACACCATCTGAAACAACAAAACAAAATTAGTAAATTAAACGGCTAGAGGTTAACATTTTATCTATTTTCTATACAACTTATACAATATTAATTTTATAAATTGACAACTGTACTACCTGTGACAAAATGTTCCCGGGAATAAGAACCCCAGTAAAGAAAAGTGGCATGCCCGACGAGAGGGTGACTCGATCGCCTTCGGCAGAACCCGACCAAGCAGGACCCTCGAAAGGAAAAGAAGGAGTAAAGCTCACATTTAACGTGAGGAAGAGTATAGACAAATTAGAAAATAAGAAAAGCGGGGGCTCCACCTCATCATCAAAACCATCGAGCCCAAAAAAGACAACCCCAGTATTAGTCGCCAAACAAAAACCAACAAACCAGATACAAGAGGAAAAGAAACTAACCCGCAAACCAACTGCGGAGAACAAAATAACCCGTCTTAATCTGGGGGATTACAAGGGCAGGACAAAGGAGGCAGCAACCTGCTATAATAAAGCAATAGATAGTATAGATGAAGCGAGGAATCTCAAAACAGAAATAAAAAATGCCACTGTGAAGATGATAACTAACCTCTTTGAGTTGGTCAAGGAATCAGAGGAAGAAAGAGTAAGAGGGGACCCCACAAATGAGGGCGAGACCCCAATTGAACTCAGAAACCCTGAGGTCCGGGACCAACTCAAGGAGAGCAAAAATGAAGACTTCAAAAAGTTACTGGAAGAACATAGCGAGAAACTGAGGGAAAATAGTAAACAAATGGAGCTTCTGAAGGAAGCTATGGAAAAACAGAAGGAAATCTTGGAGAAGACCACCTACGCCAGTGTAGCATCAGGTCAGTCCAGGCCCCAGAGCCGAGAACAAACCGCACTGCACTCCGTGGTGGTTTCCTCCAAAATAGAAACGGAAACAGCTGAAGCAGTTTTAGAAAGAATAAGAGGAGCCGTAAAAGCGAAAGAGGGAGGAATACAGATAGATAGAGTAAGGAAGGCAAAGGACAGGAGAGTAATAGTAGGATGCAGAACAGAAGCAGAAAGGGACAAAGTAAAGGATAGATTGAGGACAGCACAAGCTGTATTAAATGTGGAAGAGGTTAAGAACAAGGACCCGCTGATAATCCTCAGAGACGTTCTAAAGGCGAATACCGACGAAGACGTCATAAACGCCCTGAGAAACCAGAATGGGGCATTGTTCCGTGGCCTCAACAAAGACGAGGACAGAATCGAGATAAGGTATAGAAGGAAAGCAAGAAACCCCCACCTGTGTCACATAGTCGCGAGAGTGTCCCCGAAACTATGGAGGGAGGCTACAGAGGAAGGAGTGGTCCACATAGATCTCCAAAGAATAAGAGTCGCAGATCAATCCCCGTTGGTGCAATGCTCCCTATGCTTGTGCTATGGACATGGCAGAAGACAGTGTAGGGAGACGATAGAGAAGTGCAGCCATTGCGGTGGACCACATATGAAGGCGGAGTGTGCGGACTGGCTAGCTGGGACAGCGCCATCATGCAGCAATTGCAAAAGCGCAAATCTAGAAGCGGTGGAGCACAATGCCTTCAGTGGCGAATGCGCAGTGAGAAAAAGGTGGGACGCACTGGCTAGGACCTCAGTAGCATATTGCTGAGGGCCCCCCAGGCGGACACTCACGAACAAGAAACCCCAGAACTAGGACTAATCCCTACCGAGTGCTCCAAGCAAATCTCCAAAAAAGAAGCCTGGCCACAAACGAGCTAATGATGGAGGCCGTGAAGCGGAATGTAGCTTTAGCGCTCATACAAGAGCCCCATGTAGTCGGTTCAAGAAGTATGAGAGACTTTAAAGGAGTGAGAATATTCCAGTGCTCAGATCAAGGAGAAGGGAGAGTAAAAGCGGCAATAGCAGTGTTCGATCCGGACCTTAAGGCCACACTCTACCCGAAACTCACAACCAACAACATCGCAGTTGTGAGGATCCAATCAAGCGTCTGGGATATAACGGTCATCTCGTATTATTTCGAGCCGGCACCAGAACCGATCGAACCCTACCTGAAGCAGCTAAAGAACATAATAAAGGAGGTTGGCCCAAAAAAGCTATTAATAGGCGGAGACGCGAATGCAAAGAGCACCTGGTGGGGAAGTACTGAAATTGACGAAAGGGGAAATGAGATGTCCGGAACCTTGGAAGAGATAGGACTACAAGTGCTCAACGTGGGAGACACTCCAACGTTTGATACCATACGAGGAGATCGGCATCTAACAAGCTTCCTAGACATAACAGCATGCTCCGCGGACTTGATTCCGTATATAGATGACTGGAGGGTGATGGACGACCTCACGTGTTCGGACCACAACGGCATAGGCTTTCATATTTTGCTAGAAAAATCAAGAGGAATAATAGTTAAAAACACAACCAGAAAATATAACACCAAAAAAGCTAATTGGAACCAGTTTCATGAGAAACTGGACCAATTAAAAATTGAAAACAATATAAATAAAATAGAAATAGAGAAAATTACGGATAAAATAAAATTAGACAAAACAATAGATAAATACATAGAGATAATAACAGAATCATGTAACGAAACCATACCTAAAAAGAAAAATAAAGAGAAACTTACCTTGCCGTGGTGGTCTGAAGCACTCGATGAGCTCAGAAGGGCGGCCCTCACCCGAAGACGTCGCATCAGGAACGCAGCACCAATCAGGAAGCAGTCAGTAATCGCCGAGTACCTGAAAGCAAAAGAAAACTATGAGCTAGAGATTAAAAATGCACAGGTGAGGAGTTGGAAGGAATTCTGTGGAAAGCAGGAAAAAGAAGGATTGTGGGAGGGAATATATAGAGTAATAGGAAGGACAACGAAGAGGCACGAGGACATTCCGCTCGTCTCAAACGGAAACCAAATGGACCCATTGCAGTCGGTGAGATTGCTAGCCGAGACCTTCTACCCGGAGGACTCAGAGGAAATGGATAGTGCTGAACACCACCAAACAAGAAAAGCCGCAGAAAAGATAAATGAATGGAAGCATGACGAATGCCATGACCCACCATTTATCGAGCGAGAACTCAAGATGGCGGTGAACAGCTTCAACCCCAAGAAGGCTCCGGGCGGAGATGGCCTAACAGCGGATATTTGTAAGAAAGCAGTAGCGAGAGACCCAGAGACATTCTTGGCCCTTACAAATAAATGCTTGGAGCTGGCACTCTTCCCGACTGCATGGAAGGAGGCGACGGTAGTGGTCTTGAGAAAGCCGGGGAAAGAAAATTACACAAGTCCTAAGTCATACAGGCCTATAGGACTACTGTCCATCCTTGGGAAGACCCTAGAAAAGATGACAATAGAAAGGATAAAATGGCACATCCTACCAAGAATAAGTCCTCGCCAATACGGATTTATGCCAAGGAAGAGCACCGAGGACTCCCTCTATGATCTGGTGAATCATATACGAAAGGAGATCAAAAATAAAAAACTCGTCACAATTATTTCGCTAGACATAGAGGGGGCCTTCGATGCCGCATGGTGGCCAGCAATTAAAGTCCGACTGGCCGAGGAAAAGTGCCCTGTGAACCTGAGAAGGCTGATGGACAGTTACCTGGAAAACAGAGTGGTCCACGTAAGGTACGCCGGAGAGGAACACAGTAGGCACACAAGCAAAGGATGTGTCCAGGGGTCGATAGGAGGCCCACTCCTCTGGAACCTGCTGCTGGACCCACTCCTGAAGGACCTGGAAAAGAGAGGAGACTACTGTCAAGCTTTTGCGGACGATATTGTGCTCGCGTTCAGCGGAGGAACGGCCCAGGAAATCGAAAGACAAGCAAATGCTGCCCTCTCCTATGTTGGGGACTGGGGCGTCAAAAACAAACTGAAGTTTGCGCCCGCGAAAACCAGCGCAATGCTGCTTACGCGTAAGTTAAAATATGACGCCCCGGTCCTTAGCATGGGAGGGGTCAGCATTAAAATGGCTAAGGAGATTAAGATTTTGGGACTTACAATAGACGAAAAGCTGACATTCAACACCCACATAGCAAATGTGTGCAAAAAAGCGCTGAATGTATTCAAAGCACTGTCTAGAGCTGCCAAAGTCAGCTGGGGGCTGCACCCGGAAGTGATCCGCACAATCTACACAGCGACTGCGGAGCCCATTATAATGTACGCATCAAGCGTATGGGCCCCAGTCGCGGTAAAAATCTACGTGCGGAAACAGCTGAACGCGGTTCAACGTGGATTCGTCCAGAAGATTACAAAATCTTACCGAACGGTCTCATTAAACTCGGGATTGGCGTTGGCAGGGATACTCCCACTCGACCTAAGGGTTCAAGAGGCAGCAGCCCTGTACAGAGCTAGGAGAGGGGAGCCCCAGCCGATGCTGTTGGACAGGGAAGTGGAGAGACGGGCCCCAATAAAGGAGATGGGACACCCAGCCAAGCGCGAAGTCCTGGACTTCGAAAAACTGGAGACCCAGGAGCAAGTAGATGTGAGGAGTGACCAGGAGATCCAGATCTACACAGACGGCAGCAAAATTGAGGATGAGGTCGGAGCGGCACTGTCCATATGGAGAGACGGTGCCGAAACGAAGTACCAGAAATTGAAGCTGCCGTCCTACGCTACAGTGTACCAAGCGGAACTCCTGGCTCTCTCCAAAGCATCAGAGCAGGTCCTCAAAAGAACAGAAAGGACGTTTGGGGTTTTCAGCGATTCGAGGTCGGCCTTGGAGACGCTGGTCAGTCACGAATCCCTCCACCCCTTGGCAGTGGAAGCTCGTAAAAACCTAAACAGGAGCAAAGCCCAGGGCAAGAAGATCCTCCTGTTTTGGGTCAAAGCCCACGTGGGGGTGACAGGGAATGAACGCGCGGACGAACTAGCGAAGGAGGCAGCCATGGGGAACAAGAAACGACCCGACTACGATCTGTGTCCACTCTCCTATGTAAAAAGATGGATCCGCAAGGATTCCCTAGGAGAGTGGAACCAGAGATACCAGGCGGGCACGACGGCCGGGACTACAAAAATATATTTCCCCAACATATTTGACGCGTACAGAGTGGCGAGGAAATTAGAAATGACCGGTCCCTTGGCGCAGATGCTAACGGGACATGGTGGGTTCTCGGAGTATTTGAATCGCTTCAAATGCAAAGAGAACCCAACATGCCCATGCGATCAGACCACCGAAGAAACGGCCATCCACGTCATCTTCGAATGCCCGCGGTTCCTGACCCGCAGATATGAGGCGGAACAAACACTGGGCAAGAAAATAGACGTGGAAAGTGCGAACGAACTAATATGTGGGAAAGACTCTCGGGAAGGATTTGTAAAATATGGGATCGAAATAGTGGAAAAGGTCGCGAAAGAGAATAAATAGTTGGTGGATCGTGCTGTACCTATATTTGTACAAATATAGGGAACCAGCACGAACGGCAAAGAAGGATAAAAGAGATTATACGGCAACATATAAAAATAGACATAAATATACATGGATAAGTAGTAAATTGAATGGAATTTTAAGATAGGTTGAAGTGAATATAAATGGACATAAATATAGATCGAAATAAATACAAATAAATGGAAAAATAATAATTATAAATGGAAATTTTCGACCTACCCCCTATACAGGTATTTTAATCATATTTTAAAATTTTAATTGTAGCTCGTGTTCTAATGTATTCATATTTCAATTGAATTAGTATATTTAAATTGTAGTTTATATTTTAATGTAACTATCGATCGTCGATCTTAATATTCAAATAAATGAAAATCAAAATATAAAGGAATAGCAATAAAAACGAATGGAGATTTATAAATTGCCCCCCAAGAGGGTAAGCATGTAAAATAAAAATAGTCTATAAAAAATAATAACACTGCTGGAAAAGGCTGTGACAACCTGGATTCAGTCACAGGGAGACAGGATATTTTAAAAAAAAAAAAAAAAAAAAAAAACCTAACCTAACCTAACCTAACCTAACCTAACCTAACCTAACCTAACCTAACCTAACCTAACCTAACCTAACCTAACCTAACCTAACCTAACCTAACCTAACCTAACCTAACCTAACCTAACCTAACCTAACCTAACCTAACCTAACCTAACCTAACCCAATACCAATCAGATCTCGGTCATAAACACGCGCTCGCTCGGCGTCTAAATTACATAAAAAATCAAAAACGTGGTAAATCCAGCGGCCACCCGGTCGTGTAGCACATCAAAAGTTGCGGAAAAATTCCATCTACACGCCGGCAACGTTTTTGGTTCTGTCAGTGCGGTACTCAATTTTTTATTTAATTTTAAAAGTGAAATTAACACGTGTTTTCAAAATTTTAAGCCGAAAAAAGGCTATAAAACAGACAATATAGTGAGTGCAGTGAAGTACGAAGTGTCATTCGGAGCGTCTTGGCGACCTACACCAAAGTGCGAAAACAGATCCTGAAAATATTCACGGGCCATAAAGTTATTCTGGATTTTCCAAAATAACCTCAAACACGTGGTCGGTGATCCTGAGGGAGAAGTTCCTGCCGAAGGGTGCATCCGGGTAGTCAGCGCGACGAGAAGAAGATCGACGCTTCGAACACGGGGATCGGACTGCTGCAAGCTGAGAAATAGATTTTTAAAGTTAGTAAAGTTTTCAAAAATTTTTAAATCAAAAAATTTGTATAGGGGCACATACCATAAAAAATATATCTTATAGAGATACATAAAACACACCAATATCCGAAAAAACGATCAAAATCGGATGGGTATTGGCCCCAATATAAATTTTTGAAAATTGGCAAAAAACTACCCCCACGGTTTAAAAATAGAATTAAGCAAACCAAAATTGTCATAAAATTATATTAGATACAGGCATATTAGTAGAGTGAATTAAAATTGTTAGATTATTTTTACATCATATAGACAAAAAGTTAGGGTTTTTCAAAAGTCAAAATTTTACATTGTAAAGAATAGGGGTGTAAAAAGGGGACGGTGAGTACCTCATTGACTTTAGACACCATAGGGGACATTGTTTAACACCAAACACCACCCCCCTAGCCCTTATATTAAAAATTTTAGGTCCGGCGGCCATTTTGGTTTTTTCGGTTGAAAACTTTGTTTGTGAATATCTCGGAAAGTATTTGTCGTGGAGTACCAGGGTTTTCAAGTTTAGGTAGAGACCGAATAGTTTTATCGATTCCCAGCGTCAAAACTGGGAATTTCCACTTTGCATAAAACGACCGCTTTTGACACGCGTACGAGGTCCCCCAAGCTGGGCAAAACACTCCAGAGAAAACCGCAGGTCTCTACGACCAATAGGACCCGAGATATAGCCTGTTTAATCTTGGCCGCCATCTTGAATCCGCCATCTTGGATTTTTTCAAATTGATATAACTCGGCTTGTAGTGGTCAGAATCGATCGGGACTTTCTTGGGACGCACGGATTGACAACTGAGGGCCCCCCCAGGGTGGAAAAACTTAAAAAAGTCAACTTTCATTTTTGGAACAAAACCGACCCCAGGAGGAGGAGCTCCTCGAGAAGACAAGCCCAACAAGCCCAAGAACCCCCCGTCTATCTACAATAGTTTGGGAGAGGTGATTTTTCAAAGTTTCGTCCGCCATCTTGGATCGCCATCTTGGAAAACTTTGAACGGTCATATCTCCCAATCTATTAGTCCTAGAACAGCGGGGTTTTCTTCAGAGACCTTCCCCCAGCCACTAGAATCAAGTTAAGGGGTTGAAACCACCCTCACGCACCCTCAAAAAGTCAAAAAATCTGACTCCGTGGCGGGGTGGGGTTTGAGGTGCTCTGCAGAGACCCGAAGGTCCCGTGCTCGTGCGGTGCTTGGATCCCGAGATATAACGTTTTAACCAAAATAACCAGAAAAAAACCAGATTTTCGACCTTGGTTATCTCGGGAACTATACGTCGCGCGACCACGCGGTTTTCAGCGCTGATAAGGGCTCGGGGAGTACTTTCCAGCGGGCGTAGTAAATAGGCGAAAAAAAAAAAAAAAAAAAAAAAAAAAAAAAAAAAAAAAAAAAAAAAAAAAAAAAAAAAAAAATGTCATCAAATGCAGGTAAGTCTGGGCGCGCTTCCGAGGAGCGTGAAAACGCCAATCAGCCAATGGAGGCGACCGCGGCAGCGCAACAAGACACAACCTCTACCACTGAACACACACAATCACAAGGCACAAAGACAAAAACAGCTAAGGACACCAAAAGAGCTCCGGGGAAAGTAACGAAGCCCAGCTTGAAATTCAAGAGAGGGCTACCCTCGGAGGTGGGGAAGGCTTATGCTAAGTCAATTTTGGACAACTATCCGGTACACACAGGGGGACTGAGGAGATCGGTCTCGCTGAAGAATGCGCGGGAGGCGGCAAGAAGGAGTGAACTCGATTACCTAAGGCAAGTGGCAGATGTATCGCTTCTCGAGGACTCCATCTTGTCGCCGAATACAGACACACCACCAACACAAACACAAGAAGATAACACACAAATAGACACAAACCCGAGTACGTCGGTGTCACCAGTCAGTAAACCCGCCGCGGCGGCGCGGAACGACGCGTACAGCATCGTCATCTCGACCGCTCCGCCCAGCGAAGTGGACTCGGATGAAGAGCCGGAAACACCCGGAACAGAGGAGCTCGAGCACGAGCAAGCCTGGGAGGTGGCTAGCACCGGGTCCCAATGGACAGACGTGGACAGTGAGCCGTCGACAGGACGTCCGAGCATACTCCCGAAGATAGGGAAGCACACGGGAGTTTGCAAAGACCTCGCCACCGAAAAGGCGCGGGAGTTCCTCATGGAGGGTAAAGGGGCGCTGGAAAGCTCAAAAACCTTAAAGAGAGAGTACCGGGCGACTGCTGTAGAAAGCATGTCCAATCTCTACGAACTGGTGCTCTCTCTGGCCGACTCCAGACACAGACATCGTCTGAATCTGGAGGTAGAAAGAACGAGGGCCGCAAGAGAGCTGACGCGAGTTGAAAGAGCCCATCAAGAGGAACTGCGGCGCATGAGGAAGGAGCACGAGAGGCAGCTTCAGCAAACGACTGAGGCAATAAAGGAAACATCGGGGAGAGTGGACGATATAAAAGATTGGCTGCAGGAGAAGGTAGGGACAGCGATCGCCGCGATCAGAAAAAGCGGCATCGCAGACCCGAAGCCAGTCAGGCAGCCGGTCGAACTCCCCCGAGCAATACTACCTAGCCCGACAACTTCGACTCATTCCGAACTCGACCTCACGAAGGAGCTAAGAAAGATCTCGGAACAACTTGCGGCACTGGCCACAGAGATCTTCTACATCAAAAGAGAGGGGCAGACAAGAACAAAGGGAAGCCCAGAGACATCCCCTGTAAAGGCTGACAGAGAAGACCACCTGAAGGCTTCCATGGATGCTCTTAGGAGAGACATGGAGGCCTCCAGGAAGGAGGTGGCCGAGCTTAAGGAGAGCATAGATTCCTTGAGTAAAGACAGGGAGTGTACTAAGGAGGAGATAAGGGCAAAGACTGCTCCCATCTTAACCAAGACCACCAGGATCCTCGAGGAGGTCGGAGAGGTGAAGGACATTGTCCTGTCCGGGAACATCCTACACAACCCACCCATGGGAATTGGTGCAGAGATGGCGGTCTCCGATACAGCCGCAGCTATCGAGGGGATAATAGCCCCACTGAGGGCGGAGGTATCGGAAATAGCCACAAACTCCAAAGTGTTGACCAACTCCATGGAGTGGATAAACTCGAAATACACGACAAACAAACCAAACACATCTGGCCCGACTTACGCGGAAAAACTCAAGTCGATCCCAAAGCCGAAGCCCAACCATACACTGATAGTGTCGAGTAAGGACCCAGCCAAAACAGGCGATAAGGTAATCGACACAATCCGTAAAACGTTGGACTTCCCCAACACCGGACTGAGGGTAGACCGAGTAAGAAAGGCTAGAAACGCAAAAGTAGTATTAAGCTGTGAGTCTAAAACAGACGCTAGACTCTTATTAGACAAAATAAAGACGAACAACAGTCTAACGGTTGCGGAAGCCAGAAAACAAAACCCCCTCGTTAGAGTCAATAATGTCATGGCTTACCATACGGACGAGGAACTGTGCCTCAACCTCAAGGCCCAAAACAAAACCATCTTCGAGGGCCTCAAGAAAGAAGAGACACACGTTCGGGTAAGGTACCGGAAGAGAGCGAGGAACGACCTACAATGCCACCCAGTACTGGAGGTAGCACCAATCCTCCACAAACGACTGCTCGAGGCGGGGATGGTCCATATCGGGATGGAGAGAAGGACGGTAGAGGACCAGTCACCGCTAGTGCAATGTGCAAAGTGTTTAGGGTTCGGCCATCCAAAGGCCCTTTGTAAGGACAAGGAGCAGTCCTGCAATTATTGTGGACAACTGCACTCCTGGCAGGACTGCCCCGCCCGAAAACAAGGAGGACCGCCATGTTGCAAAAACTGCGAGACGGCGAAAAAAGCAGACAATATGGTGCACATGGCATTCAGCGATGAATGCCCAGAAAGGGTGGTGTGGGATCGGATAGCGCGATCGAAGGTACACTACTGCTAAAGGCAGCACAACCATCAACGGCTCCATCACACCTCGGGAAGGCGGGGGCACAAGGTTACGCTTTCTACAAGCGAACCTAAGACGCTCCAAGCAAGCAACCATAGAACTGTTGCAAATAGCAGAGAAGGGACATTTCAGTGTGGCACTGGTGCAAGAACCTTATGTCGGCTCCAGTGGCACACTGAAACAACACCCGGGCACGAAAGTCATTCAGTGCACTCTGAATAGACAGAAACCAGTAAAGGCGGCGATAATTGTATTCGGGGATCACCTGCGGGTTATAAATGACCCGCAGATGATAACTGAGACCGAATCGGCTGCTATACTGGTATCTGGACCTTTAAAGCTTGGAGTGGTCTCCGTCTATTACGAGGGAGACGCGGAAATGGAGCCGTACCTGCAAAGAACAAGAGCAGTGCATGACAAAATTAAATTGACTACAAACAACATCCTAATAGGGGGGGATGTAAATGCTTGGAGCCACTGGTGGGGAAGTTCCTCGGAAAACCAGAGGGGTCAACAACTAACTTCACTCTTAGCGGAAATGGAGCTACAGATTCTGAATGTGGGAGATACACCGACGTTTGAGGAATGCAGAAAAGGTAAAATGTACACTAGTATAGTAGATATTACTACCTGCACCTCCAGTCTCCTAGGGAAGATAAGAAACTGGAAAGTCAACCGAGGACTTACCACGTCAGATCACAACGCCATCACTTTCGAGTTGGAGGTTGGAGAGAAGCTGCAGCCAATCCCCATACCAACTACTCGGAAATACAACACCAAAAAGGCGAACTGGCGGGTTTTCGATGGACAGTTTCTGGAATCCCTGGAGAATCATAACATCAACGTCGGTGTAGTGGACCTCATAAACACCACAGAAGAGTTAGACTCCGTTTCCGAAACCTACGCAGCATCAATCGTGGAAGCGTGCGATGCTTCAATACCAAGAGTAGGCAGAGGAAGAAAAACAACAAGGCCCATATGGTGGACAGAGGAGCTCGATAGGCTGCAAAAAGAAGTATTGCGAAAAAAGAGGCGAATACGGAACGCAGCTTCCACCAGAATTGAAGCAGTATTGGGGGAGTACCAAGAAGCCAGAGCACTATACGTGCAAAAAACACACGAGGCTCAAACCCTTAGCTGGAAGGAATTCTGCACAGCGCAAGAAAAAGAGAGCATGTGGGACGGTATATACCGTGTAATAAGGAGAACGAAGGGGAGACAAGATGATGTACTCCTCAGGGGGGTGGATGGTGCGACGTTGAATCCTCAACAATCCGCCGACCTCCTAGCAACAACTTTTTACCCGGACGACACGGTATCGACAGACCAACCGTTTCACACCATGCTACGTCAAAAAGTGCGCAGTGTAGATATAGGGGAAAGGGGAGTACTGGGAGAGGACGATCCGCCGTTCACGGAGTCAGAAGTGGAGACTGTGCTAAAAGCGCAGAACCCAAAGAAGGCACCGGGACCGGATGGACTGACCTCTGACATCTGTGCCAGAGCGATACGCTGTAAAATGGAAGTCTTCATGGCAATTGCGAATAAATGCCTAGCCTTGAAGTATTTCCCCAGACAGTGGAAGATCGCTCATGTAGTCATCCTCACGAAGCCAGGTAAATCGGATTACACCCACCCGAAATCATACCGTCCAATTGGCCTACTATCAATACTAGGCAAGACGGTGGAGAAACTCCTGGTAGGAAGGCTACAGTGGCACCTACTCCCTACCCTGGACCAGCGTCAATACGGCTTCATGCCCCAGCGCGGAACCGCAGACGCCCTGTATGACCTTCTGAGACACGTGCGCCAACAGCGAGCACTAAGAAAGTCAATCGTAATAGTCTCATTGGACATAGAGGGTGCCTTCGACAACGCATGGTGGCCGGCTCTAAAGCATCAACTACAACAAAGGCGCTGCCCCAGAAACATCTATCATATGGTGGCCTCATACCTCATCGACAGAAAGATAGTAGTTAACTATGCAGGGGAGACCAGTGAAAGGTCCACCACAAAAGGATGCGTACAAGGATCCATAGGTGGGCCGACCTTCTGGAACATCATTCTGGACCCCTTGCTCCAAACACTATCGGTCGAAGAGGTATACTGTCAGGCGTTCGCAGATGACGGAGTCCTTGTCTTCTCTGGAGAGTCCATGGGAGAGATGGAGGGCGCTATAAACCAGGTATTGGAAAAGACATACAGATGGGGAGTAAAGAACAAGTTGAATTTTGCACCGCACAAGACCACAGCGATGCTTCTAACCAAGAAATTAAAATTCAACCCTCCCCACATAGAAATGTCAGGGATCCATATACCTTTGGTGGATAGCGTCAAACTTCTCGGCCTAACCATTGACCGGAACCTTAATTTCAACGAGCACGTTGCAAATATATGCAAAAAGAGCACAGACATATACAAGCAATTAGCGTGCGCGGCGAAGGTCACTTGGGGGCTCAACGGGGAGGTGATAAGGACCACATACATAGCAGTCATAGAACCCATACTGACATACGGGGCAGCCGCCTGGGCAGACGCAACAAAATTGGAGACCAACAGGAAAAAACTAGACGCACTCCAGAGAGGATTCGCGCAGCGTGCGTGTAAGGCTTACAGAACCGCGTCACTGACATCGACACTGGTTCTGTCAGGACTCCTGCCAATAGACCTACGCATCCGAGAGGTCGCAACTCTCTACGAAGCGAAGAGAGGTCTCTCGGATGATTTCCTTCCGCCAAACAGCGCTCTCGAGAGGAACGTAAGGGTATTAGACCTACCACACCCATCGTGCAGAATATCAGCCGATTACGAGCTTCTCGACAGCATGGACGAGTGTGCCCAAAAAACCTTAAATATTACTGGACCACAGATATATACTGATGGCAGTAAGATGGAGGGGAAAGTGGGGGCAGCACTCACTTGGTGGGAGGAAGGCAGAGAGAAGGACAGGGAAGTTTTCAGCCTCGACCCAACGTGCACGGTATTCCAGTCGGAATTATATGCACTCCACAGAGCTCTGGAAAAGGTGAAGACCAGCCAGGAGCCTATTATCAACATCTTGAGTGACTCAAGATCATCTCTGGAGTTGATAAGCGGCCCAAGAATGGTACACCCGTTAGCCAAGACCATCAAGGAGTGTATAGCGGACATACGTGCGCAGGGGAGGGAGGTGAGACTTTTCTGGTTAAAAGCCCACGTAGGAACACCAGGGAACGAAAGGGCCGACGAACTGGCCAAGGAAGGGGCAGCAAAGGAGGTGGAGGTGCACGACTACGCAGCAGTGCCCTTGTCATATGTGAAAAAGAAGATCCGAGAGGAATCTATCAGGAAGTGGCAGGACAGATATGATTCCTCCGTCACGGGTTCTATAACCAAAGGTTTCCTACCAAACGTACGTGAAGCGTATAAATTGGTCAGGGAGACAAGGTTGAACCCGCTACACATACAGATGATGACAGGGCACGGAGGGTTTGGTGAATACTTGCACCGGTTTAGGCTGAAGGACGAGCCGGGGTGTGAGTGCGACCAAACCAAAGGAGAAACAGTCTGGCACCTACTACTGGAATGCCCACGGTTCCTATCCCGCCGACATGACTTGGAGTGCGTTCTGGAAGCAAACCTTACACAAGAGAATGTACCAGATCAGCTCGGTAATAAAAAGAAAAGAGCCAGCATGCTAGACTTCATGGAGTACGTGGCGGATATAGCAGTCAGAAGGAACAGTACTCTGACTGCTGAACAGACACCCACGGTAAACGCTCCGCTATCGCGACCACAACCATCGCAACCAGCTAGCGACTACACGAACAAACAAACAACAAACATACACACACTACACGTAACAAAGCACGGGGAACCTGGAAGCCCTGGGATCCACATTCGCAGCGTTGCCCTATTCATGGACGGCAATGCGGAGAGAATGGGGATAGCCTTCTGCAATGATGAGGCCCGCAGCTCGGTATACATCTCCCCCGGTCTTGGAGCCCTGTTAAATGGAAGCACCTCAAAAACTACCATGAGACGGAAAGTCTACAATGCCCTACCTGAAGTACTAGTGGAAGGACATCGCTGTAGAGTAGTGCGAGAGAAGAACAAGCTCATCGCGCTATTCTGTAGCGAAGGTACCACAGGTTATAGGAGGGCATGTGAGGTGCTGCGTAGAATAGCGGCCCGGTCCGGAGAGGGAGAAACTCCACCCAAACGAATCAGTGTGGACGCGATGGTCGTGGGGTACCACAAAGGAGAGGCTAGGGACTATATAGGAGCCCTGGAAGCCTCCAAGTACCATGAGGTGGTGGTGTACGAAGAGAGAGGGCAAAACCTCTCCTTCCTGACACCACGACGTCAAGACCAGAGCGTCCCGCCCGCCCAAATGGACCGCGACATAATCAGCGGGTCTGAAAGACTGGCGAAGAGGGTGGAGGAAGAAGCGGCACTCATGGGGCAGAAGGAAAGGGCCCACAAAATGTCAGTAACATCGACATGGGCCAGAGTAAAGACCTTCTTCTCAGGGCTAGTGAAACAGCGACCCTGTGCTACAAAAACAGCAAAACCACACACACAACACCACCATACTTATCCAAACACAAACAGCGCATCAGCGAGACAGAGGCAGTGTCGGGGATCGCAACGAGAAACAACAGCTGGACCACCGGAGGAGTCACTCAGAAAAACACCTATTGTGCCAAGCAAGGCCTGGACCAGTGGCTACTCCAAGGAACAGAAGGAACCAGCAGTGCATGCGAGAAAAGGAATGGGCAACCTCCAGCAAATACCTAAATGTGCATCAGTCATGCCAAATGAAATGACCTCCATCAACACCGCAGACCAGGCAGATGACGGAAATGGCATTACATCGGCCATGCACACTGGAGAGGGAAAGAAAAAGTATACCCTTATCGTGAAAGGCTTCGACGTCACCAAATCAGGTGGCAGGTTGGTCGATGAGATAAGGGATACCTTAGATTTCGAGAACACCAGGCTCAGAGCGGACCGCATGCACATCTCGAGGAAACCGGAAGCCACACTCACATGTGAAACGGCCAAGGCAGCAGACCAACTTTGCCGGAAGCTATACGAGGATAAAACCTTAAGCACTTCAGGCCTCAGCATGGTTGAGCAAAGAGAACCGGTTTCATCCAAATCCACCGACAAAGCCACCAGAAAACCACTACAAAAACCTGTAATGAGACCGGGATTCGTCGTGGCAAGCAAGGACGCGAACCAGAGCGAGTACGGGGTCATGAAAGCGATAAATCGTGCTTTGGACTCCGAAAACTCTGGGCTGAAAGCCGACCACGTGCGAATGGAGATGGCTACCAAGGTTCTACTTACCTGCGAGTCCCTAGAAACAGCCGGGAAAATAAGGGACAAACTCCACACAAACGCAGACTTGGTAACATCTAGAATAAAGAGCAAAACAGTCAAAGACCAAGCGACGGCGTCAACATCCACCCACAAGAAACCCTCAGCGCAGCATATGGGGATGATGAGCGCCTTATCAGCGCTAGCGGGCCCCATGCAGCAGGAACCTCAGAGGGAAAAGCATCGGGGAACCTGGCAGTTCTTGAACTGCGACCCAGGTTATAAGAGCTCCCGAAAGGACGCCGATCGCCACTTCCCTACAGTGATAGCCAAACCCAGAAAGGATCGTCCCTGTAAAGCGGTGGTGACCAGAACTAGGGCCGATATGGGCCAAGTATCTCCCCCTACCCTAATGAAGGCGTCTACTCCCGAAGAACACATGCGGAACGCATTCGTGGAATTTGTAGCAGTCACAAGAGCAACAATGCAGGTAAAAGAGTTAACATGCATGAAGATCATGCAGGCTTACCAGCAGGGTTCCTTGGGGCTGCTAGGAAATCTACTAGAAGAAGCGGAAGCAGCGGTGTACAACAACGACACAAGCCAGGTATTACATGGCGAAATGTCGGGGGAGTACATGGCTGCATACAGCAAAAGCATGGGTTTCGTAGAAAAGGAGGAGAAGCCTGAGGGGGAGGGCACAGAGAAGGAGACCCGATTTAGAACACCTCCTGGTGAACCGATAGTGGTAGTGGCGAAGTGCACTAGGATCATGCATGAAGGGAGAATACTGGAGATGGCAGAAGCCATATCGAGTAGTCTCTCGGAAGGTAAGATGCCGGACGACCGGGCCACACCACAGTTCACTTGGATCAACGGAGTCCCAGGTTGTGGGAAAACTACTTTTATTATAAATCGGGTCAATTTGGACGGAGATATACTGGTCACCTCAACAACGGAAGCCGCAAATGATTTGAGGGAAAGGTTGATGGAGAAGGTAGGGGAACGCAAAGTTAAAAGATGCGTAAGAACTATGGCGTCGCTATTGATCAATGGGGTTTATGGGGGCGAATCGTGTAAACGATTAATAGTGGATGAGGCCCTCATGAACCACTTTGGTTCTATAGTAATGGCAATACTGATAACAAAAGCCGAAAGCGTTCTCCTAGTCGGAGACCACAACCAGCTTCCCTACATCGACAGGGAAAATCTTTTCAGGCTGTTTTACACCACACCACATACAATAACACACATCACGAGAGAGTTGCCGTGCACATTCAGAAATCCCATGGATGTCGCATATGCCCTCAATGAGATCTATGAGGGCATTTATTCAGCTAAAACGACGGTCAGATCCCTAGCGATAAAGGGGTATAGGGGAGAGAGAGTACCCAAGGCACCAAATACGTTGTACCTGGTGCACACCCAGGCTGAGAAGGCTCATCTTATCAGTCAGGGTTACGGTCAGGACGAGGGCTCTCGAACCTTAACTATCCACGAATCGCAGGGACTTACCTATAAGACCGTCTACATAGTGCGAACCACGGCAGCTCGCTCGAGAATCTTAAAAAGTGTCCAACACGCGGTCGTGGCCGTCTCCAGACATACGGATGTATGCGTCTATTTCACGGACGACACTCAAGAAGACGCAACAGCTCGTCTGATAATGCGCGCAGTCCGAACGTCCGTCCGTGAAATAAGCGAATACAACATAAAAATGGCGATGATGAATGGGGACGATGAGGTAAGAGATGCGACAATAGCATCGGTGGACCGGAGCCCCTCAAAATGGTAAAACGAATAAGGTATTGGGGACGTACTAGGGTCAAGCCGTGCGTCCAAACCACACAAGCCAAAATTGCACTCACTAGACGACATCCTTAAGAATTGTAATGGTATTGTAATTAGTAATTGTATTTAAATGTATCGTAATAATTGTAAAATGTAGTGTAATATATTGTAGTAATATATAACATTATAAATAATATTGTATTTAACTTCATTGTAATAATATTGTATTGATTCGATAACAATAATAAAACTAATATATTGTATTAATATGTAAAATTATAAAGAATATTGTATTGATTGTAATAACATTGTTGAACTATAATAATATTGTATTAATTAATTTAGTAATAATAATAATAAAATAAAACAAACATTATTGTAATAGTATAATAAGGAATCAATCATTGTCCTATCAACCTGCATGCGGTAGACACAGTGAAAAATATATATATTAAAAAGAAAGAATGAAAATATATAAAAAAATATATACTTATTTGGTAATAATTAATAATAATAATTAAAAAAAAAAAAAAAAAAAAAAAAAAAAAAAAAAAAAAAAAAAAAAAAAAAAAAAAAAAAAAAAAAAACCGCATGCCAGGTACAGCACTGACAGAACAGAAATGGTAATATTTAGAATAAGACGAGCATGCCGAGCGACATGCAAATTTTGTAATGTTTTAAAATAATAAAATTAACTAATCTCAAAAAAGTGCGGACCATAGAGTCTGCAGAATTGATTTTCATTTAAAAAAAAAAAAAAAAAAAAAAAAAAAACCTAACCTAACCTAACCTAACCTAACCTAACCTAACCTAACCTAACCTAACCTAACCTAACCTAACCTAACCTAACCTAACCTAACCTAACCTAACCTAACCTAACCTAACCTAACCTAACCTAACCTAACCTAACCTAACCTAACCTAACCTAACCTAACCTAACCTAACCTAACCTAACCTAACCTAACCTAACCTAACCTAACCTAACCTAACCTAACCTAACCTAACCTAACCTAACCTAACCTAACCTAACCTAACCTAACCTAACCTAACCACACGCGTACGAGGTCCCCCAAGCTGGGCAAAACACTCCAGAGAAAACCGCAGGTCTCTACGACCAATAGGACCCGAGATATAGCCTGTTTAATCTTGGCCGCCATCTTGAATCCGCCATCTTGGATTTTTTCAAATTGATATAACTCGGCTTGTAGTGGTCAGAATCGATCGGGACTTTCTTGGGACGCACGGATTGACAACTGAGGGCCCCCCCAGGGTGGAAAAACTTAAAAAAGTCAACTTTCATTTTTGGAACAAAACCGACCCCAGGAGGAGGAGCTCCTCGAGAAGACAAGCCCAACAAGCCCAAGAACCCCCCGTCTATCTACAATAGTTTGGGAGAGGTGATTTTTCAAAGTTTCGTCCGCCATCTTGGATCGCCATCTTGGAAAACTTTGAACGGTCATATCTCCCAATCTATTAGTCCTAGAACAGCGGGGCTTTCTTCAGAGACCTTCCCCCAGCCACTAGAATCAAGTTAAGGGGTTGAAACCACCCTCACGCACCCTCAAAAAGTCAAAAAATCTGACTCCGTGGCGAGGTGGGGTTTGAGGTGCTCTGCAGAGACCCGAAGGTCCCGTGCTCGTGCGGTGCTTGGATCCCGAGATATAACGTTTTAACCAAAATAACCAGAAAAAAACCAGATTTTCGACCTTGGTTATCTCGGGAACTATACGTCGCGCGACCACGCGGTTTTCAGCGCTGATAAGGGCTCGGGGAGTACTTTCCAGCGGGCTTAGTAAATAGGCGAAAAAAAAAAAAAAAAAAAAAAAAAAAAAAAAAAAAAAAAAAAAAAAAAAATGTCATCAAATGCAGGTAAGTCTGGGCGCGCTTCCGAGGAGCGTGAAAACGCCAATCAGCCAATGGAGGCGACCGCGGCAGCGCAACAAGACACAACCTCTACCACTGAACACACACAATCACAAGGCACAAAGACAAAAACAGCTAAGGACACCAAAAGAGCTCCGGGGAAAGTAACGAAGCCCAGCTTGAAATTCAAGAGAGGGCTACCCTCGGAGGTGGGGAAGGCTTATGCTAAGTCAATTTTGGACAACTATCCGGTACACACAGGGGGACTGAGGAGATCGGTCTCGCTGAAGAATGCGCGGGAGGCGGCAAGAAGGAGTGAACTCGATTACCTAAGGCAAGTGGCAGATGTATCGCTTCTCGAGGACTCCATCTTGTCGCCGAATACAGACACACCACCAACACAAACACAAGAAGATAACACACAAATAGACACAAACCCGAGTACGTCGGTGTCACCAGTCAGTAAACCCGCCGCGGCGGCGCGGAACGACGCGTACAGCATCGTCATCTCGACCGCTCCGCCCAGCGAAGTGGACTCGGATGAAGAGCCGGAAACACCCGGAACAGAGGAGCTCGAGCACGAGCAAGCCTGGGAGGTGGCTAGCACCGGGTCCCAATGGACAGACGTGGACAGTGAGCCGTCGACAGGACGTCCGAGCATACTCCCGAAGATAGGGAAGCACACGGGAGTTTGCAAAGACCTCGCCACCGAAAAGGCGCGGGAGTTCCTCATGGAGGGTAAAGGGGCGCTGGAAAGCTCAAAAACCTTAAAGAGAGAGTACCGGGCGACTGCTGTAGAAAGCATGTCCAATCTCTACGAACTGGTGCTCTCTCTGGCCGACTCCAGACACAGACATCGTCTGAATCTGGAGGTAGAAAGAACGAGGGCCGCAAGAGAGCTGACGCGAGTTGAAAGAGCCCATCAAGAGGAACTGCGGCGCATGAGGAAGGAGCACGAGAGGCAGCTTCAGCAAACGACTGAGGCAATAAAGGAAACATCGGGGAGAGTGGACGATATAAAAGATTGGCTGCAGGAGAAGGTAGGGACAGCGATCGCCGCGATCAGAAAAAGCGGCATCACAGACCCGAAGCCAGTCAGGCAGCCGGTCGAACTCCCCCGAGCAATACTACCTAGCCCGACAACTTCGACTCATTCCGAACTCGACCTCACGAAGGAGCTAAGAAAGATCTCGGAACAACTTGCGGCACTGGCCACAGAGATCTTCTACATCAAAAGAGAGGGGCAGACAAGAACAAAGGGAAGCCCAGAGACATCCCCTGTAAAGGCTGACAGAGAAGACCACCTGAAGGCTTCCATGGATGCTCTTAGGAGAGACATGGAGGCCTCCAGGAAGGAGGTGGCCGAGCTTAAGGAGAGCATAGATTCCTTGAGTAAAGACAGGGAGTGTACTAAGGAGGAGATAAGGGCAAAGACTGCTCCCATCTTAACCAAGACCACCAGGATCCTCGAGGAGGTCGGAGAGGTGAAGGACATTGTCCTGTCCGGGAACATCCTACACAACCCACCCATGGGAATTGGTGCAGAGATGGCGGTCTCCGATACAGCCGCAGCTATCGAGGGGATAATAGCCCCACTGAGGGCGGAGGTATCGGAAATAGCCACAAACTCCAAAGTGTTGACCAACTCCATGGAGTGGATAAACTCGAAATACACGACAAACAAACCAAACACATCTGGCCCGACTTACGCGGAAAAACTCAAGTCGATCCCAAAGCCGAAGCCCAACCATACATTGATAGTGTCGAGTAAGGACCCAGCCAAAACAGGCGATAAGGTAATCGACACAATCCGTAAAACGTTGGACTTCCCCAACACCGGACTGAGGGTAGACCGAGTAAGAAAGGCTAGAAACGCAAAAGTAGTATTAAGCTGTGAGTCTAAAACAGACGCTAGACTCTTATTAGACAAAATAAAGACGAACAACAGTCTAACGGTTGCGGAAGCCAGAAAACAAAACCCCCTCGTTAGAGTCAATAATGTCATGGCTTACCATACGGACGAGGAACTGTGCCTCAACCTCAAGGCCCAAAACAAAACCATCTTCGAGGGCCTCAAGAAAGAAGAGACACACGTTCGGGTAAGGTACCGGAAGAGAGCGAGGAACGACCTACAATGCCACCCAGTACTGGAGGTAGCACCAATCCTCCACAAACGACTGCTCGAGGCGGGGATGGTCCATATCGGGATGGAGAGAAGGACGGTAGAGGACCAGTCACCGCTAGTGCAATGTGCAAAGTGTTTAGGGTTCGGCCATCCAAAGGCCCTTTGTAAGGACAAGGAGCAGTCCTGCAATTATTGTGGACAACTGCACTCCTGGCAGGACTGCCCCGCCCGAAAACAAGGAGGACCGCCATGTTGCAAAAACTGCGAGACGGCGAAAAAAGCAGACAATATGGTGCACATGGCATTCAGTGATGAATGCCCAGAAAGGGTGGTGTGGGATCGGATAGCGCGATCGAAGGTACACTACTGCTAAAGGCAGCACAACCATCAACGGCTCCATCACACCTCGGGAAGGCGGGGGCACAAGGTTACGCTTTCTACAAGCGAACCTAAGACGCTCCAAGCAAGCAACCATAGAACTGTTGCAAATAGCAGAGAAGGGACATTTCAGTGTGGCACTGGTGCAAGAACCTTATGTCGGCTCCAGTGGCACACTGAAACAACACCCGGGCACGAAAGTCATTCAGTGCACTCTGAATAGACAGAAACCAGTAAAGGCGGCGATAATTGTATTCGGGGATCACCTGCGGGTTATAAATGACCCGCAGATGATAACTGAGACCGAATCGGCTGCTATACTGGTATCTGGACCTTTAAAGCTTGGAGTGGTCTCCGTCTATTACGAGGGAGACGCGGAAATGGAGCCGTACCTACAAAGAACAAGAGCAGTGCATGACAAAATTAAATTGACTACAAACAACATCCTAATAGGGGGGGATGTAAATGCTTGGAGCCACTGGTGGGGAAGTTCCTCGGAAAACCAGAGGGGTCAACAACTAACTTCACTCTTAGCGGAAATGGAGCTACAGATTCTGAATGTGGGAGATACACCGACGTTTGAGGAATGCAGAAAAGGTAAAATGTACACTAGTATAGTAGATATTACTACCTGCACCTCCAGTCTCCTAGGGAAGATAAGAAACTGGAAAGTCAACCGAGGACTTACCACGTCAGATCACAACGCCATCACTTTCGAGTTGGAGGTTGGAGAGAAGCTGCAGCCAATCCCCATACCAACTACTCGGAAATACAACACCAAAAAGGCGAACTGGCGGGTTTTCGATGGACAGTTTCTGGAATCCCTGGAGAATCATAACATCAACGTCGGTGTAGTGGACCTCATAAACACCACAGAAGAGTTAGACTCCGTTTCCGAAACCTACGCAGCATCAATCGTGGAAGCGTGCGATGCTTCAATACCAAGAGTAGGCAGAGGAAGAAAAACAACAAGGCCCATATGGTGGACAGAGGAGCTCGATAGGCTGCAAAAAGAAGTATTGCGAAAAAAGAGGCGAATACGGAACGCAGCTTCCACCAGAATTGAAGCAGTATTGGGGGAGTTCCAAGAAGCCAGAGCACTATACGTGCAAAAAACACACGAGGCTCAAACCCTTAGCTGGAAGGAATTCTGCACAGCGCAAGAAAAAGAGAGCATGTGGGACGGTATATACCGTGTAATAAGGAGAACGAAGGGGAGACAAGATGATGTACTCCTCAGGGGGATGGATGGTGCGACGTTGAATCCTCAACAATCCGCCGACCTCCTAGCAACAACTTTTTACCCGGACGACACGGTATCGACAGACCAACCGTTTCACACCATGCTACGTCAAAAAGTGCGCAGTGTAGATATAGGGGAAAGGGGAGTACTGGGAGAGGACGATCCGCCGTTCACGGAGTCAGAAGTGGAGACTGTGCTAAAAGCGCAGAACCCAAAGAAGGCACCGGGACCGGATGGACTGACCTCTGACATCTGTGCCAGAGCGATACGCTGTAAAATGGAAGTCTTCATGGCAATTGCGAATAAATGCCTAGCCTTGAAGTATTTCCCCAGACAGTGGAAGATCGCTCATGTAGTCATCCTCACGAAGCCAGGTAAATCGGATTACACCCACCCGAAATCATACCGTCCAATTGGCCTACTATCAATACTAGGCAAGACGGTGGAGAAACTCCTGGTAGGAAGGCTACAGTGGCACCTACTCCCTACCCTAGACCAGCGTCAATACGGCTTCATGCCCCAGCGCGGAACCGCAGACGCCCTGTATGACCTTCTGAGACACGTGCGCCAACAGCGAGCACTAAGAAAGTCAATCGTAATAGTCTCATTGGACATAGAGGGTGCCTTCGACAACGCATGGTGGCCGGCTCTAAAGCATCAACTACAACAAAGGCGCTGCCCCAGAAACATCTATCATATGGTGGCCTCATACCTCATCGACAGAAAGATAGTAGTTAACTATGCAGGGGAGACCAGTGAAAGGTCCACCACAAAAGGATGCGTACAAGGATCCATAGGTGGGCCGACCTTCTGGAACATCATTCTGGACCCCTTGCTCCAAACACTATCGGTCGAAGAGGTATACTGTCAGGCGTTCGCAGATGACGGAGTCCTTGTCTTCTCTGGAGAGTCCATGGGAGAGATGGAGGACGCTATAAACCAGGTATTGGAAAAGACATACAGATGGGGAGTAAAGAACAAGTTGAATTTTGCACCGCACAAGACCACAGCGATGCTTCTAACCAAGAAATTAAAATTCAACCCTCCCCACATAGAAATGTCAGGGATCCATATACCTTTGGTGGATAGCGTCAAACTTCTCGGCCTAACCATTGACCGGAACCTTAATTTCAACGAGCACGTTGCAAATATATGCAAAAAGAGCACAGACATATACAAGCAATTAGCGAGCGCGGCGAAGGTCACTTGGGGGCTCAACGGGGAGGTGATAAGGACCACATACATAGCAGTCATAGAACCCATACTGACATACGGGGCAGCCGCCTGGGCGGACGCAACAAAATTGGAGACCAACAGGAAAAAACTAGACGCACTCCAGAGAGGATTCGCGCAGCGTGCGTGTAAGGCTTACAGAACCGCGTCACTGACATCGACACTGGTTCTGTCAGGACTCCTGCCAATAGACCTACGCATCCGAGAGGTCGCAACTCTCTACGAAGCGAAGAGAGGTCTCTCGGATGATTTCCTTCCGCCAAACAGCGCTCTCGAGAGGAACGTAAGGGTATTAGACCTACCACACCCATCGTGCAGAATATCAGCCGATTACGAGCTTCTCGACAGCATGGACGAGTGTGCCCAAAAAACCTTAAATATTACTGGACCACAGATATATACTGATGGCAGTAAGATGGAGGGGAAAGTGGGGGCAGCACTCACTTGGTGGGAGGAAGGCAGAGAGAAGGACAGGGAAGTTTTCAGCCTCGACCCAACGTGCACGGTATTCCAGTCGGAATTATATGCACTCCACAGAGCTCTGGAAAAGGTGAAGACCAGCCAGGAGCCTATTATCAACATCTTGAGTGACTCAAGATCATCTCTGGAGTTGATAAGCGGCCCAAGAATGGTACACCCGTTAGCCAAGACCATCAAGGAGTGTATAGCGGACATACGTGCGCAGGGGAGGGAGGTGAGACTTTTCTGGTTAAAAGCCCACGTAGGAACACCAGGGAACGAAAGGGCCGACGAACTGGCCAAGGAAGGGGCAGCAAAGGAGGTGGAGGTGCACGACTACGCAGCAGTGCCCTTGTCATATGTGAAAAAGAAGATCCGAGAGGAATCTATCAGGAAGTGGCAGGACAGATATGATTCCTCCGTCACGGGTTCTATAACCAAAGGTTTCCTACCAAACGTACGTGAAGCGTATAAATTGGTCAGGGAGACAAGGTTGAACCCGCTACACATACAGATGATGACAGGGCACGGAGGGTTTGGTGAATACTTGCACCGGTTTAGGCTGAAGGACGAGCCGGGGTGTGAGTGCGACCAAACCAAAGGAGAAACAGTCTGGCACCTACTACTGGAATGCCCACGGTTCCTATCCCGCCGACATGACTTGGAGTGCGTTCTGGAAGCAAACCTTACACAAGAGAATGTACCAGATCAGCTCGGTAATAAAAAGAAAAGAGCCAGCATGCTAGACTTCATGGAGTACGTGGCGGATATAGCAGTCAGAAGGAACAGTACTCTGACTGCTGAACAGACACCCACGGTAAACGCTCCGCTATCGCGACCACAACCATCGCAACCAGCTAGCGACTACACGAACAAACAAACAACAAACATACACACACTACACGTAACAAAGCACGGGGAACCTGGAAGCCCTGGGATCCACATTCGCAGCGTTGCCCTATTCATGGACGGCAATGCGGAGAGAATGGGGATAGCCTTCTGCAATGATGAGGCCCGCAGCTCGGTATACATCTCCCCCGGTCTTGGAGCCCTGTTAAATGGAAGCACCTCAAAAACTACCATGAGACGGAAAGTCTACAATGCCCTACCTGAAGTACTAGTGGAAGGACATCGCTGTAGAGTAGTGCGAGAGAAGAACAAGCTCATCGCGCTATTCTGTAGCGAAGGTACCACAGGTTATAGGAGGGCATGTGAGGTGCTGCGTAGAATAGCGGCCCGGTCCGGAGAGGGAGAAACTCCACCCAAACGAATCAGTGTGGACGCGATGGTCGTGGGGTACCACAAAGGAGAGGCTAGGGACTATATAGGAGCCCTGGAAGCCTCCAAGTACCATGAGGTGGTGGTGTACGAAGAGAGAGGGCAAAACCTCTCCTTTCTGACACCACGACGTCAAGACCAGAGCGTCCCGCCCGCCCAAATGGACCGCGACATAATCAGCGGGTCTGAAAGACTGGCGAAGAGGGTGGAGGAAGAAGCGGCACTCATGGGGCAGAAGGAAAGGGCCCACAAAATGTCAGTAACATCGACATGGGCCAGAGTAAAGACCTTCTTCTCAGGGCTAGTGAAACAGCGACCCTGTGCTACAAAAACAGCAAAACCACACACACAACACCACCATACTTATCCAAACACAAACAGCGCATCAGCGAGACAGAGGCAGTGTCGGGGATCGCAACGAGAAACAACAGCTGGACCACCGGAGGAGTCACTCAGAAAAACACCTATTGTGCCAAGCAAGGCCTGGACCAGTGGCTACTCCAAGGAACAGAAGGAACCAGCAGTGCATGCGAGAAAAGGAATGGGCAACCTCCAGCAAATACCTAAATGTGCATCAGTCATGCCAAATGAAATGACCTCCATCAACACCGCAGACCAGGCAGATGACGGAAATGGCATTACATCGGCCATGCACACTGGAGAGGGAAAGAAAAAGTATACCCTTATCGTGAAAGGCTTCGACGTCACCAAATCAGGTGGCAGGTTGGTCGATGAGATAAGGGATACCTTAGATTTCGAGAACACCAGGCTCAGAGCGGACCGCATGCACATCTCGAGGAAACCGGAAGCCACACTCACATGTGAAACGGCCAAGGCAGCAGACCAACTTTGCCGGAAGCTATACGAGGATAAAACCTTAAGCACTTCAGGCCTCAGCATGGTTGAGCAAAGAGAACCGGTTTCATCCAAATCCACCGACAAAGCTACCAGAAAACCACTACAAAAACCTGTAATGAGACCGGGATTCGTCGTGGCAAGCAAGGACGCGAACCAGAGCGAGTACGGAGTCATGAAAGCGATAAATCGTGCTTTGGACTCCGAAAACTCTGGGCTGAAAGCCGACCACGTGCGAATGGAGATGGCTACCAAGGTTCTACTTACCTGCGAGTCCCTAGAAACAGCCGGGAAAATAAGGGACAAACTCCACACAAACGCAGACTTGGTAACATCTAGAATAAAGAGCAAAACAGTCAAAGACCAAGCGACGGCGTCAACATCCACCCACAAGAAACCCTCAGCGCAGCATATGGGGATGATGAGCGCCTTATCAGCGCTAGCGGGCCCCATGCAGCAGGAACCTCAGAGGGAAAAGCATCGGGGAACCTGGCAGTTCTTGAACTGCGACCCAGGTTATAAGAGCTCCCGAAAGGACGCCGATCGCCACTTCCCTACAGTGATAGCCAAACCCAGAAAGGATCGTCCCTGTAAAGCGGTGGTGACCAGAACTAGGGCCGATATGGGCCAAGTATCTCCCCCTACCCTAATGAAGGCGTCTACTCCCGAAGAACACATGCGGAACGCATTCGTGGAATTTGTAGCAGTCACAAGAGCAACAATGCAGGTAAAAGAGTTAACATGCATGAAGATCATGCAGGCTTACCAGCAGGGTTCCTTGGGGCTGCTAGGAAATCTACTAGAAGAAGCGGAAGCAGCGGTGTACAACAACGACACAAGCCAGGTATTACATGGCGAAATGTCGGGGGAGTACATGGCTGCATACAGCAAAAGCATGGGGTTCGTAGAAAAGGAGGAGAAGCCTGAGGGGGAGGGCACAGAGAAGGAGACCCGATTTAGAACACCTCCTGGTGAACCGATAGTGGTAGTGGCGAAGTGCACTAGGATCATGCATGAAGGGAGAATACTGGAGATGGCAGAAGCCATATCGAGTAGTCTCTCGGAAGGTAAGATGCCGGACGACCGGGCCACACCACAGTTCACTTGGATCAACGGAGTCCCAGGTTGTGGGAAAACTACTTTTATTATAAATCGGGTCAATTTGGACGGAGATATACTGGTCACCTCAACAACGGAAGCCGCAAATGATTTGAGGGAAAGGTTGATGGAGAAGGTAGGGGAACGCAAAGTTAAAAGATGCGTAAGAACTATGGCGTCGCTATTGATCAATGGGGTTTATGGGGGCGAATCGTGTAAACGATTAATAGTGGATGAGGCCCTCATGAACCACTTTGGTTCTATAGTAATGGCAATACTGATAACAAAAGCCGAAAGCGTTCTCCTAGTCGGAGACCACAACCAGCTTCCCTACATCGACAGGGAAAATCTTTTCAGGCTGTTTTACACCACACCACATACAATAATACACATCACGAGAGAGTTGCCGTGCACATTCAGAAATCCCATGGATGTCGCATATGCCCTCAATGAGATCTATGAGGGCATTTATTCAGCTAAAACGACGGTCAGATCCCTAGCGATAAAGGGGTATAGGGGAGAGAGAGTACCCAAGGCACCAAATACGTTGTACTTGGTGCACACCCAGGCTGAGAAAGCTCATCTTATCAGTCAGGGTTACGGTCAGGACGAGGGCTCTCGAACCTTAACTATCCACGAATCGCAGGGACTTACCTATAAGACCGTCTACATAGTGCGAACCACGGCAGCTCGCTCGAGAATCTTAAAAAGTGTCCAACACGCGGTCGTGGCCGTCTCCAGACATACGGATGTATGCGTCTATTTCACGGACGACACTCAAGAAGACGCAACAGCTCGTCTGATAATGCGCGCAGTCCGAACGTCCGTCCGTGAAATAAGCGAATACAACATAAAAATGGCGATGATGAATGGGGACGATGAGGTAAGAGATGCGACAATAGCATCGGTGGACCGGAGCCCCTCAAAATGGTAAAACGAATAAGGTATTGGGGACGTACTAGGGTCAAGCCGTGCGTCCAAACCACACAAGCCAAAATTGCACTCACTAGACGACATCCTTAAGAATTGTAATGGTATTGTAATTAGTAATTGTATTTAAATGTATCGTAATAATTGTAAAATGTAGTGTAATATATTGTAGTAATATATAACATTATAAATAATATTGTATTTAACTTCATTGTAATAATATTGTATTGATTCGATAACAATAATAAAAACTAATATATTGTATTAATATGTAAAATTATAAAGAATATTGTATTGATTGTAATAACATTGTTGAACTATAATAATATTGTATTAATCAATTTAGTAATAATAATAATAAAATAAAACAAACATTATTGTAATAGTATAATAAGGAATCAATCATTGTCCTATCAACCTGCATGCGGTAGACACAGTGAAAATATATATATTAAAAAGAAAGAATGAAAATATATAAAAAAAAATATATACTTATTTGGTAATAATTAATAATAATAATTTAAAAAAAAAAAAAAAAAAAAAAAAAAAAAAAAAAAAAAAAAAAAAAAAAAACCGCATGCCAGGTACAGCACTGACAGAACAGAAATGGTAATATTTAGAATAAGACGAGCATGCCGAGCGACATGCAAATTTTGTAATGTTTTAAAATAATAAAATTAACTAATCTCAAAAAAGTGCGGACCATAGAGTCTGCAGAATTGATTTTCATTAAAAAAAAAAAAAAAAAAAAAAAAACCTAACCTAACCTAACCTAACCTAACCTAACCTAACCTAACCTAACCTAACCTAACCTAACCTAACCTAACCTAACCTAACCTAACCTAACCTAACCTAACCTAACCTAACCTAACCTAACCTAACCTAACCTAACCTAACCTAACCTAACCTAACCTAACCTAACCTAACCTAACCTAACCTAACCTAACCTAACCTAACCTAACCTAACCTAACCTAACCTAACCTAACCTAACCTAACCTAACCTAACCTAACCTAACCTAACCTAACCTAACCTAACCTAACCTAACCTAACCTAACCTAACCTAACCTAACCTAACCTAACCTAACCTAACCTAACCTAACCTAACCTAACCTAACCTAACCTAACCTAACCTAACCTAACCTAACCTAACCTAACCTAACCTAACCCAGTACTCGGCTCCGCACCGACCCGAGCGTCACGGAAATAGCCTTCTCCGCGCTAAAAAATTCGCCAAAGTGGCAGTTTTAGTGTTAGAACAACGAGAGTGGTATTAAAATTCATCATTTAACAAGTGCTACACGAGTAAAAATAAAAATCTGTGAAAAAGTGAAAATTGGGGAAAATTTTCCTAACAAAACCCCAAAATAACCTAAAAGTGTGGTGAAAAGTGAGTGTTTTTTGGAGATAACTCCGAAATAAGATCTGTGACACCAACTTCTGAAACTGCTCAAAGTTGGGCAATTCCAAGACGCATCTTCCAAGCTATCGACAAGAATTTTCCGGTGAAAACCGGAAAAGTTATAGCGGATTTTCCGAATTTGACACGTGGTTCCAAAATTGGATCCACGAGAGCTGGACGAGATCTGACTAAGCAGCAACGAAGAGGACGTCGGGAGCAGCCGGGAGAAAGTTCCAGCACCCCGAAAAGCTAAGTGGTTCAGGAGAAATTCAAATTTGAAATGTCCAAAAATTTGAAAGTGAAAAACTAGTCAAAAAACTATCGACTTCATATATTTTTTATTATTGTAAAATTAAGTTAATAGTGACCCCAACCCTCCCTAAAAATTTTAGAAGATTTTACTTGGTAGTTTTTGAGTTAGAAAATTTTGAAATTTCCTCAAAAATTCAAAATTGATCAAGGACACGCTCAAAAATTCCCAAAAAATTTGTGCAATTGGAGGAACGTATTTTTAGCATATTTTAACAAATTTTGTATCTAAATAATTATTAATTTTAAATTTATTGTATATTTTTTAAGAAAAATTGTATGTGTATGACATTTAGAAGGTCCTGGCTCCTGGACTATTAGCAACGCGAGCAAAAACTTTATATAATTAGATAGCCTAACTAATACTCTATTAAATGCAAAAAACCCGACCCTCGCGAAATAAATAGAAAGAGAGATATTTGAGTTACAAATTAAAAAGGCGAAAACTACCCCTAACATAAACTCCCTTTTACAAAGGCAGTAATAAAATTAAAAATCAAAAAACATCACAGGAGGATAAAACTAGACTAAAACTACAGAAAACAAAAATTTTTTGTAAAAAATTTCTTAAAATAAGATTTTCACACAACATTTTGACAAAAAATTACGCAAAACAGCAAAAAACTTTTCAAAATTAAATAATAAATAGCGAATATCACATTTTTAAAATTTTTAAAATTCTAAAACATAGCGCATTAAGTGGTCTTTAAAATAGCAATAAAATTAGATTTTTAGATTATAAAGGGGTAAAGTTATCAAAATTAAAAATTGAGTAAAAATTTAAAACATGTAAAACTTCGTTGGGGTAGAAATCAGAAAATTAGGGGTGAAATTCGGATTTTCGACCGCAGAACCTATTTTTTCACAGGAATTAACCGGCATTCTAAATTTCAAAACTCTAACTTCAAAATTCGGGGGGGTGATTTTCGGTTTCAAATTACGAAAAACTAAAATTGGAAAAATTTATTAAAATCAATATCTCGGCAAATATTAGGCCTTTTTAGACGGGGTTTTCGGCAAATAAAGTAGTTTCCCGAGAGCTACAAATTTGCTCTTACACCGAGTGCTCTACATAGAGCACATAAGGAAATAGAGTTCTGCGGTCGAGTCTGAGGCAGGGGGTGGAGTTTCGGGAGTGGGCTCCTGGAGAGGGCATCGCAACGAGCAACTGACTCATGTAGAGTCACGTCGTAGAGATCAGCGATCTGACTATCTGAACCGAGACTATGCCCGGGTAGAGCTCGCGAGGCCCTTTACAACGAGTCCTCTCTCGACACTGTGGGACGAGTGCTTCCGGAGATATCGCTCGGCGAAGTTTCGGCCGCCATCTTGAAACGTCATCACGCCGACAGAAAAGTGGTCGTAACTTGGCCGAGAATCATCGCAGAAGACTGCGGTTTTCTTTGGGGGTATTCGCCCATCAGTCTCTACCCGCCCCACCACTTAAATTAAAAAAAGGAGAGACACTCTACATTCACGAAACTGCTCGGATGGGATTGTAGAGCTCCAAAAGTACTCCCTGTCACCGAAAACCGCGATCAAATACGTTCGACAGAACCAGAGATACGAATTTTCAAAGATATCGGCCGCCATTTTGACCGCCATCTTGAAAATTTTAAAGTTAAGAGTGCTCCGCCCCTATAATAGCTAGAGAAGCGAACTTGGTGTCGAACGAAAGGTCTTAGGAAGTACTACAAGACACAACATAAGACGGAACTCTACATAGAGTGGGTAGAGCAGAAACTGGGAAAAAATTGTTTTTTTTTTGCCCCTTAAATAGTTTAAATAGTATAAAATAGTTTAGATTAGTATAAGACACCCCCATATACAGGGTTAGAATAGGACACCCCCATATACAGGGCCTGAATAGAAATAATTAATTAGATATTATTAAATCTTTTATTGACACAATATATTGACCCCTATACAAGGCACCGACACAGCAAACATACAAACACACGCACGCACATAGAGTTGGATTGACACCCCCATACAGGTTGACCCACCAACTCACACAAACACACAAACTACAATAACTCACACACACTCACACAATACACTCGTTGCGCACTGAATAATCCTAGAGGAGCTGACAAGAACGATACACACACACACACACACACACACACACACGCGCAAAACAACACACATACACACAAGTCAAAAATCACCCTAACATGGCGACAACAAGGACCCCGGTTGGTCAAAAACGGAGAGCTAGCACTGACTCTCTGTCAAATAAAATAATAAAAACACCCAGAGACAAGTTACTGGGAATGATAGAGGAGATCTCCCCACTGGTAAATAAGTCAGGGAACATAAAGAGGGAAATCAGAGAAAGATTACTAAAGATTAGCGAAGAATCGAAATATATCCTAACCGGGCCCTTATTAAAAGATCTGGAGGTATGTAAGAAAGAGCAATTGGAGAAAATAGTGGAAGAAAGATTGAGTGAAAGAGTAGAGAGAGAGGTGCAAGAAAGAACGAGTAGGATGAAGGAGGAAGCGGAAGAGAAAGAAAGGATGATAGAAGAACTGAAAGAAGATATCGAAACTGAAAGAGCGTGGAATGATGAGTGGAGAGAAAGATACAACCTACTTAGAGAAGGAGAAGCACTACCTGAATGCCCAAAGTGCGAGGAGATGAAAGAAGTCATAGAAGAATTGAAAAAGAGTAATGAGATAATAGACAATCACAGAGACCAAAACCTCCGAGAGGCAGAGGCGTTCAGAGATAGATTAGTAAATGAAAAAGGAATAAAGAAAGAGGTGGAAGAATTGATGGATAACATAAGAGAACAAATGGAGGAAAAGAAGAAAGAAATGGAAGACAGGAGAATGGAAATGGAAAATCTGAAGGGAATGGTAAAGACGATGATGGCAGAGAGCAGGAAAGACAGGGAGGAAAGAATGAAAGAAATGAAAGAGATGAAAGGGAAAATGGAGGCCAACAAAGGAAAGGAGGATCCAGCAATAAAAAACGAGCTGACAAAGGCCACAAAAATTATGAAAGAGTTAATGGAAGAAGGCAAAAAGGAGAAGCAAGAAAGAGTCAAAGGAATGGATGAACTGAAGAAGAAAATAGAAGGATGCAAGACAACGGAAGCGACAGGAGTAAGTGAGGAAATAATGAAAGAGATGAGTGAATTAAAGACAATAATGAAAGAGGAAAGGAACGAAAGAAGAATGACATACGCGCAAGTGGCGGCCAGCCAGACCACTAAGGAAGTGTGGAACGGCCGAACACTACACTCTATCGCGGTGTCAACGAAAGGAGGAATGGAAACGGGAGAGGAAATTGTAAGAAAGATTGAAGGAGTGCTGAGACAGAGCAAGAGTGAGGTGAAGATTGAAAGGATGAGGAAGGCGAAGGACCAAAAGGTGATAATAGGATGTGAAAGGGAGGAAGATGTGGAGGAGCTAAGAAAAAGGCTGGAAGACGGGGACAAAGGGCTGAATATTACAAAAATGAAGAATAAGGACCCTCAGATATTAATCAAAAGCGTACACATACATAACACAGATCAACAAATTATTGATACAATAACTAAACACTCACAAACAACAGACACACAAAAGAATAAAATAGAAATTAAATATAAAAAACAAATAAAAAACAGCGACCGGCAAAATATCATCCTGAGGGTCCCACCACAAACTTGGAAAGCACTTACATTAAAAGGCACAGTAACCATCGGAAACCAAAAATCAGTGGTGGCAGACCAGTCTCCGGTGGTGCAGTGCTCCCAATGCCTAGGCTATGGCCACGGGCGGGGACACTGCAAAGCGCCGGGGCTGGTCTGCAGTCACTGTGAGGGACCACACCACTCCAAGGACTGCACAAAAAGGGAGGATCCCCCCAAGTGCACAAACTGTGCAAAAGACACGAAATTAGACTCAAGACACAATGCCTTCAGCTATAACTGCCCGGTAAGGCAAAAATGGGATAGGTTGGCCAGACTAGCCGTGGCATATAGCTGAGGGCAAATAACATACACAACAATAACACAAATAAACACACACCACACACACACAACAGATAATAAAACAAATTGGGAATCTTTCCTAGGAAAGAAACCCAATTTGTAAAGATACATAAAATACAATAGACTAAACTAAAACATTAGCACAAACACAAATACACAATACAATAAATAAATAAATAGGTCGGCTGCATATGAGATATGCAGCAAACCCAATTTCGATAAAATTGGAAATGACAATTAAGTATTCGATAGAATAACATATTATATAAGACTCTAAATGGATCTTATAGGAGACAACTAACTCCATAAAGTGCATTCACAAACCAATATAACAAGTATATTGGCGACGTGAATGCAACAAATGGATTGAACCCGGATTAGACACCTAAGAAATAAAAGTAGCACAAACTGTAACACAAAAGAGGAGAGACGATAAGAAATGTATAAAATGTAAATGTAAAGATATATATAAATGTGAAAGTAATACTAAAAATAATATAGAAAAATACTATGTTAATAAGTTAAATAAATGTGATACAAATGTATAAGAGAGAAGAAATATAAAAGCCAAAGTTATAGTAAAAGTTATGAATTGTAAAATAAAGCAAATAAGTGTATATTAGAAATATAAGGAAAACATGTTAAAGATATAGATAAGATGCTAAATGTAGAAACAAGAAAATAAATGTGAAAGTAAATGAAATAGAAACAAAATATAGATATGTAAATGTAGTAATAGTATTACTAAGGAGATGATAAATTGTGAAATGTAGAAAGAAATGGAAACACAAATGTAAAATAAAATACAATATACATACATAAGAAGCAAATGTAAAGATAAGATAAGAAAATGTAAGAAATGTAATGAAATAAATAGAGAATGAATAAAGACAAAGCCCCACCCCGACCCAAACTCCCATCCAACCCCACCCCTGTGTTGAAAAATAGGAAAGACAATAAGATAGTAGAATAAAGATAGTAGAATATAGAAACTTTTGAATGATAGAGAAGTATGAAAGAAAGAAAAAGTATGCGGAATAAAAGTACGAGAAGCATAAAAGATAGAACTGGAGTGAATGAGTTAAATAAATACAAAACGATATAAAAAGGCTCTGACGCCATGTTAGAGGAGTAGGATTAAAAAAAAAAAAAAAAAAAAAAAAAAAAAAAAAAAAAACCTAACCTAACCTAACCTAACCTAACCTAACCTAACCTAACCTAACCTAACCTAACCTAACCTAACCTAACCTAACCTAACCTAACCTAACCTAACCTAACCTAACCTAACCTAACCTAACCTAACCTAACCTAACCTAACCTAACCTAACCTAACCTAACCTAACCTAACCTAACCTAACCTAACCTAACCTAACCTAACCTAACCTAACCTAACCTAACCTAACCTAACCTAACCTAACCTAACCTAACCTAACCTAACCTAACCTAACCTAACCTAACCAGTCACAAGCCAAAACTCATCAAGAACACGCGCGTGGCACGTTTTACAAAGTTTAAAAAAATTCAAATCGGTGGTAAATCCAGCAGCTACCGGGCCGTGTCGCATACCAGCGGATGCGCAAAAATCCGCTCTACACGGCAGTGAAAAGTCTGAGAGTGTCAGTGCAGTGGTTGATTTTATATCAACAAAAAAAAAAAAAAAAAAAAAAAAAAAAAAAAAAAAAAAAAAAAAAAAAAAAAAAAAAAAAAAAAGTGAATGTTATACACGTGTTTTGGTGAAATTTCGACATAAAAAAAAAAAAAAAAAAAAAAAAAAAAAAAAAAAAAAAAAAAAAAAAAAAAAAAAAAACTAAAACAGTGACGAAAATCGACTTCGCGCATAGACGTGCGATACGTTGCCAGAAGCGCCTTTGCGCCCCCCACCTAACGGCAGCTTCAGCATAAAGGAGGGACTTCTGCCTGTGAAGTTATTCTGGATAAACCAGAATAACCTCAAACACGAGGTTGGTGATCCCGAAGGAGCAGAGAGCAGCCAAGGGTGCGGCCGGGTGCAGGCAGCGACGGCGAGTGACCCGACATCAAAAACACCGAAATCGGACAATTCTAAGTTAAGTTTTTGAATTTTCAAACTTGAAAAATTTTAAAAAAATTTTTAATTCAAAAATTTTGTACTGGAACCAACTTGCCTATAAATTAAAAGCTGTAGAGAATACAAACTCCTACAATAATCCGAAAACCCCACCAAAATCGGACGGAAATTGGGCCCAGTAAAAATTTTTGAAAATTTCTATAAAACTACCCCTTACATTTTAAAATAGCAATAAGTACTTTTTTGAATAGAAAAAATTTTCACTGTAAAGATAAGGCTGTGACAAATAAATAGAATTTTAAATTTTAGAAATAGACCTAGTATTAAGTTAGATATAAGATTTTAAAAACTAGGATTTTAAGACTAGGGGGTAAGGGGGTGCAGCAGCACAATAATAATCATAAGGGTAGTTCTAAGTACCCCCCTGCACATCCCCAACAGAAAACCGCAGCGCTGTAGGGCCCATATCGGCGTAGGGCGGATCAAGGAGGAGATCTCCCACTTTGGGCGGATTTCTTATTTTCGACATAGCTCGGTCGCTATTGGTGCTGGAGACCTGCGGTTTGCTCACTATAGAGTATAGTGGTGTAACGAAGGTGTAGTGGGCCACCAAATTCAAAAACTCCGACATTAAGATTCTTATCCTAATTAGGGGTAGGGCCGGCTCCCCTAGGTCCGGGGCATCCCCCAGGAGAAAACCCGAGCCTTCTACGACATCGGGAACGGGAGATATAGCGATTCCCAGCCGCCGTTTGACATTAGCGGCGGCCATCTTGTTTTAGGGGATTGCTTATATCTCCCGAACCATTAGTCGGACTGAGGTGGGGATTTCGGTTCTGGGGAGCTGTGAGCCTGGAGTAGGACCCCTATAGGGTGAAAAAGGGATAGGGGGTAAAAAATTTAGGGGTAGGTTTTTAGGGGTGAGCCCGATAGCCCAAGTCGCGCCCTCTACGGGGAGCCCGCGCACGTACGGATCGGACACCTGTGGCCTGAGCTATAAGGGTTCAACCACTGGTTTTGACATTAGGAGCGGCCATTTTGGAAATTTTCAACTGGCCGCCAAATCAAAACCAGTGGTCGCACGGAGCTCTGGTTTTCGGTGTTGTGGTTCCCCTGGCGAGAACTACGAGCGAATAGGGACTACACAAACCCCCCACCAACCCCATCCCCCCCAAAACCCCCCACCCCCAAAAACCCCACCACCCGAACGGAGCGATAGAACACGGCAGGGGACTCTGCCCAGACTTTTTCCCGGTCTCCTACGACGTCAGGGGCCGGAGATATCACTTGGGCGATCTTAGGGCGAATCTCCCGCCCAACTCACACCAAAAATCGCCCAACCCATAACTCCGGACCCACAAGTCCTACAAAGACGTGCCTGGTGTCGGATAAAAGGTCTCGAGAAGACCTCTCGAGTGGGACTCTTCACGAGCACACCACCCCAATATTTATCCCCCATTCTTGGGAAAACCCCCCCATTCCCATAACTCCGACATCTTGGGACGTAGAAACTTGGGGTTTCGACTATAGGCATAGGTATAAGGTGACCTAAGAGGGGAGGGAATCTGGTCAAATTATAGAGACTAGGTAGAGTCAAGTAGAGAAAAATAGAAAAAGTCAAAAAATCCCACCAAAAATTAGTATATAAGATAGAAATAGACCCCCCTTTACAGGATAGATTAGGATAAGACCCCCCTATACAGGGAGTAAATTCATAGACACACCCCCATTTACAGGGCTCGCACACACTTAACATATACACACACGGAGCTGCACTATTGACCCCCTATACAGGCTGACAAGCAGCTCTATACACAAACATTCATACACATAGATACACACACATATACACACAAGCACATACACAAACAGAGCTGGACTGACACCCCTTCTACAGGTTGACCCACCAACTCTTGATACATACACACATTACAAGCGCACAGACACACACACAACACATACTCCCGCGCACTGACCACTCCGAACGGAGCTGACATCGCGAAACAACACAATACACACACAACACACTCACGTTCACACACACACACTTGCACGCACACACATTCAAATCAAAATTGACCCCCCTATACAGGGCGCATAGTATAACACATCTAACATGGCGATGGCACGGACCCCAGTGACACAAAAACGGAGAGTCAGCAGGGACTCTCTACCGAACAAGGATCCTAAAACACCCAGAGGAAAACTACAGGAGATAATAGATGAGATTTCCCCATTAGTGAGTAAATCGGGAAATATAAAGAGAGAAATTCGGGAGAGACTGCTAGAAATAAGTAAGGAAGCAAAAAAGATAGTTAAAGGGTCCCTACAAAAAGATGTAGGCAAAGAAGAGCAAGTGGGGAAGATAGTGGAAGAAAGATTGAGCGAAAGGGTAGAGAGAGAGGTGGAAGAAAGAATGAGTAGAATGAAGGAGGAAGCGGAAGAGAGAGAAAGGAAGATAGAAGAGCTGAAAGAAGAGATTGAAACCGAAAGAGCGTGGAATGACGAGTGGAGAGAAAGATACAACCTACTTAGAGAAGGGAAAGCACTGCTTGAATGCCCAAAATGCGAGGAGATGCAGGAAATCATAGAAGATTTGAAAAAGAGAAATGAGATATTAGATAATCACAGAGACCAAAACCTCCAAGAGGCAGAGGCATTCAGAGATAGGTTAGTATATGAAAAAGGAATAAAGAAAGAGGTGGAAGAATTGATGGATAGCATAAGAGAACAAATGGAGGAAAAGAAGAAAGAAATGGAAGACAGGAGAATGGAAATGGAAAATCTGAAGGGAATGGTAAAGACGATGATGGCAGAGAGCAGGAAAGACAGGGAGGAAAGAATGAAAGAAATGAAAGAGATGAAAGGGAAAATGGAGGCCAACAAAGGAAAGGAGGATCCAACGATAAAAAATGAGCTGACAAAGGCCACAAAAATTATGAAAGAGTTAATGGAAGAAGGCAAAAAGGAGAAGCAAGAAAGAGTCAAAGGAATGAATGAACTGAAGAAGAAAATAGAAGGATGCAAGACAACGGAAGCGACAGGAGTAAGTGAGGAAATAATGAAAGAGATGAGTGAATTAAAGATAATAATGAAAGAGGAAAGGAACGAAAGAAGAATGACATACGCGCAAGTGGCGGCCAGCCAGACCACAAAGGAAGTGTGGAACGGCCGAACACTTCACTCCATCGCGGTGTCTACGAAAGGAGGAGTGGAAACAGGAGAGGAGATAGTAAGGAAGATCGAAGGAGTGTTGAGACAAAGTAAGAGTGAGGTGAAGTTTGAAAGGATGAGGAAGGCGAAGGACCAAAAGGTGATAATAGGGTGTGAGAGGGAGGAAGATGTGGAGGAGCTGAGAAAAAGGCTGGAAGACGGGGACAAAGGGCTGAACATAACCAAAATGAGAAACAAGGACCCTCAGATTGTAATCAAAAATGTACATATACACAACACAGAGCAAGAAATTATAGATGCAATAAATAAACAATCACAAACAACAGATACACAAAATAATAGAATAGAAATAAAATACAAAAAACAGATAAAAAACAGTGACCGGCAAAACATCATCCTGAGGGTCCCACCACTAATCTGGAAAATACTAACGTCAAAAGGCACAGTAACCATCAAAAACCAACAATCAGTGGTGGCAGACCAGTCTCCGGTGGTGCAGTGCTCCCAATGCTTAGGCTATGGCCATGGGCGGGGACACTGCAAAGCGCCCGAGCTGATCTGCAGTCACTGTGAGGGACCACACCACTTTAAGGACTGCACAAAAAGGGAGGATCCCCCCAAGTGCACAAACTGTGCAAAAGACAAAAAACTCGACTCAAGACACAATGCCTTCAGCTATAACTGCCCGGTAAGGCAAAAATGGGATAGGTTGGCCAGACTAGCCGTGGCATATAGCTGATGGCAAATCACATACACAATAACACAAATAAACACACACCACACACACACAAAACAGATAACAAAGTAAATTGGGAATCTTTCATGGGAAAGAAATCCAACTTACAAACATAAATAAAAAACAAGACACAATAGACCAGCAAATACAAACACAAATACACAAAACACAAAACAAATAAACAAACAAATAGATCGGCTGCATGAAATTATCATGCAGCAAATCTTATTTAGACACAACTGGACAAGACAAAAACCAGTATTCCTCGGAATATTAGGTAAGAAACAAATTGTTTCTTAAAGATAACACCATAAAGTGCACCACACAAACCGGTATTAAAGTATACTGGCGACGTGGGTGCAAAAATGGGTTGCACCGGATTTACAAATAGAACGAAGTAGAAAAAGGGGAGATAATATATTATATATATATACAAAAGAAAAGTGTGAAAAAAAGATAGGATATTATATACAAAAATATAAAATGTAATACGTGAATAAGTGTAATAGATGTAACTGAAATAAGACACACATATACTGTAAAGTAATATAAGAAGTAAAATGGAATGTAAACATAATCATATGCGAAGTAAAAATAAGACAAGTAATGTTAAATGCTAAATAATGAATAAATAAGAAATGTAATAGAGATAAGATATATAATTGTAAAGAAGTACAAAGATAATATGTAATAAAACATGTAAAACATGTAAGCTATGTAAAAATAAATAAAGTATAAAAATGTAAAGAAATGATAGAAAAGGAAACAATATTGTTAAGTAAATAAAAGATAAAAAATGTAAAGAAATTGTAAAATGTGGAAAGAAACAGAAAGATAAATGTAACATAAAATATAATATATATAGACAAGAAGCATATGTAAGATAATATAAGAAAGTGTACAGAAATGTAACGAAATAAATAAAGACAAAGCCCCACCCCGACCCAAACTCCCATCCAAACCTACCCCTGTGTTGAAAAGTAGAATAAAGAATAAGATAGTAGATTAGAGAAACTTTTGAATGATAGAGAAGTAAGAAAGAAAGAAAAAGTATGCGGAATAAAAGTACGAGAAGCATAAAAGATAGAACTGGAGTGAATGAGTTAAATAAACACCAAAGGATATAAAAAGGCTCTGACGCCATGTTAGAGGAGTAGGATTATAAAAAAAAAAAAAAAAAAAAAAAAAAAAAAAAAAAAAACCTAACCTAACCTAACCTTTTTTTTTTTTTTTTTTTTTTTTTTTTTTTTTTTTTTTTTTTTTTTTTGACCCAGAAAATCCTTTATGGATACCCAAGCCTCTGGGGTGGACTTGGGTTATGTGGGAATCTCCCGAAGGCCTACCCACTAAAAACTGGGGTTGATCCATTCCCCCATCAGTCGGTCAGACGGGAAGCTCAGCGCACACTACCGAATGGCCGACCAAGGGGGAAGCTCTGTCCGAGCCCGTCGGTTCCCCTTGCGAGGAAAGAGGACACCGCAGATCGGACGGTGTCCTCTACAGCACTGAGCCTTTGATGCGAGTGCAGAGGGGCCCCACCCTCAGTACCCGCAGCTCCGGACTTGGCGCCATATTGTTGCTTTTTCGTTAAGAAGCGACAATTGGTGCCGTCCACGACGTTAGCCCTAAGAAGGGCTGTTTTCCTCGCCCGCCTGACGCGAGAGAGTCCGGTGGGCCGCCGATCTCTGCCGGCCCTCCACAGCCACCCCATGTTGGGGCACCCTTTCTTCTTGGCCGTTCGGCCCAACAACCTTTACGCCACTAGGCGCCTCTCCACTGGGACCGCTGACGCCTATTTCGGCGTCCATAGGTTCTGGCGGAGGATCACATTTATGGCCCCCTATAGGGGCCGCCCGCACACGGCGCCGCGGGGCACCACATCTTGTGTCCCCCACTCGGTGACCAGCCTCACGGCCAGCTTCCGCACAGAGGGGACAGTGAGCTTTCGCCCGGCACTCATTAGCCTTATGGCCTTTGTCCCCGCACCTAAAGCACACCCCGGTGCGGTCAATCTCCGAGGTGCACGTCGCCACAACATGACCCGACTCAAAACATCTGAAGCAGCGCACGTCGCGCGGGGGTAAAACCCGCACGTACGCCGCCGCCCATCCCACGTGGAGTCGACCATCTTCCACAATCTTTTTGGCTGCTTCAGCTGGGCAGCTGCTCCAGGCCCGGTAGGCCCCCGAACCGGTGGGACGAACTATGCCCACCTTTATCTTCTCTTTTGGGCACCCGCCCTTTTCGCTCATTGCCAACGCAATGTCATCGCTGGAGGTGGCGCCGGACAGACCCGAGACCACCAGCTCGACCTTCTTCTCTGGCCGAGTGATCCTTATAGACCCCTCAGCCACCTGCTCGATATTTTGGGCGATTGTGTCTGCCCACTCTACTCTTTTTGGGCCCGACACGACGCACATGGTAGCCCCAGTGACAGATGTCGTCCACTTCACGTTCTCCACAATTTCCCGGCTAAGCTGTGACCGTGCTTGAGCGCGGCCCAGGACCTCCACGACTGTGACACCATTTTTGGCCGCCTCCGGCTCTATATTTAAGGTCAAGGCCGCCGTGTTCGGCGCCCTCACCTTCATCTTCTTTGGCCTTGACTTGGGCGTCACCTTTGGCGCAGGAACAGCGACAGGAGCTTTTCCCTTTTTGGCCATATCCGCATAGGAGCGGCCAGTCTCCACCGGCACTTGCACTTGACGTGGCAGCTTTTCGATTTTCGCGGCAAACTGGCCAAGCTCGCCCGCGATGCACTTCTCAAGTTTCTCAAAGTCCGCCTTTGTGGCCGGGGCCTCCCCCAACTCCCTTAGAGAACTTTTGAGGAATTCAATCTCTGCCGCTTGGTTGATCACGGTCTCCTCAGCCTCTTCATGTGCCTTTCGCGCCAGATCATAAAATGTGGTAGCCCGGTGATCAATCTCCAAGGTGACGTTTTGCAGTTCAGCCCGTACAGCCCGCAAAGTCTCAGAGAACTCGGGGACCTCACATTCGCATGCGACCAAGCGGATCTCAACAGACAGCTCACGGAGCTTCTTTGTGCAGCGAGCTAACCAATTACGTTGGATCGTAATCTCCTGTCTTGCGGGATCATCGGCCGGGACGGCCGGAACATCCGCCTCTCTCCCATCATGACGCACAGGTGCCCCCCCCGTATACGTGGGGCAGACCGACCCAGTGGAAGATTCGGGTTCCAAGCGCATACGCTTGGCCTCCGACTCCGCCACAGGGCCGGTGAGGGATTCCTCCTTGCGAAGACCCTCCCGGGGAATCTTTGTTTCCTTATGCGTAGCCATGTTTTTTTTTTTTTCTACCTCACGGGCACTGAAGCCCCTCTCTATCAACGGGCATTGAAGCCCGGCGGCGGACCATCTGGGTGTGGTCTCCGCCGCCTCAACCACGTCAGACCATTAGCCCTCCGCTGAACACTGATTTGGGGAAAGTCCAATCCAGTGGTCAGCGGCGGTTGCCCGGGGTGCGCCACGAGGAGGCTATCTGACCAGGCACCCCAACCTAACCTAACCTTTTTTTTTTTTTTTTTTTTTTTTTTGTTCACGCCGGGGAAATGCATTAAATTGCATACCACCGGGTGCGTGAGTTCCCGGTGGTTATGTGGGGCTCTCCTTCCCAGAAGGGGAAGGCCTACCCACTAAAACCCCAGCGATGGCCGCCATCTGGCATGACAGGGGCCCCAGGGTCAAATATTGCAACTGGGGACCCCCCAGCCTACGCTCCCCAACGGAGAGCCCAACACGGGCAATACTACCCACGAGTGGGACGCCGCCGCGGGCGGCACCGCGTTAAGAGCAGCGCGGCCCGCGGCGACGTGCCACACCACGACGACACCCCCCAGCCGTGCAGGAGTGTCATCCCACCACAACTCGGCAGGACTGCGGGAACAGGACCTGCAGCACCGCCAAGGCCAAGCTTCAGCCAACTGCTTCTCCGCGAGAGAAGCAGGCACTGAGGCCCGGCGCCACCCTGAAGGGCACATGTGCCCCCGCCGGCCTAGAAGGCCAGCCATCCCACGACCCCCCATCTGAGGGTCCGCTAGCCCTGAAAAGGGCTGTTTAAAGTGCCCGGACGTGACTATGTCCGGGCCGCCGACTCCTGTCGGCCATCCGCCGACGCGCCAGCTCTCCTGGCCGTCTCCTTCCCTGCGCCGACAGGCGCAACCCTAGCGGCGTCTTGTGCCCCCCCACCGCCAGGCCCCCCGGCGCCCGATTGGGCGTTCATGGGCTCAGCCTGCGGAGGGTCACACTTGTGGCCGCCAATTGGGGCCGCCCTCACGCGGCGCCGTGGGGCGCCGCACCTCACCTCGCCGAGTCGATGACTGGCTTCTCGCCCCGCATCTGCGCAGAGAGGGCAGTGGGCCTTCTCTCTGCACTCTGCAGCCTTGTGGCCGTTTCCTCCGCAACGATAGCACACCTCGGTGCGGTCGACTTCCGAGGTGCACGTCGCCCTTACGTGGCCTGACTCCAGGCACTTGAAGCAGCGCACGTCGCGCGGGGGCAGAACCCGCACGAACGCCGCCGCCCACCCAATCTGGAGTCGGCCACCTTCAACCATCTTTTTAGCTGCTTCGCTGGGGCAGCTGGTCCAGGCCCGCAGGCCCCCTGATCCGGTGGGTCGGATGTTCCCCACCCTTATTTTCTCCGGCGGACATTCACCCACCGAGCTCATCGCAGCTATGATGTCCGCACTACTTGTCGCCGCGGAAAAACCCGACAAAACAAGTTCGGTCCTCTTTTCGGGCCGGGCGATCCTAACGGCCCCCTCGGCAGCCACCTCTATCTTCCGAGCGATCTCTTGCGCCCACTCCTCTTTTTGGGGCCCCGAAACGAGGCACATGGTGGCTCCAGTCACGGACCTCGTCCACCTCAACTGGGCCGCCATCTCCGCGCTTAGTTGGGAGCCCGCTTGGGCCCGCCCCAACACCTCCTCCACGGTCACTCCACGCGCGGCCGCCTCCGGCTCGATATTAATAGTCAGGGCAGCCGTGTCCGGCGCCCTGACTTTCGCCCTTTTGGCCCTCCTCCTCTTCGGCCGTTCTTTCGGCGCGGAAGTCGCGCTGGGAGCGATCTCCTTCCGTGCCGCCTCCGCGTAAGAGCACGGCGCCGTTACTGGGGCCTGTTGCTGGGTCGGCTGCTTCCCGAGCTCCTTGGCAAATCTGCCCAGTTCGTCCGCGACTCGACTCTCCAGACGGGTGAAGTCGGCCTTAGTGGCTGAAGCCTCCTCCAACTCCGTGATGGCGGCCTTGAGGGCCTCGATCTCCCCTAGGAGCTCTCGCTCTCGCTTTCGGCTCTTTAGGACGGCTTCATCTGCCGCGTCGTGGTACGATTTAGCCATCTCCTCTGCATCCCTAAGAATCTTGGCCATTTCCATGGCTTCATCTAAGGCCTCCCGATTAAGCCACAACTTGCAGGACAGTGCTCGGAGCCTGCCAAGGTGCGAGACAATCCATCTCCTATCAGGAGTCACCCTCTGTTCCTTTGCGGGATCATCGGCCTTAGCCGGAACATCCGCCTCTCCTCCCTTCTCACGCATAGTTGCCCCCCCCGTATACGAGGGGCAGACCGACTCAGCGGAAGATTCGGGTGCCAAGCGGCTTCGCTTGGACCCCGACTCCCCCGCAGGGCCGGTGAGGGATTCCTCCTCGCGGAGACCCTCCCGGGGACGTGTACTTTTGCTACGCGTGTTCATTGTTGTTGTGTCCTCTTACCCGGGCACTGAAGCCCCTCTCTATCAACGAGCACTGAAGCCCGGCGGCGGACCATCTAGGTGTGGTCTCCGCCGCCTCATCCACGTCAGACCATTCGCCCTCCGCTGAACACTGATTTGGGGGAAATCCAATCCAGTGGTCAGCGGCGGTTGCCCAGGGTGCGCCACGAGGAGGCTATCTGACCAGGCACCCCAACCTAACCTAACCTAACCTAACCTAACCTAACCTAACCTAACCTTTTTTTTTTTTTTTTTTTTTTTTTTTTTTTTTTTTATCCCGGGGTAATGGCCGTCCCATACCAGGCTTCGGGGGAAGACCTGGTTATGCGGGGCTCGAACCCGCTAAACCCCCCGGGGGCAACTCCTCCGCCGCGATATGCGGTGCCGGGTTCTCGAGTACGCACCAGCAACCGCCGCGGCCAGCCTTTCGGCCTCCACAGGCCTGTCCCTGGAGGGGGACCAGCCGCCCCGTGCCACGGGAGCGACTGCCGACGAGCCGTGCAATGCGGGTGACTGCCTCCATGACCAAGGACCCCCGTCCCGTCACCCGCGTGGCCCTGAGCTCCGGCGACGCCCCGAGAGGCGCCACCATCATTGCCCTGTCGGATGGCCGGGTCGCCGGGCAAACGCCCTGACGCGACCCTCGACTGCCGGGCAAACACCCCGACGCAGCCCGCCGCCGGACAAAAGCCCCGACACGGCCAGTCACCGGGCAGATGCCCCGACGTGACTCCTCGTCCGCCAGGCGCCGGGCAGATACCCCGCCGCGCGCTGGCTGCCACCGGGCAGACGCCCCGCCGTGGCTTCCTGGTGCACAGGGAAGGGCTCGAATCTTCGACGCTGCCTGCACGGTTTCGGGAACATGCCGTACTACGCAACTGCAGGACTTAGGGGCCTCCAATCCGAGCATGCCCAGTGCCCCAGACGGTGCCCGTAGTGCTTCGGGACTGTTGGCGTGGCGGTCGTGGGCAGGAGCTAGGTCAGTGGCAGGGAACACTGACAACACCGCGGGTGCCGAATCCGCTACCGGCCTGCCCTCCACCTCCACCGATCGCCGTACAACTACCCTACGGGACTTAGCGGCCTTAGGGACCGGGTTCTCCCCCTCGCACCTCGCGACTGCCGGGCAAATACCCCGTCGCAGCCGTCCGCCGCCGGACAAACACCCCGACGCGGCCAGTCACCGGGCAAACACCCCGACGCGACTCTACAACCACCAGGCAACGAGCAAATACCCCGCCTTGCACTGGCTGCCACCGAGCAAATACCCCGACGTGGCATATCCTCACGTGAGAATCAGTGAGGAGAAGAAGTGAGACCTAGCAAGATAGGATGGGCCAGACGAGATTTTCCGGGGTGGCAAAGCCCGTACTCTGTCTCGAGCTAGAGCCTTTCGGGGGTGACGAAGCCCCTATTCAGCGACTCCCACCACGACGAGACAGGAATTCACAACTCTCGACCACAAATACCCCACGACAGCGCGAATTCTCCTGCGCGTATGGCAGGCGACAACATACCTACCATACACCCGCAGGCGAACCCCCGCAAACCACCGCCCAAGAGGGCAACAGCCTCCAAATATCGCCGGTTCCACCGTGCGTGCGCCAGGCGACAACATACCTGACACACAACCACGGACGAACCCGCACGAACCTCCGCCCGAAACGGGCCGCAACGAGCCAACGCCCAAGAGGGCAAAGACCCAAATACACCCACACCCGTGTCACTACGGGTCGCCGATCGAAACGAACGGCCATCCACCGCCAAAGATGGCACCCACCCCTAAAAAGGGCCTTTTCCACCCCCGGCGCGAAGAGCGCACCGGGTGGGCTCCGTGCGCCTTGAAGACGCTCCGCCCTCCTCCGCTGACAGTTCGCAGAGGTGCGGGAGCAACCGCAACTGTTGCTACTCCCGCCCCCCTCCCAGGGTGCACCACGAGGAGGTCTGCCAGCATGCACCCCAACCTAACCTTTTTTTTTTTTTTTTTTTTTGACCCGGGGTAATGGCCGACCCATACCAGGCTTCGGGGGAAGACCTGGTTATGCGGGGCTCGAACCCGCTAAACCCCCCGGGGGCTACTCCTCCGCCGCGTTGGTGCGGTGTCGGGCTCTCGAGTATGCAACCGACGACCGCCGCGGCGTGGCCTTTCGGCCTCAACTGGCCTGTCCCTGGAGGGGGACCAGCCGCTCCGTGCCACGGGAGCGGCTGCCGACGAGCCGTGCAAGGCGAGTGACTGCCTCCAAACCAAGGACCCCCGTCCCGTCACCCGCGTGGCCCTGGGCTCAAGCAACACCCCGGAAGGCATTGCCATCATTGCCCTGTCGGAAAAGCCGGGTCGCCGGGCAAATACCCCGACGCGACCCTCGACTGCCGGGCAGATACCCCGACGCAGCCCGCCACCGGACAAAAGCCCCGACGTGGCCCGCCACCGGGCAAATACCCCGCCGTGGCTACTACAACGATCTTGTGTGATGCCTAACTCGCAACGACGCTAGATTTGGGCCCACGTTTGCCTCTTTTTGCCTGCTGAGGGCGGCAAAGTTTCCCCCCCATTACATGCCCTGAGGGCAGGTTCAAGGAAGAACAGACTGCGCACTTAGGTTTTGCGCTGCAATCAGCTGCAAGATGATTCTCCTCGCCACATCTAAAGCACAGAGAACTTCTATCCACCGTGCTTTTGCAGGTCTCCCGAGTGTGCCCGAGTTCCTGGCAACCGAAACAACGTAGCGGTCGAGGTACCAGTGTGACAACCCTCGCAGAACTCCATCCCACCACTAGACGTTTTAGTTCCGCTAGCTTTTTGGCGGCGGCCACCGGGCACCTTACGAGAGCTGAAAGCATCCCGTCCCTGCCTGGCTTAAGATCGCCGATCAAAAACTCGTCCGCCGGAGCACCAGTTACGTCGGCAGCCGCTTGCGCGAGTTCCTCATGTGTAACACAATAATCCATTCCGGTAATTCTAAGTTCCACCTTTTTAATGGGCCGAGTGACGCGGGCAGCAATGGGGAGGTTGTCCTTCAGGCTCTGCTCCAACCTCTGCGCCCCTTCAACTCCCACCTCCTTCGGGAGCTCAAGAATGACAGCCCCCGCGTAAGATCTCTTGAGAGAAAGAGACGGAATCCCCAGCTTTCTCAAATCCACCTTTTCTCTTGCGACCTTCATAACCTCCACCAAAGTGAGCCCACCCTCTCTCTCCTTCTCAGACTTGAGAATGTCGATAAGGACGGCGGGAGCTTTCCTCTCTCGAAGACGGACTGGTTTGGGTTTCTTCGGCCCCTTTGGAGTCTTCGGGGCCTTAGAGATCTCGGCCTTCTTCTTCGAGGCTTTGGTATTACTATCCACGATCTTCGTCTTGTCCGGAGCTGCTTGCGGTTGCTCCTTTTTCTTCTTCTTCATGGCCTTCTTGCGGCCCATTGCCGTGCTCCAGTTTTGTTCCTCGTCAGCAGTAGCTGCCGCCAAGTTAGTCGCTAGTCTTGTGGAAGCCTTGGGTGCGGTGATAACGGGGTCATCCTCCCCGAGCGTCGCACGATCGCCCACCTTCGGGGCTGGCTCCGGTGCAGACCTATCTGGAGCCGCAGTCGCAGGTTTCAATTCCTCTACAGCATCGCGGACCGCCGCTTTGATGTATTCTCGCAGCTTTGTGTTGTCACTGAGATCCTCCCGTTGAGGTGCAGGTGGAGCCGCGGGGGCAGCCGACGCAGCAACCTCGTAGCTCATGAGTCGGCGTTTACACTCATCGAGCTCTTTTTCAACTTTGTCGAACCGCTGCTGAAGAGCCTTATGCTCGTCTATGAGCGTCGTGTATTGCCTATGTATGATGCGGGACTCATCTGTGGTTGAGAGCGTACCAATCCTAGTCAGCACCTCCCTTTGCAGAACGCAGACCCGCTTCATCTCGCCACGGACGTCTCCCTTCAATCTCGACGACTTATCCAGCATGGCCTCGAAAACCCGCGTGCCCTGTTTGGCGAGTTCGATGAGGCCCGGGTTCGTAGGATCTACGACGTCCGTCTCCAGCTTGTCGGGCAGCTTTCGTCTGCTCTCTCCACCGGTGAAATCACGGGCCAGGTCCTCGATCTCACGCGCCGATATGTCCTCGGCGACGTCGAGCCTTTGCCGCTCTCTCTCCTTCAGGGCTTTCCCCCATCCGACGTATTCACCCGTCGTGGGTGGCCTTCCGCGCCCCCTCTTAGCCGAACTTGCTGAGAGAAACTCAACTTCTGACTCCACTGAATAATCCGAGCTCTCCGACCCAGTCAGCGATGGGCTCCGACTGACGGAGATTCTTCTCGGTACGGTTTCACCCTTTGCGGCCCTACTCCGCGTGTTCCTGGCCGGTCTATCCGACTCCTTTTCTTCCACCTTGAGGACGTCCCGATAGCTCAGGCGTTTCCCGGTTCCCGGGGTTTCATACCCATTTCCATCTGAGATCTCACCCTCAGTTTCGACTAGTTGCCTTCTCGGCTCACCTTCTCTCACATCTTTTTGTTTGAAAAATTTTTTAGGCTCCATATTTGTTCCCACGAGTAGGGGGGCTTTAGGGTCTGCCCCCCCTGACCCAGAAAACACTGGCCGCTCGCCGGTAGCTCAACTCGTCTACCACCATGAAGGCGGAGGTACGCCGCGCACTCTATCGGGGCCGAAGCCCGCCAAAACGCACCCCCATTGAGGATTGTTTATAGACGTTTACTCGTCTCGGGGCCGGCCAATAAAGGCAAGCCCCCCTGGTCCCTTACCCGCGCCGCTAGACGTGACAACAGACGCCCGGGGGGGATTACAGGTTTGCCCGACGAGGTCCTGCTGTGCAGGGGTCCCCGTCGCGCAGTCGCAGCCCTTTCGGGCGAAGACAGGAGAGACAGAACTCTCCGGGAGATGAGACTCCCACGACCAGAGCGCCGAAAACAAATACTCCCGACGCCTCCCGCGAGCCTTGCAGGCCCGCCACCCACGACCCCGAAGGGTCCGCTGGCCCTGAAAAGGGCCCTCCACAGGGTAATTATTTTAGAGAGGTTTTCTTCCTCGCAACCAGACGCACAGGGCAAGCCCCATACGCCCAGCCCCCGGGCCCACTCAGTGTGAGCTTACGGGTTGGTGTGACCGTGCAATGCCCGCCCTGAGAAGGGCAGGCAGTCACACCGTTGCTAGTGGCTGTCCGCGACGGCCGAAGCCGCTACCCCCCATATCTGGAGGGCATTCCCCTATCCGCAGCCCGGGGACGCGTCCGATGGCGGTACTAGCCCCGCACACGGAACCCCAACCTTTTTTTTTTTTTTTGACCCAGAAAATCCTTTATGGATACCCAAGCCTCTGGGGTGGACTTGGGTTATGTGAGAATCTCCCGAAGGCCTACCCACTAAAAACTGGGGTTGATCCATTCCCCCATCAGTCGGTCAGACGGGAAGCTCAGCGCACACGACCGAATGGCCGACCAAGGGGGAAGCTCTGTCCGAGCCCGTCGGTTCCCCTTGCGAGGAAAGAGGACACCGCAGATCGGACGGTGTCCTCTACAGCACTGAGCCTTTAATGCGAGTGCAGAGGGGCCCCACCCTCAGTACCCGCAGCTCCGGACTTGGCGCCATATTGTTGCTTTTTTTGTTAAGAAGCGACAATTGGTGCCGTCCACGCCGTTAGCCCTAAGAAGGGCTGTTTTCCTCGCCCGCCTGACGCGAGAGAGTCCGGCGGGCCGCCGATCTCTGCCGGCCCTCCACAGCCACCCCATGTTGGGGCTCCTTTTCTTCTAGGCCGTTTGGCCCAACAACCTTTTCGCCACTAGGCGCCTCTCCACTGGGACCGCTGACGCCTATGTCGGCGTCCATAGGTTCTGGCGGAGGATCACATTTATGGCCCCCTATAGGGGCCGCCCGCACACGGCGCCGCGGGGCACCACATCTTGTATCCCCCACTCGGTGACCAGCCTCACGGCCAGCTTCCGCACAGAGGGGACAGTGAGCTTTCGCCCGGCACTCATTAGCCTTATGGCCTTTGTCCCCGCACCTAAAGCACACCCCGGTGCGGTCAATCTCCGAGGTGCACGTCGCCACAAGATGACCCGACTCAAAACATCTGAAGCAGCGCACGTCGCGCGGGGGTAAAACCCGCACGTACGCCGCCGCCCATCCCACGTGGAGTCGACCATCTTCCACAATCTTTTTGGCTGCTTCAGCTGGGCAGCTGCTCCAGGCCCGGTAGGCCCCCGAACCGGTGGGACGAACTATGCCCACCTTTATCTTCTCTTTTGGGCACCCGCCCTTTTCGCTCATTGCCAACGCAATGTCATCGCTGGAGGTGGCGCCGGACAGACCCGAGACCACCAGCTCGACCTTCTTCTCTGGCCGAGTGATTCTTATAGACCCCTCAGCCACCTGCTCGATATTTTGGGCGATTGTGTCTGCCCACTCTACTCTTTTTGGGCCCGACACGACGCACATGGTAGCCCCGGTGACCGATGTCGTCCACTTCACATTCTCCACAATTTCCCGGCTAAGCTGTGATCGTGCTTGAGCGCGGCCCAGGACCTCCACGACTGTAACACCATTTTTGGCCGCCTCCGGCTCTATATTTAAGGTCAAGGCCGCCGTGTTCGGCGCCCTGACCTTCATCTTCTTTGGCCTTGACTTGGGCGTCACCTTTGGCGCAGGAACAGTGACAGGAGCTTTTCCCTTTTTGGCCATATCCGCATAGGAGCGGCCAGTCTCCACCGGCACTTGCACTTGACGTGGCAGCTTTTCAATTTTCGCAGCAAAGTGGCCAAGCTCGCCCGCGATGCACTTCTCAAGTTTCTCAAAGTCCGCCTTTGTGGCCGGGGCCTCCCCCAACTCCCTTAGAGAACTTTTGAGGAATTCAATCTCTGCCGCTTGATTGATCACGGTCTCCTCAGCCTCTTCATGTGCTTTTCGCGCCAGATCATAAAATGTGGTAGCCCGGTGATCAATCTCCAAGGTGACGTTTTGCAGTTCAGCCCGAACAGCCCGCAAAGTCTCAGAGAACTCGGGGACCTCACATTCGCATGCGACCAAGCGGATCTCAACAGACAGCTCACGGAGCTTCTTTGTGCAGCGAGCTAACCAATTACGTTGGATCGTAATCTCCTGTCTTGCGGGATCATCGGCCGGGACGGCCGGAACATCCGCCTCTCTTCCATCATGACGCACAGGTGCCCCCCCCGTATACGTGGGGCAGACCGACCCAGCGGAAGATTCGGGTTCCAAGCGCATACGCTTGGCCTCCGACTCCGCCACAGGGCCGGTGAGGGATTCCTCCTTGCGGAGACCCTCCCGGGGAATCTTTGTTTCCTTATGCGTAGCCATGTTTTTTTTTGTTCTACCTCACGGGCACTGAAGCCCTTTCCCTATCGACGGGCACTGAAGCCCGGCGGCGGACCATCTGGGTGTGGTCTCCGCCGCCTCAACCACGTCAGACCATTTGCCCTCCGCTGACCACTGATTTGGGGGAAATCCAATCCAGTGGTCAGCGGCGGTTGCCCGGGGTGCGCCACGAGGAGGCTATCTGACCAGGCACCCCACGGAACCCCAACCTAACCTTTTTTTTTTTTTTTTTTTTTTTTTTTTTTTCGAGGGGGAATGCTCATGCATACCCTGCCGCTGGGGGGCGACAGGGTTATGTGGGACTCTAGCGATTTGTTGCCACCAGCCTACCCACTAAACCTACCCCGGAGTTCCGCGTCTCGTCTAGAGAGTGGGAAAGGGGGTATCGCGCTTGGCGCGTTTGGCCCCGTCAGACCCACTCAGACGCTCGCTCGCGCTGCTGCAGATGGAATGCAGCGCGAACCCACCACTGCCGGAGGCATGAGGAGTCCCGAACTCAAGGACTCCTCACCGTCGCAGGGACCAGTGCAATGCGAGCAGTTGTCGCCCCGCAGACAACCACCCGCTGGTTCCCACTAGGACGGCAGAGTCTGGTGCCACAACCTCCTCCGTCGTCCTGTCCTCCGGCGCCTCCTCGCATCGGCGAGGGGATCCTCCTCACGGCGGCGCTCGGCATCTTCCTTTGCGGACATGACGGTCTCGCAAAAGGTGGCCATCGCCTGCCATGCCCTTTTACTCTCAAGCATCGCCCGTATGACTGTGGGCAATGCGAGGTCTGAACCAATAGCAGCTCGTAAAACTCGCCGCTCCTCCTCCCATGCTGGACACTCCGATAAAGTGTGGAAGGCCGTGTCTTCCACGTCGCCGCAAGCATGACAGACCGAAGTCGCTTCCCTGCCGGCGACTTTGTGCAGGTATCTGCCGAAGCATCCGTGCCCCGACAGTATTTGTACCAGCCGGTAGGAAAGCGACCCCGATCTTCTCTCTACCCATTTCCTTAAAACTGGAGCAATAGCCGAGACCGTCCAAGAGCCAGCGCGCGGCTCCCTTAGGCGTCTTTTCCATCTTCGCAAACTGGCTTTCTGGGCATTGCCCCGCCAACGCTCTATTTCCTCCGGACATAACCTCCCATCTCTCTCTAAAACCTCGCAACGCTTCTGGTAAACAGAGGCGAGCACTTTAGCCTGCAATTCCCAAGGTGGGATTCCGGAAAGTGTGCAGGCAGCCTCAAAAGATATCGTTCTGTACCCCCTTACGGCTCTAATAGCCAGAATACGCTGCGCCCTGCGTAATACCGCCTTGTTTCTATTGTTTAGGGCATCTATCCATACAGGTGCCCCATAAAGAGCCATCGACGCCACGACTCCGACAAACAACCTCCTGCAGGAGCTACTCGGACCACCAACGTTAGGAAGCAGACGGCCGAGTGCTAAGGCGGTACCAACTAGTTTTGGAGTAAGCCGCTTAAAATGCTCCTGGAAATTCCATTTACTGTCCAACGTGAGACCTAAATATTTCATGTTGGCCTTGACTTCTATAGTCACCCCACCAACGACGATGTTAGCGCCGGGGGGCGGCTTTCTACGTGGTCCATAAAAGCAAATAGCCTCTGTTTTTTCAAGGGCGACACGTAGTCCCAATCGACCAATTCGGGCTGCCACCTGGGCAGTTCCTGCCGTCGCCAATAGAGCGGCCTCTCTATATGTGTCTCCGCGAGCTAGAACCAGCGTGTCATCGGCATAGCACACAAGGTGCAGCCCGCGGATAAGGGCACCTCGCAACATCCAATCAAAGCCTATGTTCCACAACAGAGGCCCGAGAACTGAGCCCTGCGGAACGCCACGACTCATTATGCGCTGACGCACACTACCCGTCAAATCCTGATACAATATAACACGCTCCCGTAGATAATCCGCGATAACCTGCTGGATGTACTGGGGCACCCCGTGGTATTGGAGCGCCTCCAAGATGGTACTGAACGGGAGCGTGTTGAACGCATTGGCGATGTCTAAAGACACCGCCAGCAGCACACCTCCTCTCGATGTTGCCTCATTAGAGAGGGTTTTCACTTGAAGGATCGCATCAATTGTGGATCGACGCTCTCTAAAGCCGTATTGGTTATTGGCCAAGTCTGGGCCTACTGTAGTGAGATGGTTCGTTATACGAGAAGCCAAGATTTTCTCAAATACTTTCCCTGCCTCATCCAATAGGACAATGGGCCTATACGCCGACGGGGAATCTGTAGGTCGTCCCTCCTTTCTCAGCAGTACTAGCCGCCCCCTTTTCCAGATCTTCGGAAATTGGCCGTGTATGAGACACTTATCCAGCAAGGACCGAAAACAAGTCTCCATTTCTTTTAGGGCCAAAGCCAACACACGGGCGTGGACACCGTCAGGGCCGGGGGCAGTTTTCTTCCCCCTAAGTCTCTCTAGAGCGTTGTCGAACTCCCCGTCGGTAATTGGGAAAGCTTCTCTGTCACTCAATTCACTTCTCGGAGGCATACGAGGGGGATCAAATTCTGGCTGTTCAGGGAACAGAGTCGCAACAGTAGCTTCTAAAAGCTGAGGCTCGAGGGTTTCAGTCACCGGGGGGCCGCGGTTTCGCAAACGATTGCGAACCATGCGGTATGGGCGCCCCCAGGGATCTCTGTTAAGACTCTCGAGTAACTCCTCCCAGGCGAGCTGTTTGGCCTGCATGATAGCTACCTGAAACGATTTTTTAGCGACTTTGTAGGTCTCTATCAGGCTATTCTCAAATACCGGGTCACGGACTCTCCTTCTGCGATACCGAGAGATAGCTTTCTTGGTCCGCTTACACTCTGTACGCAAGTTGGCTAGCTCTTGAGACCACCAATACACAGCTTTGTCCGGCGGCGGTCTCTTAGAGCGAGGCATCGCCGAATCGCATATGGCAGTAAGAGCTTCTTTAAATCTGACCGCTGACATGTCTACTCCAACGTCAGGGGCCCAATCTGCCACCCAACCATTGATTGCCGCCGCCTCAATAGCGCTGTCTTTATTCAAGCGCGTAATAGCCCAGCGCGGAAAGAAATTGTCCGAGTTGTTGCTCCTCTGAATGATGTTGTGGAGGGAGACACTAAATCGAATATACAAATGGTCCGATAGTGTCTCCTCCTCGACCAAGACTCTCCAGTCTAGAACTCTATCTGCGACAGCAGGGGAAGCGAAAGTCAAATCCACTATGGATCCACCCTGCTGCCGAACACATGTGAGCGATGACCCAATATTAAGGAGGGCAAGTCCGGAAGTTACCGCCCACTCCTCCACGATTTCACCTCTTAGATCCGTTCTCGGGGAGCCCCAGGATGTAGATTTGGCATTAAAATCGCCGAGAACGATGACCGACCTTGGGGCCGCACGGTGTACAGCGGACCCCAGCTCTCCAATGAATATTTCAAATTCAGCCAATGATTTATTGGGTGAGAAATAAACCCCTATAACAATGAACTCTCTCCACTTGATAGTGACAAAGCCTCGACCCCTGTGTACAACAGATAGGGGTGGAGCAGAAACACAGCTCGAACCTATTATTGCAACTGAACCATTCAAATCCGCAACCCAATTGGATCGCGGAGGAACTGTGTATGGTTCAGCTGCAACTGCCACCTCGATTTCCCACTCTGCCATATGCTGAAGAAGAAGACTTTGCGCAGCAGCAGAGTGGTTTAGATTTGTTTGCAGAAATTGGCAACTATCCATTATTGTCTGTCAACATTTCCTCTTGCTGCGTGTTTCGCGCCGACTCAGTAGCAGCCTTGGTCCGTAGGGCCACTTTCCTCCTGTTGTGGCGGGGCGGGGAACATTTCTTTCCACCAATTATATGACCCGCAGATTTTCCCGCTTCTGCACACACCACACAGTGTGGTGCATCAGTGCAAGAAGCCGCTACATGACCTTTCTTGCCACAACGATAGCAAGAGCCGCTGCGATCAACAGTTGCCGTGCAGTTAGCCTTGGAGTGCCCCTCTTCCAAGCATCTAAAGCACCTGTACGGACGAGGATCCAGGAGCCTAACTTGGGCCGAGCTCCATCCAACAAGGAGCCGGCGCCCGTCCGTTAATTTCTTCGCAACGTCGACCGGACATTGCACCCAGGCCGAACCCATTCCAGCTGGACCATCTCGAATTTCACCTACTTTAACGTGGTCTAAATTGCACTCTCCTTTCTCAGCCACTGTTTGTTGAAGTTCCTCTCTCGTGACTGAATCGTCAAGATAGGTAATTCGCAATTCCGCACATTTAACCGGCCGAACAACTTTTCCCCCTTCCGGTATAATGCTCCGGAGCTTTTCAGCCAATAGATCGGCTTTTTCCGGAGCAAGGCTTTTGGGTAGCTCCATCAGCCGGTCCCCGGTCGCCGTTGTTTTGAAACGAACACCGGTGTCAAGCCCGACCTCAGCCAAGCCAACAGAGCTCCTGGCCCTCACAATGATTTCGGCAAACGTTGCCTTTCTATTTTCCATATCCGGTGGCAGGGAAATAACTACTGCCTGAGTGCGAGGAGGACGTAGTCTTCTCCTGCGTGTCGTCTTGGGCTTTCTTGCCACCGTTTGAGCCGGCTTGACCTGTGCTACTTTGGGCTGAGAATGTTTCTCTGCTTCCTTCTTTTTCTTTTTATTTTTCTGTTTCCTACTCTCCGCCGTCTCCCACTCTCCCTCGGCAGATGTGGACGCCGTGGGCTGTCTGGGTTCTGGCTCAGCCAGAGGGCGGAGTACTTTCTTGACTGGAGGGGGGGCGAGTGCTACCTTCTTCGCCTTACTCTTTGTTGACACAATTGCACTGCTAGGTTTGTCAGCGACAGTATTGCCCGTACTTTTGGCAGCCTGTGCCGCTTCTCGCTTTTTGTCAGCAGCCAAAGGTGGCCTAGGCGTTTTCGCCGGAAGAAGTGCGCCCTCAATTTGGGCGTTGACCATGTTCCGAGCTGCCGCCATGTATCCTCTAAATATACTATCCATTTCAGCCCGAGTGACCGGCGCCGCATCAGAAGAAGGACCGGTTGGCGATGGATTTGCCTCTATTGGTTGGGATTGAGCCCTCGTTGCAGCCTTAAGTTGCGCTTGAAAGTCCATGCGCATCTCCGCCATCTCTTTTCGGACTTCGGCAAAGTTGCGCTCAAGGCGCTCGTTGTCGCTCCGTAACTGCGCGTTCTCCCTCTCGAGCTTGGAAACCTCCGAAGAAACGGTGCATTTAAGGATGCCAAGCGTGAAGTCTTTTATTCGGGCCGATGAATCCTTTAAGATCTTCTGATGAGTTCCCTTAAGGTGGCTCGATGTCTTTGACACTTTCATAATAGCATCCAATTCCTCCTCTACCCCCCTGAACATTTGGGTGGCTCGGGGTTCCTCCGTTGAATCCATGTCGTCCTCACATTGTAGAGAGGCGAACGAATTAGAGCGCAAATTCCTCTTTTGCGCAATCTCTAGTGCGAGTTCCCTTTCGGCTTCCAACCTCATCGACTCCTGCAGTTGCCGATTGTAGTCTCTCTTGGCTTGCGCAAGACCCACATACTCACCCGTAGTGGGCGGGCGGCCACGTCCTCGATTGGTCGTCACCTTTTTAGGCGCCGACACAGCGCTATCCGCACTCGATGCACCCTCTGAGTCGGATCCAGATCTAGACGCTAATCTGGCGCGTCCCCTCTTACGTCCCTTGGATTGGGACATGACTTCCTCATCGTCTGACCCAGCGTCATTTAATGACAAACAGGACCCGAAGTCCGACAGTCGCCTCTCTTGCTCAATATCGTCGTCCATCGGATCGACTTTTCCACTCTCTGCCCTACCGGCTTTCACATTCACCGCGCTATCTTTCGATGTACTAGGCGCCTTCTCTTTTAGGTACTGACTGCGTACCGAGCTTTTGCTTCCACCACTCACAATTCTTAAACTAAGGGGTTTGGTTTTTGGTTTTGATTTAGACACTTCCATGTTTGTCCCACGAGTATGGGGGAAATAAGCGGTCCACCCGGGTGGTGCCCCCTGCACCCGGGCAACTCTACTACGCTCACCAGGTCGAGCAGTCTGGCGAGGTTGGCGCTAACTGGTGGGCTATACGCTGCCCACCACCCGAAGGCCCTCTGTTGCCGCGTTCACCAACAACAAAGACTTGCGGATTTTTATGGTGGTATACTCCACTTGGCCCGGCCAGTCAAGGCAAGGCCCCTACACCCCCTATTCAGCAGCGAGACATGACCACGTACACTGAGCTAGAAAATGCAGGTTGCCCGACGAGGGCCTGTCATACAGGACTCCCCGCCGCGCAGAAGGGACAGGCGAAAGACGCCACGACCTATACGCTGGGCTTGAAGCCCAACCACCCACGAGCATAAGCTCCACTGGCCCTAAAAAGAGCCCTTTCCACAAACAGAGCAGCTGTTCCGTGAGCATTGAATGCTCCTGACATTGACCGTGGTAAAAACGGTCCGCAGACTGAAAGACCGCCATCCAACGACTACAAAAAAGAGTCCGCTGGCCCATAAATTGGGCCCAACAACGCCACAGCCACAGACCTCCGACGAGTAGAGGATCTGGGAGCGGCCCACCGAACGCCATGAAGGCGCCAACCACTTTAAGGCACTGAAGCCTACGCGGGAATCAAAAAAAGGGACTCAACCGCCCACCTTTTCCAGACCATTAGCCCACCGTCGAAAACCGGTTTGGAGTAAAGTACTCGCTTACAACCGGTGTTCGACGTTGGTTGCCCAGGGTACGCCACGAGGAGGCTGTCTGAACTGGTACCCCACCCCAACCTAACCTAACCTAACCTAACCTTTTTTTTTTTTTTTTGTTCACGCCAGGGAAATGCATTAAATTGCATACCACCGGGTGCGTGAGTTCCCGGTGGTTATGTGGGGCTCTCCTTCCCAGAAGGGGAAGGCCTACCCACTAAAACCCCAGCGATGGCCGCCATCAGGCATGACAGGGGCCCCAGGGTCAAATATTGCAACTGGGGACCCCCCAGCCTACGCTCCCCAACGGAGAGCCCTTCCTGGGCAAAACGACCCACGAATGGGACGCCGCCGCGGGCCGCACCGTGTAAAGAGCGGTACGGTCCGCGGCGGCATGCCACACCACGACGACACCCCCCAGCCATGGAGGGATTGTCATCCCACCACTCGGCGAGACTGCGGGGGAGAAAAAAAAAAAACCCGCAACACCGCCAAGGCCGAGCCTCAGTCAACCGCTTCTCCGTGAGAGAAGCGGGCACTGGGGCCCGGCGCTGCCCTGAAGGGCAAAAGTGCCCCCGCCGGCCTTGCAGGCCGGCCATCCCACGACCCCCCGTCTGAGGGTCCACTAGCCCTGAAAAGGGCTGTTTAAAGTGCCCAGACCCACTATGTCCGGGCCGCCGACTCCTGTCGGCCATCCGCCGACGCACCAGGCATCCCGGGCGTCACCATCCCTGCGCCCATAGGCGCAACACCGGCAGCACTCGGCGCACCCTCTCCACCAGTCCCCCCGACCCCCGATTGGGTGTCCATGGGCTCGGCCTGAGGAGGGTCGCACTTGTGGCCGCCAATCGGGGCCGCCCTCACGCGGCGCCGTGGGGCACCGCACCTCCTCTCCCCCAGCCGATGGCTGGCATTTCGCCCCGCTTCAGCGCAGAGAGGGCAGTGGGCCTTCTCTCTGCACTCCGCCGCCTTATGGCCGGTGCCTCCACAGCGATAGCATACCTCGGTGCGGTCGACCACCGAGGTGCACGTCGCCCTTACGTGCCCCGACTCCAGGCACTTAAAACAGCGGACGTCGCGCGGGGGCAAAACCCGCACGAACGCCGCTGCCCAACCGATCTGGAGTCGGCCATCCTCCGCCAGCTTTTTGGCTGCACCGCTAGGGCAGCTGGTCCAGGCCCGAAGGCCCCTGGAGCCGGTGGGACGGATAATCCCCACCTTTATGCTTTCCAGCGGGCATCCACCCGCCGCGCTCATCGCAGCAGCGATGTCAGCGCCGGTCATCGCATTGGCCAGTCCCGAGAGGACTAGCTCTGTCCGCTTTTCAGGCCGGGCGATCCTGACGGACCCCTCGGCAGCCGCCTCGATTTTGTGGGCGATCTCACAGGCCCATTCCTCCCTCTGAGGCCCCGACACGAGGCACATGGTGGCCCCAGTGACGGACCTCGTCCATCTCAGCTGGGCCGCCATCTCCGGTCTCAATTGGGAGCTCGCCTGCGCTCGCCCCATCACGTCTTCCACGGTCACGCCCCGCGCGGCCGCCTCCGGCACTATATTTATGGTCAGGGCAGCCGTTTCCGGCGCCCTGACTTTCACTTTCTTGGCCTTGGGTTTCGGCTTGGGTTTTGACGAATCCTTAGGCGCGGGAGCCGCGCTCGGAGTCTTCTTCTTAGCCGCATCCGCGTATGAACGCGGCGCAGCTACTGGGTCCTGCTGCGGGGTCGGCTGCCTCCCGAGCTCCTTTACTACGCGGCCCAGTTCACCCACCACTCGGCTCTCCAGCCGGGCGAAATCAGCTTTGGTGGCTGAAGCCTCCTCCAACTCCGTGATAGCGGCCTTAAGAGCCACAGTCTCTTCTAATAGCTCATTCTCTCGCGCCTTCGATTGAGCCTTGAGGGCCTTGATTTCTCTCTGAAACTTTCCGTCCCGTTTCAGGAGCCTTTGGATTTCCCCCGCTACAGCCTCGTAAAAATTCTTCGCCCGGTTATCGATCACCCTAATTTGGTGACGAAGCTCGCCCACTTTGTTGCTGATGGCATCATCGTTTTCAACCCAGAAATCCCCCACTACCTTTCCAACGCCAGCGGCAAGATCACTGAGCACCTCCAAATCAGGGTCCAACCAGTGCCGGGTGAACCTTAACTCCTTCCACTCCTTGGCAGGCTCGTCGGCATCAGCCGGAACATCTGCTTCACCACCCTGGTTGCGCAAAGTTGCCCCCCCCGTATACAAGGGGCAGACCGACTCAGCGGAAGATTCGGGTGCCAAGCGCATTCGCTTGGCCTCCGACTCCCCCGCAGGGCCGGTGAGGGATTCCTCCTCACGGAGACCCTCCCGGGGACGTGTATTTTTGCTTAGCGCGTCCATTTTGTTTTTTTTTTCTACCTTACCCGGGCACTGAAGCCCCTCTCTATCAACGGGCACTAAAGCCCGGCGGCGGACCATCTGGGTGTGGTCTCCGCCGCCTCAACCACGTCAGACCATTAGCCCTCCGCTGAACACTGATTTGGGGAAAGTCCAATCCAGTGGTCAGCGGCGGTTGCCCGGGGTGCGCCACGAGGAGGCTATCTGACCAGGCACCCCAACCTAACCTAACCTAACCTAACCTAACCTAACCTTTTTTTTTTTTTTTTTTTTTTTTTTTTATGGTAGGAAAAGGTTTTATACCTACCCAGGCCTGTGATGGGGCCGGCCTGGGTTATGTGGGAATCTCCCCCGATAAGCGGAGGCCTACCCACTAAAAACCTACCCTTCCGCTGAGTCGAAGTTCGAAGGCGGTGTGGGAAGCTCAGCGCACACTACCTCCCGCCGTTCGAATCGACCGCGCCCTTTTCAGGACTCCGCTAGGGAATGGGGGATATTCGCGGGGAAACATCCCCTCGCGCAAGGGTGTGTGTAGCCGAGCGACGAAGCCCCACTCCGTCACCCGCACCCTTATGTTGGCGGCAGAAGAGCGGCGAACTGCCTCCTCCTCCGGCCAACTCGCCTTTTGCGAATCGGGTTCGCGTTTGGATCATCCTCCCGCGCCCTCTCCGCAGCTTCTTTTTGCGACATCACGTCCTCGCAGAAAGTAGCTACCGCCATCCAGGACTCTTCTCTAGCGACCATCTTGGCGATGACGGTTGGTAGAGAGAGGTCCATCCCAATTGTATCGACAAGGACACTGCGTTGAGTTGCCCAGGCTGGGCATACTTGCAGCGTGTGCTGCGCAGTGTCGATTTCGAGGCCACATTCGAGGCATTGCGGGCTTACTTCCCGACCCGCAATTTTACACAAATAGCTGCTAAAGCAGCCGTGCCCCGTTAAGACTTGCGTTAGCCTGAAGCTTAACGCACCGTGTTTCCTGCTAAGCCAAGCAGCCATGTTCGGCCGCAAGCCTTCTATAGTCCAGTGACCAGAGACGGGAACCTCCATCCGTCTTAGCCACTCCGCCCGTGTGGAGCGTTCGGCTCTGCCCCTCCAGCGTTGGACCATGTCCGGCGGGGGGCGAATACCCTCAGCGCGGACCTCGGCGCCCCGTCTATAGACGATTGCGAGCGCTTTTGCGTCAAGGTCCCAAGGTGGGGTACCTGCCAGCGCACCCGCTGCCTCGCCTGATACAGTGCGGTATCCTCGAATGACGCGAACTGCCATCACTCTCTGCATTCTCCGCAAAACGGCAGAGTTGCGTGGCGACAAGGTGTCAGCCCAGACTGGCGACCCATACAGGGCCATAGATCTAATGACCCCAGTGTACAGTCGACGGCATGAGACGCTGGGGCCGCCAAGATTGGGCAGCAAACGGCATAGAGCAGTTGCCGTTTTGACTAGCTTTGAGCTCAAAAGGCGAAAATGCTCAGTAAAACTCCAGTTGGAGTCCAGTGTCAGTCCTAAATAGCGCATGTGCGCCTTGATGTCTATTCGCACACCATTGATGACCAGATGTGCGTCCACCGGGGGCCCTCGACGTGGCCTATGGAAAAGTAAGGCCTCAGTTTTGTCGAGGGCGACTTTTAGTCCTAATCTTTCAATTCGGCCGACAACCATTGAAGCGCCAGCAGTGGCTCGACGTGTGACTTCGGCATAGTTGTCGCCTCTAGTCATAATGAGTGTATCGTCGGCATAGCAGACGACGCACTGACCAGGAAGAAGTGCGCCACGTAACACCCAGTCATAACCGATGTTCCACAGGAGTGGGCCAAGCACTGACCCCTGTGGAACTCCGCAAGTCATGTCCTGTCTAATAATACCCCCGTTGCGGTCAAGGCAGAAGACATGCCGACCTCGGAGGTAATTGTCAACGATCCTTCTGAGATAGAGGGGCACATTGTGATGTTTCATTGCCTCCCCTATGCAGCTGAAAGGCAGGGTGTTGAAGGCATTGGATATATCCAGGGAGATAGCCATCACTACCCCGCCCTTCGTCACAGCTTCTTCCGCGAAGGCTCGGACGCGCAAGATCGCATCAATAGTGGAACGAGCCTCGCGGAAACCAAATTGATGGTCCGACAAGTTTAACCTAACCTAACCTAACCTAACCTAACCTAACCTAACCTAACCACAAATAATATTCATCTGGGCCAAAGCGCACAATAACATAACCGGTAACGAGTTAGCAGATTTTAATGCCAAATTAGCCAGTAACACAGAAGTAAATGCATTGACATATAACCTCATCCCACCCGCATATATTAAAAAACAAAACAAAGATAAAACTCAGAGTAAAACAAAAGAAATATACGACACCGTCGGACACTGCAGATACACCAAATTATACTTTAAAACTCACACAGACCTACAAAACTATGTAATGAACACACCCAATAAATACGAAACAACACAATTTATAACAGGACACGGACACAACAAACAATATCTTTACCGCTTCAAATTAGTCACAGATCCGTACTGTCCCTGTGACCGGACTCACAAGGCAGTACAAAGCATGAACCACTTAATATACGAATGCCCATTATTCGGACGAACAAGAACAGAATTAGAATACCTCTGCACAGTCAATAAAATAAACTATATGGAAATCAGTCAATACTATAAAAAAGAAATAATCATCAACAAATTCAATGATTACATAACAGAAATAGTAAACAAAGTTAAAGATGTAAATAAATAAATAAAGACTCACGAATTTGCCGCTCCCAAGCGGTAAAATAATACAAATGTAAGGAAAAACAATAAATATAACAAGTGTAAAATAAAATAAATATAACATAAAATCAGTATTGTATCTCTAGGAGTAGTAACTAGCACCAGAGACAATATTAAACTAAATATAACGAACAAGGGATAACAAAAAAAACCTAACCTAACCTAACCTAACCTTTTTTTTTTTTTTTTTTTTTTTTTTTTTTTTTTTTTTGTTTACGCTGGGGAAATGCATTGAATTGCATACCACCGGGTGCGTAAGATCCCGGTGGTTATGTGGGGCTCTCCTACCCAGAAGGGGAAGGCCTACCCACTAAAACCCCAGCGATGGCCACCATCAGGCATTACAAGGGGCCCCAGGGTCGAGTATCGCTACTGGGGACCCCCCAGCCTTCGCTCCCCTGTCGCTACTAGGGGAGCCCTCCTTAGTGACACCGGAGAGGGGCAGCACCGTGTAAAAGGCGGTGCGGCCCGCTGCGGCGTCGGCCATTCCTCGACGACACCCCCCCCAGCCATATCGGGGGGGTGTCATCCCTCCCGGGTCGCGTCCATGGGCACAAGCTTTGTCGCGCCCACCAGCGACCCGTGGCGGCGCATCGGGTCAGTACTTTACCTGGCCCGTCGCCGCCTTCTTCGAGCGGGATCGGCCATCTCCCGATCCCGCTCGGCGGCCTCCTTCTGGAGCATGACGGCTTCACAGAAGGAGGCCACAGCCCTCCAACCTCCCTCATCCGCCAGCATTGCCGCAATCAATGCTGGCGGGGACAGATCATGCCCGATCTCGTCGACCAGGACTCGGCGTTCGGAGGCCCAAGCGGGGCAGTCCGCCAGCGTATGCTGGGCCGAGTCAAGGTCGAATGCGCAATGGTGGCAATGTGTCGTTACCTCCCTCCCTATTCGGCTCAGATACTCACCGAAACAACCATGCCCGGTGAGTATCTGAGTCAAGCGGTAGGTGACCTCCCCCTTCCCGCGGAGCCAAGCTTCGAAGTGCGGGAGAATTGCTCCGATGGCGCGCTGGCGTGCACACCCCCCCAACTCTAGCTGTGCACGCCAGTCCCTCTCAGCCCGTCGGAGCAACTCCCGCCTGTGCATTCCGTGCCCTGGTTCTGGGGAGTTCCCCCCCTCTCCCCCCCCGTCGACACGCCGCGGCGCATTGTACATCACCGCGTACATGTCGGCAAGGATTTCGAAAGGGGGGGAGCGCCCCAGAACTGTCGCCGCCTCGTACGAGATAGTACGGTAGCCCCGCACTATCCGTATGGCCATTGTCCGCTGCATGCTCCGGAGTAGAGCTCTGCAGCGGGAGGACCTCGTGCAGTCTCGCGACCACACGGGGGCTCCATACAAGGCCACGGACCGTACGACGCCAGCGTACAGGCGGCGAACACCATCCCCTGGTCCCCCCAAGTTGGGTAGCAGGCGGTGTAGAGAACCCGCCACCCTTTTGACTCGGGGGACCAGCCGCACGAAATGCTCTTCGAAGCTCCACCTGCTGTCCAAGGTGAGGCCAAGGTATTTGATATGAGGCCCCACCTGGACCTCCGCGTCACCTACCCGAATCCGGCAGCTGGGTGGTTCCCGGCATCTTGATAGGCCGTGGAACCATAGCGCCTCGGTCTTGTTAGGCGCTATTTCTAGACCCAGCCGGCGGATTGCCCTCACGACACATGCCACCCCTAGCTCGGCAAGCCTGAGCGTCCGCCCAAAGTCGACCCCAGTCGTCACGACGAGAGTGTCGTCGGCATAGCAGACGACACTCACGCCGCAAGGAAGGCTGGTGCGAAGGACCGCATCGTATGCGAGGTTCCACAGAAGGGGTCCCAGAACCGACCCCTGCGGAACCCCGCACTCGACCCCCCTCTCCGATTCCGTCCCGTTCCTGCCCCCGATCCGGATCTTCCTGTCGCGCAAATAGTCCCCGACCACAGCCCGCAGGTAGAGGGGCAACTCGTGGTACTCGAGTGCCCCCCTAATGGCCTGCCAGGGAAGGGTGCCGAAGGCGTTGACGATGTCAAGCGACACCGCCAGAGCCACCCCTCCCGCTCGGACTGCGGACCCCGACAGAGACCGAACACGCTGGATGGCGTCCAGCGTCGACCGCCCCCGCCGGAATCCAAATTGGCAGTCCGACAAGTCGGGACCTACGCGCGACAGGTGCTCGCCGATACGGGTGGAGATGATCCTCTCGAAGAGCTTCCCCACCTCGTTCAGCAAGCAGATCGGACGGAACGACGACGGAACATCTTCGGTCCTTCCCTCCTTCCTCAAAAGCACCAGCCTGGCCGACTTCCAGTCGACGGGGAACACCCCCTCTCTGAGGCAGCTTGTAAAGAGCTGCCTCACTCTGTTCCCCAATGCCCTGAGCGCCAGCGCCAGCACCTTGCCCGGGACCCCGTCCGGGCCCGGTGCGGTGTTGCGCGCTGTGAGCCGCATCACGGCCCCGGCGAGCTCGCTCTCCGTCACCCCTAGGTCGTCCGACCACGGCGAGGGCGACGGGGCTTCGGAGGGACTGTCCAGGACCCTTGGGAAGAGCGTATCCACCACTCTTCCCACAAACTCGGGGTCCAGGGTTTCCGTCAGGGGAGGAACCCACGGTCTGAGCTTGCCCAGTACCATTTTGTACGGGCGCCCCCATGGATCCCTCTCCAGTCCCTCCAGGAGCTCGTTCCAGGACCTAGCCTTGGCGTCAGCAATGGCGATGCTGATCGCCTTGGCTGCGGCCCCGTAAGCGCGCCTGGCGCTCAGGACATCTTCGACTGAGGCTTGCCGCCTTCTTCGAGCTCTGAGGTACTGGCGGCGCGCGGCTATAACAACTCTCCTGAGCCGCGCGATCTCCTCATTCCACCAGTACGCAGAGCTCCGTCGGGGCGGCCTGACTCGGGGCATTGACGCATCGCAGATCGACGTCAATGTTTCCCGGAGCCAGGCCGCCTGCGCATCGAGATCGGGCATGACGTGTCCTTCCTCCGACCAGTCCGCGACGTGGGCTGCGGCGATGGCCCTATCTCGGTCCAGCCGCTTGATGGACCAACGTCGCGGACGGCTGTCCTCCTGGAGCGTTCGGGCAGGGTGGCGGAGAGACACATCGAATACGATGTGTCGGTGGTCGGACAGAGTGACCACCTCCTCCGCGACCCTCCATCCCGACACCATACGGTGCGCAGTGGGAGTCGCCCACGACAGGTCGACGACCGACTCCCCCTGCCACCGCACGCAGGTGCTGACTGAACCCTGGTTTAGAAGCCGAAGGTCCAGTCCCGCCACACACTCCAGGAGTGTCTCCCCTCTTACGTCGTCCCGGGTGTCACCCCACTCTCGCGAGTGGGCGTTGAAATCACCCAGGACGAAGACGGGACGGGGGGCGCAGCCGCGAACACAGCACGCCAGCCCGTCCAGGAATGCCTCGAATGCGGCGAGGCCGCAGTTCGGGGAGACGTAACAGCCTATAACGGCCGTGGAACCCCATTCCACGGCCACGAAGCCCGGCCCCCGGGCAAGGGGACTGCAGTGCGGCCTGTCACTAGCCCAATAGATGGCCACTGAGCCCTGGTCGTCCCCGAACCATCTTGGGTGGTTCGGGACAGAGTAGGGCTCAGCTACGACCGCTAACGCAACCCCAACCTCCGCGAGCGTCTGCATAAGCAGGTCTTGCGCAGCGCGGCAGTGGTTGAGGTTGCCCTGCAGCACCTTACCATGGACTGACATTTAAAGGGTGTCCATGGTTTCACCTCGCCCCCGGACCGGGGCAGGGGGTTGATCACTAACCCCCGCCTTCTTCTTTTTAGGAGGGGAGCATTTCTTGCTCCCCATCCTGTGATCCGCCGGTCTGCCCAAGTCTGAACAGAGTGGGCAGCGAGGAGCACTCGCAGTGCAGAGACGGGCAACGTGCCCCGACTCTCCGCACCTGTAGCATCGAGTGCTCCTGTCGCAGTTAGGGTTAGGGCATCTGGCCCTAACGTGCCCCTTTTCGAGGCACTGGTAGCACTGTAAAGGCCGTGCTGCCAGTGCCACAACCCTAACGGAGGTCCATCCAATAAGGATCCGCCCAGACGCCAGTTTTCTGATGGCGCTGAGCGGACACCTGACCCAGGCCGTTCCTAGGCGGAAGCGGCTGGCACGTATCTCCCCGACTTTCACGTCGTCGGGTGAACAGGCTCCAGCCGCGGCAATGGCCGCCCCCACGTCCGCTTGAGTGATGGACTCGTCAAGGTCCAGTACACGCAGGTCCCCCATTTTGCACGGGCGCGAGATTAGAGCGCCCGTGCCTGCCAGAACCTCCCTCATGCGCTCCGCCAGGGCGTCGGCTTTAGCGGCGCTCTCCGGGCCGGGCACCTCCAGCAGGAAGGCCCCCGTTGCAGCTATTTTACGCCGCAAGCCTGCGGTGATACCCAGGTCTGCCAGATTAATTTTGGATTTGGCGGACTCCATCACCGCAGCGTACGTCGTTCCGGCGTCCGGAGGCACCGTTACCACCACCGCAGCGCAGGCGGGTGGCTTAGGCACCCTCCGTGGGCCGGGGTCGACCACCCTTATGCGTGGGACCAGGGCTGGGGCGGCGGTCCTCTTTGGGGCGGCTCCCGTTTTTCGCCCCGCCACTACAGCCCACGAGTCTCCTTTGGAGGCTTCCCGGGGAGGCGGCGCAGGTATTGGGTTTGGGACCGCCAGCGGAATAGGTGCCGCCGGCGGGACCGCTGCGCCTGATCGTTGGCCCTTCTTTTTCCTCCCCTTTCTCCCTTTCTTCTTTTTCCCCCCTTCGCTAGCTAAGGCAGGTGGCGCTGAGGGAACTTTCTCAGCCCTCCTCTCGTGGGCAAGCATGGGCCTCTTCCCCAGCTCCGGACAGAGCTTGCTCATCATGTCACCCTGGAACCTAGCAAATTCCCGCTCTAGGACGAGCGAGATCCGTTCCCAGTCCGACGTAGCAGGCTCTGACCGGGGCTCCTGGGCCGTTGGTGGAACAGGCCCCTTTGTTTGAACACCCACCGTTGCCTTCTTGCCTCTTCTGGGCGCCGGCTGCGTCGGGGGAGGCATGCTTTCCTGGGATGACCCCGGCTCCTCTGTTCCGTTCCTGGGGAGTTTTTTCCTTAAGGCCTCGTTCTCTTCCTTAAGGGCACTCACCTCACTGGCCAGCTTTGCAACGCGGCCAGTGAGCTGTTGTATGAGGGCCCTTACATATTCGTTTTCGCTGTCCCGTTTTTCCGCCCGATCGCAGAGTTCGGTCATTCCCCTATGGAGGCTGGGCAGGGCGGTTCGGACGGACTTCACCACCTCTGCTCGGGAGCTTTTAGGCCTGTCTGCGGTCTTTTCGACGTCTGACAGGCAGGCAAGCATCTCCGCCCCAATATCGCTGGTCGCGGTCTCTTCCTCCCCGGCACTTTGAGAGTGGTCTACCCATCTCGAATCCTTGTCTCCCGCCCTCTTTTTCTTTACACGCTCCAGGGTACGCTGCGACTTGCGTTTGCCCGCCCGTAGCGTCTCGCCTTCTCCGGATGTGGTTGACATACCACCGTCACTATCGTCCGCAAGTTTGGCCCCAACATCTTTTTTGGGGCGCTGACTGCCCACAAGTGGAATCCGTACAACCAGAGGCCCTTTCCCTGACGGCGATGCGTTGGATCCCCTTGAATTGGATCGGGGTCTTTCCGAACCACACTGGCCCTCACTGTTTGTCCGGTCCTTTGACTGGGTTCGTCCTCGCCCTGCGGGATCATCGGCAGCAGTTACAACTGCCGTCGGCACCTCCGCTATCGCGGGATCATCGCCTGCGCCTCTTGGCAAAGGCGGAACGTCCGTCTTTCCTTCCACAAACGCCTCGGTAGCTAATTTCACACCAGACGACCCGGTAATCGTCTGGCGCCGCTGGCCAGGCGGAGCGCATAGGCCGCTCATAACACATTTCTCACCCGGGGTATGAGCTTCCCCCGAGCGCCCGGTGTCAGCGGGATGGCATGACATATTACTTTCCTTTGTAGACCCTTCCATAGTTGTCATTTAAGGGATGACTCCCATGGTGACCCGCTTGGCACTGGACTCCCTCCAGCCATTCACCCCATCGGCACGGGCCGCACCTTAGGGTTAGGGTAATTTTTTGTGCGGTTTTCTTCCGCTCGGTCCGACGCTCAGTGCGCCGTACCCCCGGCCCCACTGAGTGTGGGGTAACGGGTTGCCCAACGGCAGACCCAGCTGCATCCACCGCCGCGCCAACGAGCCGAAGCTCCTACCTATCCCGCAGAGCCGAGTGGAGGGGTTAATAACCCGATATCCATCGCCTCTATACAGTTCCCTACTGCGAGAGCGGCCGAACGGGGAGGTTCGTAACCCCTAGTCCGTCGCCCGCAAAACACAGAGCTCACCCTCTTTCGACGCCTCTGTAAGCAGAGGGGAAGAGAGGAGACCGCCTTCCCATACAAATATACCCGGGCACTCAAGCCCCATTCCTATCAATAGGCATCGAAGCCCGGCAGCGGACCATCTGGGTGTGGTCTCCGCCGCTACAAACACGTCAGACCATTAGCCCGCCGCTGAGCACTGATTTGGGGGAAATCCAATCCAGTGGTCAGCGGCGGTTGCCCGGGGTGCGCCACGAGGAGGCTATCTGACCAGGCACCCCAACCTAACCTAACCTTTTTTTTTTTTGTTCACGCTGGAGGAATGCATGAAATTGCATACCACCAGGCGCGTGTGTTCCCGGTGGTTATGTGGGGCTCTCCTTCCCAGATGGGGAAGGCCTACCCACTAAAACTCCAGCGATGGCCACCATCAGGCAATTCAAGGGGCCCCAGGGTCAAGTTTTGCAACTGGGGACCCCCCAGCCTTCGCTCCCCAATGGAGAGCCCAACACGGGCAATACGGCCCACTAGTGGGACGCCGCCGCGGGCGGCACCGCGAAAAGAGCAGCGCGGCCCGCGGCGACGTGCCACACCACGACGACACCCCCGGCCATGGGGGGGTGTCATCCCACCACTCGGCGAGACTGCGGGAGAAGACCGCAGCACACCAAGGCCGAGCCTCAGTCAACCACTTCTCCGAAGAGAAGTGGGCACTAGGGCACGGCGCTACCCTGCAGGGCATAAGCGCCCCCGCCGGCCTTGCAGGCCGGCCATCCCACGACCCACCGTCTGAGGGTCCGCTAGCCCTAAAAAGGGCTGTTTAAAGTGCCCGGATCACACTATGTCCGGGCCGCCGACTCCCGTCGGCCATCCGCCGACGCACCAGTTCTCCTGGGCGTCTCCGTCCCTGCACCCGTAGGCGCAATACTAGCGGCACATTGCGCCCCCCCTCCGCCAGGCCCCCCGACGCCCGATTGAGCGTCCATGGGCTCAGCTTGAGGAGGGTCGCATTTGTGGCCGCCAATCGGGGCCGCCCTCACGCGGCGCCGTGGGGCGCCGCACCTCGTGTCCCCCAATCGATGGCTGGCCTCGCGACCCGCCTCTGCGCATAGAGGGCAGTGGGCCCTCTCCTGGCACATCGCCGCCTTGTGACCGGTGCGTCCGCAACGGTAGCAGACCTCGGTGCGGTCAACCACCGAGGTGCATGTCGCCTTGACGTGACCCGACTCCAGGCACTTGAAGCAGCGCACGTCGCGCGGGGGCAGAACCCGCACGAACGCCGCCGCCCACCCAATCTGGAGTCGGCCACCTTCCGCCAGCTTCTTGGCTGCACCACTGGGGCAGCTGGTCCAGGCTCGAAAGCCCCCTGAGCCGGTGGGACGAATATTTCCCACCTTGATCTTCTCCGGTGGGCAGCCGCCCGCCGAGCTCATCGCGGCAGTGATGTCGGCGCTTGATGTCGCGCCGGACAGACCGGAGAGAACTATCTCCGTCCTCTTTTCAGGCCAGGCGATCCTGACCGCACCATCGGCTGCATCCTCTATTTTGCGGGCGATCTCCTGTGCCCACTCTTCTTTTTGTGGCCCCGAAACGAGGCACATGGTGGCCCCGGTTACGGATCTCGTCCATCTTAATTGAGCCACCATCTCTGCGCTCAAACGGGAGCCCGCTTGGGCCCGCTCCAACACCTTCTCTGCGGTCACTCCACGCGCGGCCGCCTCCGGCTCGATATTAATAGTCAGGGCAGCCGTGTCCGGCGCCCTGACTTTCGCCCTTTTGGCCCTCCTCCTCTTCGGCCGTTCTTTGGGCGCGGAAGTCGCGCTGGGAGCGATCTCCTTCCGTGCCGCCTCCGCGTAAGAGCGCGGCGCCGTTACTGGGGCCTGTTGCTGGGTCGGCTGCTTCCCGAGCTCCTTGGCAAATCTGCCCAGTTCGTCCGCGACTCGACTCTCCAGACGGGTGAAGTCGGCCTTAGTGGCTGAAGCCTCCTCCAACTCCGTGATGGCGGCCTTGAGGGCCTCGATCTCCCCTAGGAGCTCTCGCTCTCGCTTTCGGCTCTTTATGACGGCTTCATCTGCCGCGTCGTGGTATGATTTAGCCATCTCCTCTGCATCCCTTAGAATCTTGGCCATTGCCATTGCTTCTTCTAAGGCCTCCCGATTAAGCCACAACTTGCAGGACAGTTCTCGGAGCCTGCCAAGGTGCGAGACAATCCATCTCCTATCAGGAGTCACCCTCTGTTCCTTTGCGGGATCATCGGCCTTTGCCGGAACATCCGCTGCTCCTCCGTTACCGCGCACAGTTGCCCCCCCCGTATACGAGGGGCAGACCGACTCAGCGGAAGATTCGGATTCCAAGCGGATTCGCTTGGACCCCGACTCTCCCGCAGGGCCGGTGAGGGATTCCTCCTCACGGAGACCCTCCCGGGGACGTGTAGTTTTGCCATGCGCTTTCATGGTGTTTTTTCTTCCTTATCCCGGGCACTGAAGCCCCTCTCTATCAACGGGCACTGAAGCCCGGCGGCGGACCATCTGGGTGTGGTCTCCGCCGCCTCATCCACGTCAGACCATTAGCCCTCCGCTGAACACTGATTTGGGGGAAATCCAATCCAGTGGTCAGCGGCGGTTGCCCAGGGTGCGCCACGAGGAGGCTATCTGACCAGGCACCCCAACCTAACCTAACCTAACCTAACCTAACCTAACCTAACCTAACCTTTTTTTTTTTTTTTTTTGGGTTCGAGGAGGTAAAATGCCTTTACGCATCGTCCCTGTGGGGTGGTGCCAACCACAGGGGTATGTGGGACTCCGGTAAAGTCGTTCCCGACTACCCACTAAACATCCCCCCCGGCCTGACTCCGTTGCGCTATACGGGGGGACCCGGGCTCGTTGTGTTAACACTCTCCGGGCCGAACCTTTTTTTTTTTTTTTTTTTTTTGACCCAGAAAATCCTTTATGGATACCCAAGCCTCTGGGGTGGACTTGGGTTATGTGGGAATCTCCCGAAGGCCTACCCACTAAAAAACTGGGGTTGATCCATTCCCCCATCAGTCGGTCAGACGGGAAGCTCAGCGCACACTACCGAATGGCCGACCAAGGGGGAAGCTCTGTCCGAGCCCGTCGGTTCCCCTTGCGAGGAAAGAGGACACCGCAGATCGGACGGTGTCCTCTACAGCACTGAGCCTTTGATGCGAGTGCAGAGGGGCCCCACCCTCAGTACCCGCAGCTCCGGACTTGGCGCCATATTGTTGCTTTTTCGTTAAGAAGCGACGATTGGTGCCGTCCACGACGTTAGCCCTAAGAAGGGCTGTTTTCCTCGCCCGCCTGACGCGAGAGAGTCCGGCGGGCCGCCGATCTCTGCCGGCCCTCCACAGCCACCCCATGTTGGGGCACCCTTTCTTCTTGGCCGTTCGGCCCAACAACCTTTACGCCACTAGGCGCCTCTCCACTGGGACCGCTGACGCCTATTTCGGCGTCCATAGGTTCTGGCGGAGGATCACATTTATGGCCCCCTATAGGGGCCGCCCGCACACGGCGCCGCGGGGCACCACATCTTGTGTCCCCCACTCGGTGACCAGCCTCACGGCCAGCTTCCGCACAGAGGGGACAGTGAGCTTTCGCCCGGCACTCATTAGCCTTATGGCCTTTGTCCCCGCACCTAAAGCACACCCCGGTGCGGTCAATCTCCGAGGTGCACGTCGCCACAACATGACCCGACTCAAAACATCTGAAGCAGCGCACGTCGCGCGGGGGTAAAACCCGCACGTACGCCGCCGCCCATCCCACGTGGAGTCGACCATCTTCCACAATCTTTTGGGCTGCTTCAGCTGGGCAGCTGCTCCAGGCCCGGTAGGCCCCCGAACCGGTGGGACGAACTATGCCCACCTTTATCTTCTCTTTTGGGCACCCGCCCTTTTCGCTCATTGCCAACGCAATGTCATCGCTGGAGGTGGCGCCGGACAGACCCGAGACCACCAGCTCGACCTTCTTCTCTGGCCGAGTGATCCTTATAGACCCCTCAGCCACCTGCTCGATATTTTGGGCGATTGTGTCTGCCCACTCTACTCTTTTTGGGCCCGACACGACGCACATGGTAGCCCCAGTGACAGATGTCGTCCACTTCACGTTCTCCACAATTTCCCGGCTAAGCTGTGACCGTGCTTGAGCGCGGCCCAGGACCTCCACGACTGTGACACCATTTTTGGCCGCCTCCGGCTCTATATTTAAGGTCAAGGCCGCCGTGTTCGGCGCCCTCACCTTCATCTTCTTTGGCCTTGACTTGGGCGTCACCTTTGGCGCAGGAACAGCGACAGGAGCTTTTCCCTTTTTGGCCATATCCGCATAGGAGCGGCCAGTCTCCACCGGCACTTGCACTTGACGTGGCAGCTTTTCGATTTTCGCGGCAAACTGGCCAAGCTCGCCCGCGATGCACTTCTCAAGTTTCTCAAAGTCCGCCTTTGTGGCCGGGGCCTCCCCCAACTCCCTTAGAGAACTTTTGAGGAATTCAATCTCTGCCGCTTGGTTGATCACGGTCTCCTCAGCCTCTTCATGTGCCTTTCGCGCCAGATCATAAAATGTGGTAGCCCGGTGATCAATCTCCAAGGTGACGTTTTGCAGTTCAGCCCGTACAGCCCGCAAAGTCTCAGAGAACTCGGGGACCTCACATTCGCATGCGACCAAGCGGATCTCAACAGACAGCTCACGGAGCTTCTTTGTGCAGCGAGCTAACCAATTACGTTGGATCGTAATCTCCTGTCTTGCGGGATCATCGGCCGGGACGGCCGGAACATCCGCCTCTCTCCCATCATGACGCACAGGTGCCCCCCCCGTATACGTGGGGCAGACCGACCCAGTGGAAGATTCGGGTTCCAAGCGCATACGCTTGGCCTCCGACTCCGCCACAGGGCCGGTGAGGGATTCCTCCTTGCGGAGACCCTCCCGGGGAATCTTTGTTTCCTTATGCGTAGCCATGTTTTTTTTTTTTTTCTACCTCACGGGCACTGAAGCCCCTCTCTATCAACGGGCATTGAAGCCCGGCGGCGGACCATCTGGGTGTGGTCTCCGCCGCCTCAACCACGTCAGACCATTAGCCCTCCGCTGAACACTGATTTGGGGAAAGTCCAATCCAGTGGTCAGCGGCGGTTGCCCAGGGTGCGCCACGAGGAGGCTATCTGACCAGGCACCCCCTCCGGGCCGAACCTAACCTAACCTAACCTAACCCAGTTCCGAGCCAATACTCAACCTGAGCACGCGCGCTAAGTGTTTAAATTTTATTTTAAAAATTATTAAAGTGGTAAATCTAGCATGCACCTTAGAGGGTGGTATATCATTGGATGCGTAAAAGTGAGCCCTACAATTTGGTGCTAGTTTTGTGCTTGTGGAGTTATCGTGCTTTTTATTATTCAATTTAATGTGAATTATAGCCACGTGTTTGGTGTTTTTTGCACCTTTAAATTGCTGTAAGTCTGGCAATATTTGTGATCTGTGTGAGTGCTTTATATCATTTTGTGCGCATTTGCTTCCTGCATCTGGTGGCAATAGTGGCGTCACCGGATCTCATCGGGTCACGTGGTTATTCAGGATTTTCCGGATAACCTCTGACCACGAGGTCTGTGATCCGGACCCGGTGGAGAGGGTTCGTGGATGCGGCGGGTTGCTCAGTGCGGGCACAAACCTTTTGGCGTCAGAATTTTCAAAATCGGCGTTATAGGGGGTGAGTTGTAGATTTTAGAATTTCAGAAATTTTCAAAATTTTTTATTTCCAAAATTCTGTGTAAAAGCCTTCGGGGTATGAATTAAATCTCGTGGAGCTCATCAATACATACAAGGAACCGAAAACAGAATTTAAATCCATCTGATAACCTCGGAGATACGGAATTTTGAAAATTAGGGTAAAACTACCCCCTCAGTTTTAAAATAGGAGGAGCGCTCCGGACAACCTAATTTTTTGGCAGCGGGAGAAGACTACTGTGTACTATTTTATAAATTTTAAATTTTATTTGCATGACATTTATTTTTTGAATTATTAATTATTTAAAGTGTTAATTTTAAGTATAGGGGGTAAGGGGGTGTAACAGCAAAATATACTCCATAGGAGAGGTCCCAAATACCCCCCTGCACATCCCCGGCCGAAAACCGCAGCCCTGTAGGGCCTCTATTGCCGTAGGGCGGATCGGAGAGGAGTTTCCACTTCTAGGGCGGTTTATTCTTTTAGCCCATAACTCGGCTTCTATTGGGCGTGGAGTGCTGCGGTTTTCAATTATAGGTACCGACAGACTTAAGCGAGCCTGCCCGAACCGTCTCGGGACTCTATCTCGTGCTCAGGTTTTTCCTCCTCTTTAGGGGTGGGGCCGGCTTCCCGGGGTCCGGGGCTTTCCCCAGGAAAAAACCCGAGTCCTCTCCGACGTCGGGGACGGGAGATATAGCGATTTCCCGCCGCCGTTTGACATTAGCGGCGGCCATCTTGGATTGGAAAATCGCCTGTATCTCCTGAACCACTGATCGGATCGAGGCGGGAATTTCGGTTCCGGGAGGGGTGGATCGAGCGGAACAGCCCCCGGATGGTGGATGCGCGATTGGGGGTGGTAATTTTGGGGTGGTGGTTTTAGGGGTGTGCCGAATGGGCGGGGTTGCGCCCTCTTCGGGGAGCCCTCGCACGCGTTGATCGGACCTCTGTAGCCCGAGATATCCCGCTCTGAACACCGACTTTGACATTAGCGGCGGCCATTTTGGAAAACTTCAGGTGGCCGTAGTATCGCAACCAATTATCGTATCGGGCTACGGTTTTCGACATAGTGCTGCCCGTTGTGTTAACTTCCGGGCTGTATTGCTGACTTTCGCCGTCCTTTACCTTGCCCCCCCCCCCCTACCCCCCCATTTCCAAAACAGACCCAACCACCCTTGCGGGATAGGGCTTCATCGGGGACGGCTTACATCGTTTTTCCCGCCTCTCTGGGTGGCCTGAGGGCTGAGTTATCGCCTGGGCGATTTTGGTGAAAATCTCCCGCCCAACTCCTGCTGGAAACCGCCCAGCGCATAGCTCCTGAACCGGGGATCGTAGAGAGACGTGCTTGGTGTCGGGTGAAAGGTCTTGCGGAGGTCTATCGGGTGAGCCCCTCTTTTTGGGTGCAGCTCTCACGCGTTTCCCCCCATTCTCGGAAAACCTCCCCCGGGTCATAACACCCGACCCATTGCTGCTGACGGTCCGGATTTTTTGTATGTTTGTTGGGACGGCGCGTACTCTTCATCGTTTTGGCATCTAATTGAATAAAATTCTTAATTTGATTATAATTTTGTATTTTAATTTATTTTGTCATTTTAATTTTATATTGGTTTGATTTTAATTTTATTTATTTGAATTGGATTTATTTCATATTTTATTGTTTATATACATTGAATTCGACGTCCTGAAGATGCCCAAGTCGGCCCCGGAACCTGCGGCAAAGCCGGCACCGCAACCTTACCCCAAGAAGAGCCTCCGCAAACAGGCCTTGCTTTCGGAGGCGGAGCGAGTTTGCCCCTCACCGCGTACGGAGCTGAGACAGCTAGGGGAACGACTCTCGCCGTCAATGAGTGCTCCGGGATGCATGGGCGGCGGCGGCGACACCGACGAGGATCCGCGGGGAATGGAGCAAGTACACGGGGAACCTTCAACAGCGGTCTGTGTCACTGGGCAGTCCGCCCCTGCCGGCTCGTCATCCGTGGCTGTAGAGGATGGCGAGCCTTCGGGGCGATCGCTGTCGCGACTGGTTCCTGGCCCCTCTCCTCTGGCATCTGACCGGCTGGGGGAAGACGTGGACAGCCTCCTTTCGGAGATGAGCATAGGGTTGGGCTCGCCGTCGATCCGGGACGATGGAGGCGAGGGGACGGGCGATTACACTGCTGTCAGCAGAAGGCAGAGCATGCTCCCGGCGAGAGGTAGGAGGACGGGTGTGGCCATGGATGAAGTCACGGTTAGGGCCAATGAACACCTGCAGGCGGGACTGCGGGCTCTCGAGACCTCGCGAAATATGAAGGCAGACCTTAAAACCGAGGTGCAGGAGAGTCTACAGGAGTTGTATGTGATCTGCCTCTCCCTATCGGACTCGAGGTCGCGGCATCGACTGAGGCTCATATCGACTGTCCGTGCAGAGCTTGACAACAAGAGGATCGTGGCACTGGTCTCTCTAGACATTGAAGGGGCTTTTGATAACGCGTGGTGGCCTGCAATACTGGACGAGCTGGTGAATATGGAGATTGACCCCAGGACAATCAAGATAATTGACAGTTACCTTAGTCATAGATCCGTCACCATCAATTATCTTGGGGAAACAGTGACCAGGACCACTACAAAAGGATGCGTTCAGGGCTCGGTGGGGGGACCCATCCTATGGAACATCCAGTTGGATTGGCTCCTGAGGAGGGCAAGCTTGCTGAAGGCTCGTGTGCAGGCGTTCGCGGACGACATCGCGGTGGTAGCCGCTGCCAATGATTCTTTGACTCTGGAGGCAGAAATGAACGCAGCGTTGAGACTTATTGCGGAATGGGGATATAAGAACAAAATGCGTTTCGCCCCAGCAAAAACACAGGCAATGATAATCACGAAGAAATTAAAGTATGACCTGCCTAAATTTGAACTTCAGGGACAGAGTCTGAAGATTTCGAGCTCAGTCAGGATTCTGGGAGTTACCATCGACAGTGGCCTCAATTTCCGTCAACATCTGGAGGAGGTAGCGGTGAAGGCTGTCAAGCTGTACAAAGCAATTAGTGGAGCTACCAGAGCCCAGTGGGGACTGAATAGTGAGATAGTGGGAGCGCTTTATGCCATGGTCGTGGAGCCCACAGTCCTCTACGCGGCTAGCTCTTGGGCAACGATAGCTGGCAAAGCCTACGCTAAGAAGATTCTGGACAGACTCACTAGAATCTTCTCGATAAGAGTCGCTAGAGCACACTCTACCACTTCGCTGGTTTCCGCGGCATTATTAGCCGGAATTATTCCACTGGACTTAAGGGCAATGGAGCAACGAGCACTGTTCATGGTGAAGAGGGGCAAGGAGCTGGAGGAGTTGCCGGGTAGAGTGCTGCAGCAGAGACTGCATCCCTCTGAGTTGCCGCACCCATCTAAAAGAAAACCATTGACATTTTCACACCTCAACACGAAGGAAGAAACAGAGGAAATCACATCCAAGCCTGGTACGATTAGCCTCTATACCGATGGCAGTAAGCTTGAAGGAAAGGTGGGTGCGGCTGTGTCCTGCTGGAGAGAGGGGAGAGAGGTCGGGAGTGCCAAGTTAAAGCTGGAGAGTTACTGCACAGTCTTCCAGGCGGAGATGTTAGCAATTTTTAAAGCTACTAAAATGGCGCAGGCAATGAAAGGAGGAAAGTTCCAAATAATTTCGGACTCCAGATCGGCTTTGGAAGCACTGCAAGACCCCTCAAACCTGAATCCTTTGGCGGAAGATATCAGAAGGCGAGTGGACAGGCAAGAGCGTGCACATGTTCTGGGTAAAGGCTCACGCTGATATACCAGGGAATGAGCGTGCGGACGAGTTGGCTAAGCTGGCAGCCACTCGACTCAAGGTGGCACCGCATTATGACTTCTTCCCTCTTTCTTTCGCTAGGCGAACCATCAGGGACAAAACTATAGCCGTCTGGCAACGTAGATATGAAGATTCAACCACCGGTTCAGTCACCAAGCTCTTCTTCGGCTGCGTACGCTCTGCTCATCGGGCCTTGCGTGTTATTGGAATGACAAATATCCGAGCACAGCTGTTTACGGGGCATGGTGGGTTCAAAGAATATTTATATAGGTTCAAGTTGTCGGCTGTCCAAGCCTGTGTATGCGATGACGTAACTGACGAAACCGTGCCTCATATATTGATTGAGTGTCCACGATATTGTGCTCTAAGACACGATTGCGAACACAGGATTGGCCAGGCGATAACTGCAGACATGCTTAGGGAAGTGATCAATGACAAGCACACACGGGCCCATTTCCTGGCTTTCGCCGAGAACGTTGTGCGAAGGGCGGCGAAAGCAAATGGAGCCAAAAACCTAGTTTAGTTTATATTTATTTAAAAATTTACATTTTGATTATTTTATTGTATCTATTATTGGCTAGTGCCTCATTATGGGCTGTGATTCTATTTTATTTTATTTTTAATTCAGATTTTAATGTTATGTAACTGAATTTAATAAATTTTTATTGGCTATTGCCTTGTAATTGAATTTTATTTGATTAATTGTAATTTTATAAATTTTAATAATTTGATTTGCATGACATTTTATTTTATTTTATATTTGATGTAACTGGCTATTGCCCCATAATTTGAATTTAATTGAGTAATTCTTTTCGTATGTGATTTAATTGTAATTTATGGATGATTCAGTTTTATTGTAAGTCTTGATTTAGTTTTAACTAATGTTTATTTGCTATTGCCTCTTAATGTTAGTTAATTGGAATGAAATTTATTATGCTCAACTTATTATAATTATATTTTTAATGAGGCTTAAAAGGGGTAATTGATGTTGTTTTGTTTTAAAATAGTAAGTATTAGTAGTGTAATTGAAAATTGGAATGAAAAACTATTACTAAAAAGAATTTAAGTTGGTGGAAAAGACAAACCACCAGGAAAAAAAAAAAAAAATAATAAAAAAAAAAAATGAAAAAAAAAAAAAAAAAAAAAAAAAAAAAAAAAAAAAACCTAACCTAACCTAACCTAACCTTTTTTTTTTTTTTTTTTTTTTTGACCCGGGGTAATGGCCGACCCATACCAGGCTTCGGGGGAAGACCTGGTTATGCGGGGCTCGAACCCGCTAAACCCCCCGGGGGCTACTCCTCCGCCGCGATAGTTCGGAAGCCGGGCTCTCGTGTATGCACCAGCTTCCGACGCGGCGTGGCCTTTCGCGGCGTGGCCGCTCCGTGCCACGGGAGCGACTGCCGACGAGCCGTGCAATGCGGGTGACTGCCTCCATACCAAGGACCCCCGTCCCGTCACCCGCGTGGCCCTGGGCTCAAGCAACACCCCGAAAGGCGTTGCCATCACTGCCCTGTCGGAAAGCCGGATCGCCGGGCAAATGCCCCGACGCGACCCTCGACTGCCGGGCTAATACCCCGACGCAGCCCGCCACCGGACAAAAGCCCCGACGTGGCCCGCCACCGGGAAAATACCCCGACGTGGCTACTTCTTCCTATCAGCGCGCGGACCCTCGGACGAATTTGTTCCGCGCTTCTTGCTGGCTTGCTGCTTTGGTTTAGGGCGGCAAAGCTTGCCGCACATCACGTGCCCTGAGGGCAGCTCCATTGCAGCACACACAGTGCATCTGGGCTTAGCGCTGCAGACGTTCGCGTAGTGGCCCGTCTCTCCGCACCGGAAGCATTGAGTGCTCCGGTCTACCTGGCTCGAGCACATCTCCCTCGTGTGACCTAACTCCAAACAGCCGAAACAACGCATCGGCCGGGGCGCGAGGGCGATGACTTTCGCCGCGCTCCATCCAACAAGGAGGCGTCTCCCCTCAACAAGCTTCTTGGCGGCAGCCACCGGGCATCTAATAAGCGCCGTTAGCATGCCGTCCCTTCCTGATCGCAGGTCGCCGATCAGGAAGTCATCCACCGATAGACCAGACGTGTCGGCAGCCGCTTTCGCCAGCTCCTCATGCGTAACTGATAGATCTAGACCGACTACCCGGATTTCGGCCTTCTTGACTGGCCGAGTCACCCGAACTAGAGTTGGCAGATTCTCTCTCAGACTTTGCTCCAATTTCTGGGCCCCCTCAACGCCAACCTCCTTTGGGAGCTCCAATATGACAGCCCCAGCGTAGGAACGCTTGAGTGAAAGAGAAGGGATGCCCAGTTTCCGTAGGTCGACCTTGTCCCTTGCCTCCTTCATGACCTCCACGAGAGTCAGCCCGCCCTCTCTCTCCTTCTCCGACTTTAAGATGTCGATTACGACAGCTGGGGCCTTTCTCTCCCGCAGCCGGACCGGTCTCTGCTTCCTCGGACCTGACGTCTTCTTTGGTGGAGTCGGAGTGGTGTCCGCCACCTTTTTGCTAGAAGGAGCCGCTTTTGCTTGCTGCTTCTTCTCCCTCATGCGCTGTTTGCGGCCTTTCACTGTTTTCCAGCCCTCTACCTCGCCGTTTGAGACAACGGCCGAGGTGGTCGCTGGCTTCGCAGGTTCGGGCTTTTGTCGCACTAACTCGGGCTTCTTATTTCCGGGTTTCTCTACCGCTGGTTTAGCTGCACGGCTGATGCTAGCCTTCGGTGGCGGCTCGGGAGCGGGTTCAACCGAGACTACCGGCGGAGGCCTAACACTCTCCAACATGCCGCGCATGGCTGATAGCAGCCTATCGTCCCGCTCATCCAGCCGCTTTTCAAGATCTTGCTGGGGTGCGGGAGCAGCAGCCGTCTCGGCCGCAGCCACCTCATACCGCAGGAGTCGGCGCTTGCAATCTTCGAGCTCCTTCTCCAACTTTTCAAATTTTTGCCGCCAAACGTTACGCTCGTTCTTGTACGACTCTTTCTCCTGGTGAAGGATGCGAGTTTCGTCCGTGGTAGTGAGGGTGCCGATACGGTTTACGACCGCCCCCATCAGTGCACAGGCCTTCTTCATCTCTCCCTTTATGTTTCCCTTGATATTCGAAGACTTGTTCAGCATGGCCTCGAACACTCGGACACCTTCTTTGCCGAGGTCGATGAGGCCGGGATTTGTGGGGTTATCCGTCTCTAACTTTTCAAGAATCTTTCGACCCCTTTCTCCGCCGGTGAAGGAGCGGGCAAGGTCCTCTATTTCTCGTGCCGTGATGCTTTCGGCAACGTCGAGCCTGTGCCGCTCTCTCTCCTGAAGGGCCTTTCCATACCCTATATATTCCCCGGTTGTAGGGGGTCTACCGCGCCCCCTTTTCCCTGGACCACTTGCCATCACTGCCGGCTCTGATGCCTCTGATTCGCTAGAATATTCCGAGCACGTCAGCGAAGGGCTTCTGCTGACGCTGATTTTTCTAGCTGCCACCTTTTCACCTCTCGCGGCCCTACTCCGCGTATTTCGGGCCGGCCTGTCCGACTCCTTATCGACAACTTCTATGACGTCTTTTGCACCTAGACGCTGTGCTGGGGTTCCGTAACCAGCTCCGTCCGACAAACTCTCCTCGTCTGAATCTTCCATACGTAGCCTTCTCGGCTCACCTCCAACGTCTTTGGGTTTTTGAGATTTTGACACTTCCATGATTGTTCCCACGAGTAGGGGGGCTTTAGGGTCTGCCCCCCCTGACCCAGAAAACACTGGCCGCTAGCTGGCAGATCCGCTCGCCTGCCACCTTCAGAGAAGGCGGGGGTACGCCGCGCACTCCATCGGGGCCGCAGCCCGCCAAAACGCACCCCCGTTGAGGATTAGTTATTGATGTTTTCTCATCTTGGGGCCGGCCACTTAAGGCAAGCCCCCCTGGTCCCTTACCCGCGCCGATAAACATGACACCAGACGCCCGGGGGGGATAACAGGTTGGCCCGACGAGGTCCTGCTATGCAGGGGTCCCCGCCGCGCCGTCGAAGCCCTTTCGGGCGAAGACAAGAGGGACAGAACCCTCCCAGGAGACGAAACTCCCACGACCGGAGCGCCGAAAAACAAATACTCCCGACGCCTCCCGCGAGCCTTGCAGGCCCGCCACCCACGACCCCGAAGGGTCCGCTGGCCCTGAAAAGGGCCCTCCACAGGGTAATTATTTTAGAGAGGTTTTCTTCCTCGCAACCAGACGCAAAGGGCAAGCCCCATACGCCCAGCCCCCGGGCCCACTCAGTGTGGGCTTACGGGTTGGTGTGACCGTGCAATGCCCGCCCCGTGAGGAGCAAGCAGTCACACCGTTGCTAGTGGCTGTCCGCGACGGCCGAAGCCACTACCCCCCATATATGGAGGGCATTCCCCTATCCGCAGCCCGGGGACGCGTCCGATCTCCCCCGATAATCGGGGGCCTACCCACTAACAAAAAAAAAAAAAAAAAAAAAAAAACCAACGGTTCCGCTTTGTCACTAAATCGGGTGCGGTATGGGGAGCTCATCGCACACGACCTCCCACACCCGTTTGGCGACTGGTGCCCTATTTTAGGCTCTCTTAGGGGAAGGAGAGTATCCGCGGACGACAAAGACACTCTCCCAGCGCGAGGGCATGTGATGCGAGTGATGGAGCCCCACTCCATCACCCGCGCCCCCATTATGGTGGCTGGAGATTGGCATGGCGCCTCCGCCTCTGGCCACCTCTCCTTCTTCGGATCGGGTCAGCGTCGGGCTGTTGCTCCCGCTCCCGCTCCGCTCTTTCCTTCTGCGAGATGACTTCATCGCAGAAGGTTACCACCGCAAACCAGGAACTCTCACTGCGGACCATTGCTTTGACAACGGCCGCAAGTGAGAGGTCCGCCCCTATTTCTGCGGTAAGGACGACACGCTGAGCTGCCCATGCGGGGCAAACCTGCAGGGTGTGCTGTGCATCGTCCACGTCGCTCTCACAATGGTGGCAGCACGGCGTTGGCTCACGACCGGCGACTCGATGGAGGTAGCTGCCGAAGCATCCATGCCCCGACAGCACCTGTGTCGCCCGGAAGTTGAGCGTCGAGCGTCTCTCGCCAACCAATCTGCCAAATTTGGCCGAATACCTCCGATGGTCCAGTGGCCGGCGACAGGATCCTCTAGCCTGCGCCTCCACTCCCTCAAGGTGGACGCATGAGCTCTGTCCCTCCAGCGTCTCAACATTTCTGGCATGGGCCGGACTCCTTCAGCTCGCACCTGGGCGCTGCGTCTATAAACGTCAGCGAGCGCCCTCGCGTCCAGGTCCCACGGAGGGGTGCCTGCCAGAACACACGCAGCGTCGCAGGATACTGTGCGGTTTATTTCCAGGGAAAAACTTTATTCCAACCTAGGGAAAAAAAATATTTTCACCCTAGGGATTAATCTATATGTATCAACGACCCTCAATAACTCTCGAGAAATACGATCATTATCGCCCTAGGGCCGAAAACCATAATAGCCCTAGGGAAGAAACGGCATTATCGCCCTAGGGAAGAAAGGTACTTTTACTTCCTAGGGTAAACAGTAATTTTTCTCCGTAGGGCAAATGTATTTTAACTCTCAAGAAGAAAGAGCATTATGGCCCTAGGGAAGAAAGGCCTTTATCACCCTAGGGAAGAAAGGGCAGTATCGCCCTAGGGCCGAAAATGCATATTAGCCCTTGGGAAAAAGGTATCTTTACTCCCTAGAGAATAAAGTGCATTATCGCCCAAGTGAAGAAAGGGCATTATGGCCCTAGGAATGAAAAGTTCTTCTACTTCCTAGGGAGAACAGTAATCGCCCAAGGGAAGAAAGGGCATTATGGCCCTAGGGAAGAAAAGGCATTATGGCCCTAGGGAAGAAAAGGCATTATCGCACTAGGGAAGAAAACTACTTTTACTTCCTAGGGAAAACATTAATTATTCTGCCTATTAAAAAAGTATTTAAACTCTCGAGAAGAATGTGCTTAATCGCCCTAGGTAAGAAAGGGCATTATGGCCCTAAGGAAAAATGTATCTTTAATCCCTAGGGAATATACAACGTGGAAAAAAATATGCACTAAATCTGGAACGACGTACTCGTTTGGTGATACGTAATATTTTTTATTAGCAACTGGTGACTGAACGTCTTATGCAATAAACAAGTCAAAAAACTTCATATCAAAGATCAACAATGCACAAGTGGCAAAACTACCAACCCCATATTTCTACCTAACATTGTAACTCTTGTATCTTATTATCGTTAAGAAATTACCTAAACGTCGTTTAGGAATCAAATTGTTCTTAGACGCTTGATGAAGTGTTCTAATTAAAATAGCTCAAATACTTTATTTGATTGGTTGATTTACTCACATTTATTATTTCGGAAGGACTGTACATTCTTGGCCAAGATTTTTGGGATGAGGGGAGGGGAGGGGGTGTTTGACCTTGTCCCAAAAGGGGAAGTCTGTGGCTATAATAGTTTTTGAGATATTAATTTTTTTAAATTTTGGGATTACCTTTCGTAAAAGTCGCAAAAAAGCACCACATAAACACACTGAACACTTTATTCTGTACGAAATAACACTGTAAAAACTTATTTATTTAAACTACTGTCTAGATTTGTAATAAAAGTATTGTTTACTATAGACTATATAGACATTGTTGACATTTTTTAAAGGGAAGGCTAAGAGAACAAGCCCTATACAGCCAATTCGCTTTCACATGTAAAACAAAAAGCAAATGATGCATGAAACAAAGTGAGAAACGCCCTAAAATTGCTTCTGTCACGGCTCCGGCACTGCGTGGCTCCGGCGGTCCCAAGCGACCTTATCGTCGCAGATGGTTTTCGCCCACCACCGCAGCTTCGGCTTGCTGGCGCCAGCCTCAGCCGCGGCGGCGGGCTTTCAAACCACCTGCTCCTCAGCTCGCGGGCCGCCTCGCTCCTCCGCGCCTACGCGTTTTTAAATTGCACTCTAGGGGTAAGACAGACAAGACTACGTGGAGTCGGTTTTACAGCGATGTTATTTAAGTCATATTTTTTTAAATTTATCGGTGGTAATAACGTTTTGTTCGTAGGTTGAATGGGATTTCGTTTTTATAAGAAAATGAGTGCAAAAATAAAAAACTTTAATCTGTGGTCAGTTGTTTATTTTTCACATTTAATAATTTTAATTTTAAAATGCAATAATTTTCGTATTTTATGATAAAAAGACGTGGTAGCTAATATAAATTGTTTATTACAGTGTTGTTTAGTGCAAGATTAGTGTTTAGTGTGTTTTTGAAAAAGGTAACCTCAAATTTAAAAAATAATATCTCAACAACTATTAACGCCACAGACTCATCTTTTTTGGAGAAAGTCCCGACCTTAGATCCCTTCAGGCCTAACATAATCTCAATCTACGATTCGTGGGCCAAGAATGTACAGTTGAGCCCTACAACTATTTAAGAAGCTTTAATTTATTATTTAATATAAAATAATTTACTTATCCACAGTTATTTACAAAAATAAACTTATTACGTTACCTTTCCACCGCGGCAAATCAAAGTCGTGTCGTATCTGCATGTAAATCACTCTTCTAGCTAGTCCACGTGGACTGTCGGCGCGTAGGCAAAGAAATTCTAAGAATTTTGCACTACCTTTCGCGCCAATCGCGTCGCAATTGCTAGAAAAAGGGGTTGGCCCTTGACCGAGCGACCGAGCCCGTCCCACAACTTGTTTTTTTATAGTTTGGGTTCCGTAGAATACGGCGTCATAATTTTTATAAATTTTAAAATAATGTTTCATGATAAATTTGATTAGTTTAATTTTTAGTTTATTAGATAATTTAGCTGAGCAGTTAATATTTAATATTATCTAAGGATAATAAAGATTATTTAAGTACAACAACAAAAAATATCGTTCCATTCATAATTTAGCCCGAATGTAGAAACAGTTAGTTTACTAAGTTATAAACGATATTTATTTTTTCTATCAGAAAGGGTCCATAAAGATAAAATAAATATTTACCTATTGGTAAAAACATAATTCAGAAGTAGTACTCTTCCACAATATGTCTTGTAACTATTATTTCTGAGTTTATTATGTAATAATTAAGCTAATATTTGTGTATTATTAAAAATATTTACACAATTATGTAAAAAAACAGTTGCTATTCGTAAGAACCAATTATTTAATAATGACCGATTTTGTATTTTCATTAATGAACCCTGCGATTTGGACTCGCAATTCGGTTCCTTTGAGCTAGCGGTCAGCTCAGATGCTTCGTATCTCTTGAGAACGTGAGTCGCTACCCAACCAAAAATAAAATGAGTCGTCACGTTTATTCAAATAGTAAATTCTATGAGATGATGCTGTGTGTTGGTGCTGCTCGTAACAACAGCATTAATGCAGCGCGCCAAATTTACTGGCAGCGGTTCATCAATGCTAGGCCCCAAGCTAAACAGCGACACTTCCGCCATACTCCGTGTTCAAGAATATGTGCTTGCGCTCCACAGTACTGTCTCATTTCATGTGGACTACACTGCAGCAGGACGTCCTACCTCGACCAGACCCGTGGAGTAAGAGACCCAAATATTGACATATTTTGACGAAAACCCAAGGTGTGCTCGACCTTGGGTTTTCGTCAAAATATGTCAATATTTTCTTGACGGCCGGCGCTCTCTTTGGTGTGAACCATATGGTTATACACCCTAAACGAGGATGGTCAACACCAATACCATTTCCGTCGAACACAGGAATTGGTGGCAGCGGATTACCAACCCTGCCCAAAACCAGTGTTTATGCTGTAGAATGTCGTTCACGCGAGGAAATGGAGGAACGAATCAATACTGCATTTGCTTCCATAACTCCACTTTGTTGCATAACGCGAGGGCTATATGCTACTCGTACGTAGGACAGAACTGAGCATAGAAAAAGAAGGTCGCCACTTCGAGCCTTATTTGTGATTGTGAGTGACTAAAAAATGTGTGTACTTTTTGTGTTCTTTATCTGTACTTTAAAACAACTATACGATTGTGAATAATATGTAGTATTTGTGTCATGAGTAACAAAGGTAATAAATGAACACGTTTTTAATTTTTTCATGATTGTTTTAATTAACCTACAGTCTTGTTTCTTGAGCGTGTTTTTTTCTACACAAAACATTATTTTTCGTCAGGCAAATAAAATGTTGTTTGCTTACGAAATATTTGTTATTTTATTATTTCTTGCAATCAATTTAGAATATTACCTGTCACAGAGCGGATAGCATATGTAAAGAAAAATTCCTTCTGCATATCACGGGCACAGCTATTAACAATAATATATAACTCAAAGGCTCATAGTGATCTATCAACTTTTAACCGCCTCTCTGGTCTAGTGGTTCACACCACCGGATGTTGATCGGGAGGTCCGGGTTCGATTCCCCATGGGGGCAAAAGTTTTTCTGCTCGGTTTGGTTGGTGGTAGGGCTTCTAAGCCCGCCTGGCTAGCTACCACCATCTTACCTAAATTTGTCACCATAATAACAATGTTTTAAGCATTGTTGTGTTACGGCAAACACAGAAAAGATAGCCAGTTCCTCAGTCGTTGAGGATTACAGGTGAAGCTCACTTCCACCTTCGGCCTTATCGTCACTTACCATCTGGTGAGATGAAGGCCAAGAGCTTACGTCATATGTAAAAAAAATCAACGCACAGCCCAAACTACTAGACGGATCGGGCTGAAATTTGGCATGCAGGTAGATATTATGACGTAGGCATCTGCTAATAAAGGATGTTGATTAATTCTTACCTCAAGGGGATAAAAAAGGGGATGAAAGTTTGTATGAGACTTTGTCAATTTTAAATCAATCGGGCTGAGACTTTGTGATCTATAAAGAAAAAAAAAACACATTTCAGAAGAAGACGTGGGCAAGATAACTCTTCCACGCGGACGAAGTCGCGGGCTTAGCTAGTATGTAATAAAGTATTATAGTCTAATAAGTGTTTGAATGAAACACAAAGTTATCTGGTTAGAAAGTAATGTATTTGCACCATAATCACAACAACACATTTTCCACCAATTCACAATAATCGGTAACCAATAATTTAGTACAAGTACTACCTGTTTTAACCAACAGTATTCCGAAATCACACGACAATTCCCTTTTGCCTGTGTTTTCCTCAGAGCAGAGCACCACAACCAAATCTCACTCTCACTTAGCTTGGCGCAATCTCTATCTGCCATTTTGACAGTTCATTCCATACAACGCCATAGACTCAATCTAGGCACAGGAGCTATCAGATATACAGCCACATTATAATTATCCTAACAGCTCGTCCATCCTGAACTTGACGGGTCCCTCCGTCAAATTATAAAATTATCATAATGTCAAATTATAAAAGTAACAATAAGTATATTTCATCAGCCATATGTGACATTTATATAATACTTATCAAATTGATAATATAAATAGCATTAAAATTTAACTGACTTCACAGTTTTAGGTACTAGATATCATGGACTTAATTTCAAACCTAAATTTTTCCAATCATAAAGGCACAACGAAAATCACATAACCATGACAGGTCACAATAGGACTCAATATAAAATAAATAATAATAAATAATGTATGACATAAATAACATTTAAAATTATTTGCTTTTGGCACTACTTTCCCTTAGTGGACTGGCCATTACCAGACGCCTGCTTTGTGAAGGAGCTGGCCTTCCCTTTACATAACATCAAATTCAGTCCAACATGCATTACTGAACCAGATACCATTTAGAACTAATTACAATTGACATACACATCTACATTAAACTTAATAATATAGATATTATTAACAGTCGGGTCTAATTAAACCATAGTGGATTATGACTCCTTCCTTTATGGTTTATAGTAAAAACAATAATGAATGATACTACATGTATCAATATCTCACTACTTTAATGTAAAGAATCAGACTAAACAATGATAAAATTAAGCAAAGGGTATCCACAAATTTATATAGGTAGTCCATAAAATCCTGAACCCCATACTTTGCCCCTTCCATGAGGGTATAAACTGATGCAACAGCATTTCAGTTGCAGGACATGGGATTTAGTTAAATACATTTATATGCATTTTCCATTAGTGAGCGATCAGCTCTATGTGACCTGAAACTTAATGCTTCCACACACACACCAAATGGGAAGCAAGCAGCCACCGTCAAAATATTCGTTTCTTTAAATTATATAAATGATGATGTGAATCATGTGGTTTTAATTACTAATAGAACGTATTACTCTTCTTGTAATAATAATAATAACGCGCATTGATCCTCTTTCACAATATAATAATGACAATTACAATGCCTATTACCTTATAAGTGGTACAAACAAATATCTGCAATGACTATATTGTGAGAGAATGGTGCCCTGTACTAGGAACCCCTGTGTTACAGCTAACCAGGCCCTCACCACCTCATAAGATTCCAATTTTTTTTTTAAATTGAATCTACAGAGTACTTATCATTATCGGTAAGCATTGGAGACAATATCAGGATATCTTAGTGATACCATCAGAACATATGCTTTATGCTGTTCCAATTTTCAACATCAGACAGAAATGTTATCTATTGTTTTTAGTAAAAACAGCTAAACTAGACCAAACGAGAATCTAATGTTATCTCTCCCGTTGAATTAACACATCGAATTACCTGCTCAATAAATTTAATTTTCACCTGCATTATGCTCGGTAAAGTAATTATATGAGTAAACCAAGTTATCTAGCTAATCTAGCTAATATATTATTTTTAATCATTTGAAACAATATTTCATGCTACTATTAATACATATTTGAATATTTTGTTAAGTGATGAGACTAATGAGCTAGTAAATTATATGATATATGTTTCTTTAAAGACGCCCACTGACCGCGACCGCCGGCGCTCGCGACGCCCGTCAATAAATTAATCATATTGGCAAAACTGTAAAATATTAACATTTAAGATTCGGAGTTTTATATTCTGTTATTTTGCGTTACCCCTTCTATCTAAATATGTTCAAACTAAACCCGTTCTCTTACTATTGAGCCCCCTTAGAGCACTATAAGTATCTATACCTTTCAGCATCACAATTACCACCATAACATAAAATAACATTAAACATCGGCACGCCTCTATCCACGAAAGGGAGAAAATGAGGTGTTCATTATAAGATTATAAAATTTGCTAGACTATTTAGACACAAATTACTTTTCTCTTGCCTATCTATCGATTTTTTTAGTGCTATCTCATCATGTTGGTGTTTTAAAGAATCGCCATAAAACCTTCCTCTTACCAACATTGTTAATATCAAGCCCGCGTAGTCATCTCGAATAGGAAATGATTCGAGAATCTTTAATATTCTCTCATACCTGCCAATAAGACAGTAAGCAACCAATTCACGTTTAGCAACTAATGCAGCTTAACAGCTTTTCAGTACACCGTCTTACGTATTCTAGAAGACGAGTAAATGTTTAATATAAATATTCAACTATAGTTAATACATATTTATGCATCCGAGACTAAAGGACAAATGCCTGCATCCACCGCACAAACATTCGTCCCCACCGGGAATCGAACCCCTCTCAAGATAAAATCGCAGAGTCAATTACTTCAAACAGTACGCAATCAATTCACAAAACAGTACACTATCAAGGTCCTGATATGATACCAGGACTTTGTTATACCTCAAAGATTAGGTAAGAAACAATAGGTAATCTTTCCTTTCATCCGTATACTTATAGACGCGTGTCCCTCAACTTAAGTAACCATGTTAATACCTAATATTATTTCTTCTCAAGCCACGGTTCAAACTCCGATATCATATCACGGCTGTGCAATTTTTTACACAAATCTTCCAAGAGGGCAACATTATGCGCATGCTGCGATTAATCTATCTTAGGTACATTGATGACACTTAGCTTGAAAGCTAAGATATATTCTTAGCTTTAAAACAAATATAATATCTAGCATTAACGTCTAGTACACACTAGATTACAGTTACTAAGAAACAAATTGATTTTATAACAGAAAATCAGTTGAAAACATAGAAAGGACCTTTACTTAGGACCTTTAATTATTCTATAGCGAGCATTTAAATGCGCTTTTCTATGTTCCATTAAAACAGCAAAATCAAACGTTATAAGTTTGAGGCTAGGAAATATTTGATTTCAAGTATTCTATACAATACATGTTAAAACAATAATATTCTTGCATATTACCGAAGCATTATAATTCCTTATCAAGACAGTAAAAACTGTTTTCGGGACATCACAAATAACAGTATTGTTTATGTAAACAACAACGTTGCGTACACGTTCAAATTCTGAGATTTACTAAAATGTAGGTGTGCGACATAACTTGAATTATCAAGTTCTAAGCTCGCCGGGCTCGCCGAGTCGGTAAGCTAAGGGAGCGCAAACTTCAAGAAATCAACATCATCTTAGTCTAGTGTCCTCACTATGTTCCTAGCAACCGACCGACTTATCGAGCCTCTTTTATTTTGTAACGTAGTCCCGTTCAGGGTCCTCTCGAGCGAAACAGGTTCTCGTGAACGACGTATCCTCGTAATTGCTACTCTGGTGATCGCCTCTCATTGTATCTCAGATTACATCTTGAGCTGCGTCGGCTACGCGATAAAGCGCCACCAGCCGATAATACTAAAGATCTACTTCTCGAGCGTTGCTCATGCAACTCTCTGTCATTATGACCTTGCTGCATCAACTCTCCGATCTTTGACCTTGAGACCAATCTGGTGCATGGTGCTTACGAGATTGCCCCTTATGGCTCTCTCTCGCTCTCTCACCTCTGCCACCTCTTGACCGTCAAGAACAATCTGGTGCATGGTGCTTACGAGATTGCCTCTTATGGCTCTCTCTCGCTCTCTCACCTCTGCCACCTCTTGACCGTCAAGACCAATCTGGTGCATTGTGCTTACGAGATTGCTTCTTATGGCTCTCTCTCGCTCTCTCACCTCTGCCACCTCTTGACCGTCAAGACCAATCTGGTGCATGGTACTTACGAGATCGCCTTTTATGGCTCTCTCTCGCTCTCTTACCTCTGCCACCTCTTGACCGTTGAGACCAATTAAGTGTATGGTGTTTACGAGCTTGCCTTTTATGGCTCCCTCTCGTTCTCTCACCTCGACCACATGTCTCACTGATCTCCTATCAAAGCAATATAAACTGATCTATCAAGTGTATGGTGTTTTTAAGAGCTTGCCTTTTATGGCTCCCTCTTGCTCTCTCACCTCGACCACATGACTCATTGATCTCCTATCAAAGCAATATAAACTGATCTATCAAGTGTATGGGGTTAAAGAGCTTGCCTTATGTGGCTCCCTCTCGCTCTCTCACTGATCTCCTATTAAAGCAATATAGACTGATTTATCAAGTGTATGGTGTTTACGAGGTTGCCTTTTGTGGCTCCCCCTCGCTCTCTCACTTCGACCATATTACAACGCAATATAAACGGATATCTCTCACCACCCCTGCGATCTATGCCGGGCTGCTCTGCCGACGACGACCTGGTAACTCGTTGCAAGGAATCTCACCGTCATCGTCGCTCTTCCGGCGGTTGGTCCTCGAACGGATGCTGGCACTATCAGCATTTAGAGTACGACTTGCACGCTCCTTTCGAAGCAATCGCCACATTTATCATCAGGGTCCGTGATTCTACAAACATATAAATTATACACGAGTATCACATCTTATAATTATACACGAATATCACATCTTATATAATTATATTTTCAAATACATTTCAGTGTAAGCCTTGCGGGGTGATGATAAAACTCAGAGCCTTTATAAAGATCAAATATCTTTATATTTCATACAACACATGATTCAACAAGAATCATTCATATTATGTAAATACCACATCAAAGGTTCAAGCGATATCTATTGAATTTTTTTTTTTTAAAGCAAAATTCTCAATATCATTGAACACTACTTCAATGTCTTGCCCAGATTAATAAAGATAATAGTCTCATTTAACTAAAATATTTCTTGGCATGGATAGGATTTTCATCCCTCAACTTCCATAAATTCAATGCAATTGTGCATTCCACATTTCGTCTCTTTAGTAATATTTATTTCGTAATGTGAGCTTTATGCCCTGGTTCAGACTCATAACGCCATCTTTATTATTACACACATGCACTTTTTCATTACTATTATGTGCTATCTATAATCCAGAAAAGTTAAATTCGTACAGTAAATTTCCCAAATATTTCAACAGAGCATTTTTAATTTCTCCGCATTAACAACACAACATAACATAATTTCCTTTTTTTTTTTATTACTTCCAATTCCAATAACTCAAAGTTCTTCTCTTAAAGTAATTATTAATCTATTAATTGAAATAAATAATTTCATCAACATCAGCAGATTAATCATAATGAATATGTGAGAGCTAACTTTAGCAAGACATTTAAGATAGGCGGCATTTAGTAACACACAACTTATTTTAACAATTACACCGCCACTGCTCTGGTGTAATTTTAACATTTTATAGCATAATCTTTCAGTTAAAAGTCTTATTTAAGTTATGCATGTTTACTTGGAGTACATATAATAAACTATTTAATAGTTTTTCAAAAACAAAAGTTAATTCTAAGGTTCTAAACAACTTGCACAGACAGTGTGTACACTACCCCTATTAATCAAGCTTATTTAAGATATGCAACCAAAGATTCCAAGATAAATTATATTTAATGAATTAACAAAACTGATGAATTTAGTCTACCAGAAAGATGAACTTGAATGTATTTAAGAGAGGACAAAAAATCCTACTAACTGAGAATTATTATTTATTATCATAAAAGTGAGTTTTTAATGGATACCTTGTGAGATGGAACATATTCGATTCTTTGGATATTTATTATTATCTCATTTCTGCTTGGGAATTTTATTTTCTTATGACCTCTCACTGAAACTTATTACAAATGAGTAATTTTTTTCAATTTGTATTCAATTTCACTTTTATGTTTTAATTCCTATTTATAGTAATCATTTGTATGCTTCTGTGAGCATAGCATATCAAAACATCTTGCAAATATTTTTGTATACATATTGTATATATAATTATAACAACACACATGCTAATCAAATAAATTATTTGACTTGTAACTAAGATATTTGGGTTATTTACATTGAGCTTAAATAGTGACTATTTGGTAACCTTCCAAAAATTTTTCAAGATTTTCCTTCCAAGCATGTTGACAGATCACTACACAGCATATTACCTTTATTAATCTGGGACTGTATACTTTTTTTCTTATTTCGTTCATCTGCAGCTCACACTATAAGCATAGCATAGCATCTCGAATGCAATAACCAACTCATTGCATTCATCTTGATGCACTGTTAATGTTACTATTTTAATATTTATCACACATTTTCTATGTTATTCACATGTCCTCTATTAGACAACACAGTTGATACAACACTGTGCATTTACTGAATAATAATTAAAATTCATAATGAAGACCAATAAATGAGAACCTAGTTCTTATTTATTTTGCTATGATTTATCACACATTTCTATGTTATTCAGGTGTCCTCTTTTAGACAACACATTTAACACAACTCTGTGCATTTACCAAATATTTGTTAAAATCCTTATTGAAGACAAATAAATGAAAAACTATTATTATTGGCCATCATAATGACTGACCGTAAACAAGCGAAAATTATTGTGAATTGGTGCTGTCTAATACAATTATTATTGACCTTCAATCTGCCTTCAATAGATAATATGTTTCAAATAGGTATGTACTAACGAAAAAAAATATAAATTATTGCATGTGAGCATTGGATAAACGGGCAGTAAACGTGAATTTATGTCCGCTAATCCCACTTCTGAAGTTATTATAGTCTAATAAGTGTTTGAATGAAACACAAAGTTATCTGGTTAGAAAGTAATGTATTTGCACCATAATCACAACAACACATTTTCCACCAATTCACAATAATCGGTAACCAATAATTTAGTACAAGTACTACCTGTTTTAACCAACAGTATTCCGAAATCACACGACAATTCCCTTTTGCCTGTGTTTTCCTCAGAGCAGAGCACCACAACCAAATCTCACTCTCACTTAGCTTGGCGCAATCTCTATCTGCCATTTTGACAGTTCATTCCATACAACGCCATAGACTCAATCTAGGCACAGGAGCTATCAGATATACAGCCACATTATAATTATCCTAACAGCTCGTCCATCCTGAACTTGACGGGTCCCTCCGTCAAATTATAAAATTATCATAATGTCAAATTATAAAAGTAACAATAAGTATATTTCATCAGCCATATGTGACATTTATATAATACTTATCAAATTGATAATATAAATAGCATTAAAATTTAACTGACTTCACAGTTTTAGGTACTAGATATCATGGACTTAATTTCAAACCTAAATTTTTCCAATCATAAAGGCACAACGAAAATCACATAACCATGACAGGTCACAATAGGACTCAATATAAAATAAATAATAATAAATAATGTATGACATAAATAACATTTAAAATTATTTGCTTTTGGCACTACTTTCCCTTAGTGGACTGGCCATTACCAGACGCCTGCTTTGTGAAGGAGCTGGCCTTCCCTTTACATAACATCAAATTCAGTCCAACATGCATTACTGAACCAGATACCATTTAGAACTAATTACAATTGACATACACATCTACATTAAACTTAATAATATAGATATTATTAACAGTCGGGTCTAATTAAACCATAGTGGATTATGACTCCTTCCTTTATGGTTTATAGTAAAAACAATAATGAATGATACTACATGTATCAATATCTCACTACTTTAAGGCGAAGGGATAGGCAAATGTTCATAATGAGGTGTTTTTGGTACAGTAGTCTGGCAAAAATACAGCACAAGGGATGATCAGATTATTTGATGTTTTTACATATATCATAAACTTGTTCGTGACGGTCCAAAATACTAGTAATTATTTATAGCAACATATGGAGAGCATTCAATTTATCATAATTTATTGAAATTTCTTTTACACTTTTTTCTTTTAACGACTTTTCTGTTTATTATCAAACTCAGTTTACATATCCTTTACATTAATACCTAGTCTCCGACGGTGAGTTTTTTTAGAAATGACCACAAATTTATTAATTGCAATGATTTTCCTACTAGCGCCTACTAAAATATTATAGTTGCATAATTGTACATTTGCTGGCAAAATTTCGTAGGCGCTTTTGCAAAGAAATGACATCGTTGCTAAGCAACGGTTAATTATTAAACATTCTACATAATTATTATTTTTGTCTAGAGCAAAATATTGATAATACACTATAGTAAGTACCACCCTCTTTAATTACCTTGCCTATCCTCGTCATAATGTAGATAATTGTACCTTCAGATCTGTGTGCAAGAACAATCGAGCTACCAAAAATTACTTCTCACTACTAAAATGCACAGAGTAGTGGCCGATACAGAGTCTACGCAGGAAAGATTGTATTATTAATAGAAATGGGTTTCTGTAATGTTTTCTTTAGACGTATGCTCTCTAATCACTGGCTGATAGTGAAATTGTCACATTATTTAGTGTTTATAACAAACGAAGAATAATGATACACTTTTACTACGTTTTTCTTAGCTTGATTTCTTGTCTGTGGAGATCATATCTGGCGATCGATTTTTCGACCACTTCCCGACATCCGATTGAGTTGAATTTTAACATACAGGCTTGCTCCCAGTGACAATAAAATATTAAATAAAAATATATAAAAATAAAATAAAAAAGGGTTACATAAATACTGTATAAAACGTTTTACTAATGGCCTAAAAAGGGGAAAATAAATATTTTGGTTATAAGAATTTTCGAAAATTTTACTTAATATGATAAATAATTATATCACTAGGCAAATCACTGAAAATTCGCATTACGTTAAAATTTTCTAACAACATTTTACGATAAAAAATTTATTTTATAAAATAAACGCTCCGAAAGTTAAAAAAAAGTACCCTTTAACTTTTGAACCATAAGTTCAAAAAATAAAAAAAATCTAAAAAGTAGAACTTTATAAGTACTTTCTATGAAAATTATTTTGAACTTGATAGGTTGAACAGTTTTTGATAAATTTTACAAAATAATTTTTGAACTACATTTGTGACTTAACGATATATGCAAGCATTTTTTTTATCTCATTTTACATATTTTATGATAAAGAACATATCGTCTTTCAAATAAAAAAAGAATTATTAAAATTGGTTCACGCAATCAAAATTGTGACGGATGGAAAACTACGGAACCCTATATTGAGCGTGGCCCAACAGGTTGGGTGGGATTTTATTATAAAATTGTCAACATTCTCCCATAAATGCACAGCAAGTTAATTTTTGCTTCTAGTATTTTAATTATGGCATTCATTGTTTATCTTAAATGTGTGGTTATGTTTATAAACATATAAAATATTTTCACAGATGTATTCGGCTACAGTTAATATATCAATTTCCCTGAATAACTCTCTGAGTGAGTCTCGTGGTTTAAGCTTGTAAATGGCTCATACAGCTTGTTTTTGTAAAATAAAAATATTCCCATTATTAGCTGCTGACTCCCATAGCAACAAGCCATACGACATCACACTACGAAAATAACTAAAGTAGACAAGTCTTGCCATTTCAACGTCAGATAATAGTCTGATTTTCTTTACTGCAAAGGCAGCAGAGCTATGTATTTTTTTTTTGCAATTAGATTTACATGAAATACTTTTGCACGTCTCCTACTAGCACTTAGACGTGAATGGCCTGTTGAGAAGAAGTGCCACAAGAAACTCAACAGTTAGCCTTTTTTATACAGCCATAATAACAAAAGGAATTTAGAACATTTCAAATATTGAGACGCCACAGTTAATATATCAAGTTCCTTAAATAATTGAGCGAGTCACGTGGTCTAAGGTTGTAAATGGCACGAATGGCTCTCGTTTGAAGTACAAAGATAGTCTAAATGTCAGCAGCGGAGCCCCACAACAGTAGACTATACGACATTATGCTGTGAAAATAGCTAAAATAAACTAATTTCGCCGTTTCAACATCAGTGAGTCGCCATATTAGATCGATAAAGTCATCCGTTCTTTTCACTCTTAAGAGTTATCTGTCAAATTTACCCAATTTTTCGACAATATTGTCAATCTTAGTCGTCAAATTTGGCTTATCGAAAGTTTTATGCTCGTAGCGAAGGTCAATATGTGTGGATTCCACTGTAGGCGTGAATATATCGTAATGCCTAGAAATAATAATCATTTACGTTAATTAATATAGTTTAGCCACAGTGACTGTTATTCAATTTAATTAAAATTTCGTTACAAAATGCTCTTTATTTCCTTATTGGTATTAATCCTTATCAAAATAAATAACTTTATGTTCAAGACTGGTTCAATACCTTTATATTACTTTTGAATCATTCAATGACAGTCCGTTCGATAGTTCTCGCGATTTTAAAAATGTATACCTACGTCCCAACCGGCCTGCGTGTATATGATGACGACATACGATGTTTCATGCCTGGAAGCGGAACTTAGACTTTTAGATAAGTCTAAAATCAAAAATACTGATTCGTTTTGAATGAAACAAAAACTAGTGTAGGCTTGTATTCATACAACCTATACTGTAAAAAAAATTGAATCGTAACATTTTCCATTATTAAATGTATTTACTTGAGACGTCATATTATTTTACGATTTTTATCAGTAAATATTATTATTAAACTCTTTATTGCACCAACAAAAAGAAACAAAACAGTGAAAAATACAAGTTTGCAAGGGAGAACTTATCTCTATTATCCAGAGAAAATATGAGAATATTATGTTTCTATTGACAAAAAATAAAAAAATTCGGACAAAACTATATAATGTCATTTTTTCAGTTCTGATCCTAGTTGCACAAACAATAACAGTAATGATGATACAAAAAAAAGAGACACTAAAATTCATTAAAAAGAAAACACATTTCAGAGACAGATCAGCAAGGTACAGTATCTAAAAGATAAAAAAGAATTGTACATGTTCTTTTGGTTCTGGCTGTATAATCAAATTTTTGTGCGGATAAGAGCTCATCAGACTACCACAAAATAATTTATCGATAGATAATGAACTCAATTCTTACACAAAACATTGAGGTGGAAATCAATTGAGAAAACTTGATTTGATTTTGGATCGTCTGACATGCTGTAAACTGGATACATGAACTGAGGCGATCCCATTACTATCAGGTTATTTTATTTACGAACTATCAATTGTACATTTTAATTTTTTTAGAAACCCTTAGTTTTCTCTGTCGATGAAATTACTCTGTGATAAACACTAGCCGTCATAGCTATCAAAACATGGCGCTACGGTGCAATGTGCTTTGTGACGCACCTCAAGTTTTCAATAGATGTCGCTGTCGCTCAATTTCGATTACGCCAAACGCTGAAAGTCATTTGCCTTACCTTTCGCCTTAATGTAAAGAATCAGACTAAACAATGATAAAATTAAGCAAAGGGTATCCACAAATTTATATAGGTAGTCCATAAAATCCTGAACCCCATACTTTGCCCCTTCCATGAGGGTATAAACTGATGCAACAGCATTTCAGTTGCAGGACATGGGATTTAGTTAAATACATTTATATGCATTTTCCATTAGTGAGCGATCAGCTCTATGTGACCTGAAACTTAATGCTTCCACACACACACCAAATGGGAAGCAAGCAGCCACCGTCAAAATATTCGTTTCTTTAAATTATATAAATGATGATGTGAATCATGTGGTTTTAATTACTAATAGAACGTATTACTCTTCTTGTAATAATAATAATAACGCGCATTGATCCTCTTTCACAATATAATAATGACAATTACAATGCCTATTACCTTATAAGTGGTACAAACAAATATCTGCAATGACTATATTGTGAGAGAATGGTGCCCTGTACTAGGAACCCCTGTGTTACAGCTAACCAGGCCCTCACCACCTCATAAGATTCCAATTTTTTTTTTAAATTGAATCTACAGAGTACTTATCATTATCGGTAAGCATTGGAGACAATATCAGGATATCTTAGTGATACCATCAGAACATATGCTTTATGCTGTTCCAATTTTCAACATCAGACAGAAATGTTATCTATTGTTTTTAGTAAAAACAGCTAAACTAGACCAAACGAGAATCTAATGTTATCTCTCCCGTTGAATTAACACATCGAATTACCTGCTCAATAAATTTAATTTTCACCTGCATTATGCTCGGTAAAGTAATTATATGAGTAAACCAAGTTATCTAGCTAATCTAGCTAATATATTATTTTTAATCATTTGAAACAATATTTCATGCTACTATTAATACATATTTGAATATTTTGTTAAGTGATGAGACTAATGAGCTAGTAAATTATATGATATATGTTTCTTTAAAGACGCCCACTGACCGCGACCGCCGGCGCTCGCGACGCCCGTCAATAAATTAATCATATTGGCAAAACTGTAAAATATTAACATTTAAGATTCGGAGTTTTATATTCTGTTATTTTGCGTTACCCCTTCTATCTAAATATGTTCAAACTAAACCCGTTCTCTTACTATTGAGCCCCCTTAGAGCACTATAAGTATCTATACCTTTCAGCATCACAATTACCACCATAACATAAAATAACATTAAACATCGGCACGCCTCTATCCACGAAAGGGAGAAAATGAGGTGTTCATTATAAGATTATAAAATTTGCTAGACTATTTAGACACAAATTACTTTTCTCTTGCCTATCTATCGATTTTTTTAGTGCTATCTCATCATGTTGGTGTTTTAAAGAATCGCCATAAAACCTTCCTCTTACCAACATTGTTAATATCAAGCCCGCGTAGTCATCTCGAATAGGAAATGATTCGAGAATCTTTAATATTCTCTCATACCTGCCAATAAGACAGTAAGCAACCAATTCACGTTTAGCAACTAATGCAGCTTAACAGCTTTTCAGTACACCGTCTTACGTATTCTAGAAGACGAGTAAATGTTTAATATAAATATTCAACTATAGTTAATACATATTTATGCATCCGAGACTAAAGGACAAATGCCTGCATCCACCGCACAAACATTCGTCCCCACCGGGAATCGAACCCCTCTCAAGATAAAATCGCAGAGTCAATTACTTCAAACAGTACGCAATCAATTCACAAAACAGTACACTATCAAGGTCCTGATATGATACCAGGACTTTGTTATACCTCAAAGATTAGGTAAGAAACAATAGGTAATCTTTCCTTTCATCCGTATACTTATAGACGCGTGTCCCTCAACTTAAGTAACCATGTTAATACCTAATATTATTTCTTCTCAAGCCACGGTTCAAACTCCGATATCATATCACGGCTGTGCAATTTTTTACACAAATCTTCCAAGAGGGCAACATTATGCGCATGCTGCGATTAATCTATCTTAGGTACATTGATGACACTTAGCTTGAAAGCTAAGATATATTCTTAGCTTTAAAACAAATATAATATCTAGCATTAACGTCTAGTACACACTAGATTACAGTTACTAAGAAACAAATTGATTTTATAACAGAAAATCAGTTGAAAACATAGAAAGGACCTTTACTTAGGACCTTTAATTATTCTATAGCGAGCATTTAAATGCGCTTTTCTATGTTCCATTAAAACAGCAAAATCAAACGTTATAAGTTTGAGGCGAGGAAATATTTGATTTCAAGTATTCTATACAATACATGTTAAAACAATAATATTCTTGCATATTACCGAAGCATTATAATTCCTTATCAAGACAGTAAAAACTGTTTTCGGGACATCACAAATAACAGTATTGTTTATGTAAACAACAACGTTGCGTACACGTTCAAATTCTGAGATTTACTAAAATGTAGGTGTGCGACATAACTTGAATTATCAAGTTCTAAGCTCGCCGGGCTCGCCGAGTCGGTAAGCTAAGGGAGCGCAAACTTCAAGAAATCAACATCATCTTAGTCTAGTGTCCTCACTATGTTCCTAGCAACCGACCGACTTATCGAGCCTCTTTTATTTTGTAACGTAGTCCCGTTCAGGGTCCTCTCGAGCGAAACAGGTTCTCGTGAACGACGTATCCTCGTAATTGCTACTCTGGTGATCGCCTCTCATTGTATCTCAGATTACATCTTGAGCTGCGTCGGCTACGCGATAAAGCGCCACCAGCCGATAATACTAAAGATCTACTTCTCGAGCGTTGCTCATGCAACTCTCTGTCATTATGACCTTGCTGCATCAACTCTCCGATCTTTGACCTTGAGACCAATCTGGTGCATGGTGCTTACGAGATTGCCCCTTATGGCTCTCTCTCGCTCTCTCACCTCTGCCACCTCTTGACCGTCAAGAACAATCTGGTGCATGGTGCTTACGAGATTGCCTCTTATGGCTCTCTCTCGCTCTCTCACCTCTGCCACCTCTTGACCGTCAAGACCAATCTGGTGCATTGTGCTTACGAGATTGCTTCTTATGGCTCTCTCTCGCTCTCTCACCTCTGCCACCTCTTGACCGTCAAGACCAATCTGGTGCATGGTACTTACGAGATCGCCTTTTATGGCTCTCTCTCGCTCTCTTACCTCTGCCACCTCTTGACCGTTGAGACCAATTAAGTGTATGGTGTTTACGAGCTTGCCTTTTATGGCTCCCTCTCGTTCTCTCACCTCGACCACATGTCTCACTGATCTCCTATCAAAGCAATATAAACTGATCTATCAAGTGTATGGTGTTTTTAAGAGCTTGCCTTTTATGGCTCCCTCTTGCTCTCTCACCTCGACCACATGACTCATTGATCTCCTATCAAAGCAATATAAACTGATCTATCAAGTGTATGGGGTTAAAGAGCTTGCCTTATGTGGCTCCCTCTCGCTCTCTCACTGATCTCCTATTAAAGCAATATAGACTGATTTATCAAGTGTATGGTGTTTACGAGGTTGCCTTTTGTGGCTCCCCCTCGCTCTCTCACTTCGACCATATTACAACGCAATATAAACGGATATCTCTCACCACCCCTGCGATCTATGCCGGGCTGCTCTGCCGACGACGACCTGGTAACTCGTTGCAAGGAATCTCACCGTCATCGTCGCTCTTCCGGCGGTTGGTCCTCGAACGGATGCTGGCACTATCAGCATTTAGAGTACGACTTGCACGCTCCTTTCGAAGCAATCGCCACATTTATCATCAGGGTCCGTGATTCTACAAACATATAAATTATACACGAGTATCACATCTTATAATTATACACGAATATCACATCTTATATAATTATATTTTCAAATACATTTCAGTGTAAGCCTTGCGGGGTGATGATAAAACTCAGAGCCTTTATAAAGATCAAATATCTTTATATTTCATACAACACATGATTCAACAAGAATCATTCATATTATGTAAATACCACATCAAAGGTTCAAGCGATATCTATTGAATTTTTTTTTTAAAGCAAAATTCTCAATATCATTGAACACTACTTCAATGTCTTGCCCAGATTAATAAAGATAATAGTCTCATTTAACTAAAATATTTCTTGGCATGGATAGGATTTTCATCCCTCAACTTCCATAAATTCAATGCAATTGTGCATTCCACATTTCGTCTCTTTAGTAATATTTATTTCGTAATGTGAGCTTTATGCCCTGGTTCAGACTCATAACGCCATCTTTATTATTACACACATGCACTTTTTCATTACTATTATGTGCTATCTATAATCCAGAAAAGTTAAATTCGTACAGTAAATTTCCCAAATATTTCAACAGAGCATTTTTAATTTCTCCGCATTAACAACACAACATAACATAATTTCCTTTTTTTTTTTATTACTTCCAATTCCAATAACTCAAAGTTCTTCTCTTAAAGTAATTATTAATCTATTAATTGAAATAAATAATTTCATCAACATCAGCAGATTAATCATAATGAATATGTGAGAGCTAACTTTAGCAAGACATTTAAGATAGGCGGCATTTAGTAACACACAACTTATTTTAACAATTACACCGCCACTGCTCTGGTGTAATTTTAACATTTTATAGCATAATCTTTCAGTTAAAAGTCTTATTTAAGTTATGCATGTTTACTTGGAGTACATATAATAAACTATTTAATAGTTTTTCAAAAACAAAAGTTAATTCTAAGGTTCTAAACAACTTGCACAGACAGTGTGTACACTACCCCTATTAATCAAGCTTATTTAAGATATGCAACCAAAGATTCCAAGATAAATTATATTTAATGAATTAACAAAACTGATGAATTTAGTCTACCAGAAAGATGAACTTGAATGTATTTAAGAGAGGACAAAAAATCCTACTAACTGAGAATTATTATTTATTATCATAAAAGTGAGTTTTTAATGGATACCTTGTGAGATGGAACATATTCGATTCTTTGGATATTTATTATTATCTCATTTCTGCTTGGGAATTTTATTTTCTTATGACCTCTCACTGAAACTTATTACAAATGAGTAATTTTTTTCAATTTGTATTCAATTTCACTTTTATGTTTTAATTCCTATTTATAGTAATCATTTGTATGCTTCTGTGAGCATAGCATATCAAAACATCTTGCAAATATTTTTGTATACATATTGTATATATAATTATAACAACACACATGCTAATCAAATAAATTATTTGACTTGTAACTAAGATATTTGGGTTATTTACATTGAGCTTAAATAGTGACTATTTGGTAACCTTCCAAAAATTTTTCAAGATTTTCCTTCCAAGCATGTTGACAGATCACTACACAGCATATTACCTTTATTAATCTGGGACTGTATACTTTTTTTCTTATTTCGTTCATCTGCAGCTCACACTATAAGCATAGCATAGCATCTCGAATGCAATAACCAACTCATTGCATTCATCTTGATGCACTGTTAATGTTACTATTTTAATATTTATCACACATTTTCTATGTTATTCACATGTCCTCTATTAGACAACACAGTTGATACAACACTGTGCATTTACTGAATAATAATTAAAATTCATAATGAAGACCAATAAATGAGAACCTAGTTCTTATTTATTTTGCTATGATTTATCACACATTTCTATGTTATTCAGGTGTCCTCTTTTAGACAACACATTTAACACAACTCTGTGCATTTACCAAATATTTGTTAAAATCCTTATTGAAGACAAATAAATGAAAAACTATTATTATTGGCCATCATAATGACTGACCGTAAACAAGCGAAAATTATTGTGAATTGGTGCTGTCTAATACAATTATTATTGACCTTCAATCTGCCTTCAATAGATAATATGTTTCAAATAGGTATGTACTAACGAAAAAAAATATAAATTATTGCATGTGAGCATTGGATAAACGGGCAGTAAACGTGAATTTATGTCCGCTAATCCCACTTCTGAAGTTATTATAGTCTAATAAGTGTTTGAATGAAACACAAAGTTATCTGGTTAGAAAGTAATGTATTTGCACCATAATCACAACAACACATTTTTTCCACCAATTCACAATAATCGGTAACCAATAATTTAGTACAAGTACTACCTGTTTTAACCAACAGTATTCCGAAATCACACGACAATTCCCTTTTGCCTGTGTTTTCCTCAGAGCAGAGCACCACAACCAGATCTCACTCTCACTTAGCTTGGCGCAATCTCTATCTGCCATTTTGACAGTTCATTCCATACAACGCCATAGACTCAATCTAGGCACAGGAGCTATCAGATATACAGCCACATTATAATTATCCTAACAAAAGCTAGAGGTCAATTGTGGAATATTTGGTATAAATATTATCTTAACATTTAACAATGTCGTCCCAAATGGCGCGACAGTATTGCAAATATTAAAGTTGGAAGTTAGGTATCTTAAGAGAGAACAACACTCCCCCATTGACTTGGGCCCCCCTTGACCAAAGTATATCCTGGTATGTGTATGATCACAAGGTGCGTGTAGTAGATATTATAACTTCTGACAAAAAATGTTATAGACGGTCGCTATCGAACATATGTGTGTGTGTTTGTTGTGTTTATAAATTAAACTCAATAAATATTATGAGATCACTGGTTTATTTTATTAATACACAAGCAATTACATGATATGACATTGCAATACACCGGTCAAGATCGAGAGCTTGGTCCGATCCACAGAGTATAATATTATCTTATGTCAAATCCACAGATACTATACTTATAACACCTTTAGAATAAAAGGACATTGCCGATTTCCGCCCCAACGCCAACAACGATTTCAATTTTGTCATAATTACGTGTATATTTTTTAACACTCATAACAATTTTAGTTATTTGTCGGACAATTCGAAATAAGTATAAAAATTTTAAAAGTATCATCGTTGGAAATTAAATTAAATGCCAACAGCGTTGAATAAGGTTTCACCTGGTTGTATTTTTTCTACTCGAATCCAACCAAGGCAACCGAATTAAATCGATTCAAATCAACGACAACAAGTAACTTGTAAACCTTATTGTGAATAAAATAAACATTTATTATTGTTATTATTATTAAATCTAATGAAGTTAAAATGGTCACTCCAAAGTTCATATACTTTAATTCATATCTATTAGACCGAGCTTTTATAGTAATAATAAAAAACAAGGTTCTTGATATATTTAATATTACTGTCATATTTATTTATACTTATTATTTCATGATTATTATCAAAAGTAAGTTTAAATCAAAGATAAGATAAGAATTATTTTTCGAATTAGTATCGATTGGTTTGTTATCGATTCTAAACCTTTAATCGATTCCTACTACTCACTTTTCGCATCGATAAATCTAGTCGCATCACTCATTCGGATTCTTCGTTCGTATGTTCGTTTCTGATTTTGTTTTGTTGGCCTGATTTGTGATTTTTGTAATTTCTATCTTATAATATCTGCGGTTTTATTTACGGACTCTTAGATTCAATAACGATGGCTACCCTTGGCTATTGTAATACGGATACTGTGAACTGTCCTAACGATAACCTACTGGCATTATGATTGATCTACGAAATGGAAAGTGTAGATTGTGTAAATTGTGGCTCTACTAGTGGCTCGGTGGTATTGGAGAATGAGCAAGTTCTCCAATGCATACGACAATGGACAGCACCTGGGATGGTAAGCATGTTTTTACTCTTTATAAACAAGCATCACCGCCTTTGAACTTGCGCCGTCACGCGTCGGCTGTCAACACATGTATCGCGTGCGATACGAAAGAGAGGTAAAAAATTCCTAAAAGTGCATTATTACGTACTCAATAACGCATTATTAATAGAAATCTATAGTAAACAAAATCACTTTATTTTTTTAATTAATTTTTAGATGGGGTCATCAGTTTCTGTTTGACATCGATGTTTCCAGCAGCAGCTGCTAGCAAAAAATATTGAATTACCAGTTCAAGAAAATATTACTGATCAACAACATGCTGGTATATCGACCCCTTGCACAATTTTTGGATGCAATATTGCTTACAAATACGGATAGGGATTATGATTAATAAAATATAAAATTAATTGCAATTATGTTTTTTATTAAAAGGTATTTGGTGCCTTCCTATTATTATTTACATACAAAGAATATTATCAAGTAAGAGGGTTTCCCAATAGTTTTTGTAAAACTGCCTACCCCTTAGGTGTAAGGGGCGTGATTATAGGTATGTGTTTATTTCACGCCCCCCTGTCTTTGATCCCACCTAGAAGCCAAGCCTATTGCCGTTACCGTACAATATAAAAAAATCCAGTACCACTCATTAGTAAATCAAATCATTTTCCAACAGCCATCACAGATGTTATATACCAAATAAATACTATCTGCTGTGCGAGCGTTTCCACTTACGTATATCATAGAAACCACAAGATAAAGTATATCCTAATTTATATATGCCTACTGTTTATTATGTTAATTTTTCCATTGAAAATAAAAACTTGTGTACGTAAAAACTCGTGTATAATTTGGTAACAACAATAGGTTATATATTTTTCATAGACCTTTTTTGGTTACATTGTTTTTATGATGGAGGCAAAGGAGTCAGAAGTCCATTCTGCCAATAGCTGAACTGAACATCCCGCGACCCAAGGACGGTATAAGTCCTTAAACAAAACACAATAATATTTGGCACATGCTTACTACATGAGTATCATAACAGTGTAACATTCTAAAACTGAAATGATATCGTTATAACATTTAAAACACAAACTAACAATTTTGTGACATCTAAGAGACAGAGCTTAACATTTTTGTAACATTAAAAATACAAACTAACATATTCTAAATCAGTCAGAACCATCCAAAGGCAGATGGCATAACTTCACAACCGGTCGTTTAAACAAATGATTTTTGTATTGTAAAGTAACCACTCTACATATGCCATCTGGCCCTGGATGTCTCTGTACAACTCGACCTAAAAGCCATTTTCCCGGCGGCAATCTGTCATTTTTCACAAGAACTACAGTACCCACTTCAATACTCTGACCATGTTTTGTCCATTTATAACGTTGCTGTAAAGTAGTCAGATACTCTGCTTGCCACCGTTGCCACAAACATTGAACTAACCTTTGAACAATATGCCAACGGTGCAAAGGTGAAAGTTGAACATCAATCAACGGTTCTTCAGGCACTGCTAACAGGGGTTCACCCACAAGAAAATGTCCAGGAGTTAAAGGAGAATCATCAGGTGAATTGGAGACTAAGGTAAGTGGGCGAGAATTTACACAGGCTTCTACTTGGGTTAAAAGGGTAGCAAACTCCTCAAATGTCAGACTAGTTTGCCCAACTACCCGTTTGATGTGACCCTTGACAGACTTGACCCCAGCTTCCCAGAGGCCACCGAAATGTGGAGCACCAGGCGGTATAAAATGCCAGGTGGTTTGATCGTTGGACAAAAGCTCCGAGATTTCGGCAACTAATTGCGATTTTACATTTTTGAAGGCTAAATCTAAATCACGTGCTGCTCCTACAAAATTTGTGCCGCAGTCACTCCATAAATCCTTACAGTGACCACGACGTGAAGTAAAGCGCTTAAAAGCAGCAAGAAAGGCTTGGGAAGTAAGATCGGACACTAATTCAACGTGAATGGCCTTTGTGACGGTACAAACAAATAAACTTACATAAGCCTTTGAAAATTTCTTACATCTACCACTATATAACTTAAGACTAAACGGTCCAGCAAAATCTACACCACTTGTTAAAAACGGACGAGTAGGTTTAACTCTAAAACTAGGTAGATCACCCATAAAGGGGGTGAGTGGTACAGCTCTTTGCTTAAAACAATCTACACATTTTTTTATTACATTTCGAACTAGATTTTTAACACGCACAATCCAGTATCTTTGTCGAATATAATTTAACATAAGTTGGTTGCCACCATGTAGTGTTTTTAAGTGTGCATCCGAAACTACTAATTTTGAAAACGAACATTTATAGTCTAATAGTATTGGATATTTCATGTAATCAGGAATATCTGCATTAGACAGTCTACCACCAACGCGAACAATTTTATCATTGTCTAAATAAGGATTTAAAACATAAATTTTACTTGTTTTATGAACACATTTACCTTTTTCTAACAGTTCAATTTCATCTTGAAAACTAAGTGATTGTGATAAACGAATGCAAATATTAAATGCAAGTTTAATCTCATTTGAAGTTAAATAGGCAGGCATAGATGCTGTAGTCTCAAGCTTGGTTATCTTAGTTTTACATTTATTCACAAATCGAAAGCAATAAGCAGTGACTCGAACTAATTTCAATAAACTAGAATATCTATTCAAATGTGACATCGCATAATCATTATCATAGTGGAAATTACAAGACAATTTTATTTTGGATTCTAATACAGTGTCTGGTAAAATAGAATTACTAAGTAACGTGAGATCAGTATTTTCTTTGAGGGAGGGGGGACCTTCCCACCAAAGTTTATAATTTCGTAACTCAACTGGACTCACACCACGTGATGCTACATCGGCTGGGTTATTTGCAGAATTAATGTGATGCCATTGACTACTATTAGTAAGTGATAAAATCTCAGAGGTTCTATTAGCAACAAATGTAGACCATGTGCTGGGAGGTTTGCGCAGCCAGGCTAAAACTATCGTTGAGTCAGTCCACGCGTATACATTTTCATTTGGAATATTAAGGTAAGTCTTAGCATCATATAAAATCTTTGCCACTACTACTGCACCACAGAGTTCAAGTCGGGGTAGTGAAACTTGTTTCACGGGAGCAACTTTGGATTTAGCCATAATCAAACGAACTTTAACTTCATTTCCGTCCCAAACTCTGAGGTACACCACACCTGCATAAGCGGCACAAGATGCATCACTGAAACCATGCAGCTCAACTCTATTTGTGAATTGAGAAATACCAAGCCAACGTGGGAGCTGGATGTCTTCAGGATTGGAGAAGTGGTTAAGGTAGGTAATCCAATCATTTTTTAAATTAACAGGCAAATCCTCGTCCCAATCTAAGCCAGCCAACCATAATTTTTGCATGAAAATTTTAAGTACAATAATAGCAGGAGCTAGCCAACCCAATGGGTCAAAGGTTTTAGCAATCGCAGATAATACATTTCGTTTAGTGATACACTTAAAGTTAAAATCTAAGTTATATTTAAGTTCAAAATTATCAGATTGGGAATTCCAAGTAATACCTAATGTTTTCACTGTGTCCTCAATTTTTATATTCACTGCACTAACTGTCTCTTTATCCTTTTCAGGAATGTAACTTAACACTGATTCATAATTAGAGGACCACTTATGTAGGGGAAAACCACCGCGTGCGAGTAACTCTGTCAGACGACGTTGCAGACGGGATGCCTCTTCAACTGTAGACGCTCCGCTCAGAAGATCATCCATGTACATATCTCTCTTTAATATATCTGATTCCACAGGGAACTCGTCGCGCTCATCCTCAGCAAGCTGATGAAGTGTACGAATGGCTAAAAAAGGTGCGCAAGATGTACCATAGGTGACAGTAAGTAGTTTAAATTCTTGAATTTCTTGTGTAACATCTTGACGCCATAGGATTCTCTGGTAGTCAACATCTTCTTTAGCTATTAGAATTTGTCGGTACATCTTTTGGATATCTGCAACTAAGCAAACTTTATGCTGTCTCCATCGTGTAACTAAGTCTCTAATGTCTTGTTGTAAAGGATAACCAGTTAGTAACACATTATTTAACGCTTCTCCATTGTCAGGTGCAGCACTTCCATCGAAGACTACTCGGAGTTTAGTGCTCAGGCTCGTCGGTCGGAGTACTGCGTGATGAGGTAAGTAATACTTCTGTTGTATATTAATATTCTTTTCCATTTCAGGGACCTTCATCATGTGACCTTGAGCTTCATATTCCTTTATAAATTTTTTATATTCATCTTGGAACTCAGGTTTATTTATGAAGCGTTTCTCCATAAAATGTAAGCGCTTTTCAGCAATTGTTCGAGAATCTCCAAGATGTGTAAATGAGTCCCGTTTAAAAGGTAAACGAACAACATAACGTCCTTCTTCATTACGAGTGTGGGTAGCTTTAAAATATTCTTCACATTGTATCTCTAAATCTGTCATATGTCTATTATGTGTTATGTGTTCCTCTATCTCCCAAAATCGTCTTAGCAACTGATCCACTTCTAACTTTGTGTGATTTACAATAACATTGTGATGGTGTGTTGTAGGTTGTGTAACTCCTCCTGATATCAACCATCCAAAACTGGAATTCAGCGCAATAAGAGACTTGTACTTGTGTATACCTTCTTTTATAATTTGTGCATGCACATCAGCACCAAGTAGAAAATCTACAGATCCTGGCTTGTGAAAATAAGGATCAGCCAGATCGAGTTGCATCGATGAAGGCCAAGAATCATGTGAAATTTGTTGTGCAGGTAACAAAGAGGTAAGTTTTTTCAAAACATATGCATTAATTACAAAGGATGATGAACTGTCCTTTGTGGAGTGGATTGAAAGTGTTACCATAGATTTTGTGATAACCACTGATGAATTTGATATACCAGTTATTTTGCCATGAACAGCAGTACGTTGCAAATTTAGTGTCTGTGAAGCAGCTTCTGAGATGAAAGATGCTTGGGAACCTGGATCAATTAGTGCTCGAAAGATATAAGTATGACCATTCTTTGCCTTGACACCAATTTGAGCGGTAGCTAAAATTACTTGAGAATTTTTTATTTCAGTCTTGAAGCTAGCATTGAAGTTGCAAACCGCACTAGTGGAACTCACTCCAGACTCAGGAGGTAATTTAGCATGTTGTTCCATTACAGTTTCAGGTTTAATATAGTTAGAGTTATGTAGCAAAGTGTGATGACGGCGTCTGCATTTCTTACATGTTGTGCTTTGTCTACACTGATTTACAGCATGACCCTTCACAAGGCAGTTAAAACAGATGCTGTTCCTTTTAACAAACTCTTGGCGATTTAGAATGTCTAGTGCAGCAAATTCCTTGCAGTGGCAAATATAATGATTCTGTGAGCAATAAGTACAAGTAGTATTCATTTCAGTAGTAAATGTTTTCAATGAGATTTTAGTGTTGTTATTAGTTGTGTTCTTGTGAAAGTCTTTCCTGTGTGATTCTCTTGTAGGTGTAATATTAATCATTTCCATAGTTCTAAATCTATTTTCTAGATACAAGGTTAACTCATCAACCGTAGGGATGTTTGTGGATTTTCCAAGTGATTGCTCCCAAAGCTTGTGCGATTCCAGGTCTAGCTTTGAAACTACAATGTATACAATAATAGCATCCCATGTGGAAGTATCTATATTTAGATTCTTAAGTGATGTGAGACATTGAGTGGTAATATCTAACAAATCTTTTATATTTTTTGAAGATTCAGTGGTAATTTTCTTTTGACTTAAAAACCTGCTGAGTATAGTGTTAACAATGACCCTTTTATTATCAAACCGATCCTCAAGTTTCTTCCATGCATCCTCATAATTGGCTTCAGAAAGCGGTAAGTTTCTTAATAGCAGTTCGGCTTCTCCGGACAAACTAGATTTTAAATAGTGAAATTTTTCAATTTTCATAAGGCTGTCATCCTTATGAATGAGAGATTGGAACAAATCCCGAAAGCTTATCCATTCATTATAATCACCTGAGAATGTAGGTATAGGGATGGGTTGTAGTCTAGGTCTTAATGTTCTTGAATGAGAGTTGTTGGCTTTTATCTCCTCACTCTGTTCTCTATCCGAATGTTTAAGGGTATAAAGAGTATCATTTATTAATGTTTTGAGGTCCATAAATGCTTCCTCAGTAACATCGTAATTCTGTTCTGGTGAATAACCTTGCGCTTGTACTAATGACTTATTAAATTTGGTTATTAATTGTTCGTGTAATCGTTGGTAATTATCCCAGTAGTTATTAAGTGTCTCCAAACGCGTATCCAAATAACCTTTTGTTATTTTAGGTTTAGGACATTTTTTAGTGTTACTATATAATTTTATTATTTTTGTTGAACTATCGCTAATTAAGTTTATGGCTGATTTAATTAAATCGTTTTCCGCCATTTCCTTTCCTTTGTAAAATTAAATAATAGAATTTATTACCAGTTTCTAAGACACAAACGTATATTCTTTCCAGAATCAAATTGAAAATATTTTTTCTAAGTTCTTACCACTGTCTTCGTATATCACTTTTCACAACACTATTACTATTACTTGCACTTACTGATAATCCGACATCGAAGGACCAAAATGTTTATTATGTTAATTTTTCCATTGAAAATAAAAACTTGTGTACGTAAAAACTCGTGTATAATTTGGTAACAACAATAGGTTATATATTTTTCATAGACCTTTTTTGGTTACATTGTTTTTATGATGGAGGCAAAGGAGTCAGAAGTCCATTCTGCCAATAGCTGAACTGAACACCTACTCACCGACTAAAGTTTTACAAAAAATAATAAAACAAGATACCAAAAAACTTAGGATTTATTAAAATCGATTTTTTTTGTGATACGCCAAACAATAATTTTCAATTTCTCTTTCTAATTACAACTTAAACTTCCTCCGAGTCAGGTCGATTCTTTCATAGAAAACTTGATGAACTTGAATCTCTCATAGAAACTTGTAGTATATAATATATACATATAAATTTAAACGTCCAAGTAGTTGCCCTGTTAAATTAAAAAACGCGATATTTTTCGCACCATTTACATTCTGGTCTCTCCGGTTCAGAAGGAACCTATTCTAATGAAAGATTTGATTACATTGTCTCCTTCACACTATAAACATCGATTACTATGTGGTGTATGTACTCACATTATATTTATTATTTTATATATAACTTATAACTTACTTATTATCTAATTTACATAATAAGAATAAATATTTACACCTCAATTACCAACTTAACTAATTAATAAATATAAAACTTAAATCTTGTAAATATAAACATAATAATATAAATAAATAATGTTTATTAAAATAATATCTATGTACATTACTATGAATAAAATATATAAATAATATATATAAAATAAAGCGTAAGCATCAAGAGGTCGACTCAATCGCGGTAATTGTAGGCGCGCGTATACTCGTATAGCGCGAGCAGCGCGGCCGCCGCCGCCAGTCTGAGTCTGCCAGCGACGCGGACCGCATGTCACGTGATTCGGCACATACCTACCTGCGTACGCGCTTTGTGTTACCTATACGCTTGTTTTCTTCTTGCACACCTTCTGCACAGAACCCCACGCAGGGATTATTAACATCATCATCAATACCGCGCTAAAACTAAACAAAATTATAGAAACGTATGATTCAAGGGGAGTTTATGATATGCATGATTTTATTTACTAATTTATCTCTCAAAGATAGGTTATGTCAAACTTTCATATAGTACAATTCATTTAGATTTTAAAGGAGATTCTAAATTTAAAGTCTTATACAAACAACAAATACCTCAAAATATATGTAATTACCAGCTGTACAAGTAATTTAAGTATGAATTTATGGAGAGGTTATGCTTTGTATTAACTCACCTATGTTAACTCACCTATGACAAATTTTCAATAATTCAATTTGAAAGACTATTATAGAAACCCAAGTATTAAAGCTGAAAGCTGAAGTATTAAAGCAGTTGGTTGAAATAATAAGAAATGTTACTTTAACTGACCTTTCTCCCGGGTATCAAGTATTTATAAATGTGACCTGTACACCAGCCGGCGTGTACAATTGTTATTTCAATCAATAGGCTAGATCTTCGATTTATTTAATTATCAAGGTCCTGAAATAAATTCGAGGACTCCTCGATTCGAGAGCTCTGTAATCCTTTCTTGGGCTTTAGACAATCTATTCGTTCCAATAAAGAAATAAATATAAATTTTGAACGACGAATCAACGAGCGGCTAGCGTGACCTAGAAAATAACAGGCCGCAACCGTGGGTAAACACGGGTGACACACGGCGGGGCCTCCGTAATTATCGGTCATTATCCATAGGCGGCGGCGGCGGCGATCGATACGACCACGTCAGCGGCCGGCGTCTACCGCGCGGCACTCGCGCGCTCACCGCGAGCCGAGCGCGACATGCACGACGTGCGCGACGAGCACGACGCGCGCGACGCGCACGACGCGCGCGACGCGCACGACGCGCCCGCGGGCGACGCGCGCCTGCTGCAGACGCTGCGCGCGCACCGCGGGGAGGTGGCGTGCGTGGACGTGCGCGGCGCGCGGCTGGCCAGCGGCGGCGGCGACGGCCACGTGCGCTTCTTCGGCTGGCGGCCGGGCGGCGGCTGGGCGGCCGAGCGCGGCGGCGGGCGCGCGCACCGCTTCGGCGTCACGGCGCTGCGCTGGTCGCCGGCGGGCGTGCTGCTGGCGTCGTGCGGCGTGGACGGCGTCGTGCGCGTGTGGGCGCGCAGGCGGTGGGTGCGGGCGGGCGGGCGGGGCGGGGCGGCGCGGGGCCGCGGCTGACGGGCGCGTGTTGCAGCGGGCGGTGGCGCTGCGCGCGCGCGCTGGCGGGCGGCGGCGCGGCGGCGCGCGCGCTGGCGTGGGCGGGCGGCGCGCTGCTGGCGGGGCACGACGACGGCTCGCTGGCGGCGTGGCACGCGGGGCGCGGCGCGCTGCTGGCGCGGCTGCGGCCGCACGACGGCGCGCTGCACGCGCTGGCCGCGCCCGGCGACGCGCTGCTGGTCACCGCCTGCACCGAGGGCGTCCTCAAGGTCTTCGACTTGCTGGGTCAGTGGGAGTCGAACTCTGAGCTTCCTCCTCGGGAGCGTTTCCGTTCACGTGAACGATAGATCTCGAACGAGATCGCTCAGAGCGAACCTGATCAATTCTATGATCGAAATATATGTACTCGATGAATTTTGAGCGCGAGACGCGCCTGCGTTTCGTCAATATTATTCGGTTCGAGATAGCACGAAATAATTAGAGGACGTGTGAAGTATAGAGATCTTGTGCGTGGTGCAGAGGTGCTGCGCAGCGGCGGCGAGGAGGCTGCGGGGTGCGGGGGCGGCGGGGGCGGCGGGCCGGCGCCGCTGTGTCGCGTGGACGGCGCGCACGACCTGGGCGCGCTGTGTGCGGACGCGGCGGCGGCGGGGGCGGCGGGGGCGGCGGGGGCGGCGGGGGTGGCGGGGGGCACGCTGGTGGCCACGGGCGGACACGACGAGCTGGTGCGGCTGTGGCGCGTCACCATACGTATTTATGTCTTCCTCATTGTTTTTATATAATCCTATTGATTTCCTATTACGCGTTTCTGTAAGTGTAGGGCAGAAACGCGTTCGTCGACCGCTCACCGACCACCGTGGACGGCGGGAGCCGTGACGATGGCGACCGAAGCGAACGACTCTGCGCGTATTACGCGACACGACGCCGTCAGCAGACATACCTGCCGTTGAAATCGACCAGAAAAATGTCTCTAAGTCATTTGAACGGGTCGACATCGACGAGAGCGCTAAGGTTTACGAAGAAAGTGCAATACGACATGGTGTACAAATCTTAGCACGTAGACGCCAATATTTGGATACTATGTTTCTATTCAACATAGTTAATAATCATATTGACTCTTCTGACTTGCTAGAAAAAGTAACGTTTAAAGTTCTCTTCACGTTCTAAACATACCTTTCACATTCCCAGTTTTCATACAAATTATGCAAAAATTACCTTTTTTAGGCGAACATGTGACTCGTATGTTAAGTTTATGGATGAAGAGGAAATAGACATAATATTTTCTGATTCTCTAAATGTTTTCAAACTTAAAATGGTTGAAAACATTTTGATGTCACTGGAGGAAATTTTATTTGACCATTTACATATTAATATAATAATATTATGACTGTCACTCATTGCACATATAAGGTTTGTATTTAATTTATTGTACTCTAGGTCTCTTTGTAAACTTCTTTACTATTATTGTATAAATATGACTGTGCGTTACCTGAATGAATAAATAAATAAATTACGGAGCTTCCGATCGTCGAACTCGACGCCTCATGCGGAGTCGGCTAGGGACGAACTACGCAATGTCGTAGATCGATGCGCACGATCAGTACACGATGCACGATCAGAACGGCGACGGTGGCGTCGGCGTCGGCGTCGGCGTCGGCGTCGGCGTCGCCTGATGGTCTCGCGTCGCAGCGGACGGGCGCGCGGCGGCGGCGGGCGCGCTGGCGGGGCACCGCGGCTCCGTGACGGCCGTGCGCTGGGCGGGCGCGCTGCTGGCGTCGGCGGCGCTCGACCGCACCGCGCGCGTGTGGCGCCCGCCCGCCGCCGCCTGCCTGCTGCTGCTGCCCGCGCACGCGCGCTACCTCACCGCGCTGGCGCCCGGCCCCGGCCTGCGCTACTTGCTCACAGGTGCGCCCCGCACCCCGCCCCCCCGCACCCCGCACCCCGCACACACACACGCCCGCCCGCCGCCGCCTGCCTGCTGCTGCTGCCCGCGCACGCGCGCTACCTCACCGCGCTGGCGCCCGGCCCCGGCCTGCGCTACTTGCTCACAGGTGCGCCCCGCACCCCGCACCCCGCACCCCGCACCCCGCACACACACACGCCCGCCCGCCGCCGCCTGCCTGCTGCTGCTGCCCGCGCACGCGCGCTACCTCACCGCGCTGGCGCCCGGCCCCGGCCTGCGCTACTTGCTCACAGGTGCGCCCCGCACCCCGCACCCCGCACCCCGCACCCCGCACACACACACGCCCGCCCGCCGCCGCCTGCCTGCTGCTGCTGCCCGCGCACGCGCGCTACCTCACCGCGCTGGCGCCCGGCCCCGGCCTGCGCTACTTGCTCACAGGTGCGCCCCGCACCCCGCACCCCGCACCCCGCACCCCGCACACACACACGCCCGCCCGCCGCCGCCTGCCTGCTGCTGCTGCCCGCGCACGCGCGCTACCTCACCGCGCTGGCGCCCGGCCCCGGCCTGCGCTACTTGCTCACAGGTGCGCCCCGCACCCCGCACCCCGCACCCCGCACCCCGCACCCCGCACACACACACGCCCGCCCGCCGCCGCCTGCCTGCTGCTGCTGCCCGCGCACGCGCGCTACCTCACCGCGCTGGCGCCCGGCCCCGGCCTGCGCTACTTGCTCACAGGTGCGCCCCGCACCCCGCACCCCGCACCCCGCACACACACACCCCCGCCCGCCGCCGCCTGCCTGCTGCTGCTGCCCGCGCACGCGCGCTACCTCACCGCGCTGGCGCCCGGCCCCGGCCTGCGCTACTTGCTCACAGGTGCGCCCCGCGCCCCGCACCCCGCACCCCGCACCCCGCACACACACACGCCCGCCCGCCGCCGCCTGCCTGCTGCTGCTGCCCGCGCACGCGCGCTACCTCACCGCGCTGGCGCCCGGCCCCGGCCTGCGCTACTTGCTCACAGGTGCGCCCCGCACCCCGCACCCCGCACCCCGCACCCCGCACCCCGCACACACACACGCCCGCCCGCCGCCGCCTGCCTGCTGCTGCTGCCCGCGCACGCGCGCTACCTCACCGCGCTGGCGCCCGGCCCCGGCCTGCGCTACTTGCTCACAGGTGCGCCCCGCACCCCGCACCCCGCACCCCGCACCCCGCACCCCGCACACACACACGCCCGCCCGCCGCCGCCTGCCTGCTGCTGCTGCCCGCGCACGCGCGCTACCTCACCGCGCTGGCGCCCGGCCCCGGCCTGCGCTACTTGCTCACAGGTGCGCCCCGCACCCCGCACCCCGCACCCCGCACCCCGCACCCCGCACACACACACGCCCGCCCGCCGCCGCCTGCCTGCTGCTGCTGCCCGCGCACGCGCGCTACCTCACCGCGCTGGCGCCCGGCCCCGGCCTGCGCTACTTGCTCACAGGTGCGCCCCGCACCCCGCACCCCGCACCCCGCACCCCGCACCCCGCACACACACACGCCCGCCCGCCGCCGCCTGCCTGCTGCTGCTGCCCGCGCACGCGCGCTACCTCACCGCGCTGGCGCCCGGCCCCGGCCTGCGCTACTTGCTCACAGGTGCGCCCCGCACCCCGCACCCCGCACACACACACGAACACCCACACACACACGAATTGAATTACAAAGTGAATAATTGATTTTTTAATAAAATTTTATTGTTTTGTTGTGCGTGGACAGCTTCAAACGACAAGACTGTGAAAATGTGGTCGCTGGGAGACTTAGATCTTGACTCGCACCTGGAACCACCCTGCGACCCTGAGGCACACTTCGGTCTTGGAGATCTTGAGGTATTTATGAATTTATATCGTTGGTGATGCCCCAGACATGATTTCTGTTGCATATAACTTAAATCCTGCTGTGTCCACTAGTTTATTTTGTAATGAAATAATAAATACATCTGACACCGTAGTGAAGGTTAAATGCAGCAAAAACAAAGAAAAACAATATTTAAAATTAAATAAATTTATTAAAAAAACTAAAACTTTAATTAAAAAACAAAATTGTTTTCATAAAAATATAAAAGCAAGGGTTTGAGGGACTACACATTGACACAAAATCACATCTTTAATAATTCACAACTAAGAAATTCTTGTAATTTGGAAAACAGTTCTATTAAACCTAGTATAGTAACCTTTGAACAGCTTGAGTGGTGTATGTCAATGTGTGAGCCATCTATCTCGGAGCAACTCAGCTTATCACTTGGCAACGTAAATGAAAACAGTTCCATGTTAGTGCATAATGACAGTTATGTGATGTTTAGTGATGACATTGGAAATGATTTGGGCCTATTATTAAGTAATCAGCTGGGGAAAAGTATAAGAAATTACTGTATGCCAGGCATATGTTTAGAAAATATTATAGAAAAAGTCAAGAAGCACAGTTTTAAAAGTAATGATATTTTGATTTTATTTATTGGAAAATTTGTTTGTTGGAAAAAATCACATTAATTCCTACAATGAAATTTATTTTAATGATTGTTTAGAAATAAGAATGCAATACAATTTTTTTAGGATTCCCCAATATTTTATTGGAGCTTATTAAAAAAAAAGGTAATTGGTAAGGTAATTTGGCAATACGGACTGCTCCTATTGAGCAAACTTTTTTTGACAATGCCCTTATACAGCATATTGACATTGCTCCTATTGAGCATATTACTTCAGACATTGCTTCTATTGAGCAATCCAATTTGATATACATTAATTTAAATTAAAATATAAGACAACAGAGGAGTTCTCTAGCAATAATATAATAGTAAAAAAGGTGAATCAATTAAATATTGTTCACCAAAACATACAAGGCTTAGCTGGTAAAGATTTAGAAATAAGTTTATTTTTGAGTAGTATAGATATACATATCTTATGCACTAGTTAAAAGAAATTGAAATACCTGCTTGTATTGAGAATTATAATATTGCTAGTACATTTACAGAGAATCTGCTATTAGAGGTGGATCTTTAATAATTATATTAAATAGTGTAAAATACAAAAACAGACCTGACATTGTTTCTCACTCCATTGAGAGAACAATTGAAATTTTATGTGTGGAATTGGAAAACATATTATAATATGTGTATACAGACCCCCTTCTGCTAATTATGTTCTTTTTGAGTCTTCAATGGAAAATTTACTAAATGTAATTACTAGAATTAACAAGAAAGTAGTTGTATGTGGTGACTTTAATATAAATATTTTAGAATCTTGCCCAAACACAGATAGATTTATAAATTTGTTTAAATGTTATAACCTACAACATACTTTTAAAGAACCAACTAGAATTACACCCACAACAGCTACTTGCTTAGATAATATTTTTGTAACTGTTTTGTCTATTGTAAATTTTGTAAACTCGGATCATAGAGGACAGTTAATCTCAATTGAACACGATAACGTTAAACAAATAAAAACAATTACGTTTAGGCCTATAACTGACAACCGATTAAAGAAATTTGAAGCAAATGTAATGAATAGACTCCACCAAATAAATGAAATAGATGATCCTAACCTGTCATATAATTTTATGTTTCAGCAACTACATGAATTATTTCAAAATAACTTTCCACAAAAGACCATTACAATTAATCTTAAAAAGAAGTTTAGTGATTGGGCAACTCCAGGAATTTATAAAAGCCGACGAAAATTATATGACTTATATTCTCAAAAAGTGACTTCCACTGATCCAGTTTTTATTGATTATGTTAGAAGGTACTCTAAAGTTTTTAGGAAAGTTTGTACTATTGCGAAAGCAAATTTTCTTAGAAACAAAATAAAAAATTTGCCAATAAAGTGATGACTACTTGGACTGTAATAAATCAAGAAACACGTAATAAAAACATATTGATAAATCTTTGAAAATAAATGTTAATGGCTATATTGTAGAGGACGATAATGGAGTTGCAAATACTTTTGAATCTTTCTTCTGCAATGTACCTATAAAAATTACTAACGAAATAAATTCGAGTACTAAGCGAGCACTACATGTTTTAGAATTAAGTGTTGATAAATGCTATACCCCTTTTGATTTTCATGAGATTAACTGTAGTACAATTGTAGAAGCTTTTAAATGTTTCAATATTAAAAAAACTGAAGACCTATGGGGCATGTCTGTTAGCTTTTTAAAATCAACAATGAATGTTGTAACTCCTCATTTGACATTTATTTCTAATAAATGTATTAATGATGGAGTTTTCCTGATAAAATGAAATTATGTAAAGTAATACCGCTTTTTAAAACGGGAGATAATAGTGACCCACGAATTACCGTCCCATCTCTATTAATGCCACTCATAGCAAAATTTTTGAAAAAATCATATTAAATCAATTACTTTCTCATTTTACTAAAAATAAATTGTTTCATGAGAATCAGTTCGGGTTTAATAAAGGTAAAAATATTACAGATGCACTTATGAAGCACATTTTTGACGCTTGGGAGCATCCACAGGATGCTTTCGATATCTTTTGTACCTTGTCTAAGGCGTTTGACTGTGTTGATCATAAAACACTTTTAGGTACCTAATTAAAGCATTATGGAATTTCTAAAAATTCATTAAAAATTGTCGAATCATATTTATGTTACAGGATACAAAAAGTTGTTATAAATAGAACTGAGTCTTCTGGAGCGCCTATGCGTATGGGCGTTCCTCAGGGATCGATATTAAGACCACTACTTTTTTTAATTTAAATAAATTACCTACCGTACTACTCAAAATATCTATGTGATACAGTATTATTTGCCACATCATTAATTTTTAAAATAAATAGAAATAAAGTTGACTTTGACGATGTAAATAATGCTATATCAAAAGTACTTGGCTGGTTTGAAAATAGTATCATCATACTCCGCCATCTATGTCGATTCTTGGCATCGTAAAGAGCGATGTGCAAGATGTGTCAAGAGCAGAAGGGAGCTCCACCTCGTTGGACTGCGGCCCCTGGCTCTTTCGCCTTCAACCTTGTTACAAACAATAAGTTGTTCAAGGTCACAAACTTGCTGCCTTCTTTTCTTGCAGATTTTCAGACCTTCCTACATGGAGAAGCACATGAGGAGTATGAGCCGTATTACCACCATATTTCAATATACCTACGAGTACATAAAGAATAAATTATGTACTACGGTCAGCAGTCAATAAACTATAGTCGACATAAAACTGTTTAGGGCATCGGGCCGGTGGCGGAGGAGCCGTCGTCGTCGTCGTCGTCGTCATCGTCGTCGTCGTCGTCGTCGTCGTCGGGCGCGTGCGGCGCGCGGCGCGTGTGGCGCGCGGCGGTTGACGCGCGCGCGCTCGCCGCCGCAGGGGACGTGCTCGCCGTCGCCGATGGGTAGAGCCATCCAAATCATTCTTACAGTCGACGCTTATTTTTGGAGAACGTTCTCCTATGAAATTCTTGACTGATTTATGCGATGTCAAGTCGTATATTGAACCTGTCGTTGCTACTGTTTGTAAGCGCGTGTGAGCGGTGTGACGCGTGGTGCAGGGCCGGCGTGCAGGTGTGGCGCGTGGAGGCGAGCGGGCGCGGCGCGCGGCGCGAGCACTTGCTGGCGCACGCGGCCGACAGCGTGGCGGCGGCGGGCGGCGTGCTGCTGGCGGCCGGCGGCGACACCTGCGCCACGCTCTGGGACCTGCAGGTGTGTCACGAGCACGCGGCCGACAGCGTGGCGGCGGCGGGCGGCGTGCTGCTGGCGGCCGGCGGCGACACCTGCGCCACGCTCTGGGACCTGCAGGTGTGTCACGAGCACGCGGCCGACAGCGTGGCGGCGGCGGGCGGCGTGCTGCTGGCGGCCGGCGGCGACACCTGCGCCACGCTCTGGGACCTGCAGGTGTGTCACGAGCACGCGGCCGACAGCGTGGCGGCGGCGGGCGGCGTGCTGCTGGCGGCCGGCGGCGACACCTGCGCCACGCTCTGGGACCTGCAGGTGTGTCACGAGCACGCGGCCGACAGCGTGGCGGCGGCGGGCGGCGTGCTGCTGGCGGCCGGCGGCGACACCTGCGCCACGCTCTGGGACCTGCAGGTGTGTCACGAGCACGCGGCCGACAGCGTGGCGGCGGCGGGCGGCGTGCTGCTGGCGGCCGGCGGCGACACCTGCGCCACGCTCTGGGACCTGCAGGTGTGTCACGAGCACGCGGCCGACAGCGTGGCGGCGGCGGGCGGCGTGCTGCTGGCGGCCGGCGGCGACACCTGCGCCACGCTCTGGGACCTGCAGGTGTGTCACGAGCACGCGGCCGACAGCGTGGCGGCGGCGGGCGGCGTGCTGCTGGCGGCCGGCGGCGACACCTGCGCCACGCTCTGGGACCTGCAGGTGTGTCACGAGCACGCGGCCGACAGCGTGGCGGCGGCGGGCGGCGTGCTGCTGGCGGCCGGCGGCGACACCTGCGCCACGCTCTGGGACCTGCAGGTGTGTCACGAGCACGCGGCCGACAGCGTGGCGGCGGCGGGCGGCGTGCTGCTGGCGGCCGGCGGCGACACCTGCGCCACGCTCTGGGACCTGCAGGTGTGTCACGAGCACGCGGCCGACAGCGTGGCGGCGGCGGGCGGCGTGCTGCTGGCGGCCGGCGGCGACACCTGCGCCACGCTCTGGGACCTGCAGGTGTGTCACGAGCACGCGGCCGACAGCGTGGCGGCGGCGGGCGGCGTGCTGCTGGCGGCCGGCGGCGACACCTGCGCCACGCTCTGGGACCTGCAGGTGTGTCACGAGCACGCGGCCGACAGCGTGGCGGCGGCGGGCGGCGTGCTGCTGGCGGCCGGCGGCGACACCTGCGCCACGCTCTGGGACCTGCAGGTGTGTCACGAGCACGCGGCCGACAGCGTGGCGGCGGCGGGCGGCGTGCTGCTGGCGGCCGGCGGCGACACCTGCGCCACGCTCTGGGACCTGCAGGTGTGTCACGAGCACGCGGCCGACAGCGTGGCGGCGGCGGGCGGCGTGCTGCTGGCGGCCGGCGGCGACACCTGCGCCACGCTCTGGGACCTGCAGGTGTGTCACGAGCACGCGGCCGACAGCGTGGCGGCGGCGGGCGGCGTGCTGCTGGCGGCCGGCGGCGACACCTGCGCCACGCTCTGGGACCTGCAGGTGTGTCACGAGCACGCGGCCGACAGCGTGGCGGCGGCGGGCGGCGTGCTGCTGGCGGCCGGCGGCGACACCTGCGCCACGCTCTGGGACCTGCAGGTGTGTCACGAGCACGCGGCCGACAGCGTGGCGGCGGCGGGCGGCGTGCTGCTGGCGGCCGGCGGCGACACCTGCGCCACGCTCTGGGACCTGCAGGTGTGTCACGAGCACGCGGCCGACAGCGTGGCGGCGGCGGGCGGCGTGCTGCTGGCGGCCGGCGGCGACACCTGCGCCACGCTCTGGGACCTGCAGGTGTGTCACGAGCACGCGGCCGACAGCGTGGCGGCGGCGGGCGGCGTGCTGCTGGCGGCCGGCGGCGACACCTGCGCCACGCTCTGGGACCTGCAGGTGTGTCACGAGCACGCGGCCGACAGCGTGGCGGCGGCGGGCGGCGTGCTGCTGGCGGCCGGCGGCGACACCTGCGCCACGCTCTGGGACCTGCAGGTGTGTCACGAGCACGCGCTGGCGCATATTGTTTCAATTCACGAGGAAGATTCGTATGTAATGGCAGACCGGCCGTGGCGTCCGCTAGAGATATCACGTACAAATCCAATCTTTTCTAAGATTATAGATCCAAAAGTTGTAGGTGTAAAGTTGTGTGATAATAAAATTGGTGAAAAGAAGTAAAATGTGTCAGTCGGGCTGCCGGCTGCGCGCGGTGGGCGCGGCGGGCGCGCGGGGCGCGGCGCTGAGCGCGCGGCCGACGCGGCTGGCGCTGCTGGCGCCCGGCGGCTGCCTGCAAGTGTGGGGGCTCCACGACCTCGCTGAGCCCGGCTTGTGAGTTGAACTTTATGACACGAGTGAAGTTAATTATATTTTATTAATGAACCGATAGTTTTTCTCGTAATCACTTTTTTTTAATTATTAATTAATTAATTAATTTACTACGGTGCAGTTCGTTCGGCGCCGAGGAGTCGCCGGTGTCATGCGCGGCGTGGTGGCGGCGCGCGCTGGCGGCCGGCGCCGGCGGCCGGCTGCTGCTGCTGGCGCCGCGCGGCCGGGCGCTGGCACACGCGCACGCGCACGCCGACGGTGCGCACGCACGCGGCGAGCAGCGCCACACGCACAGTACTGTAGGCGCTGGCGGCCGGCGCCGGCGGCCGGCTGCTGCTGCTGGCGCCGCGCGGCCGGGCGCTGGCACACGCGCACGCGCACGCCGACGGTGCGCACGCACGCGGCGAGCAGCGCCACACGCACAGTACTGTAGGCGCTGGCGGCCGGCGCCGGCGGCCGGCTGCTGCTGCTGGCGCCGCGCGGCCGGGCGCTGGCACACGCGCACGCGCACGCCGACGGTGCGCACGCACGCGGCGAGCAGCGCCACACGCACAGTACTGTAGGCGCTGGCGGCCGGCGCCGGCGGCCGGCTGCTGCTGCTGGCGCCGCGCGGCCGGGCGCTGGCACACGCGCACGCGCACGCCGACGGTGCGCACGCACGCGGCGAGCAGCGCCACACGCGCAGGCCACTGCCCGCACCAGTACTGTATTCGTGTACATTTTATAAATAACGAGTCTGTTGTCTGTGCGGCAGGCGTGGTTGCGTTGGCGGCGGCGCCGGCGTCGGGCCCGCTGGCTAGCGTCGGCGGCGACGGCCGTCTGCGGCTGTGGCGCATGCGATTGCCAGACGTGAGCATGCTTCTGACCGGTTTACGGACACCGTCGTTTAATTTTTTTATAAACGAAAATAAATAAAATATCGTGTCGCAGGACGAGTCGGAGCGGGAGGGTGGTGCGGAGCTGAGCGCGTGGGGCGCGGGCGTGCAGGCGCACGGCGGCGGCGCGTCGGGCGTGTGCTGGGCGGCGGGCGGCGCGCTGCTGGCCACGGCGGGCGGCGACGGCTGGGCGCGCGTGTGGCGCGTGCGGGCCGCCGGCGCCGCGCCGCGCCTGCGCGTGCTGGCGGCCGTGCCCGCGCCCACAGGCCCCCCGCCCGCGGTGAGCGACGGCTGGGCGCGCGTGTGGCGCGTGCGGGCCGCCGGCGCCGCGCCGCGCCTGCGCGTGCTGGCGGCCGTGCCCGCGCCCACAGGCCCCCCGCCCGCGGTGAGCGACGGCTGGGCGCGCGTGTGGCGCGTGCGGGCCGCCGGCGCCGCGCCGCGCCTGCGCGTGCTGGCGGCCGTGCCCGCGCCCACAGGCCCCCCGCCCGCGGTGAGCGACGGCTGGGCGCGCGTGTGGCGCGTGCGGGCCGCCGGCGCCGCGCCGCGCCTGCGCGTGCTGGCGGCCGTGCCCGCGCCCACAGGCCCCCCGCCCGCGGTGAGCGACGGCTGGGCGCGCGTGTGGCGCGTGCGGGCCGCCGGCGCCGCGCCGCGCCTGCGCGTGCTGGCGGCCGTGCCCGCGCCCACAGGCCCCCCGCCCGCGGTGAGCGACGGCTGGGCGCGCGTGTGGCGCGTGCGGGCCGCCGGCGCCGCGCCGCGCCTGCGCGTGCTGGCGGCCGTGCCCGCGCCCACAGGCCCCCCGCCCGCGGTGAGCGACGGCTGGGCGCGCGTGTGGCGCGTGCGGGCCGCCGGCGCCGCGCCGCGCCTGCGCGTGCTGGCGGCCGTGCCCGCGCCCACAGGCCCCCCGCCCGCGGTGAGCGACGGCTGGGCGCGCGTGTGGCGCGTGCGGGCCGCCGGCGCCGCGCCGCGCCTGCGCGTGCTGGCGGCCGTGCCCGCGCCCACAGGCCCCCCGCCCGCGGTGAGCGACGGCTGGGCGCGCGTGTGGCGCGTGCGGGCCGCCGGCGCCGCGCCGCGCCTGCGCGTGCTGGCGGCCGTGCCCGCGCCCACAGGCCCCCCGCCCGCGGTGAGCGACGGCTGGGCGCGCGTGTGGCGCGTGCGGGCCGCCGGCGCCGCGCCGCGCCTGCGCGTGCTGGCGGCCGTGCCCGCGCCCACAGGCCCCCCGCCCGCGGTGAGCGACGGCTGGGCGCGCGTGTGGCGCGTGCGGGCCGCCGGCGCCGCGCCGCGCCTGCGCGTGCTGGCGGCCGTGCCCGCGCCCACAGGCCCCCCGCCCGCGGTGAGCGACGGCTGGGCGCGCGTGTGGCGCGTGCGGGCCGCCGGCGCCGCGCCGCGCCTGCGCGTGCTGGCGGCCGTGCCCGCGCCCACAGGCCCCCCGCCCGCGGTGAGCGACGGCTGGGCGCGACCGAAGGCCTGACGGGCGTTATCGAAGACCTGATAGTCGTGTCCGACGCCAACAATACAGCCCAGAGAAGCGATTCCTGCTAAATAAAATCTCCATTTCGACATAATCGAAAACAAAGATGGTGCACGAATAAAATACGATGTTGGTATTTCAAACTTTATGTATTTATTTCGATCGAAACGTTTCAACGCCGACATCGTTGTGAGCGCGAGAATATTATTACGTGCGTAAATTGGGAAGGTTGGTTAAAAAAGTTTTTAATGCGCGATGCAGGTGTGCCTAATATGCCCGTCGGAGCGGCCGCTGCTGGCGCTGGGAGCGGCGGGCGAGCTGACGCTGTGGCGCGTCGAGGACGCGGCGGACGAGGACGAGGACGGGGAGGGCGCGGGGGACACAGCCGCGGGCGGCGAGGAGGACGGGGAGGAGGAGGACGCGCTGGGGGCGGAGGGCTGGCCGCCGCGGCTGTGGGGCGGCGCCGCCGTGGCGCGCTGGCTGCGGGACTTCGTCACCCGCGACTCTGGTACTCCTGCACCAGTGTTTAAAGTACCGTTTGAACAGTTTGAGCCCCGTCTAATGGTAGTGTAATGTCGTCAGCGGCCCCGCTGTGCGCGGCGCTGGTGCGGCGCGGGCGTCGCGCGGCCGGCGCGCGGCTGCTGGACGCGCCGCTCGCCGAGCTGCTGGACGAGCTGCTGCCCGGTGAGGACATTGTTCCTTTTAAGAGCAACACTGCGAGCTATTGCCTTTATAAAATGTAAATGTATATTTCATCTAGATCTAGAGTATAAAGCAATCGCAATGAACTTTTTTAATTTTTTCTTTTAACCTATCAACGGTCAGAAAGCCAGACACAATAGAAACGTCTATTGTTTGCGAACAATAAGTTTTATGTTTTTTGAGAATAGAATCAGTCGGTGCGGAAGGTGCAGAGAGTGAGGAGCTGGAGTCTGAGGCGTTAGCGCTGGAGCCAGAGCTGACGCCAGAGCCGGCGCCAGGGCCGGCCGCGCTGCGGCGGCGGCTGCGGCACGAGCTGGCGTGGCTGCGGCGCCCCGAGCCCGGCCCGCAGCTGGTGAGCGCCAGGGCCGGCGGCGGCACGAGCTGGCGTGGCTGCGGCGCCCCGAGCCCGGCCCGCAGCTGGTGAGCGCCAGGGCCGGCGGCGGCACGAGCTGGCGTGGCTGCGGCGCCCCGAGCCCGGCCCGCAGCTGGTGAGCGCCAGGGCCGGCGGCGGCACGAGCTGGCGTGGCTGCGGCGCCCCGAGCCCGGCCCGCAGCTGGTGAGCGCCAGGGCCGGCGGCGGCACGAGCTGGCGTGGCTGCGGCGCCCCGAGCCCGGCCCGCAGCTGGTGAGCGCCAGGGCCGGCGGCGGCACGAGCTGGCGTGGCTGCGGCGCCCCGAGCCCGGCCCGCAGCTGGTGAGCGCCAGGGCCGGCGGCGGCACGAGCTGGCGTGGCTGCGGCGCCCCGAGCCCGGCCCGCAGCTGGTGAGCGCCAGGGCCGGCGGCGAGCCAGGCACGACAGCCGGCACAAGCGTCCAATTTCTATTATTACAGAGCTTTACGGTACCTATTAGTTGGAGTCCGCTCGATTGGTATAGAGGTTCTAGTTTCAAGTTGGAGGCTGTTTGGGTGGTTACTCTGTACTGAGGAGGTTCCGTAAGTTTCAAAATCAAACCAGAGAAATTCTTCTAATACAGTAACAACTTTATTAGTGAGCTCTTTGTTACTTATTACGCGCAGCGCCATCTATTGGCGACTTTCAGAACTAACTTTACTATGGAACATTTTATATGCGCTTTACGCTCTTGAACAGAGGCAGCTACGTCAAGAAGAAGCACTGTGGCATACGCGGACTCAAAGCAAAGAACCCCAAAGTGTTCATACCACTTCGCCGCCTAGCTAATTTATTGCTAAAAAAAGCTTAAAGTGTACAATTATAGCTCTCTATCACTTTGATATCACTCTTGTCTAACCACAATAGTAAATATTTGTGTAGAGCCTCGGCGTGGAGGCGCCGCCACCGTGAGGACGGCGGTGTAGTGTGTGGTGTGCGCAGGCGGTGTAGTGTGTAGCGTGTGTGTGCGCAGGCGGTGTAGTGTGTAGTGTGTGTGTGTGTGCGCAGGCGGCGCTTGCCCCGCACTGGGCGCTGTGCGCGGCGTCGCACGCGGCGGCGGCGCGGCTGTACTCGGCGGCGGACGGACGCTCGTACGCGGCGGCCGCCTTCCGCGAGGCGCTGCTCCCCGCGCGCCGCTCCCCCGCCTCCGGCCGCGCGCTGCCCTCCGCGCGCCTGCGCCCCAACGCCGCGCTCACGGCCCGCGCGCGCCGCCTGCTGCTGCAGCTCGCCCGCGAGGGTATGCCGCACGCGCCTGCTGCTGCAGCTCGCCCGCGAGGGTATGCCGCACGCGCCTGCTGCTGCAGCTCGCCCGCGAGGGTATGCCGCACGCGCCTGCTGCTGCAGCTCGCCCGCGAGGGTATGCCGCACGCGCCTGCTGCTGCAGCTCGCCCGCGAGGGTATGCCGCACGCGCCTGCTGCTGCAGCTCGCCCGCGAGGGTATGCCGCACGCGCCTGCTGCTGCAGCTCGCCCGCGAGGGTATGCCGCACGCGCCTGCTGCTGCAGCTCGCCCGCGAGGGTATGCCGCACGCGCCTGCTGCTGCAGCTCGCCCGCGAGGGTATGCCGCACGCGCCTGCTGCTGCAGCTCGCCCGCGAGGGTATGCCGCACGCGCCTGCTGCTGCAGCTCGCCCGCGAGGGTATGCCGCACGCGCCTGCTGCTGCAGCTCGCCCGCGAGGGTATGCCGCACGCGCCTGCTGCTGCAGCTCGCCCGCGAGGGTATGCCGCACGCGCCTGCTGCTGCAGCTCGCCCGCGAGGGTATGCCGCACGCGCCTGCTGCTGCAGCTCGCCCGCGAGGGTATGCCGCACGCGCCTGCTGCTGCAGCTCGCCCGCGAGGGTATGCCGCACGCGCCTGCTGCTGCAGCTCGCCCGCGAGGGTATGCCGCACGCGCCTGCTGCTGCAGCTCGCCCGCGAGGGTATGCCGCACGCGCCTGCTGCTGCAGCTCGCCCGCGAGGGTATGCCGCACGCGCCTGCTGCTGCAGCTCGCCCGCGAGGGTATGCCGCACGCGCCTGCTGCTGCAGCTCGCCCGCGAGGGTATGCCGCACGCGCCTGCTGCTGCAGCTCGCCCGCGAGGGTATGCCGCACGCGCCTGCTGCTGCAGCTCGCCCGCGAGGGTATGCCGCACGCGCCTGCTGCTGCAGCTCGCCCGCGAGGGTATGCCGCACGCGCCTGCTGCTGCAGCTCGCCCGCGAGGGTATGCCGCACGCGCCTGCTGCTGCAGCTCGCCCGCGAGGGTATGCCGCACGCGCCTGCTGCTGCAGCTCGCCCGCGAGGGTATGCCGCACGCGCCTGCTGCTGCAGCTCGCCCGCGAGGGTATGCCGCACGCGCCTGCTGCTGCAGCTCGCCCGCGAGGGTATGCCGCACGCGCCTGCTGCTGCAGCTCGCCCGCGAGGGTATGCCGCACGCGCCTGCTGCTGCAGCTCGCCCGCGAGGGTATGCCGCACGCGCCTGCTGCTGCAGCTCGCCCGCGAGGGTATGCCGCACGCGCCTGCTGCTGCAGCTCGCCCGCGAGGGTATGCCGCACGCGCCTGCTGCTGCAGCTCGCCCGCGAGGGTATGCCGCACGCGCCTGCTGCTGCAGCTCGCCCGCGAGGGTATGCCGCACGCGCCTGCTGCTGCAGCTCGCCCGCGAGGGTATGCCGCACGCGCCTGCTGCTGCAGCTCGCCCGCGAGGGTATGCCGCACGCGCCTGCTGCTGCAGCTCGCCCGCGAGGGTATGCCGCACGCGCCTGCTGCTGCAGCTCGCCCGCGAGGGTATGCCGCACGCGCCTGCTGCTGCAGCTCGCCCGCGAGGGTATGCCGCACGCGCCTGCTGCTGCAGCTCGCCCGCGAGGGTATGCCGCACGCGCCTGCTGCTGCAGCTCGCCCGCGAGGGTATGCCGCACGCGCCTGCTGCTGCAGCTCGCCCGCGAGGGTATGCCGCACGCGCCTGCTGCTGCAGCTCGCCCGCGAGGGTATGCCGCACGCGCCTGCTGCTGCAGCTCGCCCGCGAGGGTATGCCGCACGCGCCTGCTGCTGCAGCTCGCCCGCGAGGGTATGCCGCACGCGCCTGCTGCTGCAGCTCGCCCGCGAGGGTATGCCGCACGCGCCTGCTGCTGCAGCTCGCCCGCGAGGGTATGCCGCACGCGCCTGCTGCTGCAGCTCGCCCGCGAGGGTATGCCGCACGCGCCTGCTGCTGCAGCTCGCCCGCGAGGGTATGCCGCACGCGCCTGCTGCTGCAGCTCGCCCGCGAGGGTATGCCGCACGCGCCTGCTGCTGCAGCTCGCCCGCGAGGGTATGCCGCACGCGCCTGCTGCTGCAGCTCGCCCGCGAGGGTATGCCGCACGCGCCTGCTGCTGCAGCTCGCCCGCGAGGGTATGCCGCACGCGCCTGCTGCTGCAGCTCGCCCGCGAGGGTATGCCGCACGCGCCTGCTGCTGCAGCTCGCCCGCGAGGGTATGCCGCACGCGCCTGCTGCTGCAGCTCGCCCGCGAGGGTATGCCGCACCGATACGACTAATTACAAGGTATAAGTCCTTTCAGATAGAAGGTAGTTTTTGTGAGAGCTGTCGAATTCATATAAACGAGTAAGTTTATTTCTAACTAACGTGAAACATGATAATATTTGAAGAAAGCCTGTTGCTTCCGTTGCACATTATTTGTTTTATACTGATGATATAAAAATGTTTAGAATTATATCGACTATTGCCTAAAGTTCAGCTGCAAGATAGACTTGTCTTCTCTGTTACAGGCCCAATACATTTCAAAGCCCCTAGGCTCACGTTCAACGAATACTTTATATTGTTCTATTGCACCACGGGTTACGCCAGGAATACTTTTATTAGGCGTTCTTGTATGTTTTATAATAATAAATTAAGGACATCGACATTTTTCATGTACCATTCAATGTTTATAAGCGTTTGGTAGGCGATGTTATAGGTTCGTAGACAGCACAATTGAGTGTCAATTCCTGCCTTCATACATATTGCTGTTTCATATGAAATGAAATGAAATGAAATCATTTGAAATGAAATGAAATCATTTATTCTGCAATTAGATTTACATGAAATACTTTTGCACGTCAATATTTTTTTTCCTACTAGCACTTCGACGTGAATGGCCTGTTGAGAAGAAGTGCCGCAAGAAACTCAACAGTTAGCCTTTTTTAAACAGCCATAATAACAAAAGGAATATAGAACATTTTAAATATTGTAAAATAAGTATGTGCAGAGGAGCAAATTATAGTAGCCACGAATTTTTATCTGTAAAATAATCTTCTATCTTATAATACCCCTTTTTCATTAAACAGCTTTTAACAGTTGATTTAAATTTATGCAGGGGCAAGTCAATAAAACTTTGTGGCAGCCTATTATACATTCTTATGCTGATTCCTATAAAACATTTAACAGTCTTGTGAAGTCTGAGGCTTGGAACGGCGAGCTTATGCTTATTTCTGGTGTTAAGGCTATGGCAGTCAGAATTTTTAAGGAAAGTATCATAGTGTTTACGTACATACATAATACAATCAAAGATGTATTGAGACGCCACAGTTAATATATCTATTTCCCTAAATAATTCCTTGAGCGAGTCACGTGGTCTAAGGTTGTATATGGCACGAATGGCTCTCTTTTGAAGTACAAAGATAGTCTGAATGTCAGCAGCGGAGCCCCACAACAGTAGACCATACGACATTACGCTGTGAAAATAGCTAAAATAAACTAATCTCGCCGTTTCAACATCAGTGAGCTGCCTTATTTTTCTAACTGCATGCGCAGCTGAACTTAGTCTTCCTGCTAGAGTCGTAATATGTGGACCCCATTGCAGTTTAGAGTCCACAGTAATTCCAAGAAAAGTGGTAGACTTAATTATTTCTATCCGTTCCTCCTTTATACAAATTTGAGTATCGATCTGCTTTACGTTAGGCATACAAAATTTTATACATTTTGTTTTCTTAGAATTAAGTGCAAGGTTATTAATATTGAACCAATGCAAGACTTGCGAGAGAGCATTGTTTACTTCGTCAGATACGTTATTGCGTCTGTCAGTTTTGAAAATCAAAGAAGTGTCATCAGCAAACAAAACTATCTCACAAAGGTCTTTAGCAAAGTAAGGCAAGTCATTAATATATATTAAGAATAATAAGGGGCCCAATATAGAGCCCTGGGGCACTCCCATATGCAGAGGCGCGCCGGAAGAATTAGTACCATTTATGTTAACTTTTTGTATTCGATCCGTAAGATATGATTGTATAAGGCGTATAGCAGTTTCCGAAGCTCCATAATGTTTCAATTTTACTAACAAAATTTGGTGATCCACACAATCAAACGCTTTTGAAAGATCGCAGAAAATACCTATTGCATCTTGCTTGTTCTCCCATGCGTCAAATATATGTTTGATGAGTGCGACGCCCGCATCCGTAGTACATCTATTTTTAGTGAAACCAAATTGCTTTTCATGTAATAATTTGCTTACGTTAAAATGTAATAGCAACTGATTAAATATAATTTTTTCAAAGATTTTACTAAGTACAGGTAGAATAGAAATTGGTCGGAAGTTTGATGGATCACTCTTATCGCCTGCTTTAAATAGTGGAATGATTTTACTATGTTTCATCAAATCAGGGAACTGTCCTTCATCAATACATTTATTGAATATATATGCTAAATCAGGTTATATTTCATTCATTATTATTTTTAAAAGGTCTGTTGATATATCCCATAGATCTTTTGTTTTTTTAATATTAAGTTCTTTAAAGGTTTTGCAAATATCAAGTGGAGTTACGTAATTAAAGTTAAAAGTATTTTCACATATTTTAATACTTGACTCAAGTAATGATTTAGCATGATCAGTACTAGAATTTAAGAGTTTTGTGGTTGTGACTGCTATATTAGAAAAGTTAGATTCAAACACGTCGGCTACATCTTTATTTGTGGTAGCAATACAATCATTGAATTTTAAACAGAACTTTTTATCTTCTGATTTATGTTTACAGGTCTCTTTATTAATTATATTCCAAGTTGCTTTTATTTTACTTTTAGAATTATTAATTTTACTACGCAAGAAAATACATTTTGCAGTATTACAGACCTTCTTAAAAAATTTTGAATAATTTTTAACATACTCAAGGCATTTCGGATCATTAGTGTTTGATTTAAGGTCGTATAAGTCATAAAGTTTATTTCTACTTTTATAAATGCCGGGTGTGGCCCAATCACTGAATTTACTTTTAAATTGATCTATTGTTACAGTTTTCCCAGTGAAAACGGAGTCGAATTCATCTTTTATTAATTCAAAAAGATTTCCGTACAGGTGATCGATATTGTTATCCTCACCAAATGGTAAATTTACGATTTTTTGGGTAATTTTACATTTAAATTTTTTTGTGCGACTTTTAGTTACCGGCCTACAATTAATAATAATTTTTTTTGTAACATAATGGTGTTCAAAACTCACTAACTGCCCAGTATGGTCCGATTGTAACCGATTAATTATAGACTTATTTAAAAAGTTAACATTTTCACAGAATATGTTATCTAAGCAGGTAGCTGTTGTGGCCGTTATTCTCGTTGGTTCAGAGAAAAGAGGAGCTAAATTAAAACATTTAAAGAGATTTAGAAACCTATGAGTATTTTGTGAATGAACTAATATATCGATATTAAAGTCGCCACAAACAATTACCTTCTTATTAGAGTTATAAAGTTTCCTAAGTACCTCTTCCATAGCCTTTTCAAATAAAATATAATCAGATGATCAGATGATGGAGGTCTATACACGCACACAATTATAAAATGCTCCAACTCTGCACTTGATAATTCGATTGTTCGTTCAATAGATAGTGCCATTATATCCTTCCGTTCTTTCGATTTAAATTTGTTATGTAAAAGTATGAGTGATCCACCACGAATAGCCCCCTTTCTTATGAACGAACTAACCACACTAAAATTATCGAATGATATTAGACATTCGTGTTGTCTTAACCAATGTTCAGTCAAACATAAAACATGTATGTTCATGGAATCTAAGAATAAACCTACTTCTAGTTCCTTTCCGGACAAGCCTTGTATATAAATAGAGAAAAGCATTATCCAATTTTTTTAGGTAGAAGTAGGTCTTTGAGTATTAAGAATTCGTAAATATATAAATATGACTTATTGTTTTCCTTAATAAATAAAAAAAGAATAAAAAATATATGTGTCCTCCGTTACTGAACTTTTCTTAAATGAAAACACATACACACACATACACTTATTGCACATATAATGTTTGTATTTAATTTATGGTACTTTAGATCTTTTTGTAAACTTTTTAACTATTATTGTTTATATATGTGTGACTGTGTGTTACCTGAATAAATAAATAAATAAAACAATAGCAGGTGGGTTGTTAGACATTTTTATTAGAAATAAGCCCTACCTTATGTACTTTTGTCTTTTAATGTTCTCCTGTTCTGTATTTTGTGTACAATATATTGTTAAATAAATAAATAGAACTAAATTTTAATGTGATGAGTTGATAAAAGTTAAAATACCACTATGGTGGTATCTGATTATGCTGTCCCCATCTGATGCCAACGATATGATATTACTATCGGGTGCATAATTTACTACTTTCAAGTTTCTCTCAACTCACGTTATTTAGATCTCACTTCAATCGTTGCACGAAGCTGTTAATTACGGTTTCCCATCTGTTTGCATAATATTTTTAAGCATAATATGAATTGGCATAATGGAATCTACACTGAATATACTCCGCATTATTGATTTTGGCATAAAATTTTATGCATGATTATTTAGGCATAATAACAAACGGTATAACCATCTTAAGGCATAATTAACAATTCGCATAAAGTTTAAGAAATAATTATCAATAAAAAATATCGATTCTGGCGGGCTTCTTGAGGACACAGTTCTACCTAACACTCCCCGTCGTCGTCGTACCTAATCGATTTTTTATGATGACGTAAACCATTACGCGGAATAATATTATGGAAAATTACATTTGTCTAAATTATAATTTTGCGAAATAAATATTGCGGTAAAAGAAAATTAATTTAAATTAAAATAAAATTATACTTAAGTTATATTATACCAAACAACATTATGCCAATAAAAAGGATCCCATTAATTACAATGTTTCTCTCATTCTTTACAGATCATGGAACAGACCGCTAAGCTCTGTCGTCGAGATTACCTGACACGAATAAACACTAGCATTGTAATATTTTGGGAATAGTATAAATTGCTTAACTGTTAAAGAATTACCTTACATTTATGATGAGATCATCATTTTCATCACATCTCACCATTTTATGTACCTACGTAATAGTAAGTAACCAAATCATGTAGAATTTATAATGTACATATCTACCTAGTAATAATTAAATGAAATCAAATATTTTGATAAGTTTATTTTTTACAACCCATCTACTTGTTATAATTTTACAAACTCTAAGCTTTTAATTTTGTACTTTATCAAGCTATTTTTGCACTAAAAAGTTTAATAAAGATAAATGATGATTGAACGCCTTAATACTAAACTAAAGATACAATCGAGTATTTTAATGTTCTAGCAATTTGCATAAACTTTATGTTATCATCATCATCATGAGCCTCTTTGAGTCCATCTCTTAATAATCTTAATAATAACGGGCGAAATTTTACCTTCATAACATATGAAACAAACATTCATAGACATCGGAGTCGCCACATCCCGGCGAAGACGCGGCTGCAAGCAACATTTGGATATCCAGATTGGAAAGGAGTCGTCCAAGGGCAATGCCAACCAACCTCATAGACAGACGGCGGAACGTTCCTTCAAATTTTATAATTCATAATAATGTTTCTTAATAATTATCAGTACCTTCATGCCACAGACAATTGTTACAGAGGTAACGAGTCAAGAGAATGATTTAGCTTAAACCAGTTGTGGTGTTGTTGATGTTGTGTTATGGATTCTCTATATTACTTTTAATTGTAGATGGAAAAAAACATCATGGCACTATGAATTTAAGCGTGCCAATCAAATAGTCTAGAATGTTATTATAGCTATGACACTACCTACGCTGAACCCTACTATTGTTATCTGTAGTATGATTTAATGAAGTCAGAAGATTGTTAAAATTATTATTATAGTATTTATTTACCTCCTTATGACAATTTACAACTAGAATTTGATTGTTACTTTAGTTTTGACACCAAATTGCAAGGCAATCAGATATTTTACTTTTTCGAAAAGGGCTTAACCACAAGAAATGTGAATTCACAAACGTCACTACCACCACCATCACTTCCACCACCACTTGTAACTCAATTGGTGTAAAATAATAGTACAAGTGTGTATGTAACGTTTGTGATTACTGCTGAGGCGACAGTTGAGAGAGTCGACGACGGTAATCACCAATACACACGTGTATCGTATGACATTTTTCAACACACTTGCGAATAGAATAATACTGCTACTTTTACGAAAAGTGGATGAAATGTACAAAATATACCTATTAAAATGTATTCGAATGTATCCGAAGGTAACCAAAAGTATCCGAAAATATTCAAATTAATGTATTGAATTTTCTGAAATGAACCTAGAAAATTTATCTTTTTGGTATCAAAACTTTTTTAGGAAAAACAACCAATCAACAACAAAAAAAATCTATAACTTACTAGTGGATAATAGTCATGAAAAAGTCACAGTGAGAACAGAGCCTCTTTATGAGCAAGTGTGTTGAAAATATTACTTTCATTGTAATGCATTGGCAGGTTTCCAAGACTGATCAGCCCACAAAATAGTTCACATCTAAACATAAGCCTCTTAATGTGCCCCATTTATTGTTATTGTAAATGTAATCTGACAATAATTATGTGATTAGCTATTTAAAAAAGTGGCCCATGAGTTCCTTGCCGGATTCTTCTCAAATAAATAAATATGTCTGAGGATACTTATTTATTTATTATTTATTTTATTCTCATGAAAAGCCTTACGGCCCGGCCACGACTACCGAGCGGCGAGGTAGGCGTTTTTTCTTATCATTGGTCGCTTGCGACGCGCGGACGCAAGTGACGCACTCGCGGGATCCGGTCACATGTATCAATTACAACCACAAAGCGCTGTGGATGTACTTGCTACAAGCGCTAGCGGTAATGAAATTTAATAATTTGTTTTTCCATTCATTTTGTATCCAAGATATGTAAAATGTTAACAATTTTAAGTGCCAAACTTGACTTTTGAAATAAAGATATTTTTTATTTTATTTGTATCTAGAGCAACATTTACAATAACAAAAAATAGAGATATGATAATATCTATCATTTGTATAATACAATAAAATTGTTTCCAAAAATATAGTTACGTGCACTTGTAGATCAGCGCAGGCTGCGGCGGGGACTCGGGGAACGGGGGTGAGGGCGCACAAACATAGAAAAGAAAGACTTTGAGGATTAAAACATTATTAAATGTTTCAACGATTTCATCTTTATTTGTATACTTACATTTATTATTTACAAGTGAGGCAGTAACAGTGTCAACGAACCGAACTTACTTAACACGGAACCACTGTTTCATAATTAATTTATTAAAACAAAACCAACGTTCGGCCGCTGCCCGCCTCGGCAACTCGTGCACCGAGCATGCGTGCGAACGTGCGCGCGAGCGTGCTGGTCAGCATGTTCGGCGAGCATGTGCGGCGAGCATGCTCGGCGGCCGCCGCGCCGCAGCATTACATGGACCGTGTGCGGCGCGGTGACGTCACGCCGCATCGCCTCGGCTGTACGAGGCAGGGCGGGCAGCGGAAGATTTAAAAAAATATGTTTACATATCCAATGATTGATAACGATCGGTGTACAAACAACCTGCGTGGCCGCACGGAGCGGGAGCGGAGCCGCGCGAGCGAGCGCCGCCGCGTTACCGTCATATGTACAATTCACGCGGCTCGCTATGTACATGGTTTGTTTCCCATAATAATATAAAGTTTAGTACCGATACAAATAACTTTTCAACTTCCCGACCGTCGTCGCGTCGTCCATATCACATCACTTGGCGCATCGTCCCGTTACTAATCGATAAATTATTTGAAATTTTTACAATAGTAGTGACGTCATCGTCGCGCGCCGCTAGCGCCGCTGCCCGCGCCGGGCCCTGCAACCAAACGAAGACTTAGCACGATACGAATTTATTATAAGTAATTTAATAAAATAACTAATAATTAAAAGTTTGAAGGCATGCGAGTAAACAATGTTTCTAAGCTCCGGCTTCTTAGTTACTAGCCTTACATCCCAATTTACCCGCTCCACATCATCAACAGTATCCTATAAAACGTTATCCCATCCCAAAATCATAATGTTTTTCCCTTGATCATCCCAACCAAGGATTTTTATGTAGAAAAATCCTAAATGTGTGTTAGAGCGATATAGTGAATTGGTAAGGTGTCTACAATACTTAATATCAGTGACGATACTTTTAAAGTAATAATAGGAAAGTGAGCGTTTGAGAAGGAAAGAAAGAAATAAATAATAATGATGGTATGATAAGGTGCATAAAAGAAAATAATGGGTTTAAAAACTGGTTAGAAAGTTGTAAGAAAGTAAGCGAATGCAAGAGAAAAGCCAAAAAAAAAGAGTTGAAAGAGACGGAGAAAGGATAGCTAGTGTACGTTACCATTTTTTGTCTAAAATGTTGTAGTTGTTTATGAGGTATAAATATTTTGATCAAAATGTGACTAAAGAAAAAAGTGCATTTTATTAAAAAACAGCGCGGAAAACAGATAGGCTTAACAATTTATTATTTTATTGTATTCATGTCTCTGGTGGTATAGATGTTACACGTTTTGAGATTAGATTGTCGTTATTCTTTCACACATTTAAAATGACGTAAAAAATAATATGCATAAGATCTGAAAAAAAAGTTCCAATCATAACTGGCTGTGCCGACAAACCTATGTATTGTGTTTCATAGAGATTGCGGTTACATAAAATTTATATTTTGTTTTGAATATAAATAATAAAGTTTTATAATAATAATAATGTGGTAATCTTACTTTTTCGAGAACTATTGCAATTTTCAATTCAAATGTTTGCACTCACGTGAAACAACAAGTTATCGTGCAATAGATTCCGTTATTTGTAACTACAATAACAATTTGTGCAAAGTAAGGAAAAATAAAAGAGACAATGAATCAATAAAGGAACGAGGCCCTATTCAATACCTCATACCGGGGAGAATCGTATTCGACCGGGATGAGGCATTAGAAAGCGTAAACTATACGAAGTCGAGAGACGTACGTACGTCACTATAAATGAACGGAAATGGCAGAAGTGAGAATGGATAATGAAGAATGGAAAAGCGATCGGTTCGGACAGCGAGTCTCAAAAGCTGTCGAGGGACGATGCAACAGTACGTCTGATTCTACCAAAATGGGAAGAGAGGCTGGAAGGTGACAGTGTGAGCGTTCGGTGCAGAGCAGAGTCATGAGTGCGGTACTGACGGCAGCAGCGCCCGCAGCAGCAGCGCGGCGTGCGGCGCGAGCGCTGTGAGCGCGGCGAGCGCTGCAAGCGCTGCTCGCTCGGGGCGGCGCGGCGCGGCGGCGAGCGCGGGCAGCGCCAGCAGCGCGGTGTGCCCGCTGGGGCAGCGCGCCGCGTTGCCGTGCTGCATGGCCGCCGGCTGCTCGCCTGCGCCACACGATCATACTAATAGTACACTATTGCAGAGGCAGCCAAACGGGTCAAATTGCAGGTCGAGTATGAGTTTGCAAGCCGCGCCGCAGGCGAGGACTTCGATGATACGAGACGATGAAAAATATTTTTTCTTAAACGTGCGCGGAAATATTGTCATCACGTTTGAATGAAGAACACGCACTAAGTATCATATTTACGTAGACTGAAAATCTAAAATCTTTCTTTGAATTTGAAACGAAGAACGCGCCGGCAATGTTGGTGTGCGGTGTGCTGTTTGAATTTAGAACTCTTTCGTCTATCGTACGCGTTGCGTTCTCGAGGCTGTATAGCCACAGATGCGTTTACCATTCGGCACAAACTGTAAAATAAAAGTAAAAAGAGTTTTTTGGCGGCATTCAACTATGGCGGACGTGATTTTTATTTCGATTATTGTAATATTGTACGGAGTGGATATTGTTACGTAAAATCAGTGTAGTTTTGTGTAATAAGTGTCTGTGATGATGTGCAATGTGGAGGATAATCGAAATAAACGTCAAGTGGTGTGAAAAGTGATGAGTTTTTTATCGTGGTAATCCACCTCATCCAAGTAGCACCACAGTGTCTGCCATCGATCGTTTGACGCCAAACTCTCCCAAGATGCATTGAAATGCATTACACTAGCATTTCAATGCAAACTACTGAAGATATATATATTGCAGACATGGCTGTATGGGCTTCGTTCCCTTTGCCTTCCCTACGGGAGAATTTTACAAAAAAAAAAAAAAAGTAAAAAATTGGCAGTAAAGCGGAGTTCGTTGTTATTTTGTTAATAAAAAACAATAACATTTTCGTTAAATAAATTGTCCTAACATAAGCAATATAACTTTTAATATTAATTAAATTTATTAAGTATTTAAAGGCCCTTTTTTATTTCCTTGCATTTTTTAAAAGAAAAGCACTATTTATGCCTCCGCCGAAATAACAATAGCCTGTCTCGTATCATTGAAGTCCTCGTCTGCGGCTCGGCGTTCAAACTCATACTCGACCTGCAGTTGCCAATTTCGCTGCCTTTGCAATAATGTACTAATGTACTATTAACGTTTTTCGTCATTCACACTGGACCGATCAGTTAAACGGCATGTGTCGCTTGTGTTGACAATGCAGATGATGGATATACTCAACGCATACATAAACATCCGAGACTGAAGAACGAATACCACAAAGTCTCCAAATTTCAATGAAATATTCAGTGTTATAATAATTGTCATGTAATAGTGGCATCACCACTGAACTTTCAAGTTGTTCAGGCGACCAACACTTCACCGTAGACAGAGCCAATGCATCCAAGTTGCGTCGACATTGGTCGACTATCAGTGTGAAGGCGTGCACTTGAATTTAGGTCTGTCGACACAAAAGTTTTGCCGAGCGATTCTTTAAAATTCTGATTTCGCTGTCATTGACAACAATAATTTTTTTTATAGAAAGCGCTCTGTAATCGAGCCAGCGTGTGAGTAAGCGGCCAATGGCAGCAGCTGCAGTAGACAGTTGAAGTTGGATCTATCGACAGCAAAGTGCCGGTGTTTAGCGGGGGTGTGAGCTTGTTTTAGATTGTGTGAGCTTGTGTGAGGTCGTGTGAGCTCTTGTGAGCTTGTGTGAGCTTGTTTGAGCTTGTGTGAGCTCGTGTGAGCTCGTGTGAGCTCGTGTGAGCTCGAGTGAGGGCGCACCGCTGAGCACGTGCAGCACGACGGAGGCGGAGTCGAGGTTGGAGGGCGAGCACGAGTAGTTGCCCGAGTCCTCGCGCCGCGGCGCGTAGATCACCAGGTACCCCACCTGCAACATCACACCGGACGCATTAAATTCGAAGCTAAGCTGTAGTCTTTTACCTTTAAGATGAGTTTGGTGACGGCGGAACACATATTAATACAATTTACATAAATTGTCATGGAAATCATCTTTCCATGCAGCTTTCCATCTTACATGAAGAGACCTTACTTACTGTCTCCTTATTCTTAACTGTTGGTTCACGAAATTGATTCGGAAAGACTCGTCTCGTCTTATTTCGATTCACCCTATTGAAAGGTATAAATATTCAGAAGATCGTTTGTTTTCCGAAGGTTGAGAGTATGAGGATCGCGTGTCAGGAAAGTTATGCGCAGGAACTCGGATGGTCCGAAGAAAACGGATTGAGTGAATGATATTTATGTTGAGGATGAGATTGAGTGGTGAGATGGCGTGATAATGAGAGGAAGTTGTAGAGAAAGACACCATATCATCCCTATAATTTCCTCCTGCCGTCGACCTTAAAAAATTGAGAACTGGAAAGGAGAAAAGAAGAGACAATAGGGGCATTGATTTGAGAATGAATGGCGTAACAAATACTTGATCTTCATTAGTGTATAGTGAACATAGAGGATCAAGAATGAATATTATTAGGGAGATTGAAAGTAGCGCCAGTGACAGAAAAGAAAAGCAATAGATGGTCACGGTTGGGCCATGGGATGAGGAGGGACGAATGCCACGTGACAGGGCTTGGAGACGACGCACCGTGGTGTCGGGCGCGAGGCGCTCCATGCGGATCTCGACGAGGCTGCGGTCGTAGTTGAGCACGCGCTCGTCGTTGTGGTACCAGAAGATGTAGGCCGGCTCCTCCAGCGCCTGCGTGATCACGCAGCGCAGGCTCACCGTCGTGCCCGCCTTCACGAACATGTCCGACTCGCCCGTTATCTCAATCTTCGGCACTGGAAATGCAATGCGCGCATCGATACATTACGATACTCTAATATTAAGGAAGGAAGAAACTTTAATGTTTATGCTCTTCCTTCGTCATCAGCATGTAGTAGGTAAAGTGAAGACCGCATCCATAAAATATATCTCATTAATGCTCCGACTGTTGTGGAATTACGAATTGTTTGGTCACTGATCTAAAATTCAACCAGTGCGAAAAGGTTCTTTTTTCAATATCGAAACCAAACAACCAGTAAACCACCAGATAAGCATGAGTGGACCAGACATCAACCATACTCCTCATACTATACGCATCTATACGGAATTTTGTGACTTAGGTATACACGGTTCCCTACTGCGATGGGTGGAATCATACCTGAATCATAGAAGTCAGCTAATTGTTTTTAAAGGGATATTGTCTGAGCCTGTTTCTGTCACATCCAGGATCCCACAAGGATCCTTGGAAGGAAGGATATCTTGGGTCCTTTATTCTCTAAGGCTTTTATTAATGACCTTGTTCATCGACTAAAATGCCCCAACTTACTGTACGCCGATGATTTAAAAATATTTTCCATAGTATGTACTATTAGTGATGCTAAAATTCTACATCATGACCTCGACGCTGCTTCTAAATGGAGTTATGATAATAATAATGTTCTTAAATGTAAACAAATTCATTGTAATTTTTACAAAAAAAAACAAAATATCTTATGAAAATTCTGTTTGTAGGCGTTTGCTTAATAGAGAAAATCACGCGAAAGACTTGGAAGGTGTCATATTCGATGGGAAATTGTTCTTCATAATAAAAGCTCAAAGATGTTAGTATTTATCCTTTGCAATACCAAACGATTTAAAAGGGTCATAGTCTCATTTATCTATCTGATTCTCTTGTTGGAAGCATTTTAGAGTATGGAGCTGTTATATGGTCCCCATTCTACGCAGTGCATATGAATCATTTAGAAAGCATACAACGAAAATTCTTAAGAAGTGTTTCCTATCACCAGGGTTTACCTCAGGCAAATTACCTCACTACTTGGACAGATTGGACAAGTTTCATATGCAAACATTGGAAACCAGGCGTAAGCACTCCGAACGAGTTCATAAAATTGTCCACTTCGTTGTGGGTTCCCCATCTCGGCTAGCATCAATTAATTTCACTACGAGTGATAGGTCCCGTGACTGTCACCCTGAGTTATTTTCACTAAAGGTTTACCATAACAAAACATCGTACTATAATCCAGCGGTACGCATGTACCGCCTATACAACGTTATAATCTGAGATAATACTGATATCGACGTCATGAACTCTAATCCCGGTGCCTTCCGGTGCCGGTGCAGAAGGAGTGTTCACAATATTATTTAGTGATATCTATACATTTAGTATATATAATCAATATTAGTGCATTAGCGATTTTATTTTAATGTCATTAAACATTATTTGTTATATATATTTTGTTTTTATGTTAAGTATTCTTATTTTTGTTTTGTATGTAAGGTTAAACATAATAATGTAGTATACCTACATTTTTTTATATTGACTATTTATTTAAATATTTTTAAATTTAATTTATTAACATAAGTCATTATGTCTAAAATTTGTTCCACAGAACCATTGTTAATTTTAGGACGCATGTTGTTGGAGTACAAACTGTATCCTATACTTATACCTAATTTATTATATGAACCATGTAAATGTACTCTATTGTGGGTCTAAATACACATCTCAGCACCCGTCACATGATACACCAAGGTCTCTAAAAATAAATTAGCACACACGCTGCCTCGCCCGCCTCCACGACCCTAATATTTAGGTCGAGTACTTTAACAAATTTTTCACCAGAGGCTCGCGAGTCGAGTGATTGCTTCACCGCCGCCTCTCGACGGACGATTGAGGTTTAAAGTTTATGCTTTGAATGAATTTAGGGAACGTGTATGAAATATGGAACTTGGTATTGATTCAATGCCTTCTCAGGTCATAAACTGGATTTGAATTTAAGTGGGATCTGAATATCTGTAGAATTAATACTAAGCAAAGTTTTATGCTAAAAATGTTTGAGTTTGTATTCAGGATGTTTTTGCGGTGTTTGGTTATAAAGGATAATAAGTTTGTTCTTGTTTTGATTGTTCTTGTTTGATTTGATTTCAAAGAAAAAGAAAGTTCTCAGTCTCACCTGTATCATATTTGTCCACGAAAAAAAATCACCTTCAATAAACTACCAAAGCCTGTGTCGTCTGTTTTTAATTTTGAATTGCTACCAACTTTAAAAACTAAGTAGCGTATAAAAAATTATTCTGTATTTTTCAGTAGTCCAGTTTTTTGAAGACTATAGACTACGTTCAATAGCTACAGTGAGGCCTTGTCCTGGTGGCTCGCTGCCACACCAGGGCCTGCTAGTGTGTAGTGTTGCTCACCGACGACGTTGAGCTGCACGAAGTGGCTCATCTTGGGCTCGGTGCCGACCTGGCACTCGTACACGCCCGCGTCGCGCGCCTGCACGTACTTCACCTGCAACACCGCCACACACCGGCGTTACACACTGCTCTCCTAGAACACTTGTCGATCAAATTGATTAAACTTTCCGACATTAAAAGCTCCGCCACCGGTAACCAACAACACTGTGTACAAAACATACTCGTATTAACTTCCAAGACTGAAGAACAAACGCCTGTATTAATCACACAAATATCTGCCCTCACCGGGAATCGAACCCAGAACCTCTTGTAATGGCGACACCTTGAGAACGGCTTACAGACCACTCGACCAGGTAGTCAGGACCGTCAGGATGTGTGTGTAATATGAGGGTGGTGACCTGCAGCGTCCAGGTGTCGGTGGCCTCGACGAGGAAGGCCTGGAAGCGCTCGTCCGCGATGAACGTGAAGCGGTCCACCGTCAGGATGTGTGTGTAATATGAGGGTGGTGACCTGCAGCGTCCAGGTGTCGGTGGCCTCGACGAGGAAGGCCTGGAAGCGCTCGTCCGCGATGAACGTGAAGCGGTCCACCGTCAGGATGTGTGTGTAATATGAGGGTGGTGACCTGCAGCGTCCAGGTGTCGGTGGCCTCGACGAGGAAGGCCTGGAAGCGCTCGTCCGCGATGAACGTGAAGCGGTCCACCGTCAGGATGTGCGCGTCGCGCCGCCGGATCCACGACACCGACTTGTTGCTCAGCTGACGCACCTGAAGAACGAGTACATTTATTTCACAGTGCGTCGCCTTTACTCTTGGTGAAATTGATCTAGACCTTGGTGTTTCGAACAAGTGATCTATTACAAAAAGTGATTAGAAATAAAGCAGAGTTCTCAGGGACTTCTATTCTTATGAGCGTGCATCTGGGGTCGGTGCTAGGAACATTGCTCATTCTTATTTACTTAACTTAATCTGGCATTTTATTCGTCGATGCTATTTATATTGTATTCAGGTTTGAAATAATAATGTAACTAGTATTTGTAAGTCATTGTTGTCATGAAATACTTATCTTGTTTGTTAATCACGTCACGACCATAATATTATTTAAGGAAACTAAAGGTCTAGTTGTGCTATTTTAAGAGTTCATTTAATATTATTGTAATAAAATGACTGTTTGTTTCTGAAATAAATAAATATTTGAGAAGATTGTACTTAATCAAGAGGAGCTGAGGGATGTAATGTAACCTAGGAAGTGAATGCGATGTAGTAATGTACCAATCGATGTAGTAATGTACCAATCGGTGCGCACCTTGCAGGGCAGGTAGGCGTGCGTGCCGAGCTGCGCGGTGATGTTGTTGGGCGCCGCGGGGTCGAAGTAGGGGCCCGTGTACAGTCCCACGTAGCGCTTGGCCACGCGCCCGCCGGGTGCGCCGGGCCCGATGCCAGGTCCGTCGGGCCCGATGCCAGGTCCGCCGGGCCCGGCGCCAGGCCCACCAGGCCCGGCGGGCACGCCGCTCGCCGCCGCGCCAGACACTGAGCCGCACGACAGCACTGCGGATAAATACAGGATACGTTAGAAATCATGCTCGATTGAGACTATGTTAATTTTGGCATCTCTACACAACTAGGGATTGACTCGGCAGTTTTCTATTTCTAACTAATATCTTAAATTCCAATATGTACTGATCAATTTATTACTGTATTGATATATTTGAAACATAAAGTCCATTAATAAATTTTATATTTAGTTCGCATCGTGGGTGCCTCGCATGTAGTTTGGCATCAGTGTTATCAGCTGAAGGCGTCCCCGCCGCCAGGAGTCCTGTATTCCGGGCGGAAGCGTAACGCGGCGGCGGCGGCCGGTCCGGCGGCTCCATTTCCATTCCCGATTTCCGGCGGTGGCTCAATAAAAACGAGATTTATGTGAGAGGCCGCGCGGGGACGCGCCACATTCACGCGAGGGACGCCGCACACTCACGCGATACGGGCTTAGGCATTAAACAAGTTTTATCACTCGGTACTTCGGTCCTTTTTGTTACGATTGACGACTCGTTGGAGGTGTCAGATGGTCAACACTACGAGTAAAATGTTCCTGTTTGTATTTGAGCAAGCGTATATTATAAAAGTCATTAGATTAGGGATACTGCTCAATATAGTAGAAGTAGTAAAACAATATCATTAATATAATATTATCATTGGAGGGTCCAAACGAGCTGATGGGTTTTGTCCATAGAAAGTATTACGGTATTATTATTTATTTAGTTTTATGTTGTCATTTTTCCTCAGTTTCTCGTGAATTATTTTATTGTGAACTAGCTGTTGCCCGCGACTTCGTCCGCGGTTACTATGGTTTTTAAACTATCCCACGGGAACCCTTTAATTTTCCGGAATAAAAAGTATCTCAGATGTTGACCAGGGATATAAAGTATCAGCATGCACAATTTCATTAAAATTGGTCACGCCATTTCGGAGATTAGATTAGATTAGATTAGAACAAAAAATGAAAAAAAATTTTTTTTTTGTATTTTCCCCTTTTTTTACATCTCCTGACTTGGTTTTAAGCAATTTTTTTCTATGTACATTTGACCTTCACAATTTTATTATATGTTTAGATATCTCTCGCTTCACAGGGTCCCGGCGACGGCAAGAGGCTCGCTCCGTGAGACATGGGGACTTCAACATTTTCGGCGAAACTGCGCTGCCGCACAAATGTGGCATTAATATCGTAGCCGCCAGGATACACTGATCAGATCATCTACTCACTGCCAGCCCAAGTGTGCTCCTGCACCACGAGCACCGCAAAAACAGAAGAGCAAAGTAATAAATATTGGGTCCTTACCTATGAAATTGGTGTTTTTTTTTTTTTTTAATATTTTGTCTGTAACTATTAAGATTCAGAGTATTCCTAAAAAATAATTACCTCGTCTAAAAATAGACTATATTTTTGAGCTCTTTTGATTTGTTTTGATAATTTGTTGTAAGTTTAATTGTGTTAAAATTGGACACGGAGACAACTCATTTTAAGTGCCTCCCGAATACATCATTTGATTTGCATTCACTTAAAAACTATAAATAATTTTTATGAAGAGCGATATCACACATATTGCTAAAGCTTGTCTAATGATACATGCCAAATATTATTATCTTTGGATTTGTCGTTGTGAAGAAAACTGAAAAAATGTTAGTATGGAAAATGCAGAATTTTCAAAATCTCCATACAAAACGCCAATTTCATAGGTAAGGACCTAATATGCAAATGAATCATTTGATATATTGTATCTTGTGGGCGCGGTATTTATTGCTGCCTTCGACTTGCTCCACTCGAGGGTATGTGATGATCAAACAAGTCATTAAATTATCATAAATAATAACTACCCCGCTGGGCTGATGGCGCTGACACTTCATATCTTTATTTGTAGTGAAAGACGAAACACTGAATTTAAACTAAAAATCTTGATGAATTGATGCGATTTATAGCATACTCGTATGAAACAAGTTTACGAATGTCTTGATAGATCGAAATTATTTACGTCATCTTTTCATAAAAGAATCATTCTGAAAAGAAATAATAAGACAGTCAGCAAATTTTCACCGTGACATTAACATTAATTTTCTGGAAAATATGTCAATAAGAATCTTATTTCTCTTTCTATTTTTCATAAAGATATCTATTCACGTTTAATTTTAATGGGATTTTTAAATTAAAGAGCATAATTATTAATCACCAATCACGATGCCTGTTTCCCCAAAAAAGTAGTGAAAAGTACGTGCTAAAAGTGATTCCGTCAACTCAATTGTAACTTGTAACCAGCGGGGAATGAACCGGCAACCTCTTGAACAAGCAGTGCCTTTTTCCCACTAAGCCCTCTGCTTCGCTAGCTAGCATAATTTCATTAATTGTCACAGAGAAACCAGTATAATATACATGTCGTTGGCCCATTGTGCATTGTCACGAATCTGTGTTTCGAGGTTTCCAAATTAGCATTTGGTATATCGCTGGAGTTACCGCATCAAAGTGTGTCAAACAGCAAGTTGCAGCGCGACGTCGCGCGACGCCGGCCGCCGCGATCGGGTATCGATTGCTGCGTTTAGTGCAGGGCTATTTGCATGTCGTGTGCTACATTAACTGTATGGTGGAACGACACCTATGTTGATGATACGAGCGGGTGGGCACGTATTTATGGTTGTTACTATCATTATTCTGAATTGATAGATGACAAGCTCCATTGAGTTGTGAATCTTCCCTACAATATTGAATATAAAGTAACCATCTTCTCAGTTGGATCTCAGTTGGGCGACCTAGGCATTGTGATCTAGAATGCTTTAGTGCTATGGAAGACAAGTGAAGCCGTAACGGCTGCAATTATTATTATAGACCAGCGAATGTCACACATTCGCTGGTCAATGTTATTTATCATATTCCTCATGTGTTCCTCACGAGTGACCTTGTACCCAGCAATAGGACAAAACTAACAGCTTGTCACCACATCGAATGCTTGAAGCAGTGAGAGGATAATGTATAGTCTAATCTAAAAGCTGACATATCGTCACCCAATTTTTTTTATTTGGTAAAGTATGTTTTTTATTTGGTAGCTCATTTCTTCCATTCTTTTTTATCGTGTATCATGTCAGTGATACCCTTGTGATATGACAGACGGTGACGGTGTGAGGGGGTGCAGCGGGTGTAGGGTGTAGGTGCGGGGCGCGGTAATCAATCAGCGGCAGCGCTGGCGCCGCGCCAGCCGCGGGCAGGGCCGCCGCACACTGCGCTGCGGCAAATGTTTAATTGTTATTGTACCGTTTTAATACACGCATAATATATTTAGTTATGTCACTGATGTTATATACGAGCTATTCAGAGTACAGTTTTATAGCATTTAACTACTCGTAATAGCATAGTAGACAGCTAGGCATCTCCTGGCTGCGGGCAATGTGGACTTGATGATTTCGGAATACAAATCGATACTAATATTATAAGTGCGAAAGTAACTCTGTCTATCTGTCTGTCTTGCTTTCACGTCAAAACTACTGAACCCATTCAATTGAATTTTGGTACACAGATAGTCTAGAAACTAAGAATGGACATAGGTTACTTTTTATCCCGATATTCCCATGGGAATGGGTACCGCGCGGGTGTAACCGTGATTTTTAATATCTACGCGACCGGGTCTTATGTGACATATTCCGTCAAAATGTTATTTCATTACAATTTTTCTCGGAATTGTAAAAAAATGACACGACAACAGAGATTTTTCACCATGACAACAATTAATCAGATGACAATGACAAGAAATGTTATTTTCATTATTTTCATAATTAGAGGTTTTGGTTTCACTATTTGCTAATAAGAAGTAGGAATGTAATGATGAGCACTTTGTAAAAAAAAATGCAGTGTTAACTAACACAATTTTTTTTGTAAGCTTTTATCGGCGTGAAATCAATAGCCACGCGAACGACGTCGCGGGCACAACTAGTAAAATATAAATTATTAATTATTTATAGTATTCTCATTTATTTACAAACGAAATTATTGGCAAAGTGGGTGTGTGTAATGCAACTCTGCCTACCCCGTCGGGGATCATCATCATTATCCTGCCCTTTTCCCAATTTCATTTGGGGTCGGCGCAACGAGTCTTTCTCCTCCACTCTCCCCTATCACACGCCATATCAACATTCACTCCCAATCTAGCCATGTCCTCATTCACACAATCTATCCATCTCTTCTTTGGTCTTCCTCTCCCTGCATTACCATCCACTCTCATATTCATAACTCTTCTCGTTACATGCTCATTCTCTCTCCTCAAAACATGTCCACACCACGACAGCCGCTTTTCTCTCAACTTCTCTATCACTGGAGCAACTTTCAGGCATCCCCTGATATACTCATTCTTCACTCGATCAATCTTCGTCACTCCACACATCCATCTTAACATACGCATTTCGGCTACATGCAATCTATTTTCATCCATCTTTTTCATAGCCCAACATTCCGATCCATACATAACAACAGGTCTTATGATGGTTTTATATATTTTCCCTTTCAATCTAGGGGAAATGCGTGGGTCGCATGTAGTTCCCGTGACCTGTCGCCATTTCATCCATCCTGAGCTAATTCTTTGCTTGACGTCTCGATCTATTTCCCCGTTATCCTGCAAGATTGAACCCAGATATCGGAACTCCGAACAGACTGGCAAACGTGTTCCGTCGAGAGTAACCGGACAGGGATTGGAGAGACCGCCAAAATCGCAGTACATGTACTCAGTCTTTGTTCTGCTGAGCTTAAGGCCCACATTCTCCAGTCTCTGTACCCACCCATCCAGCCTGTCTTGAATCCGGGATCCGTCTTCGTCTGCAAGGACAATGTCGTCAGCAAACAGCATGCACCAAGGGGCCTCGTCCTGTAAATCCGATGTCAAAACATCCATAATTAAGAGGAAGAGGTAGGGACTTAACGCCGACCCTTGGTGCAAGCCAACCGCCACTCCGAACTCATCTGTGGTCCCTGCAGCCGACCGAACATGGGTACTAGCTTTGACGTACATCGCTCGAATTAGCTCCACATACTTACCAGGCACACATTTCTCTTTCAAAGTCCACCACAAAACCTCACGGGGTACACGGTCGTATGCCTTCTCCAAGTCCACGAATACCATATGTAAGCTCCTCCGTGCTCGTCTGTACTTTTCGCACAATTGTCGGAGCGAAAATATGGCATCCGTGGTTCCACGACCAGGCATAAACCCAAATTGGTTTTGTGTTATCTGACATTCATCTCGCAATCGCTTCTCTATCACTTTCTCCCATACTTTCAAACTGTGTGACATGAGCTTTATCCCTCGATAGTTGTTGCATTCCTGTACATCCCCTTTATTTTTATAGATGGGCACGAGTGAGCTATGGCACCATTCATCTGGAATGACCTCTTCTTGCAACAACTTATTGAAGAATAAAGTCAGCCACCTACATCCATCTAGGCCCAAACACTTCCATACTTCCACTGGTATCCCATCAGGTCCTAGAGCTTTCCTGTTTTTCATACCCCTCACAGCCACTCTCACCTCATCTATTTTCACCTCATTCACTAGCCCTATATTAGTCCGCACTTCACCTAATGTTCCCGACCACACATTCTCTTCATTCATCAGCTTTTCAAAATATACCTTCCATCGCTCTTTTACATTCTCATCCGTAGTCAAAATCTTCCCCGTTTCATCTTTCATACACTTCACATGCGTAATGTCTCTTGCACTCCTTTCCCTTTCACGCGTAATTTTGTACAGGCACTTTTGGCCCATTGGACTGTCAAGAGCGTCATAAAGCTTGTCTTGAGCTTTTGCTCTCGCTACAGCGACAGCTTTTCTTGCCTCTTTCTTGGCGCTGTTATAGGCCATTTTCATCATCTCTTTTATATTCTCGCTTCCGTCCTTCGCTTTTTGCCAAACTTTAAATGTATTCTTCTTCTTTTTTAACGCCTCTTGCACATCCTCGTTCCACCACCATGTATCTTTTTTAATCACTCCTTTTCCTTTCGTAACCCCAAGTACGCTTTTTGCTACGTCTTTTATACACCCTGACATCTCGTTCCAACAGTCATTCCCCAGTCTTTCTTCCATGCCACCCATTTCTATTATTTTCCTCAGCACTTGCACTCTAAACTTCTCAACAAAATCTCCATTCTGTAGCAAGTACCATCTAATTTTCGGTTGGGGCCTTGTCTTAGACTGACGAATGTGGACGCGTAATTGCAGCTCCATTATAAGTAGCCTATGCTGGGAGACTAAAGCCTCTCCAGGAACAACCTTGCAGTCTTTCACACAATTTATGTTTTTCCTCCTTACTAGAAAGTAATCGATTTGGGTATTATAATTACCACTTTTGTAGGTGATGAGGTGTTGATCAGCCTTTTGGAAAAAGGTGTTGACGACTGCTAAGTCCAAGGCACAAGCTGTCTGCAATATGGCTTCTCCTTCTACATTTCGCGTGCCAAAGCCCCACCCTCCATGCACTCTTTCGTATCCTATACTCATTCTTCCAACATGACCGTTCAAATCTCCTCCAATAAGTATTTCTTCACATACCGGCACATCCATTACCATTGCATCAAAATCCTCCCAAAATTTCTCTTTCATTTCTCTATCGTCGCATCCACGCTGAGGCGCATACACACTGGCAATGTTTAAAACAAGGTTTTTGAACATTAACTTTACAACTATTATACGGTCACTCATTCTCTTTACATCCGTCACACATTCCTTCAGGTTCCTGTCTAGCACAACACCCACACCGTTCCGTTTACCATTACTTCCACAATAATAAAACTTGTATCCTTCCCCAATCTCTCTTGCTTTCGTTCCTTTCCACTTCGTTTCTTGTAAACATGCCACATTTATTCTTCGTCTCTTCAAAACATCCGCTAACTCCATTCCTTTACCAGTCATAGTCCCTACATTCCAACTAGCATACCTCAGTTTTTCTTCCCGGACTAACTTCTTACGTCGCACCCGCCCTGGTAGATGCGACAACCCTTGTCCATTTCCCACAGGTGCCGGGTGCTGCCCCTGCGCGTCGCCTAAGGGGTACGCCCTAACCCTCTCACTCATCCTTATGACACTCATTTCTCATTGCAAAAGGATTTGGCTGTTGTTTTATGACCGGCCGCCTGCCTGACATCAACCCTCCTTGGGAATGCTGTTGTTGGTAGTTTACCCACCACCATTGGGTGACCTCAAGGCGACAGATGGATTTGCACCAAGGTCGAGGGGCTCTTAGTCGGCTTTTACGACACCCATGAGCGGAATTGGGGTGGGAGTATTCTCATACCCGCTCCCACGCGGGTCACGGGAAACAATAAATATAAATATAGCTACGAATAGTCCTAAACGAGTGATTGTGGTCAATCCTTCAAGTACAAACAAAATGATAAGAAATAACTTAATTGGAGTATCTTTGAAACACCTGAGTATCGTGCAATGCTAACTTCGTGATAATCTGAATAATACAATACATTATGTGAGTGAAATACTATAAATTATTTCTTCTGTGTCACAGATTAAGTTCATTTTACATTGTAGAACCAAACAAATACACGAGTGTCGAAAGATATCAATCGGGAAGTTTTACTTGATTTAACTGATTAATATTTATGTCTTTGGTTTCCAATCTTAAGCTTATAATAATAATTATTATGTTATAAATTTGAATCCGACTCCAATGATTGACTAGAATCTGCTCCTACCCCGTCGGGGATATAGGCGTGAAAATATTGTACTTATATTCTCATGTAAGGTATCTATCTATAGTAGTGCTTATTTATAATTTTGTGTTTTCACATGATACTTGTATTATATCTATAAGGCCGGACTATGTATTGGATTTCATCAGTCCCACATTTCATATTGCATAAATCAAAAGGGTGACCTCTTACTGTCTACTACGTCTCTGTCTGTCTGTGTACTACGTTTGCAGTCGCCTGACAAAACCAGTTTAAAACAAGTTACAGTCGCCATGTGCGCGGCGGCCCTTACCGCAGTCCCGTCAGCGGCTGGCGCTCGCTCCTACAATGCCATATTATTATCCTCCGAAGCTTTCTGTGGACGCGCGACCTCACCAAGTTAATGAACCTGATTCATGTATTATCGTTGTGGTCCGCACACGCGTTGCCGGGACCCATTAAGCCGTGTTAAATAAAGAGAAGGTACGCACAACTGTTTATTGCGGAAAATAAATATTCCATGCGGTGTTTAAAACTCATTGCAATATGTAGTCACGAGGATGAACATTTAAATACTTTTGACAGTAAATGGCTTCTATTACAAGCGGATAAAGATGATTATTGCTCAAAAGTGTATACATGTTCGCCCGTGACTGTCTTTCTCAGGGTGTGGGTGTTGACTAATCTTGTATATTCTGAAGGTGAAAGTTCAGTGTCCTCTGTGGAGTTGCCAAACAGTATGTTGTCCATATCAGATAGGCGGTGAGCTACTTGAGGCACGTGTTAGGGCTAATTACATATCAAAGATATGTTGGGGTCACACGCAAATAAGTGTATTTAAAAATAAATAAATTAATGAAAACAAATTTAAAATCTTTGAAGGAAAGTCCTAGACTTGGCGTGAATACGAGTGCTGTATTTCAACTGAAGATCAAGTTCTCATAACGTGACACAAATTGTCTCAAGCAAATACTAACATGATTACATAGATGGATTGTTGTGGTGACGTCATCAGCCTCCTGCGAAGACCCGACGCGTCATCAAGTAGTGTGAGCAGACCGTTTGGCGGCATCGCTCGATCGATGTTTCGTCGACAGCCTTAATAGGCTAATAATAATATGTGCAACAGACACAGTAATTGTACATCAGATGCCATTTTAAACTGTTTTTTAAGGCAAAGATATTCACAGTTCTACTGAGCGAGTCTCACACAGCTACCGCTTAGCCAGCTAGGATCCGCACAGGATACCTTCTCGAAATGTGGAGATACTAGCCCAGTTTGAGCGCTCCGGTACAGGTTTACTCCGCATGATACGCAACTCAGCCGGGATGGAGTCTGCGGCATTCAATTTGATAGTCAATTACATTATACAGCTTAAGTGATTAAAATTGGATCACTGTTGATTTTTTATCGAAATAACTCCAAATTAGGTTAATAATACACTTTACTTGCCAGTTAATCAGTTGAATTGCATACGAGTACGTTGGTCATGGGATTAATTCATTTATTAATTATATAATTAAACAGTGTGGCGTACATTCTCCCACAGCCGCCGCACAGAGTTTGAATTAAACTGAAATACAATTATTATTTGTTATAAAAACCGCACACCTTGACTGCCTTGTGTATTTGCATTGCCAACTCTCCTCTACATGGAGACTGAGCCATATCAGACAAAACATAATGTGTTTACATAATCCTAACTTCTCAGGGACACAAGTATCATGTATTATTTATTTATTAATGAAAATGAAAAGGTGACTGGAAATAAAGTGAATATACTGTATGCACCGAGGATACATCAACACATTAATATTTGATGAGTGCGAGTTGCACCTTCGGCTCCGTCTAGACGAGCACACGCGGCTCCGGCGTCAGCCACAATCAATATGGATGTCTTGCCGCGAGTGTGGCGGTTCCAGCAGTGATTATCCCACCATAATAATATAGGCAGTAATAGCTGAGGGAAAATGGCTATGCTATTGCAAGAGGTTCGATACCCACCTGTAGCAGTTTAAATAAAAGTAAAGTACAGTATATTGTGAATATCGCCTGATCACTGTACTCGCAACAAGCACGCTCAATGTAAAATAGGACTTAAGCATAAGCAGCCTACGCCTTTGTAGATATTTATTTATTCTTAATTGCTCACACTTAATTAGAATTGAAAGTAAGCATATGATACACGTTTGAAACGGGCGGCCTTATCGCTAAAACTAGTGTCTTCATGATGTACAGGTTTATCATGGAAATCTACATTAGATGGCAAGGTTACATACATTGATACATATAATCATGACTATTATCCCCTAAGGGTTAATCAGAGACATAAGCACTGCAAAAGCAGTCCGCGCTTGTCCAAGCAGTGAATGCACTCAGCGTGACAGGTTGGTGAGCCCGTCGCTGTAAGCTATTGGATGGTTGTGCAGTTCTAAGTCCATTGGTCGCCTATCCAATGGCAAGGTTGTATAATGTGTAAGAACTTGGTTCTAGGCGTGATGATAATTAAGTATGTTGGATTTATTCATATTGTATTTATGAGAAAATTATAGCAGCGTCTCAGCTTGAAACTCAGTCGAACTTTATTTCACGTTTTACAATAACGTGGTATAAGTGCTACGTAAGCTGTAGCAAGTCCCAAAGCTACGACAATTTGTAGCTCCGTAACGTCGTAGCACTTACACCTACGGTCCGTAGCATTATTTTACAGAGAATTCAATGTGCTACGTAATTTCGTAGCAGTGTTTGTACTGCATAAGCGGTAAGCTGTGCTCCGTCGTAGTAAATCAGCGTGCGCTGAAAGATTTCACAAGTTACACGTCGGAGGCCAGTTAGCTTCGGCTGTTTATCGAGCGAGCGAGCGAGGAACTTTGTATAAATAAAACTACATTGATAAATGGCAGTACATTTTAGTAGAACCATTAAATTCTCATTTCTATATCGTTACAGAAGCTTTGGCTCGGGCTTCACTACTTTTAAAGACATAATTTTAAATCTCGCTACTTTTATGTAGTGATATTAATTTTTACCGAGATTATGAATGTCAATGGAAGTTTAAAAGTTCCACCAATGATGAAAATAAATAAGGTTGGGATAAAGGCTTATGCCACTGCTCCGTCGGTGTGGACCATCACACCAGTGCCTTGTGGAGGGGTGAACGGTGAACTGGTGCGATGCGTATATTGATCATTGGTATGGAGTGAACAATGAACGACGACTTACAACTCTAAAGCATGTCCTTATGTACTAGGCTTGCCAGCAATCAACCTAGGACATTGCATCTTATCGTGGCGTGACAGAATCTGCTGACATAGCAGACGTGACCACGATTAGATGCAACGATAGTGGGTGCCGCATTCCGGCACAGAATAGCACAGAATACAACACAGCTCTAAAAACATGGATTGGTACACAATGAGAAGACGGACGGAAGTGAACAAAAGAACGGAAGATAGTGAATCCTGTTGTGTTAATACTGTTTGAGTGGGCGAAGGGTACAGAAATATTACGGATTAATGTATCAGAGACATAGACCACTTGCAGGATATTTTAAACCAAGTTTAAATGTGGGTGTTGAACACCTCTACCTACCCCTTCGGAGAAAGAGGCGTGATGATATGTTTGTTGTCTGTTTTAAAACTCGATTTTGTCAGTTCTTGATAATTTCACTATGGCTGAAATGTCAAAATTTCACAAAATCTAGTTTTAAATCTCGTTTGAATTTTAGTTTTTGAAATGAGGCTTAATTTAAAGGGAGTTTGCAATAATCCAGTCGTAAATCCTCAAACTTATGTTTCTGTAAAATTGATTTATTTACAAAGCACTATAATTTCCACCGGAGGTGAACATTGTTTCTTTATTGTGTATAATAAAATGCTGTGTTACATGAAACAATGTATCGTTTGTTTACGAGCGGCCGCCGAGCATCGGCAATTGTTTTCTCTTTAGGTTTATGTGTGCGCCGGAGCCGGCGAGGTATTGTGGCCGCTACACGATACGTTAACTAGGGTGTTGTATTATAAAACAAATCAGTACATTAATAATGTAGCGGTAATAATGAACTTCTATTAGTGCTGACGGTACTCAGTGGCGTACTGGGTAGTAGGCTTTGGTGTTCGAACAAAATTACCTTCGCCATGGTCAGGCCGTAAATAGGAGACCAAAACTATGTGATCTTGAACTCCTCCGTGCTTCAGAAGGCACGTTAAGCTGTTGGTCCCGGTCGCTATTGCGAAAGTTTCTACTCACTTACATAACATACTCTTCCAGTGTTTGTTTCCATGAGGAAGGCCTGTGCCCAGCGTTGGAACGCATATGTGATGAGCTTTTACTTCAGATAAAGCTATTGGTAGCCCTGTGGGGGCACGATACACTGCCTTAATTTGCTCGTGGAGCGAGTTCATTCTCAATAATCCCGGCGTCGAGTTAATGACCCGCGGCGCAGCGGAGTGGATACATCATAATGGCCGCCCGAATGGACTAATAAATTTTGAGTGAAATATACGGCGGCGAGCGATCCCGCGAAGCAAAGATTACGGCGGTGACAAATGCGGCTCGCTGCGGGCTCGGGGCCGCGGGCCGCTCCAACTTACTTGTCTGAGGCAGTTTGGGAACTACGTACACATATTCTAAACTCCACTCATGATGTAGGTTACAATGCCTTAAGCAGGGTTCGCGGCCAGTTCTCTGCTTGTTAAGTTTCCTTATTGTTTAAAATACAAGTTATGTAGTGTTGCGTGTTCTGAACATCGCTTGTCTTACTGTGATCGTTGTATGGGAAAAGTCCTTTTTTATCGTAACATATCAGCCTCTCCTTTCAGGGAAATATGCGTAGTCAAAAGCCATATAGGTGTACTGGTGGGATCCGGGAGTGCCAATAAAAAGATGCCATGAAAAGATTTTTTGTGGGCTAGGGGGCAAGATAGACTCACAATACCAAAGGAGTTCCACAGACAATTCCACAGTTTGGTTGTGTGAGATGTGACGAAATATAGTAATGACGCATCTTTATTAATATACACAAAGTGCACGAGAGGGCCCAGAAGCACAACTTCATTCTCTGTATAAAGTGAGACAAAGAAACAAAACAACAGTAATGCTAATTTATTCTTAATACAACATAAAACCACGTAAAGCATTGTGGAGCAAAATAATTCCACTGCAGGCGCAAGTCGGCAATAAAATCGCGTTCTGTTCGTGAGCGCGGACTCGGCAATAGCCTTTGATGCTACTTGTTGTGTAAACGTTACAGTCCGACTTCGATGTAAATTGAGCTATTCGACAAAAAGCAATGTAAATGTTTATGTTTGCCGCGAACAGGCGAGGCGCTACACTACTTTCATCAAAAAGCATCAAGCTACGATTCCTTTCAATACCCAGTACTCTCTTTTTATGGAAACAAATTACTAACACAACGTACACACGGAACAACCAGTCCAAATCAGCACTTTACGCGCAACTGTTATGGATAACAAGTGCATTTGATAACAATCTCTTCAGATCGAACGACGTATTATAAAGTGAAGCAATAACAATGTCTGCTTACTGTCAAAACATATTCAGTCGTGGCATTTCACAATAGTCTCGTAGATGTCAAAAATTTTGCCAACACAGTTCGATACGGAGGTCTTGTTCCGAGTAGGAAAGACTCATAAAGTTTAATTTTCCTTTTATACAATGTTGTTTACAAATTCAGTTAGGAGATGTCAAAAACACGATTGATTATTATATTATTGTGAGTAATTAATGTTTGAGGATATTAATAAGTTATTTTTTTTATGGTACTTATAAGTTGGCGAGTCGGTGGCGTGGGGGCTGCAACATTTTGGTATTGAAATAACTTTTGCAGTGACTTGTATCTTGGGTTGATGTGAGCAAATATCGGGTGCTTCGTAAGACGCATCTTTCCCGGTGGCTGCTAGTGTGGTCTCTTCTTCATCTTGTAACGTACCACATTAATTACTAATAAATTATCTTTAACTTTAAACGACATAAAAACTAATGGAAAAATAACTACTCTTGAAGGATGTTCGATCGGTAAACTTGTTTACTTTACCATAAATATCAAAAAATGATTCTCGTGATTGAGGATATCAAGCTATCAAACACCACCTGACACATCGACAAACCACCGAATGGGGACGAACTCTCAAATACCACAAAACTGTCACTGTAGCCTCATCCTCCTTTTTAAATGCCAAGATTATTGCGTATAACATAAATTCAACATTTTCCTTTCAGGTGAGTGATTATTTTTATGCTCAATTGATGTCATTATTCAGCTAAACAGCAGCGCACAAAGCGGAACTTTATGTTCTCGAGTAACAGCAGGTGACGCCGGTCGCCGCCACGCGCTTGAATATATCGCTTTCAATTCTGTCCGACAAAGAGCTCTTTGGTGCTTGATTTTTAACGCAAATTTTAAATTTTGCATAATTTTTAAAATGTTCAATTGAATTGAGGCAGCGATAGCCTGGTTAGGTAAATTACACTCAATCTTGAATTTGTTCAGTAAACTTATTTTACAATACAGATTGTGAACGTCAGTTTGCCAAAAGTTCATTAGCTACGACAAGAACGGTCGAAGAAGGAATCGAACAAGAGATCGCTGATTCAGTCGACTGTATCACTGAGTTTGAGAGTGAATATAGGTTGCCTCAAACATTGCCCGGTGCAAGGTTAAACGGGGAATTTAAGCATAACAGGCGTACTGGTATATGTTTACATTTTTACGTACCCCCTTTCTTCCATAAGCGAGATTATTATGTGATAAACATCTTACTAATAAACATATAATCACGCCTTTTTCCCCGAAGGGGTAAGCAGAGATATGTTCCCCATGTAACAGGTGGTGAGCCTTTGCCGCGTACCGGCTACAAATTGAGGCAAGGGATATTGTACGAACTGTCCATAATTTTTTTGAACTGTCCATGTTTTATTCAAACTCAGTGGCGGCGGCGGTGATATCGAACCCGCGAGTCAGCCTCGAACGAGTAGTGTCCCGTCCGCCCCAAACAGGGTACCGCTGCCTCATGATATGTTATGTCTAATTAAATTAATGGAAGAGAATAAATGTACGTTATATTTATTACTTAGTCTTGCGAGCTACTGCCAATTATATTTCTCTACACTACGAGGTGTTGTCGCTTGTTATATAAATTCATCGTAAATATTTTATTGTTCGACGTACCGGCTTAACAAAACAATTGTAGCACCTATGCTCAAAGGTGTAGGTTCCATAATCGTGTAAATACTGCTTTGACACGCCCGCCGAGTCGTTTGCGTGTTTACTGTCGTCGAGAAATAAAAAATACCCCACGTAAGGTAACACGATCAAAAGCGAATATGAAAGGAAATGTGATCAGTGAATTTGGGAGACGTTAAAATTTGAGTCCCGCGCGGGAGCCAGGCGACGCGTCGGCCGCGCGCCGCCGAACGAATACAATAGTTTTCCAGCTCATTTTCTTTATATTACACCCAGCGCTAGACATGGATTTTGATCAACAATATTTACCTATACATATATAACAACATAATACACGTCTTCAAGACTACACTCTCAAAGGGACAGACAGCGGTTCTTAGATTCGTAGTTTCCTGTCCTCGTCGTCACCACCCAAGGTCCTGCTGCTGGTACAGCCCTTCGTAAAAGAGAAACACCTGAGAAGATAAAGGGCTATAACTACCGCGCTGGCCCAATGCAAAATGGTGAGTAGATAAGGTTACCAATCGTCTCGGACAACTGCCTTGACGTGCCTACCAAACAAAGTACGGCGGTGCTCGAGATCTCAAAGTTTCGGCCACCCATCCACGGACTGACCATGGCAAAAGTATCATTGTTTAATATCGACAGCCAATGCGTACGAGCCACTAGACCACGGAGCTCCTCTTTAATGTGTTACATAAGATTTACCGAAATATTAGGTCCTTACCTATGAAATTGGTGTTTTGTATGGAGATTTTGGGGAATTCTGCATTTTCCATACTAAATTTTTTTCAGTTTTCTTCACAACGACAAATCCAAAGATAATAATATTTGGCATCTATCATAAGACAAGCTTAAGTAATATGTGTAATATCACACTTCATAAAAAATATTTATCGTTTTTAAGTGAATGCAAATAAAATGATGTATTCGGGAGGCACTTAAAAAGAGTTGTCTCCGTGTCCAATTTTAACACAATTAAACTTACAACAAATTATCAAAACAAATCAAAAGAGCTCAAAAATATAGTCTATTTTTAGACGAGGTAATTATTTTTTAGGAATACTCTGAATCTTAATAGTTACAGACAAAATATTAAGAGAGAAAAAAAATACCAATTTCATAGGTAAGGAACCAATATAATATATAAAGATGGAAATTCTTAGACATTGAATCTGCAGGCTCATTGTCACAACACAGGCCAGAACATTCTAGAAGAATGTTTGCGTTGATGCATTGTAGAGAGCGATGGCGGCCGGGCCGGCACGTGCGCCTCCAGGCTCGGACTCTAATAAGAAATCCGTCTTCTTTCCTGTTTAATAATACAACAAGGAAGCACATGCCGCTTATGGTGTCGGAAAAAAATAATATGATGCTAAATAAAAGCTAAAAATAATAAAATAACAGGCTTGCAAACAGGCGGTTAACGCATCAGGTATAAATACGACATTATGCTACCTGTTTGACCAGCCCAGAGTTGGAGCACTCCGCCACCCCGCAGGCCGCGTCAGGCCGCTGACAGCATGTTTGTAAGTGCATCACCACAAGTGAGAAGGGTACTTGTATTCGATCGAGGCAACATTCAAAACTTTTGTGTTGTATTTCTTGTGACGATGGTTGCGATAAGAGTAAGGTATTCGAAAAGTAAGTTTCTATCGTCATAGATTATAAATAAATAAATATCTTCAGACATTCACACCTTTCAACTAGCCCCATTTTAATCAAGTAATGCTGCTTGCGTTACGGATACTAGATGACGGATAAATATATTTACCCCCTTAATAATAAACGAGTTATAAGGAAGGAATAGTTATTCAGTGTTTTGTCACTTTCTGACAACTACTGTCCTCTGAATGTCTGACGAAGACAAAACACTGAATAACTATTCCTTCCTTATAACTCGTTTAATAGTAAGGGTGTTAATATATAAACACATATGTAACGCACCCAGAAGCCCCGAAGGCAGCCTGCACACGGACGGCGCTCGGCCTACTCGACCTCGGAGCTCGTCAATAACATAAAAAACATATTATCACCACACCTTTTTTTCTTAAGTAGTAAGCATTGGCGTGAAAATATTTCCCCTGATATAGTTAAGTCATACAAAGGGGTAGCCTTTCGCCATGTACCGGGCACAGCAGAGCGAAGCGAGCGATATTCACGAATAAACTGTACTTTAGTTTTAATTTACTCAGTGGTACAGCGGCGGGGATCGACCATCAGGATTACGGATTTCCATAACAATCGGATGTTTGGCGCGCATACAGCGGTCGTCCTACTTCTATAGTCGGTCACAATTTGTTTCAGATAAAACTCAGCACCGCACAGCCGGCCCGGTGTGCCGCGGCCCGCGCCGCTTCAGTGTCGAGCGTCCTCAGCGCTGTTCTCATAATAAATATTGTATTTGCGTGCGTCGGGACAATTACACTCGAGCCGTTTATACCGGAGCGGCCAAGTGCGTTACTCGAGCAAGCGGCCACGTACCAGTGTCTAATTAGTACACCTATTGTAGATGTATTTTTAATGATCCTTGTATAATAAACGGTGTCTATGTCAAAGAACATACTATGTTTTATTCAACAAAGTTGGCAAATAAGCATATTGTCGACCTGAGAGTACAGTTGCCTTAATTACATGTAGTATTTGCATCAAACGCAAATGCTAAAGGGACCGCACTATACTGCGGTGACCTAAACTGTCGGACCCATTATTATCGTCTTATATGTGTCGGACGGTACGAGCGCTTTCCATACACCGGCTACAGTGCAAGGCGAGTGGTATTCACATTAAACTTTATTAAAATGTTTAATCAAACTTAGTGGTACAGCGAACTCCAAAAATATGTAACCATTTTTGACAGTAAATGACAATTATCACAAGGAAATAAAGGTTGTCTACTCCAAGATGTGTATACATATTTTTGTATTTGACTGTGCAGTGTCGACTTTCCCAACTCGGCCACGTCTGTCATCAATACCACAGTTACTAAAAATCAGGTACTTCACCCCTTTGTGGCTACAGTGAACACCGGTGCTCGCAAACATTAGATATTTCTATTGTGTCTTGTTATCTGGCCATTGGCTAGTTAATTAAAACGCTTCGAGACACAGATTGCTTGGTCGGCTGCAGTCGCGCCGCGGCGCCTCGTTTATTCCACCGTTATGCTAATTCCAGTTTCGACTTCTGTTTCGTTCACTATTTAGCATTTCAATGCTGTAATTTTCTACCAATGATGCAAATTAATTGTTATCCTTAATAGGGACGCATCGAAGAAAGTCGTTCTTTTCGAAAGATATTGATTTGCATTTGTTTTTGCACATGGCTCCTCTATTTTTACGAACTGTTTCATTTGAGCTCTTTTACTTGATAATAATTTTTAATTGTAAAGAAATATACAACCATTGTTTTGTAATAATAGAGTCATACTACAATTAAATGACACCTCTGTAATGTTGTTAGACGATTAATTCAATCTCAATGCGGAGGCGCACCTGCCGCGTCGCGGGGGTCTCGCTCGGCCCCCGTCGGCTAATAAGGTATTCTAGTTTTACTGTGAAATAAACTACAAAGCAAAACAGTGACTCACTCTCCCCGCGCCCTCGGTTGTTCATCACAAAATAAAACATATAATAGAAATACAGACGAATTGAGAAACCTCCTTTTTTTAAGTCGGTTAAAAACGACTTACAATCTAAATTAAATTAGGAAGCAAAGACTACACCTTGGAACAGATGTAATAAGTTTATTTGTTTACAGTGCATTGAGGGACTTATTCTTAATCTGATATGGAATTGTTTATGCTAAGTCTAATGTGAATTTAGTTGTGTCACTGTATGAAAGATTTTTATTACAATCACCCCAACGGTTTTAAAATTACCCACATGTAAGCTACATGATTACAAATGGTTCGATTCAATTATTTCAAAGCTTGGTTATTTATTAAGAATGTCTGCACTCTGTATTCCTGTACTGACCATTAATTTAAGAAATCGGTAACTACTCGCGAAAGAGGACGCCGGTTTGATCTCTGTTGACCACGAAAGGTTTGAGATGAAAATTTGAAGCAAGAGTAGCTGTGCCGGTTGCCGCCGCTTTACTAATCCCAGCATCGTGTTGTGGTTAAATTGTATATGATTATTTAACTCTAGTAATATTTGATTTTTTTTATACCACCAGGGTGGCAACCAAGCATACGGCCCACACAGATGGCAGTGGTCACCGTAGCCTATGGACGCCTGGATCACCAGCGCGTTGCCGACCCTTAAAAAACCTTTTCACGCCCTTTTTGAAGGACTCCATGCTGACTATTGAACAAGTTGTCATATCACATCATTAAGTTTTCGCCATTGGTCCATATTTGTACTTACTGGCCAACCTGACCACGGATAAAAAACCAACCCTAAATATAAATCAAAACTTAAGAACAGTTTATTGTGTATATCTATTGCCATAATCTGTAGCCGGTGATTGGCAGCAAGCTCACCTTTTTTTTCACAGACAATGCCTTTCCCTTCAACGATATGAAGGGACGATGTTTTGTTTTTTATGTTTGGTATACTTATTGAAATTATATTGGACTGTTAGTTTAGATACGGGCGCAGGTCTAAAGTCTACAAATACTTTACCAAAAATAATGATAAGCCCGCCCTACAGCTCCCTCCTCGGCACGCATGGCGCCACTCAACTAACAATATACTATTATTCGGGGTTTATGTAAAGTCGCATCCTGCCCGAACATCGGCGGAATTATTAACTAGAATGGAGCGGGCCCGGTAGCATTTTACGGTTTATAAGCAACTTTTATTTATTCAGTCCAAATGGAACGCTCTGTACATTTTTATTTTATGTTAGAGCAAATAAAATAAGCGAGAGGAAAGCCATGTAAATTAGGTATTTATTAGTGTCGCCGGCGGCGCCCCGCGCTCGACGCTCAGAAACAATATTATAGTATTAGTGTGTCCGCGGCCGCGGCTCCGTTGGCTCCAACGTTCTTCATCTTGACTTTACGTAATGTTCTTTGAGGAACTCGGTGGCTTTGATGTTTGTGCGCCTTGAGAGCAAAGCAGCTTCCGTTATAGTTGAACCTTGGAGGGGTGACCAATGTTTGTAATTACGAGTTCCTTTTTTTGCCAAATTGCTATTGCGACTGTTGAAATCCAGCATGTTAAGCCCATGTGATGAAAAGCAAATTAATCCTCTTAAGTCTCCATTATAGGAAGCCCTGTGGACACAGAGCAAGCATTCTTGGCTAGTCGTCATCAAGCCAACACCGTCTCGTACTTATGGAGATGGACCCATTATATCATCGACATAATGTCGGGAGGTTCGTCCCGTTCACATCGGCACAAAGGCCGATAAATATAGTAATATTCGAGAACAGACTTTCGCAACTAGTAGACGATATACCAACACAGTCTCATACTGATGGTGGTGGTCACGACATCACCACTACTACATATCCTGCACATATTACTGAGCGGGAGGCGTGTCCCGCTGCACGCTGACAGCGGCACAAAGGCCGTCGCACAAACGCTCGCTACAATAATATGGACTAATTGAATTCCTGGATTACAAACACGGCCGTTTGACCGCGAGATAAGCGGAGCGGACATACGCGCCACGCATTCATCTTAACATATATGAGTGTTTATACGTAAAGTAGGAATATAAATATATAAAATAAATATCATCAGACATTCACACCTGTCAACTAGCCCCATTTTAAACAACTAAAGCTGCATGTGTTACGGATACTACATGACGGACGGATGCCGTCGTGCTCAGAAAATATACAATTCATAGATAAACATCCAAGACTGGAGAACAAATGCCTGTATTCATCACGCAAACATTTGCCCCCACCGGGGATCGAACCCATAACCTCTCGAGATGGCGACCCCTTGAGACCGGCGTATTCGACCACGGAAGTCGTCAAAAATTTTTAGAGAAAAAGCGCAATCAATTTGTATTCCTTGCCAAATGGTAAGCAGTGGATGAGTTCATTCGCGAAAGTAGCTGAGACCACAGAACAGAAGGATCGAAATTCTATTGCAATAAATGTCTGTTTTTGTCTCAGTATACCCTGCTTCCCCGAGGAAGTGCACTGATGTGTTGACACCCACATATCGCCTCATAATATATGCACTGAGCACAGAAGGCAAATGATATTCAGAACACAGTGTACCTTAACTCATTGGTAGGACATGCAGATAGGAATTAAACAGGTATTTTTTTTAACGCGGGAAGGTGTCGAGTCAATTACTGTGGCTTAGAAAAAACAAATATACCGTTGACTGGGCGGTAGGCACGTGTGAGACTCACCAGATCTCAAACTACCCGATATACTCAGGATATCAGCGAGGGGTTTCTCAGATCTTATTATGAGCAACCATACCTCGATTACTACAGTAACTTCCTAACTCGTTGTGTTTAAAGGCAGAGATAAATTATAAAATATTTTTCATTGAAGTTACTCGTCGAGTCGCCCGCAGGCGACGGCTTGAGCGTTTATCTTTGTTCTCTTCATAACAGGATCAGATGTAAAGAGAGGAAATAGTTAAGCGCGTAATAGGCGAGACCTGCGGCGACAAGGTTTCTTGCAATTAAATGTGAAAGGCTATGTTGAGAGGCAGCGATAGCCGAGTTGGGACGGGCGGCGCTACTAGTACGAGAGGCGGCCAGGTCGATCCACCTGTACCACTAAGTTTATTGTAACGAGGCGCTTTACAGTATTAGCAACTCTTTGCTTCTCTGGCCATTTTCCCTGCGGTACTGTTTTTTAATTAAGCAACTGTCTGTTTCCACTTCATTGTTTTGTTCTCCAATTTTTCATTACTATCAAAATCAGCGTCTGGAGCGGGTGTCTCGACGCCTAAATATAATTGTTTGTTGCAATAAAATTATAATATATAGTTTTCAGGCTCACGTCACAAACTCAACCCCTTCGCTGTCACCGCGAGCACCGGTGCTCGCAAACAATAGGTGTGTCTATTGTGTCTCATTTTCTGACCATCGACTAGCTACGTACAGTTTGTTGTGACTATTGCTTGCCTCACGTTGTGCCTCATCAGGCAAAAGCGCTCCTACAATGCTACAAGCGCTCGCGTTTAACATATTATTAAAGTTTTGTAACAAATGTGACTTTGTATAATGTTGACGATTTTAGGGATTAAATAAGATTATTTTTGACTTTGAAAATTGGGTGTTAGCCGGCCCACCTCTTAGGGGATAAGGGCGTGATGAGAATCAAACAGCTGAGGTTATGCCTTTGGTTTGTTCCGCAGTAATGAGTCAGGACCCACATCCAATGTTGCTTGCGTTGACGGACTCGGGAGAGACTCATTAATGGCTACCAGGAGACGAATGTAAAGCACACACCAATGCGATACTAATACAAAGAAAAATATCCACATCCATCGAGTATAAATTACAATCACTCAAACATACCCCACCGAGACTCACGAATGAAATGAAATGAATGGTTTTCTACAACAGGCCTACTGTTCTTTTTGTATCAGATCAATCAACAATATCTTGATCTGAACATAATAATACAATTTGTGTGCTCCGCGGCTCCCATAATACACGTTCAAATCGTAATACCATTTCACTTTGACACATCAGACAGTCGATCAGAAAACTCGGTCGCAATGAAGGTGCCGCCATTTTGAATTTTAGATAACGCCAAAATCTGCCATTCCTCATCAAAATCGTTTCCATAATTTATCTGTGAAATGGCGTAATAAAATGGCAGACAAATTCCCTGTCACATTTATATCGCGTACCTCGCTTGCTGTAATAGCGTTTAATTCCAAAAACTTTGGAAAGAAACCCTCGATAAATGTGGAACATAAAATGTCGGCGTCGTAAAAAAGTTATGCAACCACGTTCGGCGCAGTTAGTTAGCCGCTACGAGGCTACGGACTACGGACTACGGCGCTACGGTGCTACGTCACGAGCTTGTTAGCCCGGTTTTTGTTCCCGGTCTCTGTGCGACTAATTCCGCTTCACGTGTAATTTGACTTTATAATTGAGACTGGAACTCAATAGAATTTAGCAAGACCAAAATAGAATTATCTTTATTTTACTTTGTTTATTTATTTTCTTGTTTTTTACGTTTTTAAAGCTTAGGTAAATAGTAATGAAAGTGTAATTTCCTTACTGATTTATAATTAATATTGTCATCGTAAATGTAATAAATCCGATCTGTGAGAGATGCTACTTCTGCCACCCCTATCAGGGATGTCCAAATTTATAAAAAAATATTTTCTTTAAATTGTGATTGCTTTATCTATACGGGTTTTACTTAAACGGTTAGCCAAATATTCGAATTTTGGTCAGCAAACAAATACTATTGGTCAGCAATTTATGGGCAGCAGATATTTCTAATATGAAAACAAAATAACTAATTGAGCAGCAACTCAAATGTTTTATCGCCAAATCGTTTAATTTAAATTTTGATAACACAAATATTGTTTTTAAGGGTCATAAAAAAATAACCTTTACCTAATATATATCTGAATATATTTCCTAGGAATTGATCCTTTAATGATACTTTTCCGAGATTTTATACATACGCCCAAATAATTATTTTGCAGCTCAACTAATTATTTTGCTGCCCTATCTAGGCATTGTCTTGCTGGCTAATTAATTCTTCTGCTACCCAATTAATTATTTTGCGGCCCAAATAATTATATTGCGGACAAAATATTGGTTGCTGCCCAAATGATTTTTCAGCTAACATTTTTGTTGCTGACCAAATATTTAAATGGCTGCCCATGGAAAAAAATATTAAATAATTAATTACTCTTCTATCTATAACATCACCAAAGAAAACAGATTTTTTTTAATACTGTTGTTTGATCTCAGTTAAATAGCCCTTCTCAAGATGCCAGCCGCAGTCTTGACTTTCGGCATTTTAATTTATTTTTGTTTGATGTTCCCTTGTTCCGATATAAGGACCTCGGTTTGATTCCTAGAAGGAGTTATCCTTATGGTGCGACTGTTTGCGTGTTTCAACTGTGTGTGTGGACGCGTGTAAAATTTGTATATTATTTATTATTCAGTACCCATAAAGATCTTTTGATTAACTAGCTTAATAAAATTAAATACATTATAAGGGCCAGAGAAATCGCTGGCTTTAAAATGATTTATAATTATATAATACTCAGCTCCTGAAATTATAAAAGCGCCGGCCGCCCCTCCACTAAGTGTATCATATTATATTACAAATATTTTTCGTATAAAACATTTTTGATATTTCCCTTTCAACGGCGGCTTAATGAGGTACATATTAATTTGCAAATAAATACGCTTTTCTGGTAAATTTGTAGACGATACTTGGAGTTTGGTTACACTCGTAGGCGTCTGATCACGAATCTTAATCTATATCCAGAGGTATCGATGCCCACTCTCATTAAACTAAAGTTCAACTTGATGGTACAGTCGGCTGCAAAAATATTTGACAATTTTACTACCTCGTCATTCTAAGGTTTAAAACAAATTACTTGTTTTGCGGACTAGATTATAATGATATGACAATGTGACAGGGTACTAAAATCGTCACATATTATGATGATTGTACTGATCAATGTACATATAATATTTAAGTATTTTGTCATTGGTAAGATTATAGTAAAATATTTGTAGTTGCGGCATTACTGGTAATATCAAAATAACTATATATAGTAATATTTTGTTAAAAAATCATTTCACAGACGGGGAGCGTGCCGGCGACCTAGTAGTATTCCGTTTCCGTAACTCTGCTGTCGCCTGTAAACCGGACCGATACTCGTATTTCCTCACGCTCTGACGTTTTCAATAAAAATATTCCGTCCATCAGAGGCCCGGGGGCTTGTTTTATCTCGGGCCGGGATCAGAATGGAGAAGAATCGATAGCGGCCGAGCTCGCGAGGCGGGACTCCGCCGCGGGCCACCGGCACTACGATACACCTTCTCGTTAGCGGGGAGGAATCCTTTGCGCGCACAACAAACATGTCATGTATTAAAATCTGTTTTCTATGATGATGTTATAGATAGAAGAGTAATTAATTATTTAATAATTTTATCCATGGGCAGCCATTTAATTATTTGGTCAGCAACAAAAATGTTAGCTGAAAAATCATTTGGGCAGCAAACAAATATTTTGTCCGCAATATAATTATTTGGGCGGCAAAATAATTAATTGGGTAGCAGAAGAATTAATTAGCCAGCAAGACAATGCCTAGATAGGGCAGCAAAATAATTAGTTGAGCTGCAAAATAATTATTTGGGCGTATGTATAAAATCTCGGAAAAGTATCATTAAAGGATCAATTCCTAGGAAATATATTCAGATATATATTAGGTAAAGGTTATTTTTTTATGACCCTTAAAAACAATATTTGTGTTATCAAAATTTAAATTAAACGATTTGGCGATAAAACATTTGAGTTGCTGCTCAATTAGTTATTTTGTTTTCATATTAGAAATATCTGCTGCCCATAAGTTGCTGACCAATAGTATTTGTTTGCTGACCAAAATTCGAATATTTGGCTAACCGTTTAAGTAAAACCCGTATAGATAAAGCAATCACAATTTAAAGAAAATATTTTTTATACATTTGGACATCCCTGATAGGGGTGGCAGAAGTAGCAACTCTCACAGATCGGATTTATTACAAACAACAACTGACCAAAATTTAAAACACAGAAGTAATGACAGGCTGTTGCTATTTATCATCAATATTAATTGAATCAAAGTTTAAAGATAATGTTTTTGTAACGACCATAAAAGTATGCTTCTATTATACACTTGTAGACATTTCTATTCGCAAAGTGTGTTTTGTGCTATACTTTGTAAAGGGAATCCTTGTGCAGGCGTCCACTCGTCTGTCGCGAGCACTCTCCGCGTACGATTCGCTCGTCTGCATCATTTCGGCGAGTGACGTCACTCTCACCGGCCGGCGCGGCTCAAACGATTTCATCCAAAAATATTATAAACGAGTTCCGATTTACATTTGCGTCTGTTAATTGGCGCGGGAGAAGGGGGCTATGGGTCTCCTCGTGTACGAAATTTACGTGATTCCAATTATTGATGTTCACTTGAGCGAATATGTTTTATTGAACGAATATATTTTCTAATATTGACATCGGCGAAGGATTCCCCCATTCCTTAGTCGCCGGGCGGACCGCTGCTTTGATTTCATAATGCTATTTCATATTACGTTTGCCGTTACATCCAACCATCCAAATTATTCTTAAGAGATTTTTTCAAATATGTTTCTCAATCTAGCATAAAATAAACGCAAACATATACGACCTACAATTTTGTTTTATAGACGATTGGACAAACAATTTACTTCATCTGATGTTGGGTAGGCATCGGATCCAGGTGCAACGGGTAGCTGGTGCGAAAGAAATATAATTATAATACAAAATCTCATGTAGAGAGGAGAAAACTGTAAAATGTAAATTTCAAATTGCAACTCATAATTAGTCTTGTATTAATTTGTAATATCCTACAATGTATCATATTTCAAATATAATCTACAAACAAAAGCAAGGTTTTCTATAATAAGTTAATAAGTTAATATTTTATTTGTCATTTAATTGTTATGTTTTTCGGTGTACAATAAATTGTTAAATACATAAGCTATTATTATTATTCATTGTCCTCCCCTCTGTATCCAATGTAATGGGTCTTTACCTAGAAATTGCCGTTTTTCTCTCTCTTGATATTTTGTTTGTCTATTACGTTTCAGAATTTTCTGAAGAAATAATTTCCGCAAAATCTCCATACAAAACCCCATTTTCACAGGTAAAGACCTATTATAACATTACTTATATCAAGGTTATGTGCGTAAATAGTGAATTCAAGTCAGCGCTATGAACACAAGCTGTCTGTCGCTGACGTGTTCCGAAGGTACGAGTATCACGGACTGAGGGAGGCATTACTTTATATTACGTCTTGTTTGAACTCGTTTAAGAGAACCCATTAACGGAACCTTGGGGGTATTAATTTCCCCGAGCTGTGTTTTAGTGTTCACTTTTAAGGAGTTTTCTTTAAATAGCCTGCAATGCGACGATCACATGATAGGTGTAAGGAAGATGATTGTGACGTGTTACGACGGAGTACAGTTACGAGCAAAAACATAAACATATCATATCACTCTTCCACCGTACGGGTAGACAAAGGTATTCATTAAACGATATTCACAATAAACTGTAGGTACTTAAGTTTTATTCATGTAAAAAAATATATTGCTATTTACAGTGAAATTTTATATTCCTTCCTTTTAGGAAGCTGAATCATGTACTAACCAGAGTGTAATATTTATGGACGTGACTGTACAGCGACGACAGCGGGCGGGCGGGACGTGAGGACGGGCGGGGGAGGGCGAAGGACGTCCATTGTTTTATGCACAAATGTGGTTTGACGGATTTTATATTACTGGCATGGATTATTATATATGAAAATATGATATGACATATTTTAAATAACGGAGAGTAATTAAATCGGAGCTATTTGATAAAGCAAGTATCAAACGTCATATTTAAGCTCAGTACTAAGGTTTCTTGTGTGTAAGATGACTGTGTCAGTAGTCCTCAGCCTATATTCGTCCCACTGCTGGTACAGGCCTTCCTCATGGAGAAACACATGAGGAGTAGGGGCAAAAAACCACCGCGCTGGCCCAATGCGGGTTGGTGGGTAGAAACGGTCACAAATGCGACCGGGCAACGGCTTAACGCGCCTTCCGAAGCACGGAGGAGCTCGAGATTACAAAGTCTTGGTCACCCATCCACGGCTTGACCATGGCGAAGGTAGCTTTGTTTTAAAGCAAGGTAGGTAGCAAAGCGCACTGACTACTACGCCACCGAACTCGTCACCGACTGTGTAAGTAATAAAAAAAAATCTATCTTACTTTCTTTCTTTCTTTCAAACGTATGTAATATTTAGTGGGCTAAAGCATTATTGTTTCCCTTCGTCTTAGCGGCCAACAGCAATTGCACTTACGAAAAAAGACAGAGTTATATATTCCCGTTTCAGGACTAGGTAATTTTTTTGAACCTGACATATTTGTTTAATGACGCACAATTATTACGTATCACAATATCTAAAACAGAACTGTAAGATACATATTATCTATACACCTATATATTGTTATCGATACGCGATCAAATTCTCAATCAGGTGATTGATGATTGAGTTCAGGTGTCGTGTGATAGCGGTCCATTAGCGAGCGCCTGTCGCCCGAGATTATGGCCGACCGTCGCGCGATTAACGCCGAACGTCGGCGCTAATTGCGCGCGCGACTAGACGCGACTTACTAACCTTACACGATGGGCGATTAACAATATCTTTGGCATCGCTGATGCAAGCAGATTGTAATAATTACAGATAAAGTAAACGCTTATGAAACGATTTTGTCCTCAGCCTATATATGTCCCACAGCTGGGACAGGCCTTCCTCATGGAGACATACACGAGGAGTTATGAGGAGTAAGGATTATCTTTCATAAAAGTTTAACTTTTTTAGTAAAACATGATTGTAATTACATAAAACTGCAATAATATTACTAACCTCGGTAATACCCGCAGATTTTTAAATATAGCGGAAATACCTGCGCTTCCTTTATCTGTGATTGCAATACCGATATTTCACATTACACACCTAATATTTGTTATATCGTTTTGTTCACAATAGCCACAGTATAGAAGGAGGAAATGAATACAATAGGTAGGTATTATTTCTATAAGAAATTAAGATATGTTCTAGTGGTAAAATGGAATTGATAGGTACCTAATTATATTCCCCCTTCCTGCAATAGTTTTTGGGTAATTTTATACGAACAGTATTAAAATCTTCTATAAACTATCGAATGGCTCAAACCCTCTCCCCAAATACTATAATTTTGTAAGATGTTTATAAAAATATTTGAACAGAGAACTTGTAAACTAAGGTAAGCGAGTGTTGCATCCGTGTGTTGGCGCTAACGACGCCGCAGACCTGGTGCAGGCATTATCTCAGCCGTGAGGAGTGCAGCTTATTGTACTAATTACTGGACTAATGCACACGCGGCCAGGTGACTTTATAAGTTGTGGCTGAAGTTAGTCTATCGGCACATTTATTTGATAAACTGTTTTGTTGACTTGTTATATATATTTTATTTTGTGATAAAAGTTTGTCATGTATTTTGAAATTTAAAAGTACCTCTGCCAAAGTGTTTTTTAACTCCCCATATCAACTATGAAACCCTTTATCATCAAACTCCTTTACTTTTAGCTTCATAACCCTTCGCATTCATAACAATAATAATATAATAATAATTTATTGTCTCACCATAATCACACAATACAACATAACAAAAAGAAGAACAGTATTAATTTAAACTTTGATTACGGCGGGCTTATACCTGAACTAGGTCAGACCTGTATCTCAGGTTCTCAACCCTCCACCTCATTATAATAATTACCTACAGTAAGTACATAATTTTAACTAATTTTGATTTGTTTTACTTTTTCTCTCAAACATAAACATAAGATTTCATTTCATTCAGTACTTAATACCGTATTTTAAATAAAACAATTAATTTGGTGGGTAGATAAATAAAATCTACTCTATGGATCTGTGTTGAGTATAATGTTGGTATGTGGTTCAAGGTAATAGCAGACGCATCTTTGATTTGACTTCTTTTATTTAGTTTTTTACATTACATCATACTTTGTAAGTTTGCAATTAAGTAACTTTTTGAAAATCTTCTTCAATAGGGATTCAGACTTTACTTAGTGTTAACATATTCATAATTTATTTGATGAACTTACGAGCGCCCAAGCCCTCTGTGCGTAGCCGAAGCCGACTAGGAGTGAAGCGGCCGGCCGGGCACTGGTCGGGCCAATCAATCATCATTATTTACTCTATCTACTGATCTCTATCGATGAGTATTTAAGTTTCCAAATTGTAGCAGCGTGTATAGTTTTAGATTTTTTACCCAAATCCATGAAATAGAGAGGGTCTCTTTTAGTTTTAATATCGTTAATTAATGTTACTAAAATTAAGCTTCATCAAAAATTTGCGTTACTGATATTAGAGAACTTTCCCGGGATCGTATAACTTCAGGATAAAAGCTACATTTAAAAAAAACCGCAATAAGGCTCGTAAAATTGATATAAATTTAACATGCCTCGGACAGAACTCGAAAATTGGTAGATTTTCATTAAAATCCGTATCCACCTGGAGCTGACACGCGCCGATAATTTCCTCGTATTGCGCTAATAGGCCGTGATTAACGGGGTCATTATATTGATTATCAACTTACTAAAAAAATGTGTATTTAGAACAGAAACATATTAAGTAGTTGGTTTTATAAATAGGTCGAACCACGAAGCATCTAAACAATGAACGTGTAAAAAAGTAATATATTAGTTTATAAGAGCGGAGAAAGCGAAAGGTAAAGGTACGGTATCCATTTTTCTTCCATCTGTCCTCCTAACTAACATTCACCTATTGCCTATTCGTCTTTTCATTGCATAACTGATATATGATAATATTTCTCCCAGCTTTTAAAATTTTATAACTTTCCATAGCCTTCGTAACAATTTCGTAACACTCATGACGCCTCATCACAAGCAAGCTTTTATCATAATACGTATATAAGATATCGTGATAACAGCTGTTTCATGATGAGGCCTTGAAACAACATACCAGTTCGACATGACGAGACGTGTTAGTGTTAGTATTGACGAAGCCAACGTAAATAAGTAATGACTGGTTTATCGGCGTACTAGAGAAATCCCTTTGATCCTGTCTGGGCCCACCATTACTTACACCAATTAGATAATAATTAATAACAAGATAATTGGTGCGAGTAACGTGTTTGATAGTAATTACAGCCCTCAAACATCGCATTTCACATCCAAGTTCCAAGTATATAATTAATGAATCCGTTTTAGTCAAGTTCAGACATCAATCAAAAATATTTTTCTTAAGTTTACACTTTAGCGGGTGACCTAGATTCAGGATAGCTGGGAAGATTTTATTCTTAGTGTGGAGGGGCCGGTGGCTGCGACAGGCGCTGGAGACTGCAGTAATTAAGTACTCGGAACATAACATTGCACCTTACGTCCGAATACGGGGGGTAGGGGGTAGGGGGGAGTCAATCTAATTGTTTATTTAGTTCATTACCGTGAAGGCGGCCACCTAATGAGTATTGCAGTAAATTGTAAACCCGTTGTGATGTGCGATGGTGCGATGCAGATTAATAGTAGATTAGTAGCCAAGGGTTGTAAGGCATCAATTGCAGCCCGAGATATTTAGGCGCACGAGCGCAGCGAGGGCGCTTATAGTTCGAGGGTGCAATTGATGCTTACACCCGAGCTAACTACTCTGCTTTACATCTCGATTGGGAGGTAAGTGGAAAAAAAGGAATTACAAGAATAAATAAATTTATTTTCAAGAACTAAATTTAGCTTCGCCGTTCGATATTCAAAATTGATGAAAATAGCGAAGCGACCTCTTTTGTCATTGGGCTGAATGCATGATGTCTAGTGCCAGTAAGATGGTTAGATGTACACGAACTTTTTTGAAAGAGTTTTTTTTTAATTACTTACCGCCCTAGGGCGTTTCTAGCTACATTATTAACCTAGGGCGGTAATTGATCACTTACAACCCGCATCTGGGGGTATAAAGGACCTACTTACCGAACATGAGAGATGTAAAATAAATTTTGAATTCCTCTCTCTTGTGTCAAAGATATTAGTATAAATTAAAATTGTTCTGTAAGGGTATACATATAAGAAAATTAAATATAAATGTTATGTAAACTTGTGAACACTCATGAGTCGAGAATAATTTATCACATAAGCCTCCACTGGGATTAGAATCTATGATAATAAGGGTCGATGACCACTGTGAATATCGCTCACCTCACACTGTGTCCGGTGCATGGCAGCAGGTTCGCCACCAGTGAGATGGGGGCTTAAAATATCTGGCGAAATGTGTGTATTAACACCTCTACCCCTTCGGAGAAAGAGGCGTAATAATGTGTTATGTGATGACCACTGCACCAAAAGAGTCGTTGAATATTATGCCGTGTAGTAGCTCATTAAAAGAATACTACCAACACATCTTATCACTTGGGTGTCGTAATGGACTTATAACTGCACAACCATACAAAAGCACCGCAAAACCATAGTTCGCGCTACACCAGCAGTGTCTGCTCTCCCCTGAGTGGCGACGGGCTCACCTGTCAGCGGGCCAGGTGGTGAGTGCTTTTGCCTTGTCTGTGAATAACCCTTAGGGGATAATAGTCATGATTACATGTATGTATGTAATAATATGTACTAGCATTCATACTTAATATAATGTACTTCATTCACAGATGATACAATACAATCCCAGCCTAGCAGATATCAAGTCGAGTTGCTGTGATCCAATAGGGACGTCCACTTTAGCCAACGTATTTTGTAATTAAAATTTTAAGCATTAATATTGCAATTCGATTACAAAGCGTCATTAGCGCGACCAAATGTTAATGATATCATTAAGAGCCGGCTGTAGCAGGGCTCCAACCAATTCTGCTGTAATCAAAGCATCATTGAAAGGACGCACGCTCTGATTCAATAACAATGACATATGTTTAACATCGGCCCACTCCCACAACGCTTTGCAAAGTGGACTCTAACGGCGTTACATTAGTGACTGTGTACAGAGGCTGGATGAATAAACAATCGAGACCCAAACACAGCGGCAGCGAAAAACAATTGATTAAATATGTCTCTGTGCTTTATAATTGTTTGAAATGAGTTGCGCGTTTGGTAACGACTTATATTCTTACCAGCAGTATATTCTTACCGTAGCGTTTGGATAATGTTGAATGTAAATATATGAATATTTCTTGAGCAACAGACCTTAATAATTGATATTTGTTATCACTCTTTTAATTTGACAATATATTAATAAAATAAAATAAAGAAATAAAAAGGGGTGATAGTCATATAAAAAGGTAAATACTAAACATGAAGGAAACGACGGATTGAATATGTAAATCATGATTAAAGAAGAAAAGAAATGGATGTCAAGCTGACATACTGTAGCATGGAGCCTACCGCTCCATTCTTTAGTTTTAAGCTAGTTTTTAAGGTTATTGTTATTTGTATGAGTGGTGTATTTTTGGCTATAACTTTGGCTAGTTTGCAAGGGTTTTCTCGGTAGCTGATATATCTTTAGTTCGTAGCGCATCAAGTAGTATAGAGCCTCCCCTTCCATTTTGTACTTTTAGTTAGTTATTTCAATATTTTGTATTTGTATGGGGTTATCTATTTATGCCTATATCTCTTTATCATCTCATTTTGTAAGGGTTTTCGGGGTAGCGCTTATATATTTAATCTATGGCGATTCTATTTTCATGCTTTTTCTTCAACGTTTCATATTATTTTATGTAGTATTTTCGATTTCCAATTTCATTATTCAATATATTTAATATTTTAATTATTTGACATGACGTATCAATTGTCATCCTTCCATATTTACTTAGACGTAGGTTTTATATATTTTGTTTTATTTCTCTTTCTGTCTTATAGCTACCGAGAGAATACGCACCATTTTACTTTTCTGTTTGGCTTTTCTTTTTATTTCAAAATTAAATGTCTGGGATCGTTTCTATATAAGGCAATGATTCCAGACATCCTGGTTCATTTCCTCGAGTCGCGTCTTTTATTACGTTTATGAATATTGGCTGTTCCCGTGCCTTTGACATTGGCTCGGGACTGAATCGAATCGAAGCTGTGGTCCTACGTGGCGCTCTCCGTGTCTTTCTCCGAGCTTCGAGTTTCTCCGAGCTTCGAGTTTCTCCGAGCTTCGTGTCTCTCCGTGCCCCGTGTCTCTCCGAGGCCTCTGCCCTCCATTGTGGGCCTACCCCCGCGTCGGCATCGTGGTGCTGTGCTACCTGCTGTGCCGCCCACTGCGAGTAACTGCCAGGCGGTTAACGCCGGCGCGAGAGTTCTTCGTATAGTCGGCCGCCTCTTCGTGACGTCATAATTAGTGAGCTAAGTACTTCCCACCATCATTCCCCTTTTGACTCCGTTCCCGTTCTCCTTGTGCGCGTGTAAATATTTATGGACTTTAAGTGCGTTTCCTAACTTTCCTCCCTTTCTCTTTCCTCTCCGTTATTCTTCGTGTTTTTATAATAAATAGTTTATGTTTACTTTTATACCGTTGTATAGATTTTGTAGCTAGAGTTCTCCCTATTTTCTACACACTACACTTCCTATTTTCTTTTATCTGCTCCGTTTGCCCCTTTTCCTCCAGAGAGGGGGCGTAACGTTACAATAATGAGGACAATGGAAGAGGAGAAATTGTTCCGACTTCTCTAAGAGGGGGATTGAGGTAAGAAGAAAGGAGAAAAGCATAAAATAAAAGTTTGGCTGTACAGCCGATTGCTTCTTGGAATGGACACTTGTCGGTAATGTTGACGGTAGTATAATAGTGTCATAAACAATCACTGTGCCCCGTATCGCTAGTAATAGAGTCTATAATGCGGTGCGCCGCGACCGGCACTGATGCTGCGATTATCGCGGCTAATGCCCGCCGTTACGCTGATCTATGCAGCAATATAGTAGACGTATGTTGACGCTTTTGTGGTGCAACGAGTAAGTGGGCGCAGTTATAAGAACACAATTTACACACGTAAGATTCAACGGAATTGGATTATTTGACATTTTTAGATATTTAAAGAAAAGAAAAGAAGTAGTGCAATTGTTATTTGCATAACCTCTCTTAAAATATCTGTCAAATACCTTCAAAAGATCCCGTGATTCACCGCTTAGCTAATTAATATTATTTTTTTGTAGTGTTTTGGTTACGTTCCTGCGCTGAGTGTCGTCGCCAGAGCTCATCGTGGCAGCATCATTATATGATCTGAGGCCTATTTAACTATGACCCTTTTCCTTGCGTGTTGATGCGTAGGGTACTATGGGCGTGTAATAAAATAAGTATAATCGGTTTTAGTGGTTTATTCCTAAATAAAACTAGCAAAACTTACACCTCCATGATAATCGTGTGTTGTGATATTTAATGATCTGCACCGATTCCAAGCTCATCTCCATTTTTCTTTCTATTCCCGTCTCGCTCTTGCTCCGCCCGTCAAGGAGTCCCGTCCGACGCGTACAAATCGACGTACCGTTCGCTTTGTTACAGTTTACTTTCTAGCGCTTCCTGATTGTTTATTCATCAGTGCCGGAGCGAACGTAAATTATATGAATAATACAGCGCCCGCAGCGCTAACTGCCCGCGATCAATGCTGTTTTACAGATCCGTTAGGCTTGCGGGCTGCGGGCTTCTGACTCAGTTTAACAGGTTGAAGCTTACTGTTGGATCTGTTCTACCGTTTTAAAAAATACGTTATCATTATAAAGGTTACACTAACGGGACTACACGCGACGTACATTATGTAGTAGTTAGTGTATACAATGCAACGCGAAAGTTTTAAATATTATACGTTATGATTGTTTTTTTAGAATTTTTAAAATTCGTATGTATCCGGCTTGCAGGACCAAAACTGCGATCCTTTTATATTGTATTTAAAAGATTTATATTCCCTTCGGATGTCAAACGCCAAATTGGTGTCTGTCAAAAAATTGCATGAATGTCAAAAGCCATGTTATGCCGTAGTCCTGACTTCGTCCTGCCTGTTTGTTAAACAAACTCAAAATTATTACGCTCTGCTACGTATGGCTGCGGATCATGCGTGTCACGATTTATTTTGTTCAAAGTGGTGTTAGCTATTAAAGCTGGGCTTACATAATAACGTGTTCAGTTTCGAACAAACGTACATTGAATCTTACTTGACATTAATAATACAATTTTATTTCGATCACACCAGTTACCCTAGCTTCGAGCAGCACTGTAGGCTTACGATATGGGTACGTTAGAGAAACGGATAGATATAAATATTCTGATACGTAGATATGAAGTTTTTCTGTAAAAAACAGTCCCCAACAGGCAAAGTAGACAAAACTATATCTCAGTCTCCGCTTGCTAGGATCCTATTACTCGTCTATCGTACAGAGGGTACAGAAGGTATTCTCATTAAAACGACCAAGTACTAACGAGTTGGTAATAATTTTATTCATACGAATAAAGTTCGAGTAGCTTCGAGAGTGCGCACGCCATTACACGGTTAGATATTCTACAATGGATACATGAGCGGTAATGCGAGCGCGAGATTGATGCTAAGCCGGGAAGCGATGCGTCTTTGTTGAACACATGGCGTGCTCGGTACTATGAATATGAAGCATTGCAAGTTTCTACTCGATAAGAACGTTATACGAAGACAGATTGGTTTTATCTGCCTCGGTGCTGCAGCGGTTGTGTATGCCTGCTGTGCAGAGGTCTCGGGTTCGATTCCCGGGTCGGACCAAATGTTTGTACGATCTGCAAATATTTGTTTCGAAGTTTGGATGTTTTCTATGTATAATATGTATGTATTTACAAAAAAAAGTATATAAGTATTATATCAGTTAATCTAGCTCTCATATTACAAGCTCTGCTTAGTTTGAGGCTAGATGGCGTTGTGTGTTAGATGTCCTACAATATTTATTTATTTATTTATTTGCAATATTTTCATTTAACTTTAGTATTGGGCTAACTGTAAGCGTTTAGTCTGGCAACAGCCTACATACGCCCCACGCTGGAGGCAGGCCTTCATACGTGGAAAGAGATAGAAGTATGGACCGTAACACCATCACGCTGGCCCATACAGATTTGTGGGTGAAAGCTGTAATCATACTAAACAAGACTTGGGGCGCAACAAGCCCTTCAAAGCGCAAAACTCAAAATCAGTGACCAATAGTCTCCCATCCAAGAACCAATATTTGCATTGTTTTGAATCTTAAAACCACTGCGCCACCGACCTCCTGCTTTATTATCAGGATAGATGCAGTTAAACCATGGCTTTCATTTTTTACAAAAAAGAACTTACTACCTAATCTAGTTATTTGTACCCACTTGCCATGAGCGCGGCTGCGTCACGTCTCTCAGCATCAGCCTCTAAAGACGCCCATGGCGAGTAATTCATGTTGGAATAGCTAATGAACTGTGAGTCTAATGCGCTCATACATAACGGCTCCTATGAAATTGTAATGAAATTTTGGAAGTAAAATATTTAGAGGGAATATTTTATGAGGAGGACAAAGCAGCCGTGCTACGTAATACGGAATAATGCGCGGGGGGAGGGAACGCCGCTTTTGATTTTAATGCGATACAATGTGAAACTCTTCTATGCGTAAACTGGATACCTTCCTGTACACGTACAAGTTTAAGTATAATGTGTTTCATTATGAAATATTAAGTACTTGAGCTGATATGGACCTGAGCGTAGTATCAGATTCAGATCAGTTCCGGCTCGAAGGACCAATAATGTGGAACGTAACTCCTACAGCTATATGACGCTATACTTAGCTATATTAATGGCTGTGTTTGTGCATTAGTACTAGATATACAACCCAGTATCACGCACACTAGTGGTGGGCCGTTTCCTGAGGGTCCATCTGTCACACATAATAATAGTACCAGCTGTCATTAGTCAATAATAAATATTTGGTAAATTATTTGCCTAATAGAATGGGGCTTGTGACGCCATAATAAATTAGAAGTACATACGTAAATTACAGTGATGATGATGCATGTGGTGCTGTGAGAGTTACCTGTAAAAGAAAATCTTTTTGAGTGAGGTCTCAAATACACCGTTCATTATAAATTATAAAGAACTAAGAACTTTTGTATATTTATACTGTAAAAATTATGGTAAAAATTATTGAATATTAGATTTTTTAGTAACGTATAGAATAATATTGTTTATTTATATGTTTTTAATAACAGCGCACTGCACTTATCGTACCGGAAGCATCCCTCCACGACTGTGGCAACATTCCGGAAATTGCATCATTCCGGTGACGATTGAAAATAATAAATACTTAGCCTTAGGCTTCAATAAAATGAAATAAGAAAATAGGGAAGTTATATTTACTGAAATCAGATAACATCTGAGGCCTAGTGGAAAATTAAATTAAATTCGCTCTTTGGACTATTACGAAGGAAAGTGTAGGAAGTCATAATTGAAATTGAAAGGACCGATCATTGCGGAGGTCCTTGAGGGAGGTCTGCGTCCAACATTGAGCGTCAAACGTCCAACAGTAGGCTGAAGATGATGATGATTGGAATACTGTTAAATGACATTAAAGCGTATTCGTCTCGGCTGAGAGATGCCCACTGACAAGTCAGTCGAAATTAGTTTGAGAGATTATCACGCTTATTCATAAAAAACACGAGAATCAACTACAGAAGCATTATTTAGCATATCGACTAATTAAGTTTTAAAGCAATGCTTAAAATTTTATGAATAAGTTCATATTATAGTTTTATTTAGTATTTATCTTTCATTTCGACATCCGGTTTGGTAGAAATTGCATCAAAAATCACAGCTGTTTATCGCCCCCCATTTTGTTAATTAGCGTACTTTTCCTGAGGTTGTCTAATTTAACAGATATGTCACATTTACAACATACGAGTAGAATAAGGTTTTTTGAAGTCATATTTCCTTTAACATTGTTTAAATTAAATAATGTTTTTGAATAAGGGGGTATTAGTTTTAACATGATAATTATTTCTCGATCCAGCTGTCCAACACTCTAGCCAAATTTCAATTTGATTTCTGTCATTTTGTTCATTTTTTCTTAATTATATGAGACTATCAAAGGACATGACAAAGGACATTTGACTTTGCATTAAAGCACTATTGTTTTGTCAACAATACGTTACGGAGTAGGGCAGCTGGGTAGCAAACATAAAATAACAGTTACCATAAGATAATTTTAAAATTGTAGGGTCTCAACACAGCCATTCGTAACCAAGTACGCAGCCGGGACCGAGGCTGCGATTTCAGCAAAAAATGACGTAAACAAAGCCAGCAAAAGGCAAACGAATTCATATTTAAAGAGGCGGCAGACGTGTTCGAACTAGTGATGTACAAAGTGAACAAACCACGAGACGTTGACTTCTATTTTGTACTACTCGAGCCAGATTGGCAGAACTCAGTGAGCTTGGCAGAACTCAGTGAGCTTGGCAGAACTCAGGGAGCTTGGCAGACTCGTAGTCCCGAGCCTAGCCAAGATGCGAGTCCTCTGAGCTATGCCTCGAGCCTTTAAGAATGCTTGAGTTTTAAAATGACTCCCTTCTCGAGTCGTCGAGCTTCATACAGGCTAGACGAGTTCCTTGTAAACGTTATCAAGCGCTAGACAAAAGGATTCGGCCTCGAGCCTTGTACATCACTATTTCGAGCTCCGAACAGCAAGCGACGCCAGTGCGCTTATGACGAGCCAAGGGTGTGCGTGTCTCGATCAGTGGGGAAAAGTGGGGGAGGGGGAGAGCTCTGAGGCTGCTTTTATTAGAGGTATTTTCACGGATTCGCGTCACGCTCCGGCGCGGATTCATTTCACGAGCCGGCCTTTTTATAATTTAATCTTATGCCTTGTTACAATCGGAATGATAAAAGGGCGCGCGACGTGTGCGAATATTCATGAGCCGTTTTTCCGTGTCGGTTGTACGGCAAATTGGTGGCGGCCGCGACAAATTGCCGCGCAAATAACGACCGGCCACTTTGTGTGCTCTTTGTAATTGCTTTTTGATAGACAACGCGGTGTTTGTGACGTCATCGCGACACGACGACGGTGTGCTCCTGCAACTTGTTTCCCAGTCATTTGATACAGTCAACAAACAATACTAGTGTAGTGAGCCTATGGCGAGAGTAGGGTCGGCCCCCTTTCCTGTTAACGTAACTCTTTCTCTTAAATTTTTACAAGGTAGGTTTCGCGTGCGTAGTCGAGCTGCTACCAGCGAGCGTCTATGGTTCACCTTTGGGGGGGACAATGCGTCACGCGACTGAGGCCCTGAAATATCTACCTACTCGTTAATATACTATTTACGTAATTGCTACGCGTCAGCACCGAGTGGCGTTAATCTGTATCTGTTGCGTTCTAATGGACACCTCGTTTTGTTATGAAAACGTTGGTGTATCGGCCTAATGCGGCGCGCGTTATCTAATTACTGCGCAACGAAGCAGCGGCGCCGGGACTCGGGATATACTCGTATACGTAGGTACTTCATTACGCGTCAGCGTATGATTATACTCATCTCAGCCATTCTCTGGTCAAAAATGAATTTACCTAGTGTGTCAAGTGTAGCTAGCGCAACAGAAAAAATAGAATGGCAGCTGCCGACCTTATGACTTATAAAATTTTCATGCCTCTTATAAAGGACCCCTTGTTGCAGGGTAGTAATATTAAACATCAATCTTTATATTGGTTGTAATTTTTAAAATTATTTTTGTGTCACAGGTTAGTGCTGAAGGCTAAGATATCATACAGTTAATAAGGTAGGCGTAGGGCAACAGTGTTGAATGAAAAGCCCTTACATCACTTGGACTTTAGTGGGCCAACTTTGCCATCATAAGACTGTACTTAAGCCGTTATGAAGGTTTAAGCTTTAAGCAGTAGCTTTTTGTTAGTAATGTCATACATAAATTAAGTAGTATAGACCGCTATTCCCATAAAAACCTAGGAATAATAGCGATCTATACTACTCAACTTATCTATGGTAATGTATAGTTTTCAGTGAGTGTCCGTGGCGTCGCCGCGTGTGCCGCGCGTGGCTCCACCGCCCAAGCGGCAAGCCCCAGGCGTTATTTATCGAGATTACACCGGACCGTTGCCAGTTACACTGGACAGGATTTTATTTCCCTATTTAAATATACGCAAGCTATAAAACACAGAAAAGCAATTAGTTTCAATTCTATCTAGGTTATTGAAAATATATGTCTGACTAAAGTTACAGCGGCTGCGAGCAATAAAATAATTTATTGAACTATAAAGCAAGCGGGGGCCGCTTGGGCCAATGCACAGGAGAACGCGGAGGCTCATTGCGCGCTTAATTGCATCTCGTAAAGTGAATACGGTCGACAAATGAACTAGGTATATTACTATTATAGGTAAAGTATTTAACTATAGAGGCAAATGTAATTAATCCAATTTTCTATGACTGAGTTACAAGCGGTATAAGTTATAAGCCTAATACAATTATAATGATTTCTGCAAAACAGCTAAAAATATTTTGTACGTAACATTCCCTGCTGTCTTGAAGGCGCTCCAATATCACTGGCACCTCAGTATTTACAGAAAGCCGCCGGTAACTATCTGCAGGAGCATGCTGTCTCATATTGAGATCGAGATGGATACATAGTGTTGCCGAGCAACCTTTTTTATTATGACACATTTTGTCTATTCTTTTTTATACTTTTTTACTATAGAAAGCTGTCTTATCGCTGTCTTGTCACTGTAAATTATTTTAGTATATTTTTTTCATTTTAATTTTGCGTGGTTTTATTCATTAGCTAGTAATCTCCGCTTTACATGGAATATTCCAAAGCATTTTGAATCAAGGTGTTCTGCAAGAATCGCACATAGAACCTAAGTTGTGCTTCTTCGCAGATAACGTTTCTTCAGATATTCAAGTGGTACGCTTTTTAGCTCATGGATATCTTGTCAGGGATTCCGTTATTTAGTAAATGCTGTCTATCAAAGTGATGCCAGAATCAAATTGATGGGTCAACTCAACTGTTGGGCCTACTGTAATATGAGTCAGTTGAAAAAATACCGCTTAAGTAAAAAATTTTAACGTATCATAGCGACACCCGCTCATCGCTTGTGTATCGAACCCGCTGGCTCCGTTTATGGAGAAGTAATTGTAATTATAATTACCGGACTGGGATCCACATAGAAAATGGTTTAATTATGTTAACGGGAAATATAGAAGTCAGGTTTTACAATGAGAACATGTGACATTTAACAACAATATTTAACTGCATTATTTTAGTTCACCTGAATTTCCTTTTGTTAAATACATTAAAACAAAGAACTATATTAATTAATATGTCAAATGTTTTTAAACTTATGACAGCTACTTCGTGCATTTAATAAGCGACAGCAGAGGAAGTTTAAAATAAAAATGAAGTTGTTCAAGTTATACACATTACAGTTTTAAACTCTTGGAACGACAGTGAAAAGTATTAAGTAACCAGTATGATTTTCTTTTTATAATTTGTATTATTAGTGTTTACAATATAAAACAGCATCATTTTGAAACAAAAAGCGTTGACCAACCTTTAAAAGCAATTTAAAGGTTCGTCAACGCTTTTTATTTACACCCGATTATCACATCCGTCTAAACACTTTCTTGGTATCCTCAAAAAGCCGTAGCGGGGAGTTCGTTCAGAAAAAACTTTTGGTGATGAAAATGACTATCACATATCCTTAATAGTTGGTACAAATTATACACACACGTATATAATATCAGAAATGAAACATGTTTATATCCTGGTCACGTTACGAGAGATGAAATAAACATGTATTGCCTCGGCCTCGTCAAAGGAGGAGCTGAAATATTGCCAAATCTCTTAGCGGAAGAGGTAAACACACTTGCCCTTATTGGGCCGAGTGGACACTCTCTGTTATGAAAAAATATGGCACCGGAGATGTGGTCTTATGAAAATATCAGAATTGGTCCCATTTATCAACTGTTTCAAATTGACGTACCAAAAAACGGGCTCACGTTTCAACTTAACATGTGGCTAAATATGCGTGATATCAAAGCCTACCCCTTCGAGGACAAATGCGATGCGAGGAATAATGAAATTTTAAAATAGTTGTTACAATGAATTGTCTTTAAGACAATTCATTTTATACAACATAAAATATACGTCAGCAAAGTCTAGAAGTAATTTTATGGCTTTGCGGTGACAGTTTGATTCCTATCCCAGAACAAAAAACTACTGTTTACATTTTTGAAAGTACCCAACGCAAAATATTTCCTGCTTACAAAATATTTGTTTCAATATGAATGTCAAATAAAATATAGAATTAGCAGCATTGCTGTGCTTTCAAATTCTTGCCACTTCTGCAGAGATTTGGAGATTATGTTTAGGAGTAGCAGCTGGGGTGGAAACCCCTTACAGATGTCGTAGTTATTGAAAATGTGATATTGTGTCGTGGGATTACATCCGTCTAGCCAAAAGATATCCAGCCTTGAGCTTTCATCGTTATGGAAATGTATGAAATGAATGTCAATGTGAACTCTTGCCATCAACTCGGATTAATTTTTCTTGTGTCCGCTTATACACGTCGCATTGCTGGGCGCCGGCTTTCCTCATGAAAATCAAGTACATGAGGAGTATGGGCCGTAACACCATCACTCTGACCCAACGCGGGTTGGTGGGTAGAAACGGTTGCAATAGCAACCGGGACAAACTGTTTAACGTGCCTTCCGACGCACAGATGAGCTCGAGATCACAATGTTTTGGTCACCCATACACGGCCTGACCAAGGCGAAAGTAGCTTTGTTTTTGATATCGAAAGCAAAAGCGTGTTAGCCGCTACGCCTCTGAGTTCCTCCTATTTTCTTATATTAGCCTATATTTTAATTTGATTGTCTTAAATTTGTTTAGTCGATGTAAAATTCAAAGTGTCGTCATATCTGAGGTTCTGTGCTTAAGTCTCGGTCAAGGGTAAAGCATTTCTCCATCTTAAAATTATTGAATGAAACGAAAAATAGCTTTGACAACAATAGATTAGGGAGTTAAGAAATTAAAGTCCTGACATGACCCTTATAAACAAATACTATAACTAACAAGTCCGAGGCGTAAGATAATATATCCAATAGAGATTGTCTTCCTTTGTCCTATGTTCGAATTGTGTTCATACTTAAATTTGTATGTGATGCGATAAAGAGCTTAAATATAAATACAGTAAAAATCCAAATTTTGGCATGAAAGCCGTGGTGATGAACGCGGAGAAACAATTTGATCGCATAACATATATAAACGGGCGGAGGCGCGGACGAGGGAATTGAAAAGAATGCCCGCGGAAGCGCTTCGCCACATAAAGGATAACGAAAATATACGCACACATTTATATTATACGTACACGTTTCAATTTATACATAGACAGTTTAAATATATACAATACGACTAGGTATATTCTAAAACAAATAAGCGGACCAAATAATGTCCAAAGTAACATTTTTATAAGTTTGGTAAGTACAGTTATGAGTGCCGCTGACACTGTGTCTAGTGCATGGCAAGCTCTGCTCTTAGCGGTAAGCCGTCACCGCGGACATGTGCGCTGCCAACCCTAGCTACCTCCCCTACTCCGTGGAGCTCTGGACAAACGTGTTAAGCGAAATGTGGGTGTTAACACAGCGGGTATTCCGGTCGGGCGTGATGATAATATGTTATTACTTAAAAACCTGTCGGTTCGCGGTACTATCGAAGTATTACGCAAGCGTGCAGGCGGGCGCGGATCAAGTAAAAAAATGAGATTAATTTGTCCAGCTCGGACCTGAGCGATGGTGTTTAATTTAGCGGATGAAAAAGTGCGATTTGTTAAAGAGAGCGCCGCCGCCGCGCTTTATATTTGATAATAAAATAATCCCTTTCTACTCCGTTATTTATACCGTAAAATATATTGTAGTAACGCTTAGATCGCTTGCCCGCTTCGCTCGCTGATTGCAGCCGCCATTACGCTAATCGCTCGCTCCCGGCGACGTGATAAACCCGTAAATTACTTTCCAAATTACAGAATTCCTCGAGAGGCTTCAGCGCCCGAGCACTGCAGCGGTTATCGCGGTGGTATTACTTAATGGCGGTATTGAAGCGTTGTTCTCACGGCCGGCTTTATGGTGTCGCCATCGCTGATGTTTCGGGATCGCGTTGCGTCCCGATGAAGACAGGTATTTGTATGGTCCACTCATGTTTTATTTATTTATTTTACTTATATCTTTAGTGTATTTCACATAGCTTGCCACCCACAGCTGCTTGTTCTCTGCCAGTAGCCAGTAGCAGGAAGTGTCTGGTAAGAAACATAATTATAATTTATTTCATTTCTTTCGTATCTCATTAACAGTTATTTCTTTAGTAAAGTGCGAAACTAGATGTAGTGCCATCAACGATATAGGTGAACTCAAAAATAGGCTTCGAAAGAGTAGCCCACTTATGATTATAGTTATTATTATAAATATAAAATTTAAAGGCAATTTAGTATTTTTATCATAAAATTAAATAGGAATGCCTTTGTTTCAAATATACAAAAGACTAAATGCTGGCACGAAAATAATATTATAAACGACTAAAGTTTCTGTCATGCGCCAGTGAAATGAGATATAGTTATATTGGATTGTACAAAATATTTATGAATAAAATCCGGCGGATGAATGCTGTTATGAATGGGGGTAAAGGATTTTTCGAATAGCTACGAGTAATATGGACCACCAAAAACATTCTGTAAAAAAGTAGCCATGTCTCGATGGAGCTGCTTGTTTATCTCTAAAAAGTAATGAAATCTAGACAAAGTCGTGCCAAGTCTATGGTTCCTTACTGCGATTTCTTTATTATTTGAGTTAATGTTGTGTGACTGGGCATATTTTTTTTTCGATTGATTTTTTTATGTACCAATAATACATACATGCATACATACATATAATCACGCCTGCTTTTCCCGAAAGGCTAGGCAGAATCCAAGGTGCACTGTGTTCCTTGAGACCACATTTAGCCATATTAAAATTGGGCTTGGTCAGATGAAAAATCGTGAAAGCGTAGTAACAAGTGGCTAGCTCATCACCTACACAATCACAGACTCAGTACCCAAGACATGCTAGGCAAGAAAAACAGTTGGTATTTTCTTTTTGTGTCCCAGACCAACAAGGGACCAATAGTAGAAGGGGGTATTACCATATCTCTAATACAGCTGAGACCAGCTGAGGGTTCTTCATCAGATACTTCAGACCTTCGGTTTTCGATATCAGATGAAGTGGCCCACCACGTTGAATATTTTTTGTAAAGGCGGTATGTCGATCTCTAATAGTTTGGTTGGGCTCTTGTGTTTTCTAATCAGGGTCACCAGGTACTCCAGATCTTCGATTATCCTAGTCTTTATAGTTTTTCCTTTATGTGGCCATTAAACCCTAACTCTGTACCAAATTTCAGCTCTCTGAGTTTATGGGAAGTACTAGTTCTATTTTGATGATCATGAGTGAGTGAGTGAGTGTCCTAAATGCAAAACTTTGCATTCGCTTAGCTTCGGAACTAAAAGACATACAGACTTCTAATTTTAGATTTCAAGTATGTGATTATATCTTACTGGATGACGAAAATTTCTGCGTTCTGGTCTTATCCAGAGGTTCTCAAATAGGGGCCTGAAAATGTGGCGAAATGGTTCCAGTAAAGGATGGTAGGGCAGTGTTTGCTTCGCGCTCGACCTGGCGGGGGCACTCCCGTGCCCCCCGATTCCGTACTATTTCTAGAGTTAGAGGAAGACCAAAGAAGCGATGGATTGAATGCGTGAAGAATGATATGAGGATAAAAGAAGTGGATGCTGAGCTGACGAGTGACAGAGGAGAATGGAAGAAGAAGACATGTTGTGCCGACCCCACCTAGAGTGGGAAAAGGGCAAGAAGAAGAAGGTGCTATTGTTGTTCAGATACAACGGTAATGAATCAGTTGAAATCATTCATTGTCTTGAAGTATCTGAAAAACCATTGAAGTTGAACATTTAGATAGGTAAGTACTGACGTTTAACGTTTTAGTACTGTATTACATTCACCTCTTCAACATTTCCTGGAAATTTTAAGTGAATTTCAATACAAGTCAGTACAACAAAGAAATAAAGTGGAAAATGACATTTCTTCGATACTGCTAACGCACACTTTTCTCTTGCACACTAGAATTGTTTTGTGACTAAAATCGCAAGTCCGAACGTCGTCGACTGTCAACTTTTTCCAGTAAAATTAACAAGGAACTCGCGATTTGTATCGACCTGTGTAGTTTGAGGTGCCCATTCTATTTTTGCAAGTGATACGGCTAGTGTCTTTCGCACGGTAAACCCGCGTAAATTCCCCATAACAAGACATGCAGTGCGACTGTAGACACTTACCCCGAGACTCGCAAGCCGCTTGTTTGAGTACATTAAATAAAAATGGTTCCTATTTTTCAGTACCAATAAGATGGCAGAGCTCGTTTAAAATCGAGTTATAAAGCAGAACTTTTTACGTCAAAATTTCACGAGTATTTTCGTATTTAAGAGGCTGACGCAACGCCGCCGGCGGGCCCGCTCGAAGCTTGTTCAATGTAAATAATAAATAATGCTGTTTTTCATTGTTTCATTGTGCCTGCGTAAGTATTGTACAGTACAACTGACTGCTGCGACACCTTTATCCGTTGCAACATGACGAATGTATAGCTAAAACATGAAAATATATTTTATTTCATTATAATATACATAGTTTTCTAGTTTATCTTCATCCTTTGTCCATATTCGTTCCACTGCTGGGCACAGGCCTTCCTTATGGAGAAACACATGAAGAGTATGGGCCGTAACACCACCACGCTGGCCCAATGCGGGTTGGTGGGTAAAAACGGTTGCAATAGCGTCCGGGACCCACGGCTTAAACTTTTGAAGCACGGAGATATTAGAGATCACAAAGTTTTGATCACCCATCCAAGGCCTGACCATGGCAAAGGCAGCTTTGTTTTCGGTTCCCTTGACGGAAAATTACCACTGCTGCCCATGACATTTACAACCCCGGAGGAATTACAGATGTAGAGTCAACTCCAAAATTATGTGAACATAGTTTTGTACTCTACTGTACCTATTACCGGTCTATGGAAAAGGAAAGCCCTCTAAAATAGCAGTATATTATTCATACAAGAAATATATAAAAGTGAGTGCTATAGATAATGCAGTAAAAGCAGTAGAGCTGTAAAACCAATAAAATGTGGGAAGTCATAAACATTAATCCCGGGAGCCACCGCGCAAGCGCACTGTGGCGCACACAAAATATTACTGGCGTCTGCAACATTGTCAAAAGTCAAGGTCAAATAATTTATTCAATTATGTGTTTACATATTTTTATGATTTTCAAATTATGCTAACCGTTCACTAGCTACAAGGAGGTCTTGTTCTGAGAAGAATGGGCAAGGAACTGGGAATCTTCTACGGTCCAACATGTCATCTTCTGTCATTCTCCTCTGTCACAGCTTTTGCTTCCTTTCTTCTCATATGAGATTTCACGCATTCAATACATTGCTTCTTTGGTCTACCTGTCACTTTAAGCCAATCTACGTCTATACTCAACATGGAACCCGGAGATGACGAAATTAACTATTTAACACAAGGAAAGTTATATCAGTTGAATGTCCAGTACGAGCACGTATTCCTGACCTTCGATGTGTTTGTTCAGCATATGATGTGTTCTGAGAGGCCAATAAATGTATTTCTTTCTTCGTACCAAACACCAAGGTGTCGGCTGTGGCTCGTGATCGATCTAATTTGCCGTCATTTACGTCAACACGGTGTGGCCCGCCATCGCCGCGCCGCTCGCGCCGTGTAATCACTTCCCGCCGAGCACACCTTGCTTCCGAAACTGACACTAGGTTTCCTACTTACTGTTTTGTAGAATCCATTATAGACTGAGCTTTAAATTTTTTTTTATGCCATAATGAGTTGCCAAAGGATTGGAAACTGAGTCGTTCCAGTTAAAACGATGAACGGCGCGCGCGCCGGGACTTGAGAACACTGAAAGAGTTGCTATGAAATTTTAAGCGCCGTAGCCACTTACCACCGGAGTGGGTACTAGTTTATTTGCCATCATTTTTGCCGTTTTTTGTAAGAATGCTGTGTACACTCGTAAAGGCTAACATATATGTCCATTAGAAGTAAGTTTTATTGTTTTTTAATGTTTTTGTATGTCTAGCTGTAAGTGTACCTATTTGAATACCTAAATAAATAAATAAACATTTTATTGTATTGCTTTAATAATATTTCTCACGCTGACACCAACTAGCGTATATCAAAAGAAATTCAGCTGGGGTAATTAATAAATATGCGTGAAGTTTTTACGCAACGTCTGCCTAAGCTAGAAAACTGTATGACTGTCGACTCAATCAACTCCCGGCCCAGAGGCGATTGTGTCGTGCCTGGTTCGGGCATCGGCTGACCCGAGCTGGTGCGAGCAGGTCCACTAGCTCACGTCATCGTCCGTTTACCTTCAGATTCAAGGCTCAAGCGATCATTTTTGCTATCTATGTAAGCTGGCCCTTGTTGAAATTACTAATGACGTTAGCCAAAAGCGAGCGGCCGCTTTAAGCGCCCTTTGTTTTTATTTAATTGAGCCATGGCTAAACAAGACTTATTTGATTACTGAACAAAGCTCGAAAATTGAATCGCAACGAATCCGAATATTGTGTTATGTGATACAAACGGCCGATGGAAGGTAATTGAATACAAATTTGGCAGTGAGCTTTCAGTTGTAACTTGTAGCGCAAAAGGCGCGGACGCTGCAGCGCTGCTTTGTACGGCGGATTCCGAAGCAAGGGAAATGTTTTGATTAAATTTTAGACAAAAGTAAATACGATGCAATTGTTAATTCTGTTTGTGACTACCAACTCGATGGGTCTGTATTACTGAACAATGTATTGTTTTGAGATAATGGATTTGAGAGATGACAGACAGAGGAGAGTGTAAGAGAAAGACATGTTGTGCGGACCGCACGTAGAGTGGGAAAAAGGAGAGGATTTTTTTTAATTTATGTCACGCCTTAGTCTTTTAAGGAATTTCACGCGTCATCGCTCACTGCACAGCAGATAATTACACGATAATTACACAATCACAGCCCTCGGATTCATAAAAAAAAATTATTATGTGTGCTCCATGAATTCGAACTCTAACACACTTAGTAAACATGGTTCAAATACAATGTATTCAAAGGGGCCGCGAGCAGTAGGATAACTGGAACATTATAGGAAATTGAGTGGCGCCGATAGTAAACACATTTGTTTGAGTAATGAGGCGGCGCACCATTGTCTGCCGAACATATTTTACCGTCACTAATTTAGAACGCACAATGGCGTCGGGCGAAGCGCGGCCGATAATTGCGGCTGACTTATTGAGACATAAATGAGCTGGCGATAAGCACGCGACGACGCCTCCCGCACTTGCCACTTAAAAACACCCCTGCGGCTTTAGTGTCGATAAAGATCTCAAGACTCGCGTAATCTTGAAATCATTTTGTGTAGCTTCCATTTTTAGTTTTCAACAACATTTATTTTTAACTTAGTTTGTAAGTTTCCTCGCTGCAAAATAACTCTTGTAAGATGCACCGCCCGTATTTGTTTCTCCGGGGCTCGCAACTAGCGGCGTCCGCGGCGAGCACTCCGCACGAATACGCGAGATGACCGTTATTACTCTTGCAATACATTTAATTTTCACATCATCGCTATGTTTATCATGTCTAAACATAGCATCAACATGAATTAAGTTCAAAGTAAGCATGTATCTATTAAAAACTATTGAGACGTTACAGTAAAGTTCTTGCCAGCTGTAATGGCATATCCATAATGACATCGTGACGGTGCCTCACAGCTCACAGGTGACGGGGACTCCTTGTGTGTATATTCTTTGTAGGAAACCCATGTTCTGCGGTCAAATAATAATTATTAACTTGTAACGAAGAGGATGTATGCTTGGAAAAATAATTTCCTGGTTATTCCTACTTAGCATCATATAATTGGCCAAATAATATCTAAAAACCTCCAAGTACCTAGTTTTCTAACGAATTGTCTTGTATCGATGTACCTAAGTTTTAAGTTCTAAAACAAGTGATCGTCAATGAACAGCAGCGCGTGAAGGAAGCAAACGAACCGATCGGGGACAATTACTGGACCACTAATGAGATTTATTATTCAGGTGTTCGGCGCCAAACGACGCCGATCAATTAGACGGAGCGCTTTATGACTCGTGGACTTAAACTTTAAGAGCACTTGCCCTCGGGCGAACTATTAATAGCTTCGTTAAAACTAAAACAGTTTAACGCGGGAACAGTGACGAAAGCCGTCTGCAAACTGAGGCAGTCTTTATTATTAATGGGCGGCGAGTGTTTGACCATCGCCTTACTTCGCGGGAGCGCTTGCTTAAGCTTCTGGGAGAGTGTTGTGCATGAGCGTGTAGTAAACCAGAAATGTAGGTATCTTTGTGCTGAAGATTTAAAAGTATAGAACGACGTTCCATGGTTTGGAGAGTTGAAGTGTAATTAAGACTATCGTTTTGTTTATTTAATGTAAAAAAGTTGGCAAACTACCAAAATCAACACTTAATTAATGGTAAATAAAAATATATGCCTACAACCGCCTTAGAATACATGTTGATCGCACCGTGTTTTCCAAGTACGTAACATTCCCGTAATTTCAAGCAGGAACACAGCAATGGAAGCACTGCTGATATCAACAGCAAAAGGCTGGAAGTGCCTACGCAGACGACTTGATAGGTAGCGTTTCTTCCTGTAGTGAAAGTGTCAAAAGCGAACGTAATTTCATGTTTTAATTTATCTTCAATATTTTGTAGTGGACTCAACTTGGATGTACGTAATTTCATGTGTTTTATCGTAAACGTTTAGTACAGTAGTCAACATCATGTGGTCAAGTAAACATGTTCACATTTAACACCTCGTAAGTACATTACTAGTTCTAAAACATAAGAATGAGGTCAGGACGCGTGACGCCGTAGTAATCCCGCCGAATTACTGTTACTAGTGGTAATCGAGGGATTATTACATCAAGTCAATTAAAAGTTACCAACCTACTTAACGGCCACTGTCAGGTTTCCAATCCGGCGGTAGATATCCGATTGTCAAGAAAGTAAACGGTATTCTAATGGAGTGTGGTGTAAGAAGTTGGAGCGCTCAGTGGGTCAAGTCAAACAGAAGCGAACGAAGCAGAATTCGTAACAAATCGGCTAATTTGGTATTCGTTAAATATATTTTATCGAGGGCTTCAAATGGCCGCCCCTGTATAAATTATAAATCAGACGCTTTGGTTACACCGCAGAATGTAATGAAATTACTCTGATTTAGAGATTATAGAGGTAGACCAGAATTTAAGTTCAAAAGAATAATTCAGTGACTTAACATAAAGAGTCTAGGTAAGTTAAAACATTGCAATTAAAATAACGATAATTTATTGTTATGAATTTCATTGTTCTATTTTTGCCTTTTATGAAGACCATTTTTTCTTTTTAGATTATGTTTCAATAAAGTAAGTATATAAACTGTGATCTTTAAATCGGAATTACAATATGAACCATTTTCAATTCTTCAGATTAAGCCATATGCATCGAAATCAGGGTACCTACTCACACAATTATTTAAATAAAGGTGACCAAACTGTTATCGCAAAGCTAAAATGCTTAGCATGAAACTCCTCCTCTTCTTCTTGCTCTTTTCCCACTCTAGGTGGGTTGGCACAATATGTCTTCTTCTTCCTCTGTCACTCGTCAGCTCAGCAACCACTTCTTTTATTCTCATATCATTCTTCACGCATTCAATGCATCGCTTCATTGGTCTTCCTCTCACTCTAGGTCCGTCCACATCCATGCTCAGCATCCTTCTTGTAATGTGTCATTCATCACTCCTTATCACATGTCCATACCACGCTAACATATTGTCACTGGCGCTACTTTCAAACTTCTTCTAATATACTCATACCTGATCTGGTCCATTCTTGTGACTCCACACATCCATCGCAACATTCGAATCTCTGCCGAGTGCAGTTTTAGCAAGAAAACTAAGCACTTCAAATTTAAATTAATGTTTTGACTTTGAAATACTAATTGGTATGAGAATAAATAAGTTACTCGTTATTGAAGACATATTTAATTAGGGAGCTTGGGCTTGTGCAGGCGGGCGGGGGCGCGGGCGCGGGGGCGGACGACTTGTTGAAATTAAGAAAAGTTTTATGTGATCATGAAACTTGGTACATTTGTTTTTATTTCTACAAGGTTGGAGGGAGCTGCGGGATTGAGACAGGCTGGGTTATTATGAGCCGGGGTTTAATTTAAAAAGACGCTTGTGAGACTTGCTGGGTGCGGTGAGCAGAGGCGGGGTGAAGTTATTAATATTTTCCCTAATGTCTGTCCAGCAGTCGCCTCATTTGTGATGATGATGAGTATCCAACTCCTGGCATGATAATATGTGTAAAAAGAAATTAAAATAGCCAGGTGCAGAATCGGATCATAAAGAGCCACTTTTCGATACTTATTTGAATTGAAAAAGGCAGCGGTAGCTGAGTTGGAACGGACAGGGACTACTCGTCCGAGAAGGCCGCTGGAATCGCGGGTTCGATCTCACTGCCTGTACAGTTTGAATAAGACTTATGTACAGTTCATTGTGAATATCGCTCGCCTCACATTGTACCCGGTGCATGGCAACAGGCTCGCCACCTGTTGTTACATGAGGACTATATCTGGGACTATATTCGGGGAAAAGGCGTGATGATATATCAAGTTATGTTGTTCAGAAGTCAAATTGCCGTACATTAGTTTGTTTTCTTTTCTTGTTATATACGAGTAAGAAAACATATTTAGTATCGTAGCAAACTAAAGCGTCTCAGCAAGAGCTCTTGACCGGGTCGCGGCCTCACCTCGCGTACATGATACCTTCAATATTAACACTATTTTGATCTTATTTAACCCCTTGAGTTAGCGCGAACACCGGTGTTCGTGAAAATAGATGTTTCTTTTCATCACAAAATTAAATGTAAAATATTGCCCCAAAAAACATTTTCTATCATTAATTGTCAATACCATATTAAATTAACAATTTAAAGTTACCCCATGTGGTTCCACATGGTTTCTTATTAGTCTTTTGTTTGATAAGTTTATGTGTGGCTCGTTTCTCAGGTACTGAGACTAATATAATGTAGGTAGTTGACAAAAATATACACCAGGTTTTACAGCAATGTGATCGTAGCTTAAAATATAAAATTATGTTTGTGGATTTTGTATTGTGTATTAATGTTTTAACCACGTGTCGAGAGTTGAATGACTCGGTGCTCAGTCAAACCTAAATTGTTTTTTGTTGCACTGAATTAACTTGTAAGATTAGTATAAGATCTTTGTATAATTATAAAATAAATAAATATTGTGTCTGGTTTCCTGACCATTGGCAGGCTACCAAACCTTAACCTTTTCACCACGCGAGTTACAGTGGTAACAACAGAAGAGCGAACCCAGGCAAAATTTGGCACTGTTGGGATTGAACCGACGCTCTCTTGCACTTTTGACTACTTAGTTACCACGTGGCCTCGCTGCGTACTAATGGGTTCTAATGGGTCCACGACCTAAGTGTAATGGCTTCAACCCTGTACTTATTTAGCAATCATACTTTCACCATATTGTTTACATTAGCAGTTCAAAAACAATGTAGAATGTGAGGTACATAAATACTGCTTTGTGTGCCTAAAATAGAATAATAAAAAAATAAAAATAAATATCCTCAGACATTCACACCTATCAACTAGCTCCATTTTAAACAACTAATGCTGCTTGTGTTTGTGATACACATATAAATATTCAGAAAATATACAATACTTATATCAACATCCAAGACTGGTGAACAAATGCCTGTACTCATCATACAAACATCTGTCTCCACCGGAGATCGAACCCAGAACCACTCGAGATCGCGATGCCTTGAGGCCGGCGTACAGACCACTCGACCAAGGAGGTCTTAATTTTCGTAATAATTAAATTACTTGACAATAAAAAATATATAAATATTATCTACAATTAATTTTATCCATAGCAAATACTCTCACCCGGATTGAGAGATGGTCATCTTGAAAGCAGCATACACATAACTCGACATTAACGACATTAACATAACTCGACTCGACAAGAGATAATTGGAAAGTATCACGAGGAAACTAATAAGACACCTATGTTACCTACGATTTCATGTGCTTCCTGAAATACGGAAGAAAACGAACATTCAATTTGTTTGTTTCTACCCTGAACCCGCTGCCCTTGGCAAAAGTAGCTTCGTTCTACAACTACTATGCAACGGTCCTCGCATAACTCCTTATAATTGTTTATAAGACTCAGTGACTCGATGTAAGCCGCGAAGTTCCCAAAGTTTAACAGTAGCGGGCTTAACCGGTCGATGCCAGTCACGTACTCGCAACAACTTCATAAAGTTTTTGAGGGACAAACTGAAAAGAGATTGTCCAAGTTCCGATCTGGTGGTAGCTTATAGATAAACTGTGGAGCGTTGTTATTGAAAGGATTTGATTTATTTTACGTATAAAAATTGTGATGAAAAGTATAAGGCAGTTACTCTATAGGTAAATTTGTAACTAACTCTCCACGTCACATGGCCAAACTAATCTGTCGGTTGTGGGCAAAACACGACAGATGCGCGCGGATCCTTGCAATGCTTAACTCTCTACTAGTTATTAAAGTCTTAACCACTTCTTATTCTACTCATCCTTAATAGTATTTCTTATTTTATGCATGTGAAAGGAATCTTTACTATGGTCCCACCGTTAGGCACAGGTCTTCCTATTAAGAAACACACGAGAAGTGTGACTCATTACTCGTTATTCTAACTACCACCTACCGAATGCGGTTTAGTACAAAGAAGGGTTTACAGCAGCGATGGGAACCTCGTGCCGTACGAAGCACAGAACCACACATATTAGGCCAATAGAGCCGGCGACAGTGGCTTTGTTTTTCATATCGAACCATGTTTTAATTTGCAATGCTTACTTTCTAAATATACAACACAATGAATAGGTTCTTTAGCAATTTACTTTATATGAGGTCTCATAAATGTATTATTTTTTGTTAGTTTACTCGATAAAGAAAAACATTGGCCCAAAAAAGTTCCTGTTCAATAGAAGAATGAGTGAGTAAATGTTTATCCAATCGTTCCGTTAGAACTAGAAATCGAATTGGTTCCGTTTCCAAATCTAACGTTGTCAGAAATTTGAATAAAACCTTTTAATTCGCAATCAACGAGCTCTACTTTTAATCAAATAAAAATGTGCTTTTGGGGTGAACCTTTTGACTGTAATATTAAGGCCTTACTCGTGAATGAGGCGAGCTGTGTAAATAAGGTAAGTACTTTCGTTGAGTACTTAAAGGATATAATCAAATGCAAATGTATTGGACAAAATTGTATGGTAGGTGGAGCTTTATTCCGATTTTATGTTCAAGACAGTTTATATCAATAAAAGTAACATGGTTAACATTGAATCAACCGCAGAAGAAATTGTACCAAGTTACGGAACATTTTGAAGAATTTTATTAATAGGTAGGTAGGTATAATTTATAAAAAAATTCGTTTATATTAAAAGCCAGGCCATGACTTTCAAGTTTTAAAGTGATTATAACACTTGTTACTAGCTAAAAGATGTAGAAGGGTATAGGCAGACACAACCTCGGGATATTCTACATAATATTTTTGTAATCAATTCGCACGTACAATAACAGACTAAGGGTAAGGAATGTATCGAGTGATTGCCCGGGCATCACTACCGAGGCGCAGGGCGGGCGCGGGCGGGGTGCGGGTAAGGGAGGGGAGGGGGAGGGGCATCCGGGCCGTGATTAATTAGAAACAATGCGCGCAAGCCTCGTAACAAAGGCCCTCGGCTAAACAACCTTCCGCAAAAACCAGCCACTTACTTTTGTTCGCGCAAGTTTCCCAGACACAGGTAGAACATTACGCGGTCTCGCCTGACCGATATTCATTCTGGCCGAATCACCACCGCACGTGTAATGCGAATGCGGAGGCAATCGATGGCTCATGTTTGTAGCGAGCAAGGTACTCGAGGACCTAAACACTAGACGATGTGTACCGACCGGCACCGCATATAGATTGCGGCACGAAACGTAACGTTACGAAGAATATGATGAGGTATGAAGACTTCTTATAGACTACCTGTTTATCTAACAGTACGTTATAAATTAATATAAGAAAATCCAAATCACAAACAAAGTCCAATATATCGAGTACTACTATTGACTTAGCTCGGTGGCGTAGTGGTTAGTTTTGGCTTTCGATCGAAAACAAAGCTACCTTCGCCGTGGTCAGGCCGTGAATGGGTGACCAAAACTTTGTGAAACTAAGTCGTTGGTCGCGGTCGCTTTTGCGTTTCTTCCCACCAACCCGCATTAGGCCAACGTGGTGGTCTTACGGCCCATACTTCCCGTGTGTTTCTCCATGAGGAAGGCCTGTGCCCAACAGTGGGACTTATATAGGCTAAGGACACTAAATATCAAAAAATACTTTTATAGGATGCCAATAGGAGCGTTTCAATTTAGGACAAGTACGTTAAAGTTTTGCATTCATTGAAATATTTCAAATTTTCTTCTTTCGAGAACAACTCAAACGGTTCTTGTCCTTCCGAATAGTTCCCGCGGTAAGGTTCGGATGGTTGCATATCGGGGAGTTTATTGGGCAGTGCCGGCGTTTCTGGTGAGCCCTACACACGCCCACGATCAAGCCGGCGGCGGATATGATCGGGTTTGAATAAAGCAGCGCATGGAACGTGAACTTATCGAATATATTAAAGCAACATTAGAGCGAGGAGGTGGTGTAGTGGCGGCCAGCAGCCGCGTCGCGTGCGCGCCGCCATCGCCGCTAATGCCCCATAACTCAGCGCAAACTGCCGAAACACAACAATTTTTCTTACAATTTACTTGGTTTACAGACCGTTCCAGCGACCACGCCCCGCGTATTAACACATAACGTATTGGAGTCTCTATAATAACCGGCGGCACTGTTTGACCGCGTTATCGGCCCGCCGATCGGAGGAAACATCCACAAAACCCTTTTACTAATACCACAAAAAATCTGAGCTGTATTTTCCTCGTATAATTTAATCGGCATACATTTGTGTGGAATTAATGAGGTTTACTTCTTTTGTTCGTCAAAGGAGCTCGTCGCGGGGCTCGCCGGTCGAGTATTGCTTTGCAAACGACGGCTTTGAAATTTATCTAATCTAAGTTTTAAATGGCTTAGAAGAATAAGATGAAATTGTTCAACTTTTTCTTTACAAGGCCATTTGTGTAATTAAGGAGTGAGCTGTAAAAGTGGAAAGAGAAACGATTCTGTTCAGGTCTTTCACGATTTGTTTAAAATTGGAGTTTCACGAGAACAAGCACTAACGACTTGATACTTTATGGAGCTGGGACGTTTTCAACAAAATTGGTAGCTTTAGCATAATAACTTAAAATTACGAGTAAAATTGTTCCGCAACGACCTAAGTAATCAAAGATGATGGTTCAGTTTTTAATCAATTTAATGTATTTGCGTCAGCGAGAAAATTGGCGCGTCAGGATCTCAAACAAGCTTAGAAACCCGATCGGCGGGCGCTGCTGCTCGATAAGAATCTGTTGCTTTGACTCAATCCAGAGCCGTCAAAGGCTTCCCGTCCTTTGCAAACAAACATGATAAGTTAGTTGGGTTGTAAGGCGTCCATCGAGCTGTTTTAGGTCAAGAATCTGTTAATTTTAAATTGGGTGAAGTTTTGATGGTCCTTCGAGAAACCTTGACCTCTTCAGTGTCTTAGGAAGTGTGATTGAAATGAATTTGTAATTATTAGAGGAGTGCAGTTTAAATTTTTTAATTATGTTTTGATCAATTTTAGAGTGAAATTTGTGATTGTTAGATTTCGTCTAAACTAAATTGTGTATTTATCAAAGAGCATACCTTTGAAGCAAAGCCTTCAAGTGACATTGACAGTAAAAGCAATAGATACGCTTTGTTCGTCAACATGTATTTCTGTGCGCATTGGCTTTAATGTGAGGCCATGACAGCTAGTATAGCAGCTAGTACCAGATACTCGTACCAAAGTCAGTTTTTATGAATTGCCAGGCAATTAAAAAATTTGATGTCAAATTGCCATTCGTCCTTGATTCATTCAATACTTTCCTTTTATACCGCAACTAACACAATCCACTGCTTCCTCTCTAGGTCGATCCCCACAATACTAAGTATTCTTCTAACTATGTTTACATTTAATCTTCGACATTCAACAAAATTCATGTTGTAGGAAAAAAATAAAACAAATTAAAAAAAATAGATATTGTAAACGTGAGAGGTCCTATTTTCCTACTCCGTCTTTTTAGGTAATATAACGTCGGTATTAAATTTTCACAATCGATCAATCTGGTCTTATCAATGTATCTTTGATTTACATACACGAACGTCATCTACTTTGACTTGGACAACGAGTATCTTTAAGACACATGAAACAAACAAGCGCAAACAGTCAAAGTATATTAGGTCGCGGGCCGCGCGACGCGTCGCGTGCGGCGTCGCTTCCGCGCGTCAGATTGATGACGCGATTGCGACGCGACGCGCCGCCTTCGGCCGAGGGTAATTCACTAAACTGATTACGGTAAACTGAACTTGGTTTAAAAATCGCTTTGTAATTGTTTCCTTTTCATCGCGCAGTATTATAATAATATTTTAAAGCACACGTGTAACTTGTAAGTAGACTTTCCGCATGAATATTAAACTTCTTAGAGTCGAACGTATTTATTTAGTGTCACTTTTAATGGGCATTTCTTCCTATACGCAGGTGATAAAAACCTATGTCTTGTAAAATTCCATCTATTTCAATTAACTGATAACAAGTGGAACACAGAAAAAAAATTATTCAAAGCAAGAGAAGTAGGTTAAGATTCATTTAATATTGGGTCCTTACATATGAAATTGGTGTTTATATTCTGTCTTGTCTGTAACTTTTAAGATTAGGAGTATTCCTAAAAAATAATTACCTCGCCTAAAAACAGACTATATATTTGAGCTCTTTTGATTTGTTTTTATAATTTGTTGTAAGTTTAATTGTGTTAAAATTGGACACGGAGACAACTCTTTTTAAGTGCCTCCCGAATACATCTTTTTATTTGCATTCACTTAAAACGATAAATATTTTTTATGAAGTGTGATATTACCCATATTACTAAAGCTTGTCTAATAATACATGCCAAATATAATTATCTCTGGATTTGTTGTTGTGAAGAAAACTGATAAAATGTTAGTATGGAAAATGCAGATTTCCCCAAAATCTCCATACAAAACACCAATTTCATCAATATTAAACTGTTCCCAGAATCAAATTAAAATATGATTTTCCTTACTACTAAGCGCCTAGTCTTGCAACGAAGCTCGTCTCGCACTTAATCAGTTCAAGAATCAAAAAAAGGAAATATTATGAAAATTCATCAGTGTGTCGTAGAATCGTGTCAAAGTGGAGTAGACCCGGTGGAAAATGCGGCCGCCCTCGCGCCGCGCGCTGATGTAGATTGACACAAGGTTGCAGCGGGTGACGTCACGCGCCTCGGGGACTCCTCACGGGCTGGTTTTGTTCGGCCTGACTTACGTGTCAAAACAGTGTTTAGGACTGACACGCTGAGGGATATTAAAGATTTAGTTGATAAAATACGGTACGAATAATGTCGACTTTGGGCTACAATTTAATTGATATCTAACAATGGGTCGTGTAGGAAAAAAGGCCTTATATTTTCAAGATAAAACGTTTTTTTTGAATTAAAAGAAGATTCCAGATGATATATTTGTTCACATTCTCCTGTCCGTTTATTCATTTTCCTCGTAATATCATTCTGTTTCTCATCATCATTATTCATTGAATAATAAATCTTTTCTGACTGCATCTTCTGCACACCCATTTACTTTCATGTACGTAACTTTACCATACTCCCATTTACCATACCATACCATACCATCATTACAAATCATAATTGATTAAAATATCCACTCCTTTTGTACTAACAAATCCGAGGATTAACACAGCTGCAGCTTTATAGCAAACTTTGTATTTGTAATCCAGTTGGATCGAAACAGAAAACCAGCTGAAGAATTATGGCTTTTGTAGCTGAAAGTTTTAATGCACTTCGTGATATTATGCGCATACGTGGAGTGGCAACGTATTATAGATCATAACAAGCGCTCGCGTGGCTCATTTATATTGCAGGTGTCCCGAGGAAATGGAATGTCCGAGTCACTGCCGTGTTCGTTATTAAGTATTAGGAGTGTGTCGAGTGCCGGATTAGGCCGGACTCGGGATAACGCAGGCGAAAATTGAAAGCCTCCTCCAGTTAATGCTAATGTCTCCCGACCTTAAAATGACGATCTGAATAATCTATCACTTTGTTACGCCACAGTAATAGAGAGCGATGAGCGCGCAGTGCTCTGGGAGTACTTAAGGACCTCCCTTTAAGGACTGCTTTATTCATTTTCAATTAGAACGGTTAACCCTTTGTCGATGATCATTGAGTTGTTATAACAACAGAATGTAAACAAATACTTTTGAGTAATATTATATTAATAACGGCTTCGAAAAAAGTTCATCAAGTAGTAGTGACGCGGTTACTAAACAATCCGATAATCAATCATACTTCTCTCCATTTGAAACTGTTTGTATACATTTTTTAATGTTTGGCCACATTGTATCCGCGTCTCTGTGCTGGCGCACTGCGGGCTGGTGATTAACTGACGTGAAAGACCTAAATGACAGGTCGATAGCTCCGGCAAAACTAATCGAGCGAACACGAGCGACACAGGCACAGGCGCTTAACAGATAGCATTGCTATATCTAACAAGCAGTTACGAGAAAAATAAAATGTATTATTTGACGAACACTGCGCTTGAGCGGACTGTACTCCGCTTTACAGTTATCGCCATCTCTAGAGGTTCTGGGTTCGAGTCAAGAGGTTTAGGTTTGGCATACCGTCATTAATGATCTTCAGATCTTTTAAGATTTGATCTTTCGATACAATATTTAAATTAAATAATAATTATAATTATTACCAACGCATATCTATCCATCACGAAGAAACCATAACACTAAGGCGCAAGTCAGTCACTTTGGGATATTTGAAAGTTATGATTGTCAGAAGATATTTTTTAAATTGGCTGTCATTTCTAAATTGGTACTTTCTTCGTTGACAAAAAAAAATGCTTTATCATAAAATGCGATGTAAGGCAATAAAGCAGTGTCACTGTAATAGCCATTCAGCAGTTTGATCCGCCGGATCTAAATTAAGAGGCAGATATTAAAGCTCGCTGGCTGCCGACGGCAGGCTCCGACACAAGCTGTCAGTTGGCACTGCTAGGCGGCTTTGACGTTCGAATTAGAAAGTAAGGCTAGATCGAAATTATTTGGATATTGGATGTATAGAAATGTGTCCTGTTTTACCGTTGACACACAACATAATCATCACTGGATAGAGTCACACATTTCACCTGATTATTTAAAAACTCTAAAAAACGAGCCCAAGCAGCAGATATTGTTATGATTTTTTGGTAACTGCCCTATACTACATCATAAAATCCTGCAGCATGGGTTCTTTCAAAACAGTGGAGGTGGCAATGCCTGCATTCTCTGATACTGCCCTAGCGTCCTTCGCGTATAGACTCATTTTCTGCTCATATCAGATGGTGTAGAGTCATTTGGTGGGGTGACTGAGTCATTTATATAGCACGCTCGCCCTCTTGTAACATATAACTGTAATATATCAGCCGAAAAGTGGTGTTTACACCTCTGCCTACCCCTTCTGGGATACATGCTCGACGACAAGGCAAACTCTTATATTCTTTCAAAATTTTCACTTCATTGTCAAATAATTACAGTGTAAAGCGTATAATCGAGCGAAGTTTGTTAAAAACTTATTAGTTCACAGAAAATCCTTAAGCAAGCAAGATGCAGCCAGCCCCGGGCAAGTTTTTATTTATCAAAGGCATCTTAGCGCCGGCGGAGGCTGCAACAGCAGCAACGACCAGCTTAACATCAAGATCAAACGAATCTCATTACTTCGAACGACCACATTTTACGGCATCCGACAAAAGCTTCAATTATTAAAATATGTAGACTAATAATGTTAATAAGCAACGCAAACTTGCTTTGTATTTTAGTTCATTTGCGGAGTGCTCCCGTAGTTCGCAGATTTAGTAGCTTCTCAAAGTTTATTCCAAGTAATTATTCTGTAGGTTATTATACTAAAAGTTTTCAGCAACCACTGAAATAATTAGCAATGGTATTCATTTATCTTCGCTTCTAGAAACAGTTACTGTTGTTGTGAGAACTAATAAAGGCTTGGGTATATTGTTTTCATCGGGATCCTTTTTTTGGCATAATGTTTTTACTCATAATATACTTTGGCATAATGTTGTTTGGCATAATGTAAAATAAGCATAATTTTCTTTTAGCACAATATTTATTACACATAATTATAATTTAGACTTATGTAATTATCCATAATATTATTCCGCATAATGGTTTACGGCATAATGTAAAATAGATTGGGTACGACGACGAGCGAAGCGAGGAGGAATGTTAGGTAGAATTGGCCTATATATTTTTTATTGATAATTATTTCTAAAATTTTATGCGAATAGTTAATTATGACTTAAGATAGTTATGCCATTTGTAATTACACTAAATAATCATGCATAAAATTTTATACAAACAGATAAGGATCCGTTTTCATCACAATCCATTAAAATAGTTTTGTGAAAGTAATAATTTAAAGTAAAGAGATGAACTACGAGTATATCTGAAAAACTAACATAAAGTAAAACTTTCATTTAATTTTCCAATTGTATCTCTCAGTGTCAATGCCTTTAATGACACATGTAGTATAAGGATAGGTTAGTGTTGTTTTTTATAACTTATGCCTTAAAATTTATTGTGATGTTCAACAATCTAATATCGCATCTGTACATTATTGGGATATCAAAATAAAAGTTTGACAGTTTGTTTTCTCATTGGTTAGCGCTAATTAATCCTTCTGTGTTTCTTTTTCCCTCACACTTTTCATTCATCTTTTTCTCTTGTCACTGTGTCGGGATTGGTTCAATTATTTTCAGTTATCCCCTAATACTTTACAAACGACATTCATAAGAAAGTGGATGTTATGAGAAAATATGTGTTTTTTTACCCTCTTCATCTTTTTTAACTTAACCTTTATCATGGACACGTAATTGATCTTTTCAGTAATCAGAAGAAACAAGAAAGAATTTTTCATTAATAATAGTATACCTGAACCTACATCTACTAACGAAATGTAAACCTGCAGTGCCGTGTCACATTGACTTTCTCGCGACATATTTCAGGATTGCTAGCACCGATATAAAATGTTCATGTTACAAGGTGCCACTGCGTGTTATTAATTCAGCGGTGTAGCTCGCGACGCGGATCAGACTGCGTATTCAGCGCCTGCGTCTACTCTCATATTTTATTTCGCATCCTCACATTTTATACAAAGTGTTTTAGGTCGCAACTGGTTTAAATAAAATATTATTGTAAGTATCTTTGTAAATGTCTTCGTAAAAATCACGATGCTTAGTAGGTATCTACTCAGCATATTCGATGCATCTGAATAATGCTCCGACGCTGGTCTTCCGTAGATGCCTTAGAAAGAAATATATGTTTTAGATTACGTGGCTACATGTAGTCTACAAGCGGTTGTAATACCAAATGTAGTTTCAACATTAACAGTATAACTGTCACGCATTCTCAAAGTAGTGTAAGTTAAAAATAGTAATAATTATCATAGATTTTATATATTTGAGCATGGATTTACCTATTTTTCTTCTTCATTAAAATAAAAAAACGTAGCAATCGTCTGGGACAATAATAATTATATGGTAAAAAAATGTATTGCTTAGTAAAATTTTTTGCTCGAACCGTACATGATTGTATGCATTTTTGACAACAAATGATGTCACTTACAAGAGAAAAAAACATTCACTATTAAAAACATTTGAATGTTCGTGCTCAGGAGTGTATTTAATGCTTTTAAGCTGGTTAAAGGCTAAACCATGTTTAAATTGACTTTTTTCAAGTGGTCATTCTGATAAAGAGGGACATTATGTACGAATTAAATTGGAAAACGCAAATTCCATGTGTGAACTACCTGTAAATCTATGTGAAGCCAAAACAACATTTCGTTTAGAGCATTGTAAAAATAACGTTATGTACTAATTATAGAACACATTTTATATTGAGGTAGCGTGGTGTGGAGGGCGCCAGCAGTAATCAAGCAGTGGGCTAACGAGCCGCTAACTGCCGGCACTGCCCATCCCAGTTTGATATTATACGATACTGTTATTAACGGTCAAATTGCTGCGAGCTAGGTTAGTTGGTCAACGTTTTTAGTGAACGTAAACATACATGATGTTTATCATTGTGAGTTTTTTTTAAGCATGAGTTTGAAGTATGCAGTAGTTATGGATTTTCTTTAGTACTTAGCGACTATACTTAGGCTCACCCCCTTTTATGTGCGACCAACGACATATTGGTAAAGTGTGGGTTTGTCACAAAGCCATAAATTGTCTAAGCTGAGCTGCAACCGTTGCAAAAGCAAATGTAGTTTCTTTCTTTTTGTCTTTCTTTGTATCAACCACTCTTTTATTGGAATGAAATATAAAATATGAGAAATAAAATTGAATTGAAATGAAATGAAATTCTTTATTCAATAATTTAGGTAACAAGTAGTTATGACGCGTCAAAACAATAAAAGTTTACAAACAAAATATACACTTCTACTTGTATACCTCAACATTTTGTCTTCCTGTTCACTACCGGGAGGCCTTGTCAAGAGAAGATACAGGCAAGAAACTCTGCAAGGGGTCCATCCTCCCTTTACACAAAATTGTCTTACGTTATACAAATTACAGACAGAGCAGACAAGAAACTCAAATAATTGCGAAGGTCAATTGAAATGGTGTAATCAGTCTTAAACATAATGTATAATTACAGAGATATAATAATTAACAAGTGTTCGAACTACAAGTAATTTCCATTTCGGAATTACGGCGCAAAGTTTTGAGAGCGGATAAATTTGTTGGCGCGCCCTCTCGCGGGACGTTTAAATATTCATTAAAACTAGTGTCCGGATGTCGACGGAGGATTGTTGGCGGAGGGGGGTGGGGGGAGGGGCAACTCCAAGTTACAAAATCACAGTGTCTTTTGTATAGTACATTTTCGCAGCTTTGTCTGATTTGCGAGTTTAACATTGACAATGAGCTGGTTCGTTATTTACACAAATAATACTTTACGACTGCATTTGAGTACTTCAGCAAATAAAGTATCTTATTTTGAAAGAAAAAAGAAAAAGAGTGAGACCCAAAAAACATAACGATGAAGTTCAAGACATTGATTGCAAGCAATGTGCCTCGCATAGAAACACGTCAAATGGAATTAAAATGGTTCTGTTTTAACATTAACTTTACAAAACTTGGATCGTTAACCCCATAATGCCGCAAAGAAAAAATGTACACCTGTTCGCGTGAGTGGACTTTCCAGGAACCTCAACAGGCGGCCATTTGCTCGCACGTCTCAATTGCTGCCTTCACAGACAGCATTGCAGTTTTAGTGGAACTACACCTTTAAGGCCCAATTGCACGATCGAGAGTTAGCGCCTAACCCAGGGTTTGCCCATATATTTGCCCCAGGGTTAGGTGCTAACTCTCGACCGCGCAATTGGGCCTAACAAACTAGGCTTGCTGGTCTTCTAGCAATTATTTCTAAATGTGTTTCTTTGTATAAACGCGTTAGCTGCTATTTTGGATTACATGGATGGCGTGAGCGCAACTTGTATTTATTTATTTTTGTATATTCGCGTGGTGCAATTTTTACTTTTACTTCTAGCTAAGCAGAATTATTTTTATTGTTATCTTCTGCTGCCCTTTTCTGTAACGTAATGTTGTCAAATCAATATTTATTTAGTGCAACGACAAATGTTATTTCCTTTAATAATATTATAAAAGTATTCGAAATGACAGAAATCCAATTCATATCCATTAAAATTTTTTTAGAGAATAGGGAAGCTGGTTGGAAGCAATTATTGCTAATTTTCATTAATTTCATTAGCATGCTTATTGTTCGCATTAAGCAAGTAACTGGATATTGCTAGGCTTATTGCTAATAACATCAGATTATTATTTTAAAAATTTTCAGCTATCGAGAACTGTTCATCGGCGCCCGGCCGGCGGGCGGTCGGGTCCAGTCGGTGACAATCGCGTTAATTCGAGCGGCGTGAAACAGCGTAGTCGCTTTAACTATACAAATTCGCGGAATACATAAAATTAAGCTGTAATTATTTTTAGCGACTATTATTAAGTTATTTTTGCAAATTCACTATTAGCAATTATTTATGATTGCGAATGCTAAATAGTCCAATACAAGTTTGAAAGTTAATAAAGCAAGCGAGCGCCTGGTAGTACTTATTCCTACGAGTATTCCGCGGGGATAGCTTGGTAGGGATAAGTGTACCAGGACATTGGTGCGTGCTATCCTTATAGGAAGCATGTATGACAAAGGTATTCTAGACGGTTATATCAGACTTGTAGAAAATATCAGTTGATGCTATACCCCGTAAACTTTGTTGAATCTTGCCTAATATGTGATCGTTATGAAGGCTATCTAACAAGTTTCGAATACATTCCTCGAGAGTAAATAGGTACTAATAGCAATAACTTACGAAATCAATATTGAAAACAACAAAGATTAATTTGCAAGGCCTCTGGGAACTGTTGGACAATATAACGCGGATAGTTCGGTCAATTTCGTGTTTGTTTCTCAGGCGGACTTTAGTGATTAATGTAAGATTGTGTTATATAAGAGGCAGACCCTCGTTACTGACGCAGCGCCTTCTAGAAGCATATTGGATTTCTATCTTAATATACGAATACAAAATTAAAGTGGATATTTTCTTATACTTAAAAGGTTTCAGGATTTTATCACGAAGAAGTGTTAGTCCTTATTGCAATGGTGTTAAGGAGTTAAGTGTCTCGTAAATCTAAAAATAAAAATATGTTTCATACATATTTGCAGTTAAAACATTACACACTTACATCAATCAACTAGCCCTAAGTAAACAGCTTACACGCTTGTGTTACTGTGTTGAGAGCGTGCATTAGAGGAGGCCTTTGTCTAGCATTGGGCAGACATAGACTGACTATGATGATGACAATATCTTGATGAGCACCATGTTCCCCTATAAAAAAACGATTCAGCCAAACGTGAGATAATCGCTGACAAACATGCCTCGGACCCCCGGCCCGCTACCGCTCGTGGCTCGCCCCGCCCGCTACCGCTCGTGGCTCGCCCCGCCCGCGGCACGTGCGGGCCGGGCCTATCGAGGCCTAATGTGTAGCGCGGATTAGTATTTTGATGAAGTCTTTTGAAGCTGACGGATCGATCCATCGGCCGCGGGGCGAGTCCCTAAAATGGCTGCCTCCGTTTGCTCTTTTATATGTACATCACGTAATTCATATGATTTTTCTTCATTTTCCTTTTTTGTGAGGTAGAAGTTTTGAATAAGACACGATTTTGATATTAAATGTAAATAATTTCTAGTCTTTTCTTTGTAATTTTGTAGATAACTCTCATCGAGTACAAAATTAAATGTTACACTCTCTGTACCTGCTCACGAAAATGAAAATAGTCTTTCGTATCTCATCTAGGCTTTTTTGGTGAATTTTATATTCATGTAGTACTTCAAGCTAGATTAGTTGTATGATGGAAATTTATTACTTACACATGACATCATCAATGTAAATTGATAGCCGCGCAGTGCGTGCCGAGCTTACGTTAAATAATATGTATAACCATTATTTACAAAACTTATTAATTAAGTACACGTAAACTTTGTATCACTTGTATAACTTTTATTAAATATTTCAACCATTTTATCATTTGTAAACAATAATTGCCTAATGATAGGCAATTATTGTACAGGTATTTTACATGTTGAAGAACTATTAAATTAATATTACAAAAAAAAAATATTATTTATCGACATTTTTACCTATTAGTTAGCACCAAATTACGCTGCATATGTTGAATATATATTTTATTAGTAAATATTTTAATACATAAGTACAGAATATTAATTCACAATTGATATTTTGTACTTATTATCTTCAAGAACATATTTCAAAGTTATTAATAACAATGATAATTGTTTATTATATTGTTGATGAGTGATAATGAGCATGACGATCAAGGAATAATATATTTTTTATCTTTATAAAAATATACACTTCTCAAAATTCATAAGAATCTAAAATACAGAATAGTAAAAAATTATAGAAAACATATAATAATCAAAATCTAATCTGAAATCTTGAATTTTTTTATTGTGAACATCAAAGCGAGGTAATTGAATATGGAATAGTTGCGTAGATTATAATTTGTCTAGACCTAGACATATAGATGACGTATTCAGTGAAATAAAAATAAACATTGCTACGGTGACATTTCAACTTCTATTGGCCGGCTTTCTTTATATTTTTGGTCATAGGTTTGAGATTTGGCTTCAAAGATATTGAGGTAAAATTGTTATATATTTTCAGTTTAATTTAAATCTATCTATGTATTATTTATTAATGGATTATCCAAATAAATTATCCGAATAGTGTAAGGCATTGAGAAAGATTCGTTTAGTTGATTAAAAAACAGAATATTGCTGCTATACAAGGCGACCGTCCGGAATATTCTGTATGCAGATTCGGAATTGCAAGTCTGGATTCTTGATCAATAGGCCTAGCACGGGTCGGAGAGAAAAGAGTCCCCGGAGACAAAATTACTCATTGCCTCTCGTTTCCGCGCGAACTAAGAAGCAAGAGGCAATGACGATTTTTGCCTCTGGGGACTTTTTCTCTCCGGCCCATGACGGTGATAAGTCTGAGTAATAAAATAGTGTAGTTTACCTTTGATGAGGTGCGCGGCGAGCACGAGCGCGGCGGTGAGCGCGTGCCGCCACGCGCCGCGCATCCTGCGCGCGCCCGCCCGCTGCAACAAGGTTGGCGGTTAGTGCCGTGCGCACGCATACATCCATCGCTCATACACGCCGGCTACTGGACGTAGGCCTCCCCGGTGACCTCCACGACGACCGGTCCTGCGCCGCCGCCGGCATCCGCATTCAAAAGACAAATGAAAGTAAAACTAGCTGACACTAACGTGTGCCTCTTGGGATGATTGTTAGGTATAAATCAAAATGTACTTCTCTGAATACTCAAGTTCACTTACGAGAAATTATTATAATTAATTTAATTTTTGACCAACGACAGCAATTTCACAGTAGCACTACAAGTATACTGTACAGTTATACTATCACTACGTCTTATATTATTTCACAATCAGTCCGTTCCTATTGAACCAAAAGAAAAACTAAAATTGAAGTAATTTAAATGTAGGTAGATTTGTTTTATATCGCGCCGCGCCGGCTGGAAACGACATGCACACTGTTACCCGATTCCCATTGGTTTCGTCCGACAGACGGCAAATGAACTTCAGCCTATGCAGCCTTGTCAAATAGTGTCAAATGATAGGAATGATTGAATTTGGTTTAGGTTGGATTAATAAATGACAATGCAAAGCTAGAGCCAAATCTAGAAAACCATTGTTATCCAAATCAACACACGTAAAGCATATTTCAAAGAATTTTTATATTAATGTTGTTGTCATACATATTCAGATATTGAGGGCACGTCTTTCACCTTAAAAAGGTGGAGGCAGAGATTACGGATTTCCATACATATTTCTTTCCCTTCATCCACTCTCAACACAGTCTTTACTTGTGTGAGGATTATAGAACTCTATGACAATAAATCCAAAATGCCTTTAAACAAATAATCACCATGGAAACATTTGTGAATATTATGATCCTACATCCGAAGAGCTAGCGCAAAGTAAACCTGCACCCACCATTGAAGGTGGCCTCCGTAATTATGTTTGGGGACGACGCGACGCGACGAGCTTCACGCGAAAAATAAACAACTCGCAGGCGCTGATGAGACACGTCTTGCCGAGAACGCTGGGAATGTCCATCAAATTCTGTCCTACTTTAAGTTGATAAGAATTCTTTTTGAACATTGCTAAGGGCCGCTCTTGATGCATTTTATTGTAAGTTTGTGACAGGGTGAAGCCGGGGATAAAGAAAATGCAATTGGGTCGTCACTTATGTATCGTATATTTTATAATGAAGAATTAAGGCACAACTGAAACAATTATATAAAAAAGGTAAATTACACTGAACACAAAACAATTTCACATTTAACACTAAATATATTATAAAAAGGATAGGGCTACTTAAATAGTGCCTTAAAGAAACTTATAGTCTTTGTTATTTATTAGGAACTGATCATGTGGTTTGTTGAAACTTTGTTTCAGCTTATAAAAATTGATTCACTTTATAAATATATTACTATTATTGTTAGAAGGGAGTCAACCGCTCTACGCGCTGACTCTGGTAAGAATGAGCTTCGAGAACAAAACAAATAAAAAAGACAGACACCAAATTTAAAAACGGAAACCAAGAGAAAAATGGCCAGAGAAGAGCGCAATGACAGCAACGAGTCGCTAATATGGCTATGGCGCCTCGTTACAAGTTTATGCTTGTACGCCAACTTATTATATGATAATATAAGATGTAGGTATAGTTATACTACCCAGTTACGAATCTTCTCGATGGGCGACATGGACAGGTAAGCACTATTGCTTTGCGATAGAAAAAAAATGGTCAGAGATATTGCAATCGACTCAGTAACGATTATCTCCTTGGTAAAATGCTATATCGAAATAGAGTAAAAACTACGAGCCACTACTGTACAGTTTTAAAAGTCCAATACTACGGGGTTCCTTTGCTGATAGAATATTAATGTGTATTATTTCAATATTCAGAACTTATTAAGGATTCAGTTTTATTGAAGGTTCCAGTGAACAGAAAATTTTTGTGTCGGCTCAGTACATTGTTAGCCTACTGGGCTAAAATATAAGGTACTTAGAGAAGAGCAAAGTCAGCGAAAAAGAGTATAAGCTATGACAAAATGAGTAAGAGAAAGAGAAATAATGATGATACAACTCACGACTTCAACCGCAACCGTCTTGTAGATGTATTCAGGTTCTACAGTGAAAACGAGAAAACAATCGAAACAGCTAAATTGTATATGTCACACAAGCGAAGCGGCTCCAAGAAAGTAATCTACAAACTGTAAAGCTATTGCCTTGCAACTAACAATTCAATTGAAAGATAGTTGAAATAAATGTCGGACCGAAACGACCAAAGCGAATCGAAAGAGTTGTATCGAAGAAACGGGGGCCAATTGAATCAGTTAGAACCGGTGCAGTTGCGACCGCCTTTTTCCGAACTACCGTCAAAGGGATCCTGGTGTGTTTTACGGCCAGCGATCACACCCGCTAATTAATTAATTCCACAAACGGCCGCCAGACCGCAGGATTAAAAACGTTTCAATAAAGCCAGTCGGATCAATACCACTCTTTTGAGTAAAAAGGATCCAACTTCCAAGTTCGTAACGTGATTACGAACTTCGATCGAGACAATGTGTACCCGAGCCTATAATTCCATTTTCCGGCCACGACGAGGTAAAGTATACAGTATCCGATCCAAACATTATCCATCACTCCAGTGGAACTTTCCCATCGTGCGCACTCACGTTACTGAGGGTTGCTCCAATAAAAATATTACGATTCTAATTTGATTTATGCGTTCGGTGTGTTGTATTTGTGTGCCGTGACCGGGCTCCATAAGCCTTGGACCGACGCCGGCCCGATGGCGGCCGTCGATATCCGATAAATAGTTCCAAGGGCGACAATTTAATATCAATTAATGACACAAAACGATTATTGGCAAAAATATAACATGCCCAGCTAGAGTCAAAGGTCAAGGTCTTCAACAGACCAGAGAAATGAATTTATATCATCTGATCTCAAAAGAGTGGAGATAAGACTTCTTCACGCCTCCTTTGAAGGACCATGGATTGTAAGGGATGTGTGTACCGGCAACGAATTCTGTTTATGGATAATGCGACTGAAAATAACGATTGAATCTTAAACATTGATCACAGTTAAACTGCGACGGATGATTAGTCCTATCTGGTAGGATAAGGAATAAAAGCTTTTTAGAACATTAACTTACGCATAATTTTTAGAAAAGAGAAATGAGAGCGTGTTTACCATTGATTTCATAAAATTTCTGACTACTTAGTACTCGAATCGTGTAATTTTAATTAGATTTGTTTCTTTCTTTAATGACATATAACAACCGAAAACTACACATTCGTACGATTGTTATGTATGTTACGAGTAACATGTGTATTTGAATTAAAACCAGAATTGAATATACGAGTAAGTCAATGCTGCAGCGTCTATAATAAATTATATTTGTTAAATAGATGTATGGACCACTACAACTGCACAACATCTAATAGCATATAGCGGCGACGGGCACTTGTCACGCTGAGTGCAGTCACTGCTGCTGATGGCAATGGACTGCTTTTGCGGTGCTTTCGCCTAGTCTCTGACTTACCCTTAGGGGATAGTAGTCGTGATTATATGTATGTATAAACCACTATCAGCAAACACAATCGAAGCGATGGAGAGCGACGCGATCGTCGCTTATCGACCGATTGTGGCGAGCGATACCGATTGTGGCGAGCGATACACTGTACTGGTCTAGATTAAGGGGCGATTCTATTTAGGAGACGCGATAAGTTAAGGCTGTGGACGGCTGTTTAATATAAAGAAGTAGTGGCTTCCCGCGGTTTCACCCGCTTGGTACCCGTTCCCATGGCAATATCGAATAAAAAGTAGCCTTTATCCTTTCTCAGGCTCTAGACTATCTGTGTACCAAATTTCAATTAAATGGGTTCAGTAGTGTTGACTTAAAGCGAGACGAACAAACAGACAAACAGAGTTACTTTCGCATTTATAATATTAAGTATGGATAAATACTTTCTTATTTACTACAACGGGAATCGACACATTGTTGATGAAGTTTCTTCATTCTCTTGTCCTCTCTATTTAGGATTGGTGCAACATGTTTTTTTCTTCCAGTCTCTACTCTAAGTGTGGATTGAAAGAAGACGTAGTCACTTGCCAGATAACCCATGCACTTTCAAGAGCACAGCTTTCCCGGTGAGAAGATCATTCACTATGTTTCTAACGTGTACATCTAGCCTTGAGACTCGCTTAATTGTTCTTGTTTATGGTATTAACAATAATGTATGTATATTTATCTTATTACCCATTTACATTCCAAAAGGCTTAGCACGGACCGAAGAGAAACTATTCCTGGAGACAAAATTGCTCATTGCCTCTCGCTTATTGGTTCGAGAGGCCTACAGGAAAGCAAATAGTGGTCAAAAATTAGTCAAAATTATAAAAGCATATAACTGAAAATGAGACAACAATTTCACTAGTAAAATATTGATCGAAATGGCTGTAGCCAACATGATAATTATTCAGAACAACATTCTGGAGAACAAGTGGTAACAAGCTTCATAATTAACAACCATTGTAACGTAAATCAAACAAATTCGTTGCTTTAATACTGTCCAGTGTCTATTTGTGTAAGGCTTGCTTGTGTAAGCTGTACTTGTTAATATTGGTTTTTAAATATTTAATTATCTAGGCATTTTATTGACAATTATAACTGCAGTAGACTTTTAGCGTCAAGTTGAATTAGAGTTTTTTTAACAATTTGAATGGGATTGTTTTAAACTCAATCTGGGTCAAAGCAGAAATAAGGTTTACGATAGAACGAGCTTCCATACACGGTACCTATTATAGTGCATGTAACGCCTATTTTCTTCTCAAAAAGCGTAAGAGATTGGCACACAACCCACATGACCCCCATTAAAAAAGCGTATCTCCACAATACTCCAAACTTTCCGGTATCATAAACCCTCGTAACTTACGATCCACACCCTCTTCTAAACTTTTGGGTATTGGTATTGAAATCGAACATTTCCAGCGTGAAGTACTCTCAAAGCTTCCACTAAGCCCACAGCTTTGTTTAAATACTAACGCGAGCACGTGGCGTTCTCTAAACACCTGAGCTGCGTCACTTCAAGCCTTTCTCAAATCCTGCAAATTCTAAACGTAACCAGTTCAGTAATAACGCTTCGCAAATACAAGTGTTCGGTCTCCGGAGACGACGTCGACGGCGACATGTTGATTTGACAGTTCAGTTGAGAAATATAAAATGTGTCTTAGATGTTGCGAGACGTGGTGTAGGTTCTGACGTGATTGTATTTGCGGTTGGAAATTGTTTTGTAACTATTTGGGGACCTGCAGTAATTGTTTTCTGGGGCTTAAATTTTGAACTATTTAATGGTTTTGTTGTACATTTTCAAAACACTATGTAGTGGCGTTTTGACACCCTAATGCGTTTATTGAAATGATCTAGCTAGAGCAATACTAACTACAACTGATGACTTCTAATTTTGTTTTCAATAACGTTTACCTTAAAGTGTGCAATGAACAACAGTTATTCAATTAACACTACAAAGCAAGGAGTTGACTATAAACGGGTAATAACCGATTATTGCACTATCATTTGCAGTAACACAACAGAAACTAACACCGCAGGATCAACAAACAGAAACAAAGGTGAGTTAAGAAAATCGTGGCAAAATCAGTGTTACCTATTAAGGTAATCAGGTAGCAATCGAAGCCACAGAACAGATTCGAATCAACTCCACACGTAATAGTGTCCGAATTGGAAGCAACCGGTCCCCGGGGTTATTCGATCAGGACATAACACAATGAGTGGCTCCGTAATTAAATTAATGGTGCGGCCTCATTAGTGTATTATTGAACATTTTGCACAACTCCCGCCGAGCGGAGGCTTTGGAAACAATGTAACATCAGTGTTTGACGATTTGTTTGAATTACTCCTTTTATGGATCTATTCTCTATTCGCGTTGTTTACAGCATTGTTTTATTTGTTGATATGCGTGTATTTATTTGTTTTTAAAATACTGAAAAGCTTAATAATTCTAAATCGATTTATATTGTATGGGTCCGACAGTGAAAACAAATAAATCTTCGCTATGTTTGGACATCGATTAGGTGACCAAACTTTTGTGTTTTTTCATGTTTAGGAAGGTACACAAAGCGGCTTTTTGTTCACGCCTCTTCTGTCTCGAAACGGTAAGCAGAAGTGTTAACACGCACATTCGGCAGACAGCTTCAGTCTTTTTAATTTATAAAAAGACGAAACACTACCGGGTTTCAAAATCCATAAATTCAAAATACAGTAAAATTTAAGACCAGCCAATCTGTACCGTGAGAAGGTCTACCAGTGATTTATTTTGTGAGTGTAGAATGAAAAGTGAAGGCTTATTAATAGCTCTGTGTCAGTTTCTTGAATCGTAAATTTAATACGTATGTATATACTCTTTATTACATTTGAAAAAACATACAAAACATATAATTAGTAATATTGTTTACATAAATTGTAGTTACTTATAATTCATCATAAAAGTAAATATTTCTGGAATTCTTCAAGTAACCCTTCAAACATTAATAAGAATTAAACATACTGTTGTTTGATTGATTTTCTTTTGGAAATGGATTCAAAGTTATATAAAGCGCGACTTTTGGAGCTACAAATAAAAATGTATTTGAATTTCATTCTCTTTTGATATCCTTTGTAAACATAACGGGGCCCATTGGTCTTCATTTCCTCAGTCAAGATGTCAGATATAAATATTACCCTTTGACACCAGGAAAAATACTTATGAGGGCAAAGGCCATTTTTATTTATATTGAAAAAGGTCACAAAGCTTTTCATGTTTTGTCGAGTGAAACTGTAACTTTTATTAATTGTTTTTGAATCTGTTTTTACTGTCGGGCGCAACGTGTCTTCACATGTTTTGTCTTCCTCATTCATTTGTCAGATTAACATTTGATTGAATTCTTCTCAAGTCTTATTTCACACATCTAATCGATTGCGTTTTATTGCGTTTCGTTCACAGCCCATATTCGTCCCACTGCCACTGCTGGCACAAGTGTTCCTCATGGAAACAAATACTTCAGGAGTGTAAAAGTTTATTGCGTTTAAAATTTCATATTTTTATGCCATTGTTATTTTTATCGTTGTTTGGTTGTTTCTCGACCAAATTAAAGACGTTCTAGAGAAGGGCCAGGTCAAAAGTACCCGAAATGGCCGAGCATGCATGAGGACTGTAATGAGAGTTGATGAAGCGAAAGAAATATGCAGGGATCGTAGCAAGTGGAAGGATGTAATCTCTGCCTACCCCTGTGGGAAAAAGGCGTGACTTATGTATGTGTATGTATGTATGTTATTTTAATCATATAAAAGTTTGAAATTACACATAGAGTATTGATTAAATTTTCATTCCTACATTTTAACACTCTAGAATTTTATTCATGAGCGTCTGAAAGAAAAAGAAAACAGGCAAGTATTCCTAAAATGCAAAGAAGCTGTGGGCGACGCTCACATTCATCATGCTTGTATTTTTAAAGTCTCTAATGCCTAACGAGACTTTGATACTCCGTTAATCTTTTCCCCCTAATCTGCTTCCATCGAACAGAACGAAGTAACGAAGCGATACAATTGTGCCTATCGCGGGATAGGGATTAGGATTGGAATTAGATGACGATTGGACGGCGGGCGGCCAGCGCGCGTAGGCTAGGCGCGGACTCAGCACACTCTGCAGTCTAGCACATGGGAACTTTGATATTGTTTTTGTGATGGGGTGTTACTACTTTTAAGCTCAAAGTCAATTAAATACATAAAAATATTACCTTCTGATCTATAATTATAAAAGCTAATTACCACTGACCGAATATTCACAAAATCGCGAAAACCTACAAACATAAAATCTGGCTGGTACGTTTTTTATAGGGTGTAGACATCCGCTAAGAACGGATTTGCAAAACTTAAGACAATAAATAATTTATTTAGCAGCTCAGTAAAGTCTCTTAAGCTTACTAGGCCGCTCTTTTTTCTTGCATGATGATCGTATTATTCTATATTTTAGCTAGAGAAACACGTGACAAGTATATTCGCCGCATTCACCTGTGAACGGAAGCTGTTCCAATAGTAAAATGAGGATCTCTGTAGGACAAAGTTTTTAGTCACATCACCAAAGTTCAACTACCTAATAAGCTTTGTTTCCAATATCGATGCTTAACCATACAAACCACATGCTCTTTCATAGCAAAACTTATATGAGTATGGTGAACATAGGTCTGAGCGAGGTATGTTCATAATTACAGTTTTCTAGTATTTTGGATTGCCTGAATTTCTGTCATTCTGTATTAGAATTCCACATGAAGTTGAATGGAATGAAGGAATGGGGCCGCAGTTGCATTCAAATATTTGATTTGAACGCCAAATACACAAATCCGTAATTTACTACGAGTTATACCTTGTTGTTAATTACGTATTTGTGTATTTGGCGCTAAACTATCGCCGATATTCCAATATTCGTACGATTGGTGTTCTGCGGCGGCGCGGGCGGTCCACTCCCGGGAAACACTACTTGTTAAAGCCTTTTTGGTTTCAACAAAGATTTTACTTTTAATTGTTCTTTTGTTTTTTCTCTGTATTTTTTTCTGTCATATGAAAATAAACTGAATTAACTCATTGACGAGTATAAATAAATTTTATGCTGTTATAAACACTACTTCATACACGTAAATTCCAAATACGCTTTTAGGAAACCTTCCCTTTGACAACATCAGTATAATGTATAATAAGACATAATTTGACATTTATTACAGGAATTTCAAATTTTTCCTCTTTCTGTATTACTTTCTGGAACATGTTTTGCATCTTCAATGTAAATGTTATGAATGTAGCATGTTCGAAGTTCAAATTGAACTCCCGTGTCTTCCATAAATAGAAGCTAGTGAAATGCGTGTATGTATACATTTAGCAAATCCTTGCAAATTGTCAAATTCATGTAACGCAGTTCGCAAAATATCCTACGAAAGAAAGTAAATTAAAAACAATCTTGGACCCAAGTTTAATCTAGTCAAAACAGAATACTTTGAAGAAAATACTTATTCAATGCTCTAAAGTGCCGACAAGATGATTCAATTTAAACGCAAGGCGGCGCGGCGTGTGCTTGAAGTTTCAAATATAAACACAACTCCAATTATAAGGTTGTATAACGTTTACTTAGTGAGATGTTAGAGCGGCCGTATCTGGTACACGTCGGCGCAATTACGACTGCTGCCCGACAGCGACATGTATTTACTGCGCTCTAATCCCGCAGGATCTTAAACGTTTGTGATAATTAGTACCCTATCGAAGCAAATCTGGCTCGGCTGTGAGCGTCGGGGAAGGGCGGCTAGCAATATCAAGGTATTAGGCACGTGAACGCTGAGCGAAGACCTTAACCCCAAATATAAGTTATCGATTTTATGCTTTCTGAGAATCGTCGAGGGAAAACTTTATTTACTTCCAATGGGGAGATGAGAATCTGGATTCTTTTTACATTGATTGAACTTTGGCTTTGGATTTCGGCTACGATTGGAACTTGAATAAACAAAATAAAGTATTTCCAAAAGCCTACACATATATTCGCGGAATTTAATAAAATGTTTCTTCAAGAGCCAAATAGAATTTGAAGAGAAACAGTCAGCACTTTATTAGTGGTTCCAGTTGCAAAGTGTGAGTAAACAGTGGTGTAAGAGGAGCGCGCGCCGGCAGGTGCCGCTCCCGATTACTTTGTCACTCGTCTCCGGAGCGCCCGGTAATTGCCTGGGGTCACTTCATCGCTCCATTAAACCTTCTAAGCCCTAAAATTTGTTGTGTAAGTGCCTAGAGATAAATCAATGTCGTGCGAACCAATAGGATCCCCTGACCCCGTTTAAGGGATCTATTCTGGATTTGTTACTTCGAAGGTGGTTACGGTTTGCTTATTTGGTATTTTATGATTATTCCTAATTTAGACTGTCTTGAGATTTTTCGTTATTTTACAAAAATTGTGTTATTCTTCCCTTTTTTACTTTGAAAAGAAAAATTTAAAAAATCTTCTCTTTTCTCGCTATAGATCACATCTCTCTGAGGTTTATTATGAAGTAAGACTTGCTACGATTCAACCGTAATACAATAAAGAAGTATCTAAAATGCTCCAATTTTATTGTATTTTATGTAATTTATTTTGTGTTATGTTGATGTTATTTTTTGAAGTATGAGTGTGGAGTTCTGTAAAAATGGTTAACATTATGTCCAGGCACTGCTTGTTTTCAGACCTTTCAAGAACATTGTGATTTATTTCTATGATTTATTTCCACAACACGCTCAGTTTTGAAACTACACACTTGTTCAACTAAGGCTTGTAGCTCGTGCCCTGGCGTGTGGGAGAACGAAATTTTTAGTCTGCAACATTCAGAACATAATTCTTGAAGCCGTCGTAAGGGCGTGCATTTTGGAGGCGAAATACTCCACAAGCGGCGTTTATTCGGAGCACTCTCAAAGCGTCTTGGCAATAATACGTATGTTAATAAACACCCCTTTGTGACAGTAATGTGATGAAGATACGGTTTGAATACAATGGCAAGCGTTACCTGGGAGCAAGTAACCAGAGGCTGTTTCGGTATCGCAGTAAGAATTGAGTACCGCCTTTGTTCCTTTGGGAGGGAGTTTCGTGAATACGGCACATATTTGGCCGATGTGATTATGGTGAAGTATTTTGTTCAGTAGAATTTTATCAACGTTTTTAAATATCTTATAAACATCAGGATTTTTTATTTATTAAGCCCTGACAGTGGGATTTTATAAAGTTGACGTAGTATATTTGTATCTGTCTAGGGCATCGTAGGTCTTAATCGAATGTACCAATTCAATTTTAAACTTTGTCTATAAAAATATTTTAAACCTAAAATACAGGTCAGACTTGAAAACGAAAATCAAGGCTCGTTATCCAGAGCGCCGAGTTCCCACAAAAAATTAGAATAATTTTCACAGTGGGATTTTGTATCGTACCTACATCGACAACGATAACTACTTTTCAATCAGGCATTTAATACGTCCTTTAAAACAATGTTAACAATATTCAGGTAGAAGTGACAAAAACCCTAATCCGCCTCTGTACAGTCCCATGCGTCAATCTGATTACTTATTAACGCGACAACGTGTACGCGTCGCGCGACACGTGTCGCCGTCGCCCGGCGTCACCGCGACAACCTGTTTGTTGTAGCTCTGTCATTCTGACAACTATTCATTGAACCTGTCACGGGGTGTTGTTTTAAGTACTTGACAAACAAAATATTTCAGGAGCTAAAGGTTTGTTTTTGGATTATATCAACATTTTACTTGTTATTGTCTTTCTAACGCGTAGTTTGTTTTATTGGATGTAAGTGTAGGTGTTCGGTAAGGTAAATAAACATGCAAATACAATTGGGAAAATCGATATCAGTTCATGGATGGAATTAACCTAAGCACCCAACTGACGTCAAATATTGAAATGTGGGTATTTACACCTTTACCTTCCTCCGGGGAAAGAGGCGGGATGATATGCATGTCTGTTGTGTATTTATCAAAATTACCACACACAAACGTAACACGGAAAAACTTTTGAAATCGTTGTAGTTTTCAAGGATATATTTCTGTAAGTATAAATAAAAATATGTAACGCGAAACATCATTGCGTTTGTATCCGAGTTGATAATAAACGCACGATATGTTAAAGTCGATATAAGTTTCGCTCGATTATTTTGTATATTCAAATATATTTCCGGTCCATTATTATGAATCAATGAATCAGTCACAAGTGCGCAAGCTGCTTTCTCTGGACTAGTAACTTAGTGCAAGTGTAAGAATCTATTTATTATTTAATGTTACAATGTATATTTTTGCTCAACTTCTCCAATTCCTCTTCCTCTCGCCAATATTCTGAGAATCCTGCGACTGTATTCGTACAATCAGCAACACGTCAACGTAAACACTTAAGTACAAAAACTGCTTTTATTAAGCGGTGAATAGACGCGATCTCAAAAACATATCTAGCCTTATTTGGGGTCGTGTGTACATGAATATTTCGCCAAAAATACTTCCACGTAATTCCCTAGCGGAGTCTAACAAAAACAGAATGATATATAAGTTTAACAAGGACTAGCGGCCTCGTACGAGCTAAAAGAGGAACATTTTCGAGGAAATTTGATGCTATTATCAGGAAACTATTTACTCCATGAAGGTAGCAACGCCCCCTATGTGTAAGTGCTAATGACGAACCAATTCACGGGAATCACCGTTGAATTATTTGTTGACAAATTTCATACGTCACAAACTTAGGTTCCTTGTTACTTTATTCTTACTTTAGAAATTACTAATGAAACATCTCCCATGAATTCTTGAAAAAACTATTTCAACAAGAAACATCTAGTCCCCTCATATACATTAGACATAAATATTAGTATCGTTTGAACCTGTGACTTCTAGTGCTAGGACAGGTATGAGCTCCGCCACACTGTTGACATTACATTTTGTGCTTTAAGTTTGTACACTGTATGTAAGCTGGTAAGCTGCGTTTTGCAAAACGTTGCGTGAGCACTGTCGGGATGGTCGAGAAATATGAGAGCTTAGTCAAAAGAGCGAACTCAGCTCTATTGTAGCCGAGGCTTTACTTTCATGAGTATGCTAATTTGAAGCTCCATCTTAACTATTCTGGGCTAAGTCTGCTGGTCCACGCTTTATTTAAACTCTTTATTGCACCAATAAGCACAAATACAGGTCATTATATAACAATAATTAGAGGATTTATCTTTAATAGAGATCTCTGCCAGCCAACCCATCACAAGTGTATGAGATTTAGTATTGAAAACGAAGAGACACCAGTGTGAAAGAGAAAAAAATTAAAGATATTAAAAACTTAAATTCAAATAAATTATAATAAAAAATAGATAAAATATAATATATATTTATAGAATACATAGTTATGTATATATAAAAATATAAGTAGTCGAGATAAAATATATAAATGTACAAAAATATAATACATTTGTACCTTTATGTGTGTTTTCGGAAAACAAAAAATAAACTGTCGGAAAACAAAAAATACATGGAATCTCTATACCTGTCACTGCGTATCATGACGAATCAAAGCGAGATGGAGCATGATTTTTGGAATTAAATTCGTGATTCAGTTGATAATATGGTATCTACTCGTGTGGGTCCGGGGAAGGGGGGATCCGCATATCAAACTTGTCCGTCTGTAATTTCGAAGCCGTAATGAATTTTCACTGCACATCACTTTAAACGGCGTGAATCATGTAAGCACACGTTAGTTTATTTCTATTAAAAAACTAAAGCTTTCTAGACGAGAAATTGCCAGCTGTACACAACATATTGAAAAATCCCTTAGAGTATCCAGCAGTAATGCCTGAACGAATGTCTATGAATATCATTAAAAGGGAACCGAAGTAAGCTTCGCCATCAAACAAACCGAGTGAAATATTGGACGTGTTGTTATTGATTGTGGATCGGCCGCGGGGACCCGACTAAGTTGCGCGGCGATCAATCATCCCCTATTTATAGTTGGTTATTAGCAAATGTCAATTGGGAAACTTTTGGAGTTATGGACGAGGAAGAACGGGCAATAATGCAGGTTGAATAGGGATGGCAGCCCACAACTTTGTAAACAAAGTTTTGCCCCACAAAAATATCCCATAGCTGTGAGATTTTACTTTAAAAGCAATAAATAAGTATTTTGATCTCAGGTCACGGATTTTTAAAAGTATTTTGTTTTGTATTAATATTTGATATCGAGTATCTCACGCGTGAACATTTGTTGCTCAGCCTGGACTAGATGACAGAATATTAAAATTTCTACTTTTACTTCAAGGATTTAGTAAACAGATGACGTAAAACTAACAATTTAAATATTTCATTTCTACGAGTAAACTGCAAAATACTTCTACAATTCGTTCAAGTAACGAATACGCTGAAATAAAAATTGTCTTATTTATGAATGGAATAAATGCGGAGCAGAATAAAAATTCAATCGCTCGCTCGGCATTTCGGTGCATCGGGAAGATAAATAAACGGTCCATTGGAAATATATTTCTGTCCACAGAAGAGAGTGATACAATAAGGACAGAGAAATACACAGCTGGGAGGGAAGCACTCCGTGACACAGCAATTTATTAACACTTAATTGCATTCGATAGTAGAAATATGTCATCGGAATATATTTGAAGCATTTTGAGATTGTGTTTAAAGATTTGAAGAATAATATCTTCCATTGAGTTTGGAGTACTTTTTACACCGCAAGGCAAAAAGAATTGAGAAAAAAACAAAGAAAAGTTTTTTTTTAAAATACAGAGACAAAATTCATGTAAATAAAGTGAAGTCGTAAATCAGGGTGCTCGAAAAGACGCGTCGAGCGACAAAACGGCGACTGACGTACAATATATTATTTATTTATTCAGCTGAGTTTCGAGCGTGTGGAGTGATGCGATCCGTATATCAAGACAATAGTGAAGATTTTGTACCTGGCGGAACTTAAAACTGGACATAAGTTTCCAAGGGATAATTTATTTTTACAATTATAAGTGTTAATCCGATAAGAAATCTCTTTTTAATTGACATATTAAGAGCTTTCTTATCGGAAACAGGACTTACGGCTAAGACTACGAGTAGTCAGCAGCTCAGCGAGCGAGTTCTCTGTCCATTTCATGCTCGAGAAATTCGACACATAACGTCTGTCAGTGTCAAGGGGGCGATGAAAAGAAAAAGCGCTCACCACGCTCGCTGATCGAAGTCGAGACCGGCCCGTTAAAAAACCTGGCACAGCTTTTATTTATATGATGATAGATAAAGTTATATGATCTTTGAACGATATTTAAGGATGAAATACACAATTACTATTACTATGTTAATATTGATTATACTTTAAAGATAAATATACTGATTTGGCATCTGGAACTCATACTACAGCTCAGCCAACAAAAAATCTCTTAACATATTTTTTATACTGAGTCTGAGGAAAGATCACTCAAAGAAAAGAATTTTCGTTATTTCGGCTGGAAATATGGGCACCAGATAATAACTTCAGGGGCATCATCTCAAAACATCCAGGCTTGAGACAATCTATAAAAAATAGTTTCCCTCTATCTTTTCTATACAACGTATAGACATATTTATATGTTAGCCACTAATATTGAATATAAAAAATACATATTTATAACAAAAAAAAAAAGATTGGTCTAATTCGTGTCAGGCCTGGGTCACAGATGACCATTTTCCTTTCAGTTACAGAGTTCAAGGAACATTGGCGAAGGAGTTCCACTCGATTGCTGCCCCCATTCCATCAAATGGAAAACCAATCTGCGTTTGGCTGCGATGATAAATGAGGACCAGCGGAATTAGACACTGAAATATTACAACATCCCTCTGATTGCATGTGTCTGTCAGGAGCTTCATGGGTTTATCATATCTGAGTGTAGTTAATCAAAATATTTAATTAGGCATAATCTCATTGATCACGCGACAACCTCTGTGGTCGAGCGATTTGGACGCCGGTTAAGGGTGTTACGAGTATTTTTAATTGTCATGGCTCTTAATATCAAATTCAAAATCATTTGTGTAGTCCCTCGTCTGTGAGCTGGCTGAAATCAGCCGAGATAATTGCTTTCCTGTTCTGACTACTAACGTCACAGATGATGAGCTAAGGGTGGTTTAATAGGTAGGCTGGCCGCCAGAGCTGGCCATGTGCGCGCGCTTACAATTACAAAATATACCTAACATCGTCTCATAGCCACACGCGCGCGCTTTACGTTAAAATTTATGGAAATCTCGCTGGCGGTCAGCGTGCCTATGAAACATCCCGATAGGTATTAACAATGCAATGAGAACTTCAAAAACTATACCATCCGGTCATTCTACTGGAGGCCTTGTCCTAAAAAAACTATTAATTCATACATCTAAATATTTCTAACAAAAATCGACTACGCGTGTAATGTTACCCTACATCCGATAACAAACGCTGGAGCGTTTATACTCTGGGCTATGCTTGTTACTGTACTGTGAGCTAATTGGTGTGAACGAAAGAAATGTTAATTTCTGTTTATTTGTTAATGCTGCTAAACATAATCGAGTTTGTACGGAATCACAGTAATTCTTCAATAAGAATGCCGCAACTTCGTCGTCTGTGGTCGCGGCACAAAAAACTTTTGGTCCACTGCGCCTAAAGAAAATTTTGTCTTAATTTCTTTGGCTTTGTATTTACAATGGAAATCACAAGTTAATTTTGCAGGACCAATGGCTTATACAATTCATTTACTCTTTGTAATATTTTTATCAGAGAGAAACCAGCGGGGTTTTTACTTTGTACTAAGTCGTATGAAGTTGTGCCTCAAAGGAAAATTTATTTGCTTTGCAGTGTACTGGCTTGAAGATTAAGACAAGCAAAAGAATTACTGTGGTACAGTCTCTCAAGTAGATTACGTTCACTGTGGTCCGTATAAGCGTTGCATGGTGATGCTGCTGTAGCTGTTAGGGTAGGTATTACATTATTGTTATATTTTTGGTGACTGTAACCAATACTGCTTAATTTGAGATGAGGAAAATACTAAATTCTCTGTAAGGATAAAACTACCCTAAAAAAGGCCATTTTTTTAAACAACAAATCCTAATAATAATAATAAGTTTTAGTAGAAAAGAAAAAAAATTTAATTTAATTTTTCATTGTGGTCTTAGTCTTCAAACAAACCTAATACGTCCCAAGTCTTTCGTCTAAGTTTAAAAATGAACCTATAAAATCCTGTCAGCCAGCCGACGGCGAGAAACGCGGCCATTTCCGATCCCTTTCTTTACCCGGCCGGGTCACATCGCCAGCTTCGAGAGCGTTTTTATTGCGACAGGAAAAGCAGCGGTGAAAAACTAGCGCTCACATAAACCTCTTCCCTGATATATAATATTGCAGATATATAAAAACACTAAACTTGTCTTCGCGTATTATGAGCATACATCAGCAAAATGTACTTTATTCTGTACACGTTTGCTGCAATATGCCTTGGAGGTACGAGTAGCACGACTCATATTTTAAGTGATATAAGCTAAGGGATACGTTTAAAATATTTACGATCACGCCTGCCTTATAAAGCTGTTTTGTTTGACATTTATTATTTACAATCGTACGATCTAATGTATTTATTGCAGTATAACCGACAGCTGACTGTACTGTGATATAACTCAAACAGGGGTTGACTTCGACAATTCCATTGACTCTGTGTGTGTGTGTTTACCACATAAGTGAGTAGATATTTAAATATTGGGTCCTTACCTATGAAATTGGTGTTTTTATTCTGTCTTAGTATTTTGTCTGTAACTATTAAGATTCAGAGTATTTCTAAAAAATAATTACCTCGTCTAAAAATAGACTATATTTTTAAAATTTTGGATTTGTTTTGATAATTTGTTGAATGTTTAATTGTGTTAAAATTGGACACGGAGACAACTCTTTTTAAATGCCTCCCGAATACATCATTTTATTTGCATTCACATTAAAACGATAATAATTTTTATGCAGTGTGATATTACACAAATTACTAAAGCTTGTCTAATGATACATGCTAAATATTATTATCTCTGGATTTGTCGTTGTGAAGAAAACTGATAAAATGTTAGCATGCAAAATGCAGAATTCCCCAAAATCTCCATAGAAAACACCAATTTCATAGGTCATAGGACCTAATATTTCAAATTCTGCTTTCCCTTGTTTCGTATGTTATTTTCTTATCTTCACAAAATTATTTGTTATAGTATTTAGGTACAAACACAACAAAATATAGCAACACATATCAGGCGAAATGAAAAAAATTCTTTTGCCTACCCCTTCGGGGATAGAGGCGCGATGATAACAATAATAATTATTTGGCTCCTTGGACTTCAGGCGTGATTGTCTGTATGTTTGTATGTATTATTTTATGTCATAAAAGTCTCAGCTAATGATTCAACACTGGTAAGCAGTAGATGATCCTAATATGGCGCAGACTATTCTATCTACGTTTTTTGTATTTTGTCCTCTGCCCAAGTTGAAAAAAGTCTTTCTTTTTCTCTCTATATGATAAATCTCTCAGTGTGGAGTTGCATATTGCTGTAATCCTGTAACACATGCCCCCTCACCGGGCGCGTCACCGGGCGCCTCGACGCAATCATGGCGCCTCGCAAAAAATAATCGTGCCATATTTCAGGGCGCGGAGCAAGGCGCTATTTCACGGTTCATTACAGTGATGACCGAAATAAAGTGCAGCGGCAGACGACGGTTTACCGAGCGTGTGGTCGCCGGCGGGCGACCAGGCATTGTAAATGCTTGCATGTGTGCTATGGAGGGCACTTGCAGTCAAAATCAACTCAGAATCATTTATTTGTTATTACAGGTAATAATTTCATCTCAGTTTTGGCTTGGATTATGTTCGAAAGTAATCTATACTTTCGATAATATAATAAAACTGTAGAGGTCGAATATCTGTATATAGAAAAAAATGCTTAAAAATCAAGTCAAGGGGATGTAAAAAGAAGGAAAATACAAAAAAATATATATTTAAAAAAAATTATATCTTTGTCTGTTTGTTTGTACTGGCTCATCTCCGAAACCGATTGGCTGGACCGATTTAAATGAAATTTTGCATGTTGAAGCCTTATATCTCTGGTCAACATCTTGGATACTTTTATTTCGGAAAATTAAAGGGTTTCCGTGGAATAGTTAAAAAACCAGTAACCGCGGACGAAGTCGCGGGAAACAGCTAGTTCCATATAATGTTAAAAAATGATAGATAGCTAGGTAATCTTTATCTTTTTCTCTCTCTCTTTAACTTTTTGGTGGATACATAATCTTTATCATTATCAGCGAGTCCAAAGGTAGGTATTTGTTTCCATATAAATACGAGGCGACAATCAAAGGTCTATATGGGTATAACAATTTACCTTTTGTAGTGTTAAGTTAGTTAAATTGATAGATAAAATTATTTATTTCAACAACAAAAAAATACACAAAAATACAATACAAAAATGCAATTCAACACAGGTGGCCTTATCGCAAAGAGCAATATCTACTACGCAAACTGTGGGCCGAGATTTAAAGTAAGAAGTAGTAGGTGTGTAAATAAACTTATAACTAACTAACCAGAACTTGATCACATCTACACAAGAGCTTTTACGGAGACACGAAGACATAACGTCATAATTGATGACTGTATAGTAAGTCAGGGTTAATATTTATTTTATTCATTGATAACTTAGAAAAATTATAAAGTAACAATTTAAGCATGAAAACATCAAGTTGACATTTTAACAAACTAAAGTAATTTTTTTGTTTTTGAATTCTTAATAGCTAACATAAGAATTCAAAACATTAAAAAGACATTAATATTCATAACTTTTCATTAACTTCTGAAATTGTTTCGCCTAAGGATTGCTTCCATTCGCAGCCGAACGACAGTCGAGTTTTAATAACGAAAATAAGATTCATTATTAGCTTTGAGTTCTGAAAATATGAGCGCGCAAGAATGGAACGTAAGTGATTTTGGAATGTGTGAGAGCTCGGGAAGCGGGAATACAAAGCTTATAAAGACAGACAAGGAATGTATAATATTCTAGAGCTTATTATTATATTTTTGTCTGAAATGATAAAACAACATAGGTATGTAGTTTTTCACCACAAGTGGTGTAAACGCATACAATTTGCATGATTATTTAGGTGTAAAATGGACGCACTGAAAAAATGAAGAAAGTGATGCTTAAATCGGCACGATAAGTTGACTTCCGAGGCATATGCGGCACGTGAATGAGAATCTTGGACTGGACGTCTTAGGCAGAAGAACCATTACACCTTAGGAACAGAACTTATCATGGCGATAATTAAAATACTCCTAAATATCTCTTGGGATGTTCACAGCGTCAAAAATATTGACAAATGTTATTACAACGATTAAATAGATGTCATAAAACTACGTCCATAGAATTCAAATTGCCGAAACTCGCTCCTTCTCAATAAGTAGGTACTGGAATGATGAAACTTATTGTTAACTGAATCGTTCATTCATTCCCGAGCTTAGTCAGGAGCCCTGGAGAAAAGGAGAAATGAAAAATAAATCACAATACGAATGAAAATGATATAAAAGAATTAATTTTTAATCCGCAAACAATGGAGTCGTCGTTAATGTTAATGTAAAACATAAAGTATTACGAGTAAATATTATTTATTATTTTATTCTTCTTTCTTTATAGTGAAGCACAATTAAAGCAACAATACAGATAACAGATGGCGGGGACTAGTAATAAGATGAGACCCAACGATTGCTTCAAATTGCAGTGATTCTGAATAAATAGATAAATTAACTTACAAAACAATGGGATGGATGTTATCTCAGTCGTCGAGAAAAATCTATTGAATGGATCACAAAGCGAATATTTTGGAAATATTGATAAATTTATTTTAATTTCTTATACAACCAATCAGAGAAATTATTCCATTTTTTATGATGATAAGTAAGAGTCGAATCCACTTGTAAAAGTACTAGTTGGTGCAGCAGAAAATGAGCAAGAAAGGAATGTTTTAAGAGTTCAACCCAATCGAGATGACTGTATCAAGGTTTTCGATTCAAAAAGTCACGTTCCGTCTCCCTTTGTTTCAACGTTATAAGAAGTGACAGGAATAGAGATTCGTGATTCAAATGTTTTCTAAGACTTATGAATAGAGGGCAGGAACAAATCTAATGAAAAGTACAGAAGCCAGTGTTGTTTAGTAAGTGGCTCGACGCGCAGCATTGCGAGGCCGAGCACGATGTTGTTCTGATTTATACTGGAACTCGAACAATTCTTGAACAGCAATAACTTTTATTTGAGACCAAGTATCAAGATTGTGTCTTGTTAAAGTTGTAAATAAAAATGTAGTGAGCGTATAAAAGCTCGGATACACTGGTATTTTGGGTGGCTCAGCAGATTTTACGTCCAAAAGCTGCATCGATATTTATTGGCGTACTAAAGGAAAGTTTCTTAATAGTGACACGTCTTGGGATAGTTAAGAGTAATATTGGCATATGCTTAGATACTTAAGTGTGGCTGAATACTTTATTCAGCTGTAATGAATTCAGAAGGCAAAAAGAAAAAGTTGAATTTCATTAGTTCCTTATTAACAATTTTATTACAGTTATATTTAAAGAAATTCTTGGTGAAGGCCAATTCCAGCAGTGAATGTATTTCTGTTGAGATGATAACGATTATTGGGACTTTAAATGAATGCAAATATTTATTACAATTTGATAATGAATTGAACAAATGAATATTATTTATTTAAATTTGATAATAAATTGAACCACACTTATAGCATTTAACACCAACATACCACTATAACCACAAAATGGAAAAATCACGTCACATCGTTGGACTTTTTAAATTTCCTTATTGTTCGGAACGAATTGGTCACAAAGCAGCGGCATTACATCCATTGAGGGCCGGTCCATTTGCTGCGGCTATTTGCCGCGGCAACGGCAATACCGTAATGGCTTGCCGTCCGCGGCAGTCCGGCGGCTTCCATTACGCGGAAACAATCCACGCCTCCGGCCCCAAGCCTGTTATTCTTTTGAACTTATAAGTACTTATTACCAAGTAAAACTTTATCGGGAAAATATTTTTGTTGAGAGCAAACGGTTTTTATTCGGCGGCTTTTCCTCTCAAATCTCTGTGGAGGATAATCTTGCGTGCATTACCGATGCGGTGCCGGGACTTTGTTTTTGTCTTTGAATATAACTGTTTTTGTTGGAGCCTCATTTCGTACGCTAGATCGAGGGTTTGTACGAGGGTTCGAGGTTTTGTTCTCTGTTAAATATACCAAATCATCTCAGCTGATGTTATTGGCCTTACTATGTTGTCTGCATTATTTTAATCCAGTAGTAGTAGTAGGTCCAAGTTCATAAATTTCTAAATGCATTATTCGATTTATAAATAAATTTTTGTTTTCTTGTATTTGGATGAACACAACTCATAATTTACATTCACCACGCCTGAAAGGGTTGTTTCATGTGTTAACACTCATATTTCGACTGACTTGTAAGTCTTTATGTACCAGATGGCTAGTCTGCTGCCATAAACCATATACAGTATTAAACCAGCAGTATAAGGTTAAAATTTTGTAATTTTTTATTTAAAGCTAGCGGACCAAGCGGTGTTTTAACGAGCGACTTCTTGCACTAGAAGTGTCCTTTTTATCCATTTGACTACGTAGCACTTCAAGATTACATCGAGCCGTTTTGACAAAATTAAAACACGAGCTAGAAGCTGATTGATGACTTTTTTAAATAATTGAGAAACGTTACAATTACTGGGAGGAGTCAGGATGCCGATAAATGACTTCCTATTTTTGTATTTCAATAAATACCTAAATATCAAAGTCATCTAAAATTAGCCATTCGACTGAGACGCTGTTCTTTGTAGAACAAAGGAATTTTTCGATCTCAAATCCGTCTTTGCCGATCTGGCTATAATTGCGACCGCGACGGGAGCTGGGAGAGGGGGGGGGGGGTAGCCATCTAATCCCCCCATATCTGTTCTTTCGATGAGACACAATATTGTATCCCATGACAAATTAATATGCTCAGATTGAAATGGAAACATTTTATTGTTTTCTCCTGTGATATTTCACCCAATAAGAACCCTATTTTGTACGTACCGTAATTCTTTACAAAATGTTTTGGAATATGAAAATATACTGCATTAAAAATATTTTAAACTGAAATCAATAAAGAGCTTATTGTTAAATCCTTTTGAAGTAACGAATACGTGATTATTTATAAGAACATCAAAACGTGTTAGCTTTGACGTCTTAAATTACACTGTAAGTGCTTCTTTATTTTTTTCATCATGAATTTGGTTTGATGTTACTAAAAGCAGAATATTCTTATCCCCGTCAAAAGCTTCACGTTCTCGGGACGTATTTGGAAATATCAATCCTCAGTTCTTCCTTTACTAATTATGATTGTCGTCACGTGCGTCACAAATAGCTCGTCATCGCGACGTTGACAGGACACTCCAGAGTAAGAATCTTGTGTAAGGCGAATATAAATTTTCTAAATACGTCTACAAAGGCCGCTTCGGTAACTCTCTCACTACACACGTGAATAGCTTCTTTGATCTAAAGATTAATGATTGGAATAGCGGTTCCAAGACACACAACTATTTGTGTCTCACTTTGGTCGGTTCCCGCCACCTTGTTTACGTTTAAACATCCAAGTATTGCGCCTTTGATACTTTGGTTCCAGCATTAGTCTCAAGTCAAGTGGGCGCGTCAAAAGTGTTTGTCCCGTAAGTCAGACGAACGCGCTAAACAGCTTAGGAGGTTAAGCCCTCGTAATAAATCTGAAGACAAATAACTAAGGACTTTGTACGCTTATACATGTCCGGCTATTTGTCTTCCAGCAGGAATATTTTATATATTTTCTTGTAGTGTTTTCTTGTGTCCGTTTTTTCTTTCGAGTAGTTCTCTATTAAAATTATCTTTCGGTCTTTGACATATTCATAGTTTGTAAAGTGTGATAATATGATTAGCAAATATTACACGCTTGAGATATTTTCGATTTATTCAAAATGGTCATCCACGACAGAAAATTTTGATATACTTTTAAACTAATATTATGAAAAGGAAAGATTTCATTGTTTGTTTGCATTGAATAGACTTCGAAACAACGGAACCCATTTGAAATATTCTTTCACTGTCGGTAAGCTATATTATCCCCAGTTAACATAAGCTATATTATTATTTAAAAAATTGGGATCCTGGATAAGAAATTTAATGAAAATTCTTGTAAAGAAATGACCTAAAATATTCTTTACATGGCGTGCAGTGCGAAAACTATTAATTAATGATAGAATAAAAATGTATTACGAAGTTGAAGATTAAATTATTATTAAAATAAGTTACGCGACAGCATACTTAACTAATATATCTAACTGTTATAACTAACACAATTATTTTTATTTATTTTAAATATTTTAATTGAAATTACGCCACTATCAAAATAAATTATTTCATGTTCAAGACTGATTCAATAACAATGTATATATATTTTTGAATTAAGCCTCTCCCAGGCAGACGCGGCCTAATTTGTCGGCTTACCGCGGGCCATGGCTCCTGCCACCACAACGGTCACAGCGCGGTGAGCCCGAGCGGCGAAGACATAATTTATTTTTTTGTTTTTTGTCACACCTTATAGATGTACATTATAATGACGATGTTTTGCTTTTAGCCTTTAGCCGCTAGCCACGTTCTGGCCGCGCTGCAGGTTGCAAATGTGTGAAATTAACGATACCAAGACATTCATATTATATAAAAGGCCGCCACCGTGACCGCGAGCTCAGGCTGTGTCTATCTGGGAGAGGCTTTATCCACTTCGGACATTCAGTTGGAAAGAATAAGAGCTTAAAAATTTAAAGTATTAGAAAAATGACACGTGGTCGCCGCCCACTTCGCTGGGCTAGCTAGCCAGCATTATAAAGCGCAGAATGAGGCCTTGTGCCAGTGGCTACTCAGTTGCCGGCCACCGGATGATGGGGGCTCCGATCGATCGATCCAGATGATGTTGAGGAGTGGATTAGGTGCCGGCATGGCAGCCTCGCCTACCATCTGATGCAGGTTCTAACTGTACAATCCGGACGTGGGTGCTTCGCTCTATACGTGTAACGCGTCGCAAATTGCAAAAATGCGTGGGAACACAGACCAAGATTAAAAAAAAATTAGTATTATAATAGTTATTGTTACTAAACTAGTAGCTACGCCATTTTTGACTAATTGGCTGTATACAATATTTTGATAACTGTACTATATATTTATTTGTAATACCTTGATTCCTACATCTCAAACTTAATATAATTCATCAATTTATGTACTATGAAACTAAAATGTTCTTTAATTATACTGTCATTCATAATTGTACAAAACGAAATGATTCCGATTTTCTTTGAGTCGTGAAGGGCTTGTCAGCCGATAGTAATTTTGAAAACAACGGATAGCTGAAAGCTGTAATTAAATTCTGTTAACAAATAATATACCAGATTCTTTGAAATAGTTCAGTGCAAACACAAGCAGACAGACGAGGTGATGGGTGAAGTAATATTAAATGTTAAAGCTACCTTTGTCTCTGAATCCAATTTTTATTTTACCCGATATACAAAACATTTTGAAGTCCAAACTGATGGAAAGATCTCACACAACGAGGCATTTTTAGTTTAACCAATTATCACACAGCCATACGCACAGACTGGTTAGCAGCGACCAACCCCGACATTTGGTTGGGGTTTTTAAACACGCATGGTATATGCATTCATTTGAAAAAAATGATTCTGTGGTTCAGCCCGCACTCCTAGTTTAACCACGTAGGTAGGCCTATGCCCAGCAGTGTCAGTCTTGCTTGTAGTTAATATTCGTATAGTCAATAGCGCCTTATTAACCCCAGTGCTCGACGATATCCGAAGATGGCCCGGTCGCCAATCGAGTTACCGTCACCGCCCCGCGCCGACAGCTAATAACTCGTTTGATCTCGGCCCGAAGAGCCGATAAATTGTACTCCTGTCTTTGCCATTGCTACTGCTTTGACGGGGCTTTTATCAAAGTATTGAATCTAATAAGCGTCGTATTGTTGTTTGACTAGTCATAATTATTCAGGAATATAGTCTCGATGATGTTTATCTTCGTCAGTCCATTTCTCTCAATGCTTAGCGAAGTCTAAATTTTTAAGTTCTATATTGTCATAAGTCCCAGCAACTTGTATGTTGTTAAGCAAGGCTCGACAGTTAAATGTCTCACAATTAAAATATCTATATTAGTTACTTCTGCGTAAAAGACCTTTATTTTACCCAGAAGTAACAAATACATAACCATCAGTATTGAGTTACATTGCACAGTAATTGCTTGTGATGTTGGTTTTCCAAAAAATAAAGTAATTATAAGACGAAATAATATTGCCTTGAACCAACGATCCTTGAAACTTCTCAAGTATTTTTTCTACGTAAGAAGACCTGCGAGAAGCAGTGGAATGTACATAAGCTGAAGATAATTTGATCGTAAAAATTGAGTATTATTTTTATACCAACAAACACTGTTTGAAATATGAAAATGAATTCTAGACTGGGCGAAAGATGAAGGCCTGACTAAACGTCAAATATTGGACAAATCCTAAGCAAATATTGTTCGAAAAACATTGCTTGGCACTAGACGATAATATGAGCTTTTGCTGAATTCAAACTTGTTTTTTAAAACTAGGACAGTCTTTAACTATAAAGGAGACCTGGCATGTTTTTTTATGGAGGTACAGACAAGATTATGAAGCTGGTGCGGTAAAAAACAATAATCTACACTCAAAGTTAGCGTGCGGCCTGATTGAGTAAGGTTTTGAAAGAACAGGCTTTGGTAAGAAGCGGATCAATATATTTAATAGTTAAATACATATAAATACTCAGAAAATATACAATACAGACAACCAACACTGGAGAACAAATGCCGATATTCATCACACAAACATTTGCCCCCACCGGGGATCGAACCCAGAACCTCTCAAGATGGCGGCGAAGCCTTGAGACCGACGTACAGACCACTCGACGACAGAGGTGGTCGTCACGATGATATTGAATTATGTTTTCTCTATAACCTCACATAATTACATTGAAATAGGTACCGAAGAGACCAATGAAGTAAAAGCAACACGTAAAACTATGCGGTTTACGTGTTGCTTTTACTTTATAATTAATTGTTTAGGGCTCAAACAGATTTATCAGAGCCGCAGTGTGGGCGTATCATGAATAAGACGACGCGGTTCAGCCGACCGCGGATACAGACGCACAACTTTTGTGGTACATGCCAACAACGATTCCTTGTCGAGATGAATTGAACTGTTAATGATTTTTTTTCTGGTAAACTAAGTGTTCATTTTACTTATTATTATATATAGACTATTAATACTTTCTCCCAATTCTATTTGGGTGCGCCCCAAACTGAATCGGGAAGAAAGGATGAAATGACGGGAATGAAACATGTCGCAACATATTTCCTTCTTCGTCCTCTTTTGTCAATTGCTATGTTTATTAATATCTATCTGGTTTGGGCTGGATGAGAACGGCCGAAAATCGAGAGCCAGCGGTGGCGATCATTAGGAGGCCTATGTCTAACAGTGGACAAATTATCAGGATTATCAGCTCTATGTCAATCGATTTTTCGGTAAAATAAAAATATGGAAAAAAATGTGGCAAACGTTTTCGGTACAATGAAATTCGTACTAAAAACATACGGATTTAAAATAGGTAACCGATCATATCTCATCGCATCAAGGTCTAGACATAAAAAGTCACTCTTCAAAAATTATCTTAATACATAATTAGAAATTGCATCTACTAAACCTATCTATATTTTTGATAATGGTTACACCTGCAATGATTAAGGATCCCCCACGCAAACAGCATGATCCCAAGACGCAGAGATTATAGTCTAGACTAATTTTAAACCTTAAATTAGGCGATAATACCGTTCATTAATTTTCTGACGTAGACTTTAAGGTCGTACATTGGAATCGGCGAATCAGAGACGAGATATTTGCAAGCAATTTACGCACCAAGCACAATAATTTCTCAAAGAGACAGCTTAATTCAAAATTTACTGTAATTATCTTCTCTGGAATATTAATTTTAAAGATTTATCTGAAATTCGTGCTAAGAATGGCGTAATGTATTGCTCCTCTTATTTGACCTGCCCTGTTCCCAATTCTATTTGGGGTCGGCGCAACATGTCTTCTTCTTCCACTGTCTTCTATCACTCGCAAAGTCAACACTCACTCCAATCGTCATCATATCATCATTCACAAAATCCATGTTTTTTTTATTTTCTTTGGTCTTGCTCTCCCTACTTTACCTACTACTTTCAAATCCATTAACTTTCCCCGTGACATGATCATTCTCTCTCCTACATGTCCATAGCATAAAGTCGTTTTTCTCCCAGTTTATCAGCAATCGGGGCAACATTCAGACTTCCCCTAATATATTCATTACATTTTCGGCACACCACACATCCACCTCAACATTCGCATTTCTTTATTTGTTCATCCATTGGCTTACAGGCCAACATTCCGATAATGTAATACTACCTATTTTTATATTTCTGCTATTCAAGATTTAATATTAAAAGTGAACGCTTTAATAGTTATTGATACTTTTTTCATTCCATGCCCTAAACATGATTCAATTTATGATAATAATAATATGGAAGATGTCCTCAGCTACAATCAGTAAGTAAATTTCTAGAACTAGTATTTTTAATCCTTGTAGCTTATGACATCTTCTTATTGATTTTGAACAAAAAATTTTAGAGAGGATTAAACTAGCTGAGTGTCTTGCCCGTTCTTCTCAGAACAAGGCGTCTTGGTAGCTTTGTAAACCGATTCTGTATAACATTTTTAACGTGCACTACCATGCTAAGTCGTATGTAAAATTAAATTAAGACGAGCCTCGCCTTATTCAAGCAAAACTACATCTTTCTCAAAGCATTATTTGCGAACCCCCAAAACACAATACACTAATCATTTGTATTCTTCATCTTCAGAAAAGAAAACATTATTATATCGATATTACATCACAATACAACAGCAGCTTAAGCTCACGAATAAAATATTCAGGAGCATGATTACAATAGTATGAAAAGGACATTAAGCGAAGAAACTACAGTAACATCTATTTGAGATACAAAAATACAGAAATGAGATGTATGTTGATGACTTGATGCGTCGCGAGTCGTTAAGGGATATTTTAAGATTGTTCACTTGATTTACGAGTACCATCCCTCCTTGTTTATTCTCAAAGCAAGGCCGATGAAAAAATACCCATCACATTATTTGTTTTACTGCCGAAGGGATTAGCCTGTATTTATACTGGCAGAGAAAATAGGAGCTCCGCCCATTATCGCCGACCCTGGTAACGTAATCAAGCCTTTAGTGGCTGTTTCTGGAACTAGTGTGATTAAGTATAAGATCTTCATTTTATTTTCTTTATAGAACTGCTTTCGCCTGCAATTTGTTTCAAGCAGAAAAATAAAATAAAAAAAGAACGCAATTATTTCAATTCTTATTAAAAAGTAGTAAAATTGATACTTTATTATTATGTCAGACCTCGAGCAATAACTCAGAGCAACTTTCAATTCTCTGCCGTATCTTTTGCGTGATGTGTGTACATAATAGGCAGACGGAGCTTTGTATTGCTGTAATAAATTCCCGCAATATTCGTTATTTTTAATATCCATAATGCACTCAGGCATCGGTGTTTCTAAATAATTGTTTAGGATCGTTAAACTTGACTGTGTCACTAGATATATTATCATGATCACTAGAAATATTTTGTTAAAAATACCTAACATACTTAACGTCATCAAGCTTGTAATATTGAATGTTTAGGGAGAGAGTACATGCTACTTGTAGCGAATGTGTTGCCATGCTTGTTGGTCACTTTGTCAAAGCTCAGTAGTAAAGAAGGGTTTTGAAAAGGAGACCTCTTTCAGCAAGTATCAAACGAGTAGAAAACTCTTAACATAAAAATAAACGCATTCGCTTGTCCTACATCAGAGGAAAATAAGTTCCTTTATAGTCTGAACAAAATAACATCAAGCCGCCAAAGAAGAAAAGTTATTTTAAAAAATCCACCTTATAAACTACGCCAACACAGTCGCGTCATCGCTCCGTATCATTATAGAGTTTCTCACGGCTCGTTTCATTTTTATCAAAGTGTCAGTGGTATAATTGGAACAATCGAAGTCGTTTTGATTTACGGCGGCGGAGGCTATTTAATTTGTCGGGTTATCGGGTCCATCGGGCTTCATAAGACTCCAAGGACTCAAGGTCTCCAGAGTTCTCGTCAGCAGTATTTGAAGAAGTCCTCTGTGCCATAATAAAGACTGCTATTAGGGAAGACATTAGGTTAATAGGTTACTTAGAGGTAACGACTTCCGTGCCGGAGGGGTTCGCTAGTTCTGATGTTTCTATGATGAATTTGTATCAGAACTATTTTGTTATGGGATGGGGGCGAACGAGTAGACGGATCACCTGATGGTAAGCAATTACCGACGCCCATGGACACCCGCAACACCGAAGCACTCGAGTGCGTTGCCGGCCTCTTAAGTGGGAATACGCTTCTTAAATGTAATCGCTCGTTGTACTTATATCGTACTTATATATTGAATCAAAATAAATTGAAATATCTATCTGTCACTGTAGCAGAACCCTTACAGTGTTTAGTTTGGGAGTTTGGGGCAGACTTATTGGTGTAGGCATTACTTCTAGTGCTAAAAACGGTTACAATAGGAAGAGGATCGTCTATTCCGCCTTTACCACGGTACTAAAACAAAACTTAACGAAAGTTTTTTTTTAATCTTTTCATATTTTTATTTAATTTATCAAGAGGTTTAACTACCTTCTGCTTTCGCCGTTAACGCCTCTATGGACATCTACCCACATGATACTGGTTACTATTTATTTATTTTGATTTAAAATGAATACGAGAAGATTCGAAGGCTTGCATAAGGCAAAACCTGGGACTATATTATGAAGTCGATGTGTTAACCCTAATGTTGTAAACCTCTTTTTTATGCTGTTCTAGTCTTAAGATTTCAGGTTTCGAAATTATTGTGATGGTGTTTGTTATATTTTTGTTGTTTATGATCATCTTAGCTGTTAATATTATTAGTACGTTTTGATATTTATTGTACTTTTGTACTAGTTTAATTATATTTTTTTATGTTATTTACAGTTAATTTATTTGTAGTGAGTACATTTGTCAATTTACCTGTTTGCTAGCAATGACAACAGTTCACCCTCATTATGACAGGAATTTGGAATGAATTATTAAAGGCTAACTAGCCTAATCTATATTCGTAAAGGTAGGAAACCATGTCATTGTTTTATTTTCATTCGTTATTATATTATTATTATCATGTTCTCGTACAATGAGCGTTATTGGTGTAATAGTGAAAACATAAAAATATTAAAAACTAAGTATAAAACGTGTGACATAAAATAAGTAGGCGAAAGCATGTAACATTCAATTTGGCACAATTTCGAGGCGGGAATTTTAGTGGATTATAATACGAACTGCTGTTAATTAAAATTAAACCGTATTTAAGACAATTAAGGGTTACGTGTTGAAAGCGTTTTATAGTTGAAAGCAATAAGTTAGTATGTACAAGGTCGCAGATGTCGTGTGGCCAAGCTTCGTGACGCTAAAGCGACGTTTCCTGGAGACATTCGTCATGTGTGACTATGAGTAGGGTGACCATGGGACAGGTGGTGTACTCACAAAGATCAAGTGGGAATGTTCGACAGCTTTGACAAATACTTGACATTGATATATTTTATGTAACCGTTGAGATGATACAGTTTTATGATGATAACTATTGATACTCTGTATATTTTCGGAAGCGGCATAATTAACATATAATATGTTAATTATGCCTCCTACATTTCGCCTAAATTGTTGTAAAAGCCCCTTTGTAACACGGACGAACCTTTTCCCATACACCAGACACAGAGTAAGACAAGGGCTGTTCATGATATGTTGAGAATAATAAATAAATAAATATATTCAAACATTCACACCTATCAACTAGCCCCATTTTAAGCAACTAATGCTGCTTGTGTTACGGACACAAGATAAGGAATAAATTTATAATATAATAGATAATACATATAAATATCCTGATTATAAATATATATAAACATCCATGACTGGAGAACAAATGTCTGAAAATTCATCAACCAAACATTTGTCCCCACCGGGGATTGAACCCAAAACCTCTCGAGATGGCGACGCCTTGAGACCGGCATACAAACCACTGGACCACGGAGGTCGTCAAATTGTAAATGTGGAGAAATTGTACCAGAATCATGGCTTATATATAGTTCTATCAAAAAATATGACAAATCTATAAATATTATATTATAAGTACCTACACATTACCCTAAGGGCCTCTTGCAGGAAATTTAAATCGAGATTTAAAACTAGATTTAATGATTTTTTGACATTACAGCCATGAAATTGTCAAAAACTAACAAAATCGAGTTAAATTAGGATTAAAATTTTCTGCAAGTGGCCCTAAATCCCTAAACCACACTTTAAATCGCTCACAAGCTACACCCATTGATGTGAATGTTTATTTATGTGTTATAGTTTTTCTTTTCGTGTAATATATTATTTTAAATGCATTGTAACTATAGCACATTCTAATTCAAAGTTCAACTACCATTATTCTGAGAAATGTACACATCGAAATTAATTAAGTAGCGTCGTTTTAATTAAATAAAGTGTTTTAGGTATCTCATTTAAATGAATACATTAGTTTTCAACAATAATGTAATTGATCTTTTAATATTTGAAGGGCGTGCATGTTGACACTGTTAACAATATTTGTAAATGCTATAACATTTACGACCTGAATGGGGTGACTGACCTTACAACCACTCAATTTTTTATAGTTCATAAAACATTCCGAGCTAATTCGCCCGCAAACGTGACCAATATTAATAACAGTTTCCATTAAGGTGAGCGTGGCCTGGGGTAGTGAAGGTAAACATTGAAACAGAAAAAATATGCTACAGGCAAGTGTTCCAAATCACGGCATCCCGCACCTTGGCCAGAACATTTACGAGCTTAATTCATTCATCTGTATATTCTACCACGCTTGTATCAATGTTTTATGCAGTTATTCTTCTAATTATAATCACGTAAATCTATCATATAATAACGTCTATAGGCACACTCACATTTCCTTAAATGTGGGTACAGAATATGTTGCTATAAACCGGCACAGCTCAAGACAAGAGAAACTCATAATAAACTGTTCTCAAAGTTCTTCGGCGTCTTATAGCACGAGTAATGATGTTTTCCCAACTTTTTGTACTGGCTACGACTATACTACACAAATTTTAATGTATTCATGATTAACGAAAAACAAAACGCGTAGTTACCCTACTAATGAATGAACCGAACGCACACACGACGGTTAGCACGACGATTGACGAGCAATGATACGAAACGGAGCGATATAGTTCTGAGTTGTTTATTACCGGCACGCGACCTCAGGCGATAACAGAAGTTCATTAGAGAAGAGAGGCACTTCATGTAACAGTATGTAGGGCAGTGAGCAATCGCTAATTATAGTTTATAACTTTTCATAGAATTTTTTTTTTTCATTGGGAGAGGGGTAAGATGACCTTTGAAGCACTGTTGATGAAGGGTTAATTTTATTTAAATAAATCTTGAAGAAATACTAACATCTAATTAAAATAACCCTTACAAATGCATTAGCAATACTATTTATTTCCATTTTTATACAAAGGAGGAACCCTCTTGAAGCTTGAATCAATATTCTTAAAGGTATTTTCGAAAATATGTTATTGGGTCATCTAGATTCTTTCCAAAATGAACTTTATAAAAATCTTTATCCATACGCCACGGGTGTTAGCTATAGTTGACAGTGACCTCCCCGAGAACGGGTGGTAGAAGATTCACTATAAAACACGGCTGTGATCACGTGAATTCAAATATTGGGTCCTTACCTATAAAATTGGTGTTTTTATTCTGTCTTAGCAATTTTTCCGTAACTATTAAGTTTCAGAACATTCTTATAAAATAATTGCCTCTTCTAAAAATAGACCATATATTTGAGCTAGTATTATTTAATTTGATAATTTTTTGTAAGTTTCATTGTGTTAAAATTAGACACAAAGACAATTATTTTTAACTGCCTCCCGAATACATCATTTAATTTGCATTAACATAAAAACGATGAATAATTTTTATCAAGCGTGTTCACGCACATATTGCTAAAGCTTGTCTAATGATACATGCCAAATATTATTATCTCTGGATTTGTCGTTGTGAAGAAAACTGATAAAATGTTAGTATGTAAAATGCAGACATCCCCAAAATCTCCATACAAAACACCAATTTCATAGGTAACTAATAACCGTTTAAATGTTAAAAAAGCTCTCTATTTTAATGCCTGTAACAAGTAGTGTTTCGGTAACTGGTGCGCTAACACGACGTACCTACCCGCAGTAATGGCGGTTCGTGCGGATAAGTAGCCGGCGCGATCATGTTGACGAACGCCGACGCCGTGTACTCATGTTTGTCGGACTTGTTGGTTTTACTGATTGCTGTTTGAAGAATTGTAAGGTTATGAGGTCAAACTTTACTGGACTTGACGATACACAAATTATTATGTTTGCTGTGAACATCTTCATTACAATTATGTTTTAGGTGAACAGATTAAATCTGTACTAATTTAGTACATTAGGTAAAGCTTATATAATATATTTAACAACAGGGATATCAAAGAGATGTAGTTCCTTGTTTTACCACGTTTTTACTAACTCACTTTTTATAATTCAGGGGTCTACTAGCTACCATGTCCGGTAGTTGATCCATAGACATGTGGGTTCGCGGCCCCGGTTTCCCCAGCTACTGCTATTATGACCCCTGACTCCCGGCCCATATGATATCAGTATCCCGCTGCACCTCCTCCTGTCTAAAACCTCAAAATATTCCTCTGTATTCCTATCCTTTTTTTTTCCCTTTTCATAATAGCGTTCCCAATGAGGGTTGACGTCAGGCAGAGCAGCCAGTCGTAAAATCTTCAACCAATACTTCGTACAACATGAAGGAGAATAATGGAACGGGATTGAATGGGTGAAGAATGATATGAGAATAAAAGAAGTGGATGCTGAGCTGACGAGTGACAGGAGAATGGAAGAGGAAGAAGTGATGCGCCGACCCCACCTAGAGTGAGAAAAGGCAAGAAGAAGAAGTATTAATTTACTTTCTTGCTTGTCTTTTTGCCTCTTTGTTTGTCGGTTGGATTTTTGTAACTCAATTTTGAAGAACTTCTAGACTACCTATTGGGCTGAAAGTTTAGGAATAGTTCAGGACCCGCTGACAATGCAACGTGCAACTACTTTCAACTTTCTACGAGCAAGTTTCAGGTCGAAATTTTAACAACTTTCAGGTTTTGTATGAAGAGTACGCACAGCGAGCGCCATCTATTGATCGGTGTTAAATAACCAATCATAAGATGGCGCTGTGATAGATTGGCGCCGTACATAGTTAAATATAATTGTTTACGCCATATTTGATAAATACTGTAGTAAATAATAATAATATATATTAATAAAGTAATTAAATAGTCATGTACAAACTAATACAATAAGTTCATATAAATAACATGGTTTCCGTATTTTAACTTACCTACTTAAAGAATGTATGAAATGTTAGTTCTGTTAAATAACAATAGATGGCGCTGTATGTTCGGTACATCACGCTTATGAGTTCCTCAGATCGCCACATATAGGTCCGATAGTTTCGTGGAATAAAAACTTTTCAATGGGATAACCAGGCTCTTTTTATTTATTATTCCCTACACATTGCTACACGCAGACCGAGGTTCAAACAATAATAATATTAGATTTTTTTGTCTGACATTGTCCAATTTCAATGGCCAATTTACGAACAACTGATTTTGTATTATAATCACACATCTTTCGCTTCCTAACTTTATTAATGTCCATTGGTTGAACGTGGTTTTGACTCTGGCGTTTCTTAGGTCGTGTCAACCTATACAACCCCTGTCATGCCCATTGTAAATATACACCTGGTTACTAGTGCTGATTGCTGTTTAAATGTATGATAAAGAACTCCGATAAACGTTAACAAGTATAGTGTAAGTCAGAAATTGCGCGATTCGTTCACAAACTACCAGCAGGCCTTGTTCTAAGAAAACGAGCACTCAGCAAGGTTTCACCCTCCTTTTACATCCACATCGTTAAAAAAGGCATAACACACAACGACATTTGAACTTTTGGTCATAAAATGAAAGAATGTTACGTTGGGTGAATTCTGAAGCTTACCATTACTACAATACTACAAAAAAAAATTGTCAATTAGAGATGATGTTATTTCGTTAGAGTAACTTGCAGGTTAGTAATGATCATAGTCATAATGTTTTCTAAATCATTTACATCTTAATAAAGGAGATATATTTTGATCCACTGAAATGCAAATGAGAAATAAAGTTCTTCAACATTCATTGGCAACTATCTCTATTCTGATATCCAATAATATTGACTAATAACAAAAACCAACAAATACCCAGAGGAAAATAATAACCAATAAGCATAATGTTAGCTAAACAAACATTAAGCCCCAAAAGCCGGATGGCGCTTCCGCCCGGAGAGGCTGTGGCGCAGGCCCGGCGACCGGATAACTCCCAAAACATTGCGAGCACGAATCAGAAAGATCAAAGGGATTTGTTCGAGTGGAACTTGGAATATTATTTTGACGAGCCAGGTTTATCAAACGACTCATGCAATTCATGAGAATCTGGACGAAAATGAGAATATTAAAATTCGGTTGCGGATGGTGATTTAAATCGAATTGCAGTGTCACTTTTATTTGCATGCAATGGCTTGCTGTATTCAGACAATTTTGTAAATTTCAGTGGAAAATGAACGACAAAAACTCCAATTCAAATAATTATCACGTAGCTGTTATAAAATCCAAGATTATCTTGAGAATAAAATGGTGTGGAAATAGTTAGCCTTAGGAAATAAGAGATCGGGAGAAGGTCCCAGAGGTTTTAGTACTCACATTTCGCCCGATCAGTTTTAAGATTCCTTGGTAACAGGGGCGAGTCTGCAGCGATAACACCTTAACCCCTTGAGGGTCAGTGCGAACACCGGTGTTCGCAAACAATAGAAGTTTCCATTGTGTTTGTTTTCTGACCTTTGATAGGTAAAGTTGACATCATAAGCTTACAGTACTAAAGTTTAATCCAAACTCAGTGGTTCAGACGGAACTGAACTAGCAACATTTAGCACGATGAGTTTCCCAACGTTATCGATGCCTCCGAAATTTCGACCCATTCTTTATACATATACATGTTTATAACTATAGGTTAGCTTAAGTCAGAGATATTGAAGCTCTCAAAGCATAAGTAGAAGGTTATATAAATACTCGCTTGGAGAAGCGACGGAAGCTCTCCACGCAGCGAATGTCAAACTCTATCATATTACGTTTAAACGACGAGGACGGAAATATTTATCGATACTGACTAAAAGGGGATAGTCACCTCAAGATGAAAGTGGCGCTGCCGTTGAATGTAGGAAATCTTTTTCGTTTCATGATAATTTATTTCCGGAAAATAAAGTGTGCCGTTTCAGGGTGCGGAAAGTAGCAAAGTACCTGTATATTATTGATTAGTGTAAAATAGAAAACAAGTGATGGAAATTATTGGCATCCAGGTCAGATAGGAAGTTTTCATAACCACGGTTATGCAGGAGATTGCGGTTAAATACCACTGCCTGTGAACTAAGTTTGAATAAACATAACTATTTATAGTTTATAATGAATATCGCAACGGTTGGGCCGCGTTCAGTTTGAACGCGTTTTCGTACGAATTTCGCTTGTACGTACACGTACGAACACCCATGAACAATCCCGATCTAAAAAGTACTATGGAAGCGCTCAGACTGCGTACGAATTAGACAAATTCAAATATATATTGCAGACCAAGTGTACATACAGAGACGTACGTATAATTCCATAGTGGATGTTCGTACGAGCGAAATTCGTACGAAAATGCGTTCAAACTGAGCGCGGCCTAGGGTGCGTCCACCAGCGCTGTAGTAGCTATGTTGTGTGCGAGGAAAAATAGACCAATGGGATGGCACCATTCTGCGAGTCACGTTAATCGAAGTAATCTTATTGGTAAATTTTTCCTCAAAACTACGAGTACGTAGCATAGCTCTGGTAGAAAGGTACCTTTAGGCTGTGCTCTTGTATGGGAAAAAGCTCGTCCCTGTAACATAGGGCGATTAACTACGTCAGGCGAAATAAGGGTGTTAATAGCTTCTACCCCCTTGGGGATATGTTCTTTATAAAAGTTAAGATCAGCTATACTCTAATCAAGTTTAAAATCACCTGAAAAAAAAGATGTATGCAAATATCGAAAGGGTACAAACTTTTTAATAGCTTACCCAACGAAATATTTACAACCAAGTAGTCAACATTAGACTTTGATCGCGAAGTATTTCTAAACTATTAATTATGCCGCAACATGACTGTCTTGTTTACGTCAAAATCCAGCACCTTTAATAAATTATCTAGTGAACATTACATACCTAGTACGTGGAAACAGGTATTATTATAATAAAATAGACTGAGTTTCATCAAGTACAATAGATTAGTTTTCTCTGAAAATGTTTAATACTGAATTCTATTTTGGTACAAAGCTTTATATAATTACCATTTCATATTTACTGGATCCTACTTTTAAAACCTACAAAATGTAAATTAATTAATGTAACTGTAAGTATATTTTCATTCATTTTCCGGTACAATAGCGTCGACTTAATCAAAGTACGCAGATGTAATTCTCGGAAACAAATCAATAGAGCCGTTGGGTTCCCCCTATTATTGGGGTTATCTACTCCTCAGTGCCATTGTTCTTGTTCTAATTAATAATGATTAGACAAAACAGACCCTCTACCTGGTGCGGCTCAGCCGAGAGTGCTCGAGGCCGCACCAGACACCCTCAGAACGTGACTCCGATGAGAAAATTATTCGAGAACATTCCTATACAAGTCAAGGACATTTAGGAACACTTGGAGAACAAATGCCGCTTCGCTTCTGCCGACAGAAGGAATCGGTCGTCAGGTATAATGCTGACAGAAACATTTATAATGAAAGCGACCCTAATTAAAGATGCTAAAGTGGTCACATTCTAAACGAGGGTAATTGATCCGTTTATTTTTGTACTAAGAATTCGATGGGAACTGCTCAGTAATTGACGCCAAAATCCTTGAGTGGGAAATTCGAAATGCGTTCATTTTTAAATCTTAATAGCGATGCAAATGCTTGACAAGAAGATGTGAAACAATTATAAAGAAGGAACTGAAGGTAAAAGACACTTGATTTGATTTGTAATATAAAGGACCAAATATTGAGTATGTGAATAATTGCTAGTACTGAAAATAATTCTGATATAAAATGTAGAACACAAGTTATCATACACTCTGAATATAATTTATTTATGAAAGAAAGTTTATCAAATGATTAATAAATACGATAGGGACAAACTCCGTGAGAAATCATACCTGCTTTGAGAAATCAATACTTACAACTGAAGCAATTACTCTTTGCACATTAAGCCAACTCTTTATATCGAATACTGGACCCGACCATGAACTGGCATTTGACAAGTAAACTAGTAACACAACACTAGAAGAAGCAAATGAAACATGAGCAGCGCTTTTTACTTCAAAGCGTGAAGTGTAATCAGGGGTTGAGCCTGATGTAGCACAGACGGCGCTGCTGTGGACAGACTTTGTGTGCGCCTAATGACGTTACAGTTGAACCACTAGACGGAGTGGAGTCACATGTCGCGTAAATGTTGATACAAAATTATGTCTAACTATTTTAGCGTCTTATTAAGTTTAGCTGGAAAAATGTGGAGTGTAGATGCCAGATGGTTTTGCTACATTTAGCTTGTAGTATGAGAAATAAAATTTAAGATTTTTATTAATCTTAAATTAAATCATTTATAAAAGAAATATCATGATACATATCATCAAATAGGTTAAGTCTCGCCAGATTACGTTTTGCCAGATATGTTAAGTCTCCATGTAACAGGTGGTTAGCTTGTAGCCATGCACCAGGCACAATGTGAGGCAAATGATATTCACAATAAACTATTCTTAAGTTAAATTAAGTTATTTTTAACTCAGTGGTTACAGGCAATGGGGACTGAACCATCGATCTGCCGAAAAAGTACTGTCGTCTTTCCCTTCTCGGCTAACGCTAAGTACCCATCAAAGGTTCGATATGAAAACATAAGCGAACTAATCACTACACTACCGAGCTCCGTGGTTTGTGTTTCTTCCACTAAATAGTTATCCTTCAGCTTTTCCGAAAGCTACCGAACACCAACCAAGTGCCCAGATGCAATCCTTCGGGAATAATTACTTTCGTTGATTTATTAACGCGCCCGCAGAAGAAGGACGCAGTGCGGTATAATTAACAACGTTATTTTTGAAAAATAATACGTCTCCGCGTTACTTCATGGCGGCGAGGCGCAGTCTAATTAAGATTTCAATGGACTCGGGACTTGAAATATAAATGGGTAAGCGGTTTGAGTTAAGTATGTCGGCAGAATAACAAATGCTCCTCGACGAACATCAGTCAAAGGATCGCAGGCTGCGGAGTAATATTTGCTCTTTCACCCCTTCTAACTAAAAACACTACCTCGAATTTGTACCTTATATACAGATTTTCGACGAAGGTCAACCGACGTAAGTGGTTTCTAGTATAGGCTCTCAAAATGCTGATCATTTGAAGTAGGCAACACACAAGTGATGGATCATAGCAAAAGAAACTATACTCTTGGAGCCCAAATCAAATGTGTCAACAAGCCCAAATATGTTTTAATGCCATACCGTGACCTTTTATGATTTGCTGATCAAGCTTAAGCACAAATGTTTTCATTCCCTGTGTACGTGCCCTTAGGATCGTCAGCGAAAAATTCGTAAACCAACCAAAAGTCCATTGTTCCGAGAAGAATGACCAAAAAATCAGCAAGGCCTCACAAGACAAATTGAGTTCCAGCGAAACTGACCCAGTAGCTACTACAGCACTTTCATTATTGCGATCACAAAAGCAATATAGGTATTTTACAAATATATGAAAATAACAAGCCAATTCCGATTCATTTAAGATAAGAGAGCTATCAATTAGAACAGACCGATATTTTGGTAGTTTGGGGTGTTTTTGTAATAAATAAATGAAGTGTAACTGTAGCACTTATGACAAACGAGCGGTCATTACGCCGACGGACAATGACGATACTAATCGATCACGAGCACGAATCGCGTCGACTCACCGTCAAGTTATTAATAACAGCGCCACTGATAGCATCTCCAGCTCCGGCAAGAATTGTGCTGCGTTATCACGGCTTTATGGAATTTAAGGCGAGTAAACAAGGCGGGCGACGGCCAACTTACAAAGAACTTTTATTTTGGTTTTCCCCAGCAATATTAAAGATTTATGAAGGGAAACCAGAATTTTAAATATTGGGTATGGGAGAAGAGACATGAAAGTAAATAAATGCAGGAAAAATGTGATCTTTTATGAGCATGGCTGGAGGAGAATTGACTGACAGGTTGTACATAATAATGTGATTGGAAAGAAGTTCGATGTGAAACAGGATATAATGGCAAACATTGTGAAAAGAATGATTACAGATATTTGGCCACGTGGAAAGAATGTATGAAAGTAGACTGACCATGTATATGATTGTAAGTGTATCAAAACCTACAGTCTTTCTAAACCTATAATTATACATACTGCCATTATGTTATTGAACCTTGTGGACGCGGCTCAATAAAATAATACTACCAACCCGTCTCTTCCCTTGGGTGTCGTAATGGACTTACAACTGCACAACCATCCAAAAGCTTATAGAGGCCACGGGCTCACCATCTGTCACTCTGAGTGCAGTCACTACTTGGTGAAGCGTGAACTATAACAATGAACTGCTTTTGCGGTTCTTTTGCCTAGTCTCTGACTAACCTTTAGGGGAGTTTAGTCATCTTTATGTATGTATGTATATCTTATTACATTATTGTAGGCTCCTCGTAGGTATTGTTTAGCTACAGCTGTCATGTAGGAGTTCTAAGAAATCGATAATGCGCAAGAAAACAATCTTGTGATTATTGTAAACACTTAGTGCTGATCCTCGTTTTTCGTTCAAGTAAACAGTTGTCACGTGGGATTCCCGAGCTTCGGCTTTAAAAACAAAACAATCGAAACTATTTTTAATTGTGAACAAGCACATAAATAATCTTTTGTCTCGTTATAAAATTGAACTAGGGCACATTTTACAAATGAACTTTGTCAGAAAACTACATTTTACGAATTGACATTGTCAGAAAAAATTCCATGCAAAGGCGGACTTATCTCTAATAGCGATCTCTGCGAACCAACCCATCACAGGTGTACTCTTGCGATCATAATTTTCGTCAAGAAGTTGGGAAATGAAAGCAATAGTTCAAGCAGCAGATTTCTGCTTAGATCATATTGTGAATATGAACGAGCGCCGAACTGTTAAGCTTCGCAAGAGAAGGACAGATTTGCTGAACTGAATGCTAACCTTCACTGGTCGGAGAGGCACGAGCAGAAGTAGAACAATTTTGTATTAGTTTGTTTTGTGAATTTTAACGAGGCTTGGGATAACGGTTCAACTTTTATTTAATTGTCTACGTGGTTACTAGCAATAATTACATTAGTGAGCTTACTGTTGATTAAGCTGGTATAACTTTATTTATTTAAAGTTTAATCAAAATGATGATGTTTAGTAACGTTCATTTTATTTGAATTTTTAATTTGCGCATGAAGATATTTTTATCATTTACTAGATTGAACCAAGCCGAAACGTTTGATGGGTTTTTTCAGTCCATCAGAAATGTATTTATAAAGTTTTGTAAAATATTTATATAGAAAAAGCCAAATGATGGTAAGCGGTGGATCTATAAGTTTATATGCGGAGGTAGGACACAGAAAAAGGCAGACTAAGCAACTTCCAACTTCAGGCCCATCTAAATATGTGCCGCTTCTCGCCATTTTTTGTGATGATAATGATGAGTGGTGTTGTTTTTTAAGAAAACCTACGGTGATTGAGGATATTTTCTGGACGTGTGCACAAAAAATTACTACCTTTACTCCATTATTTGTTCGTATAGTCATAAATCTATTTTACTTTTGAATTATATTCAACATAATATTATATAGTTAATTGTGAATATCGCTGGCCTCACATCGTTATCGGTGCATGGCAACAGGCTCACCACCTGTTACATGGAGACCTAACATATCTGGCGAAATGTGGGTGTTTAACTCCTCTGCCTACCCCTTCGGGGAAAGAGGCGTGATGATATATTATGTTATGTTAATATGAAATATCACTGCCTGGAACGATTGAAATGAGTTTCTTATTCACAGCAGTTACAATACAAAAGTATTGATCAACGACAGGAAAAACGCCCTTAAACTTAAAACAACTTAAATTAAAATAGAACAAACGATGTTAAAACAATAAAGTACAAAGAATACTAATTATGTTATTTCTATTTGTACGAAACGAGCGGAACATAAAATTACTTAATTATGATGTAAAATGTCTTGTATCTCAATAATTGGGGACTCCCTTAGGGCGGAAGACTAGAAACATTTTTTAATAACATCATAATTATTAACTATCAGATGGTGTAAAATAATAAGTCGTTAGGTACCTATTAAATGCTTCTATTGTTGCTATGTGGTTAGTAACATTTAATAAATTTAAAAAAATCCCAAATGTGATGGGTCCCGGTAACTTGCCTTAAAATTTTGCCAAAATGTTTTCACAGTTGTGGTAACGACAGAAATCATCACTTTTGTACAGTTAAATAGTTTCGCTTCAGAGTTGCCTCCAATATAAAGACGTAAGCATATCAAGCAAAATTTGGGTCTTAATATATCTGCTAACTACGCCGGTCTAATATCTATATATCTAATCTAATAAGTATGTGTAGTGTAAGTATGTAGAAAGAGGATACTTTAGGATTGCCCAATTGCCCATGGGCCAAGAACTTCAAAAAATCTTATTAAGTTAATTTTGTTGTGTTTTCGGAGCAAACCATTATTAACTGCACAGTACTTTCTGTCAGGATTTATGTCTTCAGTCGCAAGACAAGAGCTGGTTATATTTTTAATAATACTATAAAACAAAAGATTAACTTTATGGTTTCGCTTTCATCAAAAAGTTCAAATTTTTTTTTATGGAGCTATATTTGTATGGTGAGCGGAGATTTAGCTGATTTTTCGAGTATTGCAAGTTGTTGTTAAGTAACACACTTTAGCACACGCAATATCCAGTGATAAATATTTCCAAAAAATAATCTCTGAAACAGTAGATTATGTAAATATAGATAGTGTTATAGAGATATTACAGGTCACTCTTGACTCGAGGACAGCTCTAAGATAAGCGGAGCTAGTGAACTCGCGGCTTTGATTTCCAAAGATGTTTGGGCACGGGAAGTTCTAATTTTAGCCTTTCATTATATAACAGTTTATGGTTATTACGTGACGCTAAAGATTGCAACACAAACTTCCGCCTTAAGTTGAATCAGAATTTGCCTTTTCAAGACACATTAATTCAATGTCCTTTTCAAAGAGTTTAACTTATTTGGGCAGTCCTTGGTTGGTCACGCTAGACACAAGGAAGGATTCTATTAAGGTAGAAACACAGAATGATTAGAAAGATGATTACGTCTCTAGCACGAATGAGAGAGCAGATGTTGGGAAAATTTAAATACACACAATCATAGCAAAAATTTGGGCTTTTTTAAAACAAAAAGAATTTTACAATCAACATTTATGTAAGTTCTCTGAAAAAACATTTGATGGCATTTTGAGATTTGCGTAAAGGACCTTTTACATTAAATTACACAGCACAAAATTCAGTCTTTGTTTCGTTTTAGAAATAATTTACAGTTTTGTCCATATGAAGTCGCCAGTGCAGCTTAAATTTGATAGTGGATGTAAATGAATTGATGAATAAATTGAGTGATAATTTGAACTCACATTATATCAATTTACTCTGCACATTGTGCAAATTCAAAATCTCATTTTGATGAGTAACATTTGTAGAAATAACATATATTACAGCATGAGAACCTAGTGTTACAGAAACTCGATTAATATAACATGTATAACAACTCATGTAACTTACACTGTTCCTTAGCGTATCAATATGAACAGTAACTATTAAGTTCATTACATTAGTTTATCGCGTTCGCGGTAGTTTGTTCCACTCTCGTGTACAAAGCTACTCATAAAGTTATAATAATTTCTAATATGGGCAAAGTTTCTCTAAGGCGGCGGCTATTTGCAGACTGCACAATGGTATTGTGCGCGCTGCGGGCCATTGTTGTCTTCGACTCGCAACACCGTCCCATCTTATACAGCTTTTCAGAAACATTAAATTCCTCGGAGAAAACATAACGTTTTAAAACATTAAATTTTGTAAATTTTCAAGAAAGAACTAGGTCAATATGAAAGCTAACGACCATTTAACGATCCGTGGCTTATTGTGTTTGTCACATATTATCGTAAACCCAATTCGACACAGTGTAAACACTGCTGGCGTGTATCGATCACGGGCCCTTATTATGCAGCTAATTCAATTGAACTTCCCTAATATACTCAATTAATCTTGTATAAACTATCTTATTTAGTTTGATATCTAAACAATCTTGAACATCATCCAGCTACTATAGTTAATTGATAAATTCCTCAAAAGTTTAGAATTATTATGTTGATAGTATATAAACTATGGATCTGAAATATTTCTCTTTCATTGTGATATAGCAAAGTTTTCAAAGTTAAGTTGTTACTCTTATAAGCAATAATGTAGAATTTAATGTTCTTGTATCTATTAGTGCTCCCGATACAGTTTAAGTTAATAATGAGATCTACGTAGATTAAACTTAACATAAACCTTCTTAAACGCAAAATAGCAAATTAACCAAAGATAGTTTAAAATCAGTTTAGTTGGAGAGGAGAATTGTCTATGCATTAGACAAACCAGTTTGTAATATTCAAAATGAAATGACCCACTTCACACAATTTCCATAGTTAGTGGCAACTATTTAAGGGGTCCAAATTCGAGTTGATGCCCGTGTAATTTGTAATGTTGAATAATTCAGGAGCAGGGCAGCGGCGCCGCTCGAGGACTCGTTTGTTCGGCAATGAGTGATGGCACTGCTCCGACAATTATTTAATTACTCAAATTGATTACTTTGCCACAGCCCACTCGGAAATTCCACCGGCTCCTGCCGATGTTCGTTCAATCGTTAATTAATCAAAAGCTTTCGTTGTCACCGGGACAGTCCAATATCTGATATTTATTTTAGGTGGGCCTATTGTGGACTGTTTTAATAAAACGACAGCCTGTTTTACTGCGCGCCAATATTGTAACATTGTAACAATGGTGTCATTTTACATTGTTACGAATTCTGAATTATAATATAATTTCAATAATCATACATACCTTTCAGCATTGTCCTCAAAACTAAAACTCTACCAAAGACTTAGCTTGGTCCATTGTTAATAAATGAATTTTATGTTTAAGCAGCTTTAATGTTAGTGGTTTCACTTTGATTGACGCAAATTAGAGACATATTTATAAGTGCTATTTTTAAAATACTATTCAAGGTATTTTTTTTATGTTATAAATATTAGAATATAATAATTTTACAGAATTCGTTTTGATTTTCAATACTTTGTTCTTTAAGTCGTTATTATTAAAATTTGAAGCGCAATAAAATAAAATAGTATCCTGTGAATCAAAGCATTTATCACTAAGATCGATTCGCAGATTTCTAAATAAAATTTTGAATATCTCACACATGCATAAGAACATTGTGTACATTTGAAACGCTTTTTAGGGTTCCGTAGTCAACTAGGAACCCTTATAGTTTCGCCAAGTCCGACTGTCTGTCTGTCCATACGCAGATAGTCTCAGTGACCGTTAGCATTAGAAAGCTGAAATTTGGTACCAATATATATGTCAATCACATTGACAAAGTAAAATAACCCCTACACGTAAAGTGGAGAGTGATTTTTTTTTTATTTCAACCCTTACATGTGATATATTTTTGGATAGGTATTTAAACATAAACAGGGCTTTACTGGAATCATTTTTCGATTATGTTCATATGTTCTGAAAAAACCGCTCCAAAAGTAAAAAAGAATGCTTATCCAAATCAAATTTTTTGTATACAGTTCAGAATTTATAAGGTATACATACTTGACTGTAAACATCAAATTTGATAATAACATCACTACGATTCCAATCAAGAATTATCTTTGGTACGATAGTAGCAGTTTTATCAGCTTGTGCTTCCATTTCTCTACTTTTATCGCGGAAATAGTAATTTTAATCGTTCCTAGAGTTAAAGACAGAGACAAATTTTATTCTGGAAAGAACAAGGAAGAATCTTAGCAAGTTAAAACATTGAAAGTTATTCCAAGTGTCATTATCTTTGACATTTTGTCGATATTGAATAGACATAACCCATTACATTACATGCATGGTTCTATCTAAAATATCAGGTATACAATGCTTCAAAACTTACACACACGTAAATATGGCTACAATTATTTTTCCTTCTAAACACGTTATTTGCTATAACTATTTTTTTTAAGCCGAAAGTGTATCTGTAACCTTAGCCGGGGAGTTAAATCGGGACATAAAGTAAAGGAGGTTTATGCGCCGCCGCGGGATGGCTTATCAGCCCCGAGGGAGCGATCCGCGATCAGTCCGTTATGTTCTCCGCACTCACGGCACATGGCCCTATTTTCTTCTTCACTGTCAGTACTCTTTATATTTTGGTGGTTTATACATTCAGCTTTGATTACAATCTATTTTGATTTCAAATTGCTAGATACAATTTTTAGTTACGTTTTTATAATATTACGTCTTTTTTTTACACGTTGCGTTCAGAATTAAAAGTTTGTAATAGAAAATGTAGAAATTGATGAATTTTATCAAATAGTTAATGTTTATCTATTGGCTTAAGAGCCGAAAGTTGTGACTACTTTATTACTTTTCATCAAACTTGAAATCCATGCGCCGTCTATTAACACTGCGTATTTAGATAAAAAATATATTCCTACTTTAATAAAACACAAAATAATTTCACTACTACGAAAAGGATTTTCCAGAAAAGACACACTCTAATGGACGTTTCTTAAAGGTCTTTCTAAAATTGCCTAAGATTGTACCTTTAGTTATGATTTAGAATGTACCCAACATTATATCCAAATTATTCGGGCTTGGTCAGCAACGGTACGAGGTCCAGTGTTGAGGCGAAATAGGGTTATTCAAAGCCAATTCAAGTCCGCATATTAGTTTATCGCATCCCTCGAAAGGGCTAATCCCATTGAACCCTCGGTAAAGCGATTCCATCGCGTAGCCTCAACCGCCTGGATGGGGCGTCGCCTCAGCCTGCAATAAGGTTACAACTATTGCTCGCCGACGCCGACCCATTCACCTCGTAGTATTCACTCCGACATCGGATCAAAAAGGAAACCCTCTCGAGGCTCCCCGACCGTTCCTACGGTTGCTTATCATTTTAGTTTGTCTATATTCTCCGCAGTCTAAGCGTAAGTTGGCGCTGAATTGAATTTTTGTCCGTGCTCTCCGGCTTAAGTTTTTAATAAATGAAATTTTCTCGAAGACATTCTGTTTAAAGTTTCTTTAAATGGCGTCCCAGCTTTGCTTTGTTCTCGGGCGAGCGATCGCGGGTAGTCTTGATAATTTATTTGGGGTCGCAGCGATCTTTTTGAGCCGGTGGGTGTAACGTGCGCCTTGTAGGTTCTATGAGTGATTAGAGCATTAATCAAATGGAGTGGGTTATCTCTGAGATTGAATGTTTTATTCAGAGCCGGGTTGTCGGCTCCTAAGCTAATGCTGGCTTTAAACCGCTCGTAAAGTGGGAGACTGCGACCGACTTAGATTATCTCTTTTATTACACCGCGTCCCGACTGATAGTGAGCCTGTACCGAAATCTGTGCTTGTGATAAATTAAACTATTAAGGTTATGTGTTACTGCGTGATTAATCTTCGCGCTACCAAAACAATATTTTCTGGTAATGCCCTAGAGACGTAGCTCCCCACAAGAAACAAGAAAGGGAGACTACGAAAAGGTCTTAAATTTACATAGGAATACAGTTTGCTGAAAATTGTATTTCTCTTAAATTGAAGTCGTAAATATCATCGTGAATGGTTATTACTTCAAGACTTCTTACAAAAAAAAGGAAGCATATTTTATACTAACCATAAAATACCCTTAGTAATACAACAGCCACTTAAATCTTTCCAATAAGACAAAATATAAAAAATAAATAGTGGGAGGGTACTCTCACACAATTTATTAGACACCCTGTTTAATTTAGGATAAAGGTATAAGAAATGTTTGTATACTTTTACTTTACCTGTAATTACATTATTATAAATAAATAAAACTAGGTAGACAGTTAATATATTTCTTTTCATGTTTTGTAAGAAATACTTATCATCTGATCCCACATTAGTAAAGCCGGACTTTAAAAATGGATTCTGAAATCACGTCGCAGCAAATAAAAATGGACTCCTTCCTTAATGAAATTTGGCTTAATTTTCGCGGAATTCATTAATTTTAAACTTTGCGCGAAGCTTAAATGATCAAGGATATATAGGTCTCTTTGAAGATTTATCTTAAAAATGATAATTAATGTAGGCAAGAAAACGTTTGAAGAGACTAGGATATAATTTTAAGGTTATTAATTTAAGGGCATCAAAAAAAATAGCAAGAAAATGAAAACGAGGGTAGTTAAGTTCGGTATATTCAACGGTGTGGAAACGCGGCGCCGCCGTAACGTAAATCGTCAAACTTATGAGCCATAGAAAAGTTTCACTTGAGCTACTCCTTATTTTACTACAGATACCACTAAACTAGTTTTCACAAGTAAATACACTCTTTACCTTCAGCTCAAAGTGGATCCCACAATAGTACCTCGAAACTCAACACTTTTTATACACTTTTCAAAATCCCAGTGAACGTTATTTTGTTTCATGAAACGCGTAGTTTCCCGCTAGAATTGTAAGCGCACAGTGTGACATCCGCCGCGGCACTCACGAGAGGGGGGTCTGGGGCATGAGCTGAGGGCGAGCCATCTCGCCGAGTCATACGCCTTTCGCGCGAGCGAGCGTCTCCGCGCACAACATGCACGTGCGCTCGGCGCGGCCGCCCCGGGACACTGCCGCGCCGGCCGCCCGCGCACCCCCTGCTCCCCTCTCCTCTTCGCGCCCGCCCCCGCCCTCGCCTGCGTGCGCAGCCCCAACGATCGCGAGCCTCCGATTTTTACATCTGCACTGTTGTGACATTGAAATTCAATTTTCGATTGGGCGTCCTTCGGCGCGGGACCATCGCCTTCCGAGATCACGTCCCGATTACGCACTTGTGAAGTGCGAGGAATTTTTGACAGATGTAAATTACGAATTGTCTAGAGCTCCGGCCGAGCTGTGCGGCAGACGATTAAAATTGCTTTCAGCGTAATACGGTAAAATGATTAGATGGAAATCGGAAAATGGAGCGCTTTCCTCCGCCTTATTTAAACGTCGTTAGCTAAATGCCGCGAACAGTCGACTGAGCTCTGCTGGTACTGATGTACGATGGGAATTTCTTAATTCCTCATTTATTAAGTCGACTGGATAGGCTCTCGTTAAAAAGTATCAATCAAGCTTTTATTCATAATACATTTCCGGCTAAGTAAATAAGTTTTTCACTAAGCTTTCATGTTATTTTTCATATTAAACTTTGACATTCCGAGCAGCCGAGACTAAGGGAAACTAAAGCGAGTAGCTTAGTAACTTGTCCAAAGTTCGTGTCGTCGTCGGCGGCGGCGAGGTGTGGACACCACCCTCAAAGAGCTTCGCTGAACTTAATTCCGTTTCTTTTACGCGATTAAATAGTAGGGAATTGCGGATTCTATTTATTCCAGGACATGCGACGGTTTTTTGTAAGAGCTACGGAAGACGGCGCGGCGCCGCGCGGAGGTTGAGCGTATTGGGGCTCTGAATAATGGGCGTCGCCACACCGCATCAGAACAACCAGAACCTCGGCAATAAAAAATATTAGTTTATAGGAAACTTGCGCTGCGCTTGCTCGCGCGGCGACTGCCCTTCTGCAGCCCGCGTTGTCAGCGGCTGCGGTCGGAGACCGAGTGCTTTTCCATTCAGCCCCATTGTTATGTAATTGGTGGTACAATGAAGTCCATACATTTCAGTGTTATTATTTTCGCTTTTCATGTGAAGAGCCGGCAGAGGGATCGCACGATACCTATTAACGAACGTCTCCTTTATTGTTCCGCGGACAATGAGAATAATAATTATCTTCATAAAACGGCCCGCGGGGCCCGAGAAGGACCGATTAGGCGGCGGAATGGTCAGCAGTTTCTGGGAAGCTTTTGAAACGAAAAGAAGATTATGTAAATACAACCCCACTTATGCATTGTTGAGGCAACGTAAACACGGAGCACGCGGGCCGAATTAATAAAGTCCTAGAAATAACATAAAGGTACGTTTGTGGCGCGCACGTGAACGATTGGTGCGACTGCTAACGCCCGGCGGGGGCGGACTTCGTGCGCTTTGGCTTCGATATTGAAGACAAAGCAACTATAGTACAAGAGATAGCCTTGGATGGGTGACCAAAAAATTTTGATCTCTAGCTTAGAGCTTCAGAAGACACATTAAGCCGTCGTTTCCGTTAACTATTGCAATTTCTTGTAACTCCACCCACTTTGGGCTAACGTGGTCGCAACTCATGTGTATTTCCATTAGGTAGGCCTGAATCCAACGAGACTCCTTTTGCCTTTTTTTGCAGATATCCAAATGTCCCCCACAGTTTTAACCTATCTATCTTTTCAATATCAGCTATTTACATTTCAGTAATGAGATTGGGGATTTACAGTAAATACGTACTTGTGTTACAAAATCCGCGCTCTCCATAACAATGAGTTACATCGCCGATGCGAAGCCTATTATAATAAACAAGATACACCAATTTACATTTGCTTTTCAATAAATACAATTTAAAATAGACTCATATTGCTACCAAACAATTATTTATATTCGTAGAATAAAAACTAAATAATAAGCATACGGTTTTAAAAAGATAATATAAATAATGAATAAGAAGGTAGTTGTGTCTTTAACATCAATGATGAAAAAAAAAATTTGTGCATCTGAAAACAAAACAATATTTTTCACATATTTTTTTCTGTCTGTACGCGATTCATGCAATATTCAAAACCTACAGCATAGATTAAATATTAAATTCCACACATATGTAAAGCACAAACTGTTCAGACACTGCCATCCTCGCATAAATCATCTTTTACGCCATTAATTCATTTAATTCTGACATAAGAATGTATACTTGTTTTCCACTATTTTCCTTTAAGCTATAACTTACTTTTTCAGCTACCCTGTTGTGGCGTAATTATCAGGAAATTTCTCCTGCAGGTATGTCTGCCCGCCGGCGCAGCCGTCCATCACGCCGAGGGCTTCGCCAATAACTCCAAACTTATTTAAACTGCCCAAATTCTATTTAAAACTTATCTTCAGCTTCAACGAATTTCAGGATAAAATAAGCATCGCCGCGTCCATCACGTGGCATTAGCCGCGTCTCAGAGCCACGTCGGCTTAGCGAGCGCAGCGCTAAGCGAGCAAACGACGATTTTTATATCGGCGGCTCCCGCGGGACGCGCCCCGGAATGATTTAAAAAACAATCCGACTACAATTGGAACTTTGAACAAGTTCGCGCTCAGAGGAAATCAAGACTTCGAAAACTTTTTGTTTTATTGGTCAATTTGTTATACGGAATTATTAAACGATAGCGACTGCGTTAATTAAGTGGCTTTTTTCTGTCGCGGTTTCTTTTAGTGTTGTTTATTAGTTGGGGCGCACGGTTGTCACGTTTGTTCAATGTTCCCGTGTTTGTTCGAAACTTTTGTACAAATTACACGCTGTAAATATTGACTAAAAGGCAAATGAGGTTCGCCTCGGTTGTTGACAAAACGAAGTTTTTTATTGTTTCATGTATTCGTACTAACATTATACCGCAAGGATAATACGAGTACTATAGCAAATAATGTAGATATAATGAATATAATAATGAATTTCATAGAGCACCTGAGGTACAAAATATATTCAATGATATTTTTTCCAGTGAATTACTTTACTGAATATCAAGGATAAGTAAATGTGACACAACATCATGCCTGTATCTCTAAAGGGAATCTCTAAGAGGATAAAACTGCTGATTGTCTTTAAAAATCAGATATCAATGTAAAAAATGTTCTTTTTGGAGTTTAAAGTTTTTTTGGAACTAAAAGCTAGTTCTGAAGATTTGAATGTGATTGTGTAATAATAATATTTGTGTACCGATGTCACACTAAATACAGTAATCCGATATGCCACTAGATATAGATAGTTGACAATATCTAATAACTGATGTAGTATACAGTTAAACTTGCAAATATACACAACTAGATATATAATAAAAACTATAGAGGTCGAATGTCTGTACAGTAGCGATCAAAAGTCGTCATCCAGTATTTTAGAACGGTTGCGTGAAGCGTTATTGAGGATTTACGACGTTTGTCTATTGAAACATATCGCAAGTTCCTGTATTTCTCACACACACATCAACAACTATGGACGTGCACGCAAAATATACTTGTTAAATTTATCACTATAGTACAATACCATCTGGTAGAAACGGTGGTCGAGGCGATGATTTTCTTGTGGTTGCGAGTTCGATTCTCAGAGAAAGAGGCAATTTTATTTTAGTTTTTATAATCATTATTGTGTTCTACAAGGCGAACAAACATTCTTATTTCATCGACATTATGTAAGGAAATATTCCAGAAAAAAATCTAACAAAATTTTATGTTTTCGAGGAAAAAACATGAGGGTAACATTAAATAATATTATTATACATTACTTCTCGTATAAGTTTCAATGAGATTGAATAATATGACGTTGTTGTTAAGTGAACTTTGTGACGAGCGCTTCTGCTATTACAAGTTGCATTATTTTTAACAAATTAACTGAAATGCCAGCAAATATTAAAATCCAAGACAGGGCGAATATTGTGGCCCTTTATAGGAATGGTTATAATATAACCAAAATTTCAAATGAAACCGGGGTGACGGTAAGTTGATGTTTAATGTTTAATATTTGCAGCTCAAGTTTATTCTGCTATATTTTTTTTATCGCAAGAAATTAAAACATACTTTATTTTGTTTATAGAGGCAGACTGTTCGTCGGTGGATAAAGAGAGAAGAAGAAGAAGGGACATTAGCTAGTCGCGCTCGATGTGGTCGGCCACTAGTAATTAATCAGACCCTGAGACGGTTAATGGTGGACGAAATGAATTTAAATGGTTTCACACCAACTAGACGCTTTGCCGATTAATTCGATACCTCTTTGCCCACCGTTCGTCGAGCACTTCACGCTGAAGGTTTACATCACCGGAGACCAGCTAAAAAACCATTTTTAACGCAGAGACATAAAGACCAGCGATTACGCTTTGCTCAAGAATATTTAAACTTCAATTGGGAGACTGTAATATTTTCAGATGAGAAGACTTTCAAGTCTAGTCAAAAAGGAAGACTTCATTTATGGCGGACAGACAATACTCGCTGGTCTGAACGTAACATTATTCCCAATACTGAATCGGGCCGAATAGGTGTTAATATGTGGGGGTGGATTAGTGCTCAAGGACCAGGTGACTTAGAATTTATACCTACGCGTGCTAACAGCTCAAATTATGTAGAAGTGTTAAATGATGTAATGCTACCTACTGTGCGTGCTGTTTACCCCTTAGAAGACCTACAAGAAATAAATTTTGTCCATGACAATTGTCCAATACATCGTGCAACTAATGTTTGTGAATGGTTTAACCAACATCCGGATATAAAAGTGATCCCGTGGCCAGCTCGTTCCCCTGATCTCAACCCAATAGAAAATATATGGGGTTTAATGGTGCAAAGGTGGAAAGCAAGAGATGAGAGGTGTCCTGAACAACTCAAGTCCCATTGTATGCAGTTGTGGGAGGAATTACGAGGCACAGACATATGTGCCAATATTGTGGCCTCCATGCGTCAACGTCTTCTTAGCTGCATAGAAAATAATGGAGGTCATACAAAATATTGAGTATAAATAAATATTTGGGAACGTGTTGGCCGAAATTGTAATATTTTTATTTTTATGTATTATATTAAATTGAGGTTTAAGTTTCAATCCTCTCTTCTTTTTGAAAATGAAAACTTAAGCTTTAACCTCAACTCATTAAAGCATTAGGTCCTTCTTAGCTAAGACATGGCTAATAAATATTTATAGATAAGTTTAAAAATTAATAATAACCTTTAATAATACAACTATTACGAATACAATTGCAGTATTTAATCTTTTACTAAGGATTTAAGTAATACATTTTGTATCTGTTATGTGTAATGTGTCTTTTGTTGGCCTAAATATGGAATTATTTTAAGCCTAAACAGTATGAAAAAAAGTTTTTTTACAGTAAAAATATACTTATAAACCAGGATTTAAGGACCTAATGATTGTATTAAAAAATCTATACTTATACAGTATTTTATTTAACGTGATAGAAAACTAATGGTTTACCAGTTATCCAATTTTGCACTGTGCCTTAACTAATACAGTAAATAAATGTTTTTATGCAAATATCCTAATATTTTATTTCTTTACCTATACTGCCTCGTCACAATGAAAAACTGAATATAAACAGAACATTTACAGAATTGTTTATGTATTCTCCATGTTTCATAAACTTTTTAACATTATTTTTGTGTAAAACAATAAAAATTGAAAAAAAAAACAAAGTAGTTTTTTCGCAACATAATAAGGATTCGAACCCAAATTGATTGAGTAAGTAGTTCATTTATCCATCTTTTACAGTTTCGCCATCGAGTCTTATTTTGTAACAATAAATTTTAACATTAGTTTCAAATCGCTTGAGCCTAAACAAACAATCATCACAAAGGAAACGGAAATATTTGCTATCTTTATCTCTTTTAAAACATACTCATACCAATAATATACGTAGATAAAGAGTGGCGTACCAAAGTGTGCGTTAAACTGGTTAAACGTAACTCGCACGGCGATGTTCGGAGCAAGCAAATTAGACCTCTAGAGTGGATGACCACTTTTGATCTTTTACTGTACATAGAAAAAAAAGTGCTTAAAACTAGGTCAGGGGGAGGTCAGAAAAAACATTCGTTTTTTTTTTAATTTTTTGTATGTTCGTACGGGCTGATTTCCAAAATGGCTGGACCGATTACATGGTGATATCCTGTATCTTTTTATTCCTAAAATAAAGGGTTACCGTGGGATAGTTAAAAAAACATAGTAACTGCGGACGAAGTCGCAGGCAATAGTAGTCTGAAATAAATTGCCCTTTTTTTTTTTTTTTTTTTTTTTTTTTAACCCAGAAAATCCTTTATGGATACCCAAGCCTCTGGGGCGGACTTGGGTTATGTGGGACTCTCCCGTAGGCCTACCCACTAAAAACTGGGGTTGATCCTTTCCCCCCATCAGTCGGTCAGACGGGAAGCTCAACGCACACGACCGAATGGCCGACCAAGGGGGGAAGCTCTGTCCGAGCCCGTCGGTTCCCCTCGCGGGGATAGAGGACAACGCAGATCGGACGCTGTCCTCAACAGCACTGAGCCTTGAATGCGAGTGCAGAGGGGCCCCGCCCTCCACAGCCGCAGCTCCGGACCTCGCGTCGGTGAGCTATTTCTCCAACGTGAGAAGCGGCTACTGACACCGTCCACACCGTGAGCCCTAAGAAGGGCTATTTGCCTCGCCCGCCTGACGTGACATCGGACGGGCAACCGAACTTTGCCGGCCCTCCACTGGTTCCCCCACACTCTGGGTAACCCCCTCTATTTTTTGGCCAGCCGGCCCAACACCTACGCCACTGGGCGCATCTCCGCCGGTTCCGCCAACGCTAGCTTCAGCGTCCATTGGCTCCTGCGGAGGGTCACACTTATGGCCCCCTACACGGGCCACCCTCACTCGGCGCCGCGGGGCACCACACCTCGCGTCCCCCAGTCGGTGACCATCCTCACGGCCAGCCTCCGCACACAAGGGACAGTGGGCCTTCGCCCGACACTCAACGGCCTTGTGGCCTTTCTTCCCACATCTGAAACACGCCCCGGTGCGGTCAATCACCGAGGTGCAGGTCGCCACAACATGACCCGACTCCAAGCACCTGAAGCAGCGAACGTCGCGCGGGGGCAGAACCCGCACGAACGCCGCCGCCCACCCTACGAGGAGTCGGCCATCCTCCGCAATCCTCTTCGCTGCCTCAGCTGGGCAGCTGGTCCAGGCCCGGTAGGCCCCCGAACCAGTGGGACGAATCGTGCCCACCTGGATCTTCTCAATTGGGCACTCGCCCTTCTCGCTGATGGCCCTAGCGACATCGTCGCCAGATGTAGCGCCTGATAAGCCCGAGATGACGAGCTCCGCCTTCTTTTCCGGGCGAGCGATCCTTACGGTCCCCTCCGCCGCCTCCTCTATATTTTTGGCGATAGTTTCCGCCCATTCGTTTCTTTTCGGCCCCGAAACGAGGCACATCGTAGCCCCCGTGACGGACTTTGTCCACCTTAAACTGCTGACGATCTCCCCACTCAGCTGGCACCGTGCCTGAGCACGACCCAGGATCTCATCAGCAGTTATGCCGCGTTTCGCAGCCTCCGGCTCTATGTTCAGGGTCAACGCTGCCGTGTTCGGCGCCCTGACTTTTACCCTCCTGGCCTTGGGCTTCGGTTTGGCCTTCGGCAAATCCTTCGGCGTGGGAACCGTGCTCGGAGTCTTCTTCTTGCCAGCCGCCTCTGCGTAAGATCGCGGCGTCGCTACTGGGGCCTGCTGCTGGGTCGGCTGCCTCCCGAGCTCCTTGGCGAAGCGGCCCAGTTCATCAGCGACGCGGCTCTCCAGCCGGTCGAAGTCTGCTTTGGTGGCTGAAGCTTCCTCTAACTCCCTCATCGCGGCCTTTAGGGCCTCTATCTCTTCCAGCAGGGCTTTTTCTCGCTCCTGCTGGGCTTCCGCCCGCGCGTCACTTTTGCTTAAGACCCTACTCGTCATATCAAAAAAGGCGGTAGCCTGCTTCTCTATCTCCCGATAGGTCTGTCGCAATTCCGTCCTCATGACCCGTATGTCTTCCGCATGTCCGGGAACCAAATTTTCAAGACAGCTGAGCTCATCAGCCAACTCGCGGAGCTTTCGCGTGCTTCTATTCACCCAGGTTCTCTTAAAAACAAGCTCAGTCTCCTCCTCCGCGGGATCGTCGGCCTTAACGTCCGGAACATCCGCCTCTCCCTCTCCTCGACAACGCACAGGTGCCCCCCCCGTATACGTGGGGCAGACCGACTCAGCAGAAGATCCGGGTGCCAAGCGAATTCGCTTGGCCCCCGGCTCCGCGGCGGGGCCGGTGAGGGATTCCTCCTTTCGGAGACCCTCCCGGGGAATTGTCTTTTTGCTATGCGTGTTGTTCATTTTTTTCTTTATTTCTACAGCTCGGGCACTGAAGCCCCTACCCTATCGATGGGCACTGAAGCCCGGCAGCGGACCATCTGGGTGTGGTCTCCGTCGCCTCAACCACGTCAGATCATGCCCTAAACTAACCCACACCAACTTATACTAAACTATTATTATTATTATAAAATAACATTAATAATATTAAAATTTGTCATGTATTGTTTTTATTTTAGTAAGAAGCACAGTTTCTGACTCAACACCACCTGATGGTAAGCAGTAGGATTTTCGGAGATAGCCAGGTCATAGAAAGGAGGCAACACGTGTACCGGCAGGGAATCCCATGCTCTGGAAGTACAAACAAAGTATAATTCCCGGAACCTTTTAGTGCGCGCTGGCAAGAGCTCACCGTAAATGCGTGGCTTCGTAATACGGCACACGTGCTCCATAGCAGGAAAGGGGAGGGTGGGATAAGGTCAAAAAGCTTTTCAGAACATTCTCCAAGGTACTTCCGATAAAATTCGCTTAACGACGCAATGTCGCGACGTAGGTGCAGAGACTCAAGGGTATTTGTGATCTCTGCAGCGCCAATTATTCGGACAGCTCACCGCTGCAATCTGTCCAGAGTATCGAGCAGGTACTTTGCGGAGCCATCCCACATGTGGGAGCAGTATTCCCCGCAATACCGGACCTGGGACAGCAGGCACAATTGGTCTGGCGTGAAAAATCGACGCACCTTTTACAGGACACCGAGTTACCGTGACGCTGTTTTGATTACTACTTCGACATAGTCTCTGGAATTCAGATCAAAGCGCAAGTCCAAGCAGTGAGGCTGCTCTGTAGTGAGAGAGTAGTGTTCTGAAGGGATGGAAGGGGTAGGAACGGTGACTTCTTGCCCGTTAAAACGCACACCTGAGATTCCTAAGAATTGAACTCAACAAGGTTCTTGGATACCTATTCCGAAACGAGATCCAACATTCCATTGGTTTCTCCAGTGACCTGCTAGCACGACAGTCCACCCCGAGATTATGCGTGTTATGGTGAGGCAGCGGTGTATTCTTTCTCTACCACCGCATGAATAAAATTCACACACGGATTATGATTCCGAATTATTCAGAATCAAACATTATCACATTAGTTTGCAATTTAAATGGAAAAACGTGGTAAAATAAAACCATTTTATTAACATCAGCAGTTAGTATTCCAAAATTCGCGTTTGTAATCCGAATTAATATTATTCATGAAATTAACAGTAATCAGATGAATGTCCAAATAATTTTCTAAAATGCGACTAGTAAAAACAAAATTCGATCAGTCACTTATGTTTGAAGCCAACGTGCGAGTTTTGCAGCAATAATCTTCACAAGAGCCAGAAACTTTAATTAACTAGCGGTCTACAAAGCAAAGTCGCTCCACTCCATAACTTCTAAGCGATGCTTTACTATAAAATCAAAATGAATTTCCATGTCTGCGAGCGACGTGTCAAATGTAGAAAATGCTATAAACGGGGCAGTAAAGATCTTACTTTGTCTTGGAGATGGCTCAGAACCGGGTCATGTTGTAACAGTATACTCATTGAGATTCACTGCTTGAATCAAGTAGCATCTAATTAGATTTTTAAATTTATGTTCCTGAACTAAACGTCATCTTTGTCAGTTAGGATCAATTTTATGTAAGATTGGAGTAAGACAGTCTATACTCAAGGTCCGGCCGTAATTATGTATCGATTTATATTACTTTATTTCCTTAAATGAAAGAAGGACATAATTAAATAACTTACAGTCCATAAATCGTTTTGATACTTAGAAAATGCAAAGTTCGAGTCTTCCAAATAAGTATTTGAAGTTCCCAAACTTGTTGTTATGGTCAATAATTAAATTGAAAGTCCTATTTAATTAGCAGCCATCAGAATTTTAAGAGGCTTAAATGTGAAAGAGATTTCCGAGCGAGAGCGCGACAACTCAGAAACAACTGTTTGTGGACGACGCTGCGGAGTGAAATCAAACTGACTCCCAACTAGTCGGGAATTTTGCGAAGACGGTAATGCAAATAGTTGGTGCAAACAAGAAATTAATAAAACAGGAGCTGTGTAAGCGAAAGTTAAATTAACTGACCATATTCTGACTCAGGGAAATGGTGTACGGAGCGAGGAATCAAAGCGAATGGTAATTAATTTTTTCTTGGATGTTTTACTTTAAACCCGTTCTTCTTATTTTTTCGTAATTTTTTTTACACTGTTTCAAATTATTTTTAAATGCAATATTTTACCCAGATCTCTGAGACTTAACAAGTTTTTGTTTGCATGGCATATTAATGACGGAATTTAAAAATTCTAAAGGTTTTCATGATATAATTATGGCTCAGAGAAAATATGAATCCTCAGATAAACGAAAAATTTGGGGAGGAATTAAAGAAAAAGAAACGTATTTTATAACGCTTAAGAACGTAATCCAATTTCAAAGAAAATTTGACGTAATGCTAGTCTGGGAGACATTAAAGGACATCCAGAAAATTTAAGCTTGAAGAATATATGGCTCTCAAGGGATGCATATTCCTAATTTACCAAAAAAACAAGTTATAGAAGCACTCTCGTGAAATTTGTTGCTTTGATAAAATATACCTACAGCCCAAACAAAATAAGCAGTTGACAACACGACTCACAACCTTAAAAGTATATCCGTATTCAAAGGTTTTCAATACTATCTTGGAACGTGACTTCAGACGTATTAACATTATCTTTCGTAATCTTATGAATTATGTTATTATTTGTAGTTCACAAAATTAATCCGCAGTACGTATCAATTTGATGTTTTTCAACAAGATGTACGCCATGGCTCAGAAATATCCGGACATCGCTTTAGGTGAGCACGGGATCTTTTTCGGGATCGGGAAAAGGAGAGTCTATGATGCTAAATATGACGCTAAATACATGTTTTAGAAGATCACTATTTTTCATGAAACCATTATAAATATACATGAACAAAAGAAGTAATCAAGAAAATAATGTAGAAATAAAATCATGTGCCAATTTAGCAATGAGAGTAGAAGAAGCGAAGGTTCCGTCCCAGAATTGTAACGCAACAAGAAGATCCCACCAAAACATGCCAAAAACTAGCCAAGTCTCGATGGAGCTGCTTATCTTTAAAAGTAATTAAATCTAGACAAAGTCGTGCCAAGTCTAAGGTTGCTTACTGCGATTTCTTTATTATTATAGTTAATGTTGTGACTTGTGACTTGGCCGTTGAAGGGTACACAAGGGTACAAAACCAGGTGCTCCATGACACCATTGCACCAATCTGTCGCCAGAACCGCTACCCATTGACGATGGAAAATACCACCATCAGCTAGCATATCAGCTAGCACCATCTAGCGACGTGTGCGGGTATCACCATCACTCTTAGTCCAATGCATTATATTTTGACCAAATTTTTTGTGAAATTAATAATTTTGTGTAATTTGTTTATTTTATTTGTGTAATGTTCGAGTAGAATAAAGTTAATCGTTCGACTATTTCTTCTTGTAAACTTGTAAGTATAAAAGTTATAAGCGTAAGGGGAGGCATTCGCCCAGCAGTGGGACGCTATAGGCCAGATTAAATTTGAAGATTTTGCAATAACAGTCGATTTTTTGATGTACCAGTAATATAAGGGGGCATTAGCTGAGGGTTCTTCATCAGATACTTCAGACCTTAAATTTTTGACATCAAATAAAGCGGCCCACCAAGTTGAATATTTTTTTGTAAAGGCGGTATAGGTCGATCTCTAATAGTTTGGTTGGGCTCTTGTGTTTTCTAATCAGGGTCACCAGGTACTCCAGATCTTCGATTATCCTAGTTTTTATAGTTTTCCCTTTATGTGGCCATTAAACCCTAACTCTGTACCAAATTTCAGCTCTCTGAGATTATGGGAAGTACTAGTTCTATTATGATGATCATGAGTGAGTGAGTGAGTGAGTGACTGAGTAAGTGAGTGACTGAGTGAGTGAGTGACTGAGTGAGTGAATACGTGAGTGTCATAAATGCGAAACTTTGCTTTCGCTTAACTTCGGAACTATAATGACCTACAGGCTTCTAATTTTGATTTTATGTATGTGATTATAGCTTACTGGATGACGAAAATTTCTGTGTTCTGGTATTATCCAGAGGTTCTCAAAGGTTTCTCTTCTGTGTACAATAAATACTTAAACAAAAAATAAGGTGTACAAACTTTAAAACTGTATAATATCGACGCGTATAGATGCCGTTGTTGAGCTTGTGACGCCTGGGCGCGGCGGCGGCGGCCGAGTTGCGAACTTAAATCGAGCGGTGTTTGCGGCAACTGGGTCGGCAACTTGGGCCTAACTGCCTTTGTGATCGTGTGGACGTCAACCAGCTGATCGGGTTCTATTTAATACTTTGAACTGTTGCATATTTATGATTTTTTATATGAGACCACATGAGCTCATTATGAGGAATGATAGTATGGTCAATATATTTGTAATATGGGTAGTTTTATACGAAAATTAATTACAACGTTTTAATTTGTATTTTTTAAGTAACTGCCCGCTGTTATTTGCTTTTATGCTGTTCATTGAAAAAGTCGATTTCATTTTTTGAAGTTATTGTGTTCCTGGTGTTGTTATTTTTTGATTAAACTTAAAAACATTGCCTTTTTTGGTTTAACCTAAAAAAGTCAACTTTTTGTTCATTTTTGAATTGAATTTAAATTTCATTACGTTTTAAAAAATATATAAATAGGATTTTTAGATAAAGCTTTTATAAAACTTTAAAGGGCTTCGCGAGCAGTTAATCCAGTTTGATAAGAAATGTTAAGAAAATATAACTTGATACACCTAGAGCCTGAAATAAAACGACGATCAAATATTTGATTCTGATTCGGATATCAGTCTCATCAATAGTCAAAACTTTTGGAATCATTACAAAGAGTGCACAGCCGCGGCGCCAATTTCAAGTTTTCACAAACATCTGGTCTAAATATATTGTTCGTGCTAAATCCGTGATGTCATCTCAAAGTCAAAGTTCGAAGTGAATTATTTTCCAATCAGAGAGTAATGTGGTGCGGGAGCAATAAGCGAGATTGACTCAGCCGAGTTCGGTACATTGATTAGATTGCGGAGACTTACAATGTTGGTAATGGTTACGTAAAACAGCTACAAGTGGCCCAATCCGCGCTGATACACTACTTCATGACAAATGGATTGTGACCAAAACATTGTCTCAAGTTAATCGCTATTGTTCTCTTTCATTACAATTGAATCCAAAAATAACAACCTTTAGAAGAATAAATTTTCATGGACTGGTTTCTGGTTTATGAATGAATTTATTTTCATTCATTTTCTGTCAAAGTAGAGAAGGTAAGTCTAGCGTTATAATATTAATGCCAACATACAGTCTGCTCCAATGAGTCAACATGCTACAAGGCGTGTGATTTGGATTGATCTCCATCGAGCAAAGTTTGTCGGTTGGCAGCACGGTGTTCCAGGCAAACTCTGTCCGGACCAATGTACGGAGCGCTGGTAAAATCGTAAATTGCGTCACAGGGGGAATTCTGCGCAGCCAAAATGCTCGCGAGATCTGAGTGTCTCTTTGAAACCGTAACTAGGGCGAAATCGGATTCAAAGAGTACGAATTGCAACCAAACCGGGCAGCATTCCTCACGTCCGTGGAATTTTTCCCTCCGTGTACAATTTGATTGGTTGTCTCACGACAGCCAGAGCTGTTAATGCCGTTCGATGTAGGTCGGATCCGGCACTCGAAGGTCATCGATGACTTGCCACTATGCTGGCCTATTTTTTACGTTCTGGGCTAATTACAACACAGTGCGTCAAAATAAAACAAGCAGAACTGAGCAGAGAAATGGAACACGACTTAACTACAATGACGTTGGTGTTTCGTCTTCAAATGTCACGATAGAAATATACTGTAAACTCTCGTATTTACATTCAGTAAATAAGACTGAGCTTTGCATTACTAGTATGAAACAAAATTCCAACGAAAAGTATTCATTCCTAAATGTTCCTAATGTTACATGAGCTTTTCTAGTATGTACAGTCACGAACAATAACATACACTTTGTGAAAATTATTGCTAAGATAATAATGTTTCTTTCGTGTCAAAATTGTTTACATATATTTACTGGTGACTGAACCGTGTTATTCAGAATAAGATGATTTACTTCTCCGGCCTACAAACGTCCTACTTCAGGGCAGATGTCTTCCTACGCGGAAACACATGAGCAGTAGGGCACATCACCACGCACGTCAATGGGGACAAGAGATTAGAAACAACAGATTAGAGATTTGAAAAGTGATTTATTACCTATTCAAGTGACAACTATGGTCTAGTTCCTTTGTTTTCCTAAAACGAGCCAACCATCACCGAGCTCCAAAGAACCTGACGACTCCCATAATTGAAAGAGTGCCAACAGTTTGAACAAAGGCCTTTGATTGGTGATTACGTTATCTTTGCCAGCACTTACAACAATATTTTGTGAAGATCCATCAAAAGGCTCCCTTTGAGTCCAATTCCAAAAAGGCACTCGCGCCTCTGTGTCGTATGCGCCGCGCGTCGGAATGTCCGCTGCAATCCCGCCCGGCGACCGGGTAACATGCTTTAAATTCAATTTCACTGTCGCAAAGGCTCTACACACGCTCGGGCTGAACACCAGTAGACCAACAACACGGAGGTCAGGCGTTTAATCATGCGTGGGAGGAACGTGATTATTTGCAGTACGTTTTAAATAATTACCGCTAGACACACAGGAGAATTATTATGGGAAATAACACCAGCACAGTGACCCATTGCATATTGGTGGCTGGCAGCGTTCTATCTGTAACGCACCATCGCTGGAACTAACTGTATGGAAGCAAAATAATGAAGAATACTACTATTGGCACTATCGCACTGGTAAATCTCAACGCTGATCAGGAAGTAGAAACTTTTGAACTCCAAAACACACTCGTCGAGGCTAAGGTGGCCTTGTTCTTAAAATCTAAAATAAATCATTTACATTAAGGAATTTATCACAAATGTTTTTATTTCAAAGAACTTTTATAAAAAAACACGCTTTTCACATCAATCCTGCATTTAAAAAACTCACAAGAAACCAACGTCTGACAAATACGTTTAGTTTATTTGAAAAGGACTTTATTACGTCTTAATTCTGACTCAGGAGGGCAAAACCGCATTTGCAAATCTAATTCCAGGCATGAGATTAGAAAAGGTCTCGTTGCTTTGCTTGCTAATTGCGTTAGGAGGAATCCTACTGAGCTCGCCAATTGACTGTGCTCATACGGTTACATTCATTCGCCGAGACGAGTGCTTTCATCAAGATAAAACACACATTGTTGTAAGATAATGGAATCTGCGCCGCTTCATAACGCGGGACATGGCTTGGACTGTGACCTTGAGAGTGATGTGTTTGGAGCTTTTCATGTTAATGTTTATGATGAACTCTTGAACAGTTCATCTTGCCATAAAGACATTATATAATTATTATCATCACGCCTCTGGTTCAAAATTTCCTGCAAAATAGATTTGGCTTATTAGAAAAAAAAGTCCTTGTTTACTTCTAAGCTTACACGACACCTGGATATCATTGTATATATGATCTATAGAACTGTAGATTTATAGGTAACGTATCATAAATACAGATGCCCTTCAGTTCGCCAAAAAATTTTAGTCCTAATAATTTCACCTTAAAAATTATTTTGCCACCGTTATAATTTGGTCTAAGAATTGAAAACCCAAATTTTAGGATCCATAACGTGAAATACTCTCAAATATATCGTTATATTGGCATTACGACGATTTTGCCTTAATATTATTACTAAGTTAAAAGCTCTAATTTTAGCATCGTCATCAGCCTATCTACGTCCCACTGCTGGGACAGGCCTCCCTCATGGAGAAACACATGAGGAGTATGGGCCGTAACACCACCACGCTGGCCCAATGCGGGTTAGTGGGTAGAAACGGTCACAAATGCGACCGGGACCAACGGCTTAACGTGCCTTCGGAAGCACGGAGGAGCTCGAGATCACTAAGTTCGAGATCACTCGAGATCGAGTTCTTTTTTTTTATTGTAAAAACAAAACAAGTTACTTTGCCTTATTAAAATGAGTTCGGCGTTTTATACTTTGTGATTTTTAATTTTGTGCAAATTAGTATTTAGTAAATGCAAACTTTAGGAATTACGAATGGTTCTGCCAAATATCGCATTTGGTATTTAACAATACGGGCATAAAATGTTAGGAGAAGTGAAATGAGACCAAACACGATTATGAAGAAAAAAATATGCGGAAAAATTTTAGGCGATCCGTTTGTGTGCCATTAAATTAGAAGACATTACCAATAAATTAGAAGTACAAGAAATTAGGCAACCCGATATATACCCCATAAATTATTATTCTCTATCCCTAGGGTAGGCAAAGGTGGTAATACTTACATTTTGCCCATGTAACAGGAGACGAGCCTACTTGCTTTGATTTTATTTATGCCTTATTTAAATAGCAACATATAAGCTGCCAGTCACTAAAAATATTAAATAGTTTTGATATTTTAGTGACTGGCAGCTTATGTTCTTTTTTCTTATAGGCTTTTTAATGGGCTGCTTTGGAAAAAAAACATATACATACATACAATCCCGTCTGTAATCCCCAAAGGGGTAGGCAGAGTCCAAGGAGCACTGTGTTCGTTAAGACCACATTTAGCCTTACAAAAATTGGGTTTGGTCAGATGAAAAATCGTGAAAGAGCAGTAACAAGTGGCTAGCTCATCGCCTACACAATCACGGACCCAGCACAGTACAATCTTTTTGCAAAAACATATAAATGTAGTTAATATACCTTACTAGGGTCGTCAAATTGCGAGTTCTTATCATTGCTTTCTACCTGGAGAGAATAAACTACCGGAAAGTTGTATCTGTACCAATTGTAACTAAGGCAGCTAACATACAAGAGGACCCGCAATGCAGGCCGTAGCCCCGTGACGTGGGCAATTAATTCTCTTAATCTTATCCCGTTGGCAGCGCGCGACTCGCCTTAGGCTTCGGCAGCGACTCCCGCCGCTTGTTGGCTAGATTCATAGACCGTAAAACGAATGCTTAGTACGAGACTGTGTTATCAAGATGTAACTGTGGTTTATTTTCGAGGAGGTCGGTGGCGTAGTGGTTAGTAGGTTTTGACTTTCGATTGAAAAACAAAGCAACCTTGGCCATGGTCAGGCCGTTGATGGGTGACCAAAACTTTGTGATCTCGAGCTCCTCCGTGCTTCGGAAGGCATGTTAAATCGTTGGTCCCGGTCGCATTGGGCCAGCGTGTGGTGTTAAGGCCCATACTCCTCATGAGTTTATCCTTGAGGAAGGCCTGTGCCCAGCAGTCTCTGGGACTTATAGGCTGAGGAGGAAACTCTGGTTTATTGAGAAGATGATGAGAGTTAGACGCAGTAAAATAAACAATAATAAAGAGATACCGGAGACTAGATTTGTTTATATTGGTCGATTTGGAGTCATTTTGGAAACAAATAGTATACGATAGTAACTTGCTGCTTGTTTACTATGTTATGGTAGCTTCGAGTTTTTTATGGGTGCCTTTGGAGACGCAGTGCTGTGAATGGACATCCGTTGTTAAATAATGGAGCTATTTTGATTTTTAATTCTTTTTTATTTTCAAGAACTGTGACAGAGTTCAAGAACTGTGATTTTGTTATATCAAAGCATTTTTTTATTATTTTATTTCTCGTTCATCGCGATTTACATTCATAAATATAAGGAAACCTGTAATTAGCTTTACTAGATTTTACGATATTTTCTGTTATTTAATTTAAGATACGCTCAATGGTTTCGTTAATAAATAAATAAATAATTATTTGAAAAGGAATGAAATTATTGATTGTAGAAAAGATGGAGTGATTGAGTGAATGGTTAATTGATGAGGAAAGTAGTGGTGGCATAGAAATTGCGGCGAACTCAAAGCTGAAAGCAAGACAGGTGAAAGAAGACTTTTTTACCCTACCAGCACTTTGACGAACATATAAATAAAGTCCCAACGCAAAATTAAAATTCAAGAATGACAGTTCATATCAAAACCAAAAAAAATAATCAAATGCACAGGCGCGGAATCGCAGTCCGCAACATTACAGCAGACCTCTTCCTTCTTTTGCTGAAGATTGACCTAGACATTTGTTACTAGTGTCCACGATTCAGCTTTTCGGTCAGACCTTGAGCGTCTGTGAAAGATATGTGTAGTGATGGGTAGAAAATCAATAAGTTTACAATAGATATAGATTAGTTGAAGAGTAGACAGAATCCCGTTATTAATAAACGCTATTTAGGTTTTTAGCAAGACTTTAAGCAATGTTTAAATAGTCGATTAGCCAAATAATGCTTAAGTATTTGATTAAAGTGTTTTAAATAAACGTGTAAGATTATAATATCATTATTAAATGTCTCTCTTCTCTCTTCAAATTGGCCCCATTCCGAGGAAATAAAAATGATGGTTTGACGGAAAACCCTAAAATGTAATCTATTTATGCGCTGAAACAAATTGTACGGGATTTTTAGTGCAGTTTGCTTGATGACCTTATAAAGACATTATGAATAAGCCCTGCCGATGTAACGTTATAGTAATAGCCAATTATCTAGTTAATAGACAGTTTTTTTAGTATATTTTTTTACATAATTCACTCTATAATATTACATTAAAATAATATTATCATAACTATCTCTACAAATTAGGACTTAAATTATTTAAAATATGTAAATGACCCCAAAACTTTAATACTTAAGTTTAAATCCGTCTTTCACTGGCTTAGGTCTTATAGCTTTAGCTATAGTTATAGCTCAATATACGAGAAATAAATGGGATGTAGTAACCACGTAGTAGCGATTGCAACGTAATTTATTCCTGGTAGCACTGCTGGCTACATTCTTGGTTGTTCTTAAAGGAATGATATAAATTGATTTGTAAACAAAGGCTAGTATAGATCTTTAGCTATAACTAAAAACTCAAGGATCAGGACATCGCTTTTCTAAAAGTTGCAGCTTATCAATAATAGATATTTGATAATTCAAATTCCTTAAAACTTGTCCATTTTTTTTTTTTTTTATTATCTTATTTATAAAAGGGACTTTTATATTAAATACATGTCAGTCCCATTGTACCCTTACCTTAAGTATTACATTCCTACATACACACTATGAGCACAGACACAGACTTACATACTATGATGTCTGGGTGGCGAAGCTGGCGAGCATGAGTCTGAACAGCATCTCTGCTTCCGGTAAATTTGGATACAAGAGTATTTTATTGAAGTATCCTACATCTTGTCTGTTCAATCCCAAGCTCGCCAACAGAACCTCCCTAGACTGTCGAAAACGGACACACTCCGTCAGCAAATGTTGCACATCTTCAATCGTGCCACATGTGTCACAATTTGGGCTTTCGATCTTCTTCATTAGGAATCCGAACTTATTTGACGGAATATGCCCAGATCTCAATCTGTGAGCCAATACAATAAGTTTTCTATTTAATCTACTAAAATTTGACCATGGTATACACAAAGGTTCCGGCTGTATCGTTCTATACCATATGCCTTTATTTTGAGATTTAAATATGAACTCCTCTTTCCACTTCTCACTCATCATTCTTCTATACTTCGGCAACAGTTCGGAATAATTTGGCAGGATGTTCAGTTCTTTTCCTCTGTGCACTGATATCTTGGCTAGATTATCCGCCGCCTCATTACCTCTTAGGCCAATGTGTGATGGAACCATTGCAGTTTCAGAAGCTTTCCGGACGAAGACATTTCATCAATTATCTTAATGATTTCGTAAGCAACGGGTACACCTAAAACCCCCGTGGTGCACAACTTTAGGTGTTGCAAAGCACTTTTGCTGTCACTACAAATAAGAATCCTCCCATTTGCAATATTTTTAGAGTATATCAACGCTTCCAAAATTGCTACGAGCTCCAAAGACATTATTGAAATAGGGTTGCCTATCTTAAAACAATTTTCCATGCTATTTTGTCCGTAAGGGTCATAAACGGCTGCTCCTCTTCCATCAACATTCTTTGATCCATCCGTGTAAAGCACATGGAAGTTTGCGTATTTAGTCGATAATTCGTGAATTATTTCATACTTAAGATTATTTTGCTCTAACATTTTTTTTGGTTCCTTTATACATTCTAAATTAGTCTCGACGACATTTTCTAAATTGAAATTTGTAATCCATGTTCTTAGAGTATACATAATTAAAGGATTGTAAGAACTCACTTCATCATTTTTTAAAATATCATAAGCTGAAACTAATAAAGGAATTTTTTTATTTCTCCAATAAACATTATCTGAAAGTGACAGAAGCTCCGATAAATATTTTATTACTAGATTATTTGATACTGACTTTGATTTTAGACAAAATTTGTAAGCTAAATATCTTCTCCTTAAATGTAATGGTAAAATTCCCAACTCACTTTCCATCACATGTATTGGCGTGCTTCTAATAAATCCGCCAATAATTCTTAGTGCTTGATTTTGAACTTTATCCACTTTGTATAAATGTGATTTTGCACTATTGTCATATAGGTAACTACTATAGTCTATTCTACTTCTAATGAGAGCTATATAAAGTCTACGTATGTGTTTGGGATGCAATCCCCAGCTGGCGCCTGATAATATCTTTAGCAAATTAACAAATTTTTGGGTTTTTTCTACGATTTCATTAATATGTTTACCCCAACGGAGAGATTAATCCAACCACAACCCTAAATATTTATAGCATTCTACCTGAGTAACGAGATTATTGTTAATTTTAAGTTGAATTTGTTGTCTTCTATATCCCCTAGTAAATAAACATACTTGAGATTTAGTTGTGGATAATTCTAAACCTAAATTATTCAAAATGTTTGTAAAAATATTTAGAGCTTGTTGCATCTGATATACACTATCATTTAAATTTGCAAGGGAACAATACAAAACAAAATCATCTGCATATTGGCATGTGTAGACAATTTTGATTTCCTGGCATATTTTTAATGTTACAATATTAAACAGAATTGGTGACATTGGATCCCCTTGAGCTAGACCTTTATAAGCAAACCTAGTTACCTTTTCATTAATGTTATCTCCTAAATCCCCATCAATCATTATATGTCTTTCAGATAAGAAATTCCATATGTATATACATATAATTTTACCTATTTTAAGTGCGTCAAGTATCTCAATGGTTTTATTTATTAGGACGTTGTTGTAGGCATTTTCTATGTCCAAAAAACATGCCAATGTGTTATTCTTATTCGTGAAACCCAACTGAATTTGTGTTACAAGTTTAACCAAACAGTCTTGACATGATTGTCTGAACCCAGATGTATAGTCAGATAAAATTTTATTTTTCTCCAGATACCACTCCAAGCGTTTTGTTATCATAGCATGGAAAATTTTACAAGGACATGACATTAATGAGATTGGTCTCAACTTAGGTAATGAATTAATGCTGTTTCCAGCTTTAGGAATCGCAATCAGTTTAATTTTTCGCCATTGATTCGGAATCTCCCCGGATCTGAGGACTTTATTGTAAATGAACAACAGTTGCATTTTACCTATCAACGGGAGATTATACAACATAGAGTATGTGATGCTGTCTTCCCCAGGTGCAGTATCTTTTAGTTTAAGACACCTATTTATTTCCTGTAAGGAGAATTCAGATTCTAAAAACTCATTGGAAGATGTGATATCCGGTCGACAGCATTGTACAAAATCAGGAGTAAGGCTGTGTAATAGATTTAATTTATTTTCTAGAGACACATAATTTTTATTCGATTTATATCCCTTAACCCACCGCATTTTACGCCACATATCTGTTACCGAAACCGTCTCATCAATGGAACTTCTTTAATTGCCCGCTTGGCCATATTAGTTTTTAATTGAAGTATGTTTAAATTCTGTGGTGTGGGGTTTTTACGGAAATGTTTAAGTGCCAATCTTCTTTGGGCGACTAAGTGGGACAAATTACGATCCCAATATTCTTTGGGCTTAAAATTACTATTAGGGTCATTACACACTTTTGTCTCAGGGGTACTTTTATGTATAGCTGTAACGATACAATTATGTAATCTATCATATAATATTTGAGTGGCATTCTCCTCAATGTTTTGCGATATGTTTTCTTCTATAAACTCTCTATACATTTGCCAATTAGTTTTCTTAATATTTATTTTTTTGGCCCATTGACTGGAATTCTGGCAACTAAGCTTAATTTTGATAACCATGTGATCACTGCCTAAATTTTCATTCATCATCAAATTTTCACACACCACTCGCAATTTATTGCGAAGTCTGTAGATGCAAATGAAATATCTGGCGACGTACTTTGTAAGTTTCCGTCCACTAACTTGATCCTTGTTGGTACACCATCATTGAGTGATACAAACCCAAACTCTAAAGCTGATTCATAGATTTGCTTACCCCTAGTGTCATTTTTGGTTGACCAGTTGGTGTGATGGGCATTAAAATCGCCTAAAATTAAACAATTTCTTTGACATAACGAAAAAATCTCATCCCAATCAGATTGCGACGTTCTAACTGACTGAGTACAATACACCAAAATACAGCTTCGTAATTGCTTACAATTAAAAAAATTAAGATGTAAAAGTTCAATACCTGGATTCCTGATATTTGTAGCTAGTACCTGTGCCTTTATCGATTTATGAACGATAACTGCCACTCCTCCATAAGAATCTGACCTGTCTTTTCGAAATATATTGTATTGGCTCACATTCAACGAAGATTCTGGTTCTAACCAAGTTTCGGAAATACAAGCTATACAAATTTTTTCTTGTGACATAAGTAATTCTAATTCATTAATTTTGGGCCTTATACTTTGTGAATTCCACTGTATAATATTCATCGGTAAATTTCTTTGAATGTTACCCCCCATTATTTAGAAAAGATAATATTTTGTTTACAACTTCACCATTGCTAATTACACTCATAAATAAAGATAAACATTCTTTCATAGTTAATTCAATTATTAATTTCATCTTATCCTCTATTGCTTGATTGCTTAAAAAAATTTCCCTTAACTTGTTTGCGATTCTTTTAATGCTTTCCCAAAAATTATTTTTGTCTTGACTTTTACTATAATCTGAGTTTTCATTCAGCAACCTCGTTTCTTTAACTTTTTCATTGTCTATCTGAATCCCTTCTCTGTGTCTGCCTGCATTATTAGTGTTGTCAATTAACAGATTCTTATTGTTTCGCAGAGTTTGATTTACAAATGTTTTATTTCGTTCGGATAGCTTTGTATTTGTATGTACCACGGCTTTTGCTACCACGGAACTATAGGACCGTTGATCATTGTTCCCTTTTTCAACCATCACATTTTTGTCTTGACTTGATACATCTATTTCTTCACAACTTACAGGCATATTCATACGTGATTTTTCTTTAGTTGTCTTCTCTACATACATTGATAAAGCTTTTCTATAGGTACAGTTCTCTGAAGCCATGATCTTTCTTATCTCTTTCTCCTTTTGAAAAATTGGACATAGTTTATTTAAAGTCATATGTTTGCCTCTGCAGTTTATACAGTAGAATTTGTCTGTTTCACAATTCGGGTGATCTTGGCCACACTTTGGGCAGATAATTTTCTTTGAAGGGCACGATCGTGCTAAATGTCCAAATTTCCAGCACCTTGAACATTGAGTCACTGGAAATGTATATGGTACCACTTTGAACCGACACCCGTAACTGTACACGTACGGGGGCAAAGTGGAACTTTTAAAACAAACCCGAATGGTTTCACTGTCAATCCATTCGCCTTCATCATTTACCTTTTTAAGCCTTTTAAAGGCCATTATTGGGCAATCACACTCAAAAGACTCTAGCATCTCCTCTTCTTTTATGTCCAAATCAATCTGTTTTATTATTCCGTATGATAAATTGACTTCATTTATCATTAATGTCCTATATCCCAATTCCTGAAACTTTGTGCATTTTAATAGTTTATCTGCATTTTCTTTATTATCAAATTGAATCAATGTTTTAAATGGATTTTGAATATTTTCAGATCGCAATAACTTTGCCATTCCGAACTGCTTTGGTAAGGTTTCTTTACTCGTCATACTAACAATAATCTTATCTTCAGAGTAAATATCACTCTGTATATTATTTTCATTATTTTTTTTTGGTTCTGGCATGATAGAAAAACTTCTTGCTAAGCGTTTACGTCTACTTACTACTGTAGTAAAACCTTCCTCATTACTCAAACTCTCTTCACTGTTTTCTTCTCTTCCTCTTTTCTCTAAATTTCTTTCATTTGTCATATTCATTTGTGGCCTGCAAACGACTTCTTCTTCGATGATATCACTTCCACCCGAATCAGAGAAAACATCAGTTTCACACGTTTCAATCATTAGGTATTAACAATCGACAATGAGGGTATGTGTAGAAAAAGTTTACAACGTAAGTAGCGGACCTGATGATGCGTGCGCTCGGCTCGCCTTCTCGCGCGCGACCAAAAAAAAACCTTGTCCATTCTGAACGTGAAAATAATATTCGCTTACAACGTTTCCGTCAACTTTTATGATTTTTTAATCGCCGTGCCCAAAATATTCATGAAAAAGGCAGGTAATTTAATATCATCGAGCAGCACTCATGCATGAGGCCTGAAGACAGTTTCATTAGAAGACGGCGTGTGAAGTGAATAACGCCGACGTCTCATTACGCGCGAGGTCGCCAGCGGCACGTGAATTTCGTTTGATAGACCAATTTCTTTCTTTTTAATGTAAGTCTTGTCGTTTCGGCTTTTGGTTCAAGTTAGTTTGACTTTGTATAGCAGCTGTAATTTAACAAGAAGCTTGCTAACAATTTTGCGTTGAATCTTTTGCTTGGGGCCTCTCTGGATTAAGTTTAGAATTGAAATGGAAGGGCCGGTTGCTATGCAACACCGGAACAAACAGACAAGATTCTTGATAAATACCTGATCAACATAAGAACATAATGAGGAAAAGGTCTACTAAACGTTTACGCTATCCGTTAAAGGCACAACATCCTGACATTGAAATTGAACTGACTTCAAGCATTGCCAGTTTTTGTGACAAAATTTTAATTAAGCTAAACAATCTAATACAAATGATCTAGTAGAACTCAAACAGAACTTCAAAGCTGATAAGTTTAAACCTCGTGAACTAAACCAACAACCCGCCATAACTCAAAGCGCCAAAGATACAACAAACAGCGACTGTCTCACTCACTTAATAATCGGGGATTATAGTTATCGCCGTATAAAATATCTGGCACGCCATATCGGCGACACCTAAACGGTTCGTATTATTTACAACCTGTTAACAGTTCGAGGCGGGCCGATAAGTCAGCTCGGGTCGCTTTACGGCGTCGATTAATAGCGCCATCAAATATACAAATGAAAGAATTCCCCGCAGACACATTCAGGATCCGTGACTTGAATCAAATGGCGAGCAATTTCTTCATACGTGTACATATTTCCTCGTCTCATCTGGACTCGTAATGATGACGCAGTAACGATCAATTTCCACGATGTGAAGACGTTAGTAAAATTGTAATTCGCGTCGGGGTGAGTATCAATGACGAGGGGAGTTAATTTAGGAAATCCCTGCGAGGGGAGACTGCCGGGGCGAGTCACCTCGCGTGCGTTAAGTACACCTAAAAATACTTTGACGCCGTCTGCGAGGGCGGGAAACAATGTTGTTGAAGCGAATCGGGAACTGTCACATCTAAAGCTCCACCAGTTACAACTCCATGATTTTTGAATTTTTCACGTTCCAGCGAGCGAGACATTTTAGAGTGGGTTCTTTATGTCTGCAGATTGTTTTAAAAGGTACAGTAATTCCAATATGGTATTTAATTAATTATAGATCTGTATTATAAGACATGAATCTTTAATAATTCAAATTTGATTTAAATTGCTAGCTGGTAAAATGTAGGTTTTACTATTTGAACTTTTTACAAAGAATTGATGGTGACTTTGGTAGTAATTAATACAATTTTGAACAATCGCTATACTGGTTTAAAAGTAAAGGTTGTGAACCTGTGACTCAAAACTAAGTAAAAACCATTTTGGATATTCGTACGAGTTAAGATTTAAGTTAATTGTGTAATTTGTTTTTATTCAAAGTGTTTGGTTCATGTTCATGTGAAGGAATGGATCGAGAATAGTATATTTATTATTTATTTCAGCTGAACTCTAAAAAAAACAGCTGAACTCCTTAAATCTAAGAAGAAAACATACAAAAAAAGGAATCAATCAAATTATTATGTGCAAAAACCGTCTGCAAGATAATCCGTCGCAGTGTGCCAATGTGAATGCATTTGCACTTTGTACTTCGGAATTTGGGATTATCCTAATCTTTATTACGTAGAGTTGCTATAACACTAACTAACCAAAAAAAATATCGGGACAGCACGAGCCCCTAAGATGATCTGCGCATCATGAGAGGGTCAGGAATCGATACACAATGTGATTCCCTAGCCATCATAATGTATCTCCTGGGTCATTTACGTCCGAGTATCAAATAAGCTCGGCAGAGGTGCGCGAAAGTAAACATTGGGGAGACACCAAAGATTATTCGGGGGTATAGCTTTGTTATTATTATCACGTGCATTTCTTATTGCTGAATTAACTGTCAGGTTTTGATCCGTAGTAATAGGCAAATCAATGGTTAAAATCTAGACCAATGTCGTCAATGGAAACATCAAAATCTGTGACGTCATTTTAACCAATAGTTGAACTGCGATGCATTTCCGAAGCAATATACATCAGCTGTGCCGGTTGCCGCCATTTTACTAATCAGCATCGTGTTGTGGCTAAATTGTCTATAATTATTTAACTCTAGTAATATCGGAAAATTTTACTATTTTAAGTTGATGAGCAACACGACATCATAGCTGCTGTTGCTCAAAAATATAACAGATTTTTATCTGACCACGGATCAAAAAACCGACACTAAGTTTGATTATTCTTAAATCTTTATATACCATGAAGGTAATAATGTTTTTGCAGCACCTAATTAGTAAGTTTTCAAAACAAAAGGATTCAAAACTTATTAGTCTTCGAGAATGTTCTTCTGATAGGTGTTGTGAAACTTCTCAATCAATTTATGTTAACCATAAAACAACAAAACCATTTTACTTTGTTATAAAACCAATACACAATGCAGTTGATGTCGTTCTCGTCTTCGGCTTATATACGTCCCACTGCTGGGCATATGGCACGGCCTTCCTGATGGAGAAACGCGTGAAGAGTAAGGGCCGTAACACACTCTGGCCCAATGCGCGAGTTCACGCACTCCTGGCACACCATTAGGCACGCTTCCATTGATCGGGTATCAGCAGAAGACCAGCCTGACGCGAAGTCCTGTGACTGTGTCGCTGTCACGCCCCAGAAGGGGGAGAGGTGGCAACAATAGGGATGGAAATAGAATTTGTAGGGAGCATAGAACAAGCGCGGTGTGGGAAAGAGCATTCGCAAGTACCCCGCGCTCTCCCGTGATTCGGTCTGTATGCCGTAAGGCAGGTAACACCATGGGTTGGTGGTGGCCCAATGCAGGATTGTGGGTAAATTAATGTTTATGATGTGGTCGATACCAAATTCACAAATATTTTTTGTATTTTGCCTTCTATATGTTGTACATTAACAAAAATCAACATCAATAATGTGCCATTATAAAGACGTTTTCTACTTTTTTCTCATTTCTTCTTCTTTGAAGGCATAAAAAAGATACTTTACTAAAATGACCTGCGAAGCCGCAAGCTATTATGGTATAGATTGCAATTCACTGAGGCGGCTAAATCATTTGACATTAGACTCTACCTTAAGGCGTTAAGAGCGAAGCTACTCGTCATCATAAAATGCAACATGTATAGTATTTAAATTAATAGTTTTCCAGTTGACCGCTCTAATGTGCATTGAGTGCTGGTCGGTCATGTAACGTAGTCATGATTACACTGTCAATAATACTTAGGGTCGGGCGTCGGGCTTCTCTAATTAAATTAAGGACCCTTCATAATTTAATAGTGTCCTTTGCGAGTGTGAATGTAAGTGGCTTATGGTTATTAAGCCCGGTATAAATAGTAGGTGTGGAATTTCACAGGCGCTGATGTTTTGTTTAAGAGTAGCGTGGGAAATATGACGTGTTCGTCAATTGAGGAGCCTGGCGATTTGAAAACTTGGCAACGTTTGCAATGGTTGACCTTTGGATGGGTGACCAAAGCTTTGTGATATTTGTAAATTGCAGAGTTTGCAAGCGCTGTTGCTATCGCTTATTATAATACTCAGCAGCCTGCATCGGGCCAGAGCGCGGCGGTGTTATACTGATGTTGATGATGATACATACTGATACATCTCCATCTAGAAAGTCTACGCAGTGGGACGTTCATAGCCTAGTGACGTTTCATATTTACTGCGTAAGTTCCTTTGTTTGGGGTAATTAATAGGTAGGTAGTTGAAAATGTCACAAAGTATATTTTGTTTTATCAATTTTATAAGCTGAATCTGTGACTGTGATATTTTGTTCTGTTTATTTGGCAGACAGGCATACCCCTTCGTAATAAAAAAAAAATTTAATTGTATAGTCGTACAAGTGGTATCAGCGAGGGCGCGATGACGTCATCAGCTAGATATATTAGGTCCTTACCTATGAAATTGGTGTTTTGTATGGAGATTTTGGGGATGTCTGCATTTTACATACTAAAATTTTATCAGTTTTCTTCACAACGACAAATCCAGAGCTAATAATATTTGGCATGTATCATTAGACAAGCTTTAGCAATATGTGTGTGAACACGCTTGATAAAAATTATTCATCGTTTTTATGTTAATGCAAATCAAATGATGTATTCGGGAGGCGGTTAAAAATAATTGTTTTTGTGCCTAATTTTAACACAATTAAACTTACAAAAAATTATCAAATTAAATAATTCGAGCTCAAATATATGGTCTATTTTTAGAAGAGGCAATTATTTTATAAGAATGTTCTGAAACTTAATAGTTACGGACCAATTGCTAAGACAGAATAAAAATACCAATTTCATAGGTGAGGACCCAATATTAATCAAGTGCAGCGCGAATTGGATCGTGGCTGCGACCTGCGACGATGTGGCGAACTCACGGCAAAAGAAATTGGTGAACAATAGAATAAATATCTCACTGTAATTATTTTTCTTTCGTCTTATGCCGATTACATGAGATCTTGATTCACTTTTGTTAGAGTTGAATGGTTAGTTTTGTCTTTTATAATTAATTCAACCAGTAGCTGTTGAAGCAGATGGTTATGGGAACATTTATCAAGCTTTGCACTATTTGTTTGTCTTATATAGTAGGAATAAGGAAAAATAACTCAGCAACTTATCATCCAAAAGATGACTCGTAAATTTTTTTTTTTGGTAATTAAAAAATAAAATATTCTTTAATTTAAAATCTTTTTTTTTTAATAACTTTATCGTCAATGTGTACAACATGAAGGGCACGGGCCCCCTTCATCGCCGTGACGTCAGAGCCCAGAGCCCTCGTCCGACACGCGCCGCCCCGCGCCGACACGCAATCAAACACATGAGTCTCTCATAAATCACGGAGGTAACGGATAGTGCCATGGACCCGATGGACCCTTCTGTGAACCCGATGGTGATTGTGTTATTGCTTCATTTGTAACTGGTGTGACAGCATAATTAGCGAACAATATGAAAAACCTACTTTAGTATTTATTACTTAACACTATCTCTTTCTGCTGCTCGCTATGCTCGCTCAGATAGTATGAGTACGTTTTTATTTATTGCATATTAACGAAATTGGAATAGAAGTGGACCAGATTTTAATTGCCTAGATCTGCATAGAGAATTATTATTATTATTATACTCTTTATTTCCAAAAACAAATGTTATATAAAAATAAAAACAACACTAAGTATGCAATGGGCGTTTGTAGCATATGAGATACAAGCAAACGCATTTCTCCAGAATGGGATTGGAAGAAATCTATGCTTGCTACGTTAAAATTAAATAGCATCTGCTTACAATCACTATGTATAAGGATCGACTACTGGTTGTCAAGTTTCCCAAAGAGGAAAGACAAAGGAGTTAGCACACTTGCCAGATGTGTCGCCCTGAAATGTTAACCCCCGCTGCTCATTTGAAGTACACGAGAATTAGTCTTCTTCGTGTCAATACTGTTGGAGTAGAATTTGATTTGTGTCTATGAGTATAACATAAAGGAGTTTTGGTTTTGTGATTATCATGATTGTTGATTCTCTTTGGATATTGTGTTTATAAACCTGAATTAAGATAGTTGTCATATATTGTTAAAAACAATAGACTTTTTGAGTAGTCACATTGGATCCAAGTGAAGGAGATGGTTTTATAGTCTTAATTTATAACAGTTTAGTATTTTTATATGTGATGTGATTGTATTAAAGGAAAAGGATAACACAATGAAGGTATTTTATTTTAATTCATTAACCAACTCAAACAGAAAGTATCAACAACAAATACCTCAAAGCAGCCTCAAGAGCTCACTCATTCTGCCGCCGTTATGACCTCCTTAATCCAGGCAAGGGCAGCAGTGGACACAAGATCAAGTGGAACACAGATTGACATGCAGCTCAAATATTAGGTCCTTACCTATGAAATTGGTGTTTTGTATGGAGATTTTGGGGAATTCTGCATTTTCTATACAAAATATTTTTCAGTTTTCTTCACAACGACAAATCCAAAGATAATAATATTTGGCATCTATCATTAGACAAGCTTTAGTAATATGTGTAATATCACACTTCATAAAAATTATTTATCGTTTTTAAGGGAATGCAAATAAAATGATGTATTCGGGAGGCACTTAAAAAGAGTTGTCTCCGTGTCCAATTTTAACAAAATTAAACTTACAACAAATTATCAAAACAAATCAAAAGAGCTCAAAAATATAGTCTATTTTTAGACGAGTTAATTATTTTTTAGGAATACTCCGAATTTTGATAGTTACAGACAAAATACTAAGAGAGAAAAAAGACACCAATTTCATAGGTAAGGACCCAATATAATGTCATACAATCTTCCAAACATAGTGTACCTATTCATTGGAACCACCGCAAAACCACTCCTAATAATTTCATTCAATTAAAACGAGCTAATAATATTAATTGAATTGAATGCGTGCGTGGTAATGATTTGTTAATGGATAATTTATGGAACAGTTGTAGTTGCGGCAAGTATTAATGGTACAAACAAATACGGATATTGAAAAGGTTCAATGGGGTTGAAAGATTCCAGGGTTTAGGTTTTAAGGAAAAGGTTCTAAAATAGGTCAGCTACGACGTAAATGGCCGATTTAGGTTATGTTTTTCATTATCAGCTTGTTTACTTTCGACTGCTGGAAAGCTGGAAAGACTACAAGTAAAAATGATTCTTTTGAGCTTTTTAAAGAAAATATTCATTTTCAAATTCTCATGTCTGTATTAGTCTAGTTTCTTGCCCGTTCTTCTCAGAATAAGACCTCGGTAGCTAATGAATGGTTGTCATATATTTAACGTCCACAAGTCTATTGGTATCAAAATATATTATTATGAAACATCAAAGACTGAGTAAATTATTTGTTTGAGAGCTATCTCTGCGATGAAACGCAGTTAAAAAAAATTAAAACTTTTGCAACTAAAGTACACAAATTATATTTTAAATCAAGATTTGACGATTCCAACAGAGAAATAAAATGGCTAAGTTGGCTACTCGGTGCCATCGACTATTCATGCCCGGACAGCGGGTGCAACCTAATTTGGAGAGACTCAGAGTAAATTGTTTAGCTGTCTTGTAACGCTAAACGAATATGGAAAGAAGCAGCTCTCGTGAGCTCAAATTGAAACAATTTATATGATAAGCGTGTTGAAGATAGGTGCCGAGTTGGCCAAGAATGTTTTATAAATACTTTGATTTAGTTTTACCTATCGAACATTAATGATAACCACTGTGATCAAGTCTTTCAACACCTTTATAGAATAAGGAATAGATTCCTTCAGGATTATAAGTGTGATGATAAATCCAAGGTTAAAGGAAACACGATTGAATATGTGATTGGGTATTAGTCAGAAAAATTATGAAAAAAGAAGATAACTTAAAAGAAGTCAACGTTAGAGTGAGCCAGATATAATTCAAGGGCTAGAGAAGAGACAGAGACGGCAATAGTCATTATCTTAAACACGAGTCTATTGTTCTAATAAAAATCTTCGTATACCAATGACACGAAGCTAGCGACCTTTCATTTGACTTTGATGTGACTTAAGAATCAAATTAATATTAGCACCTCCATTGTCTGCGGCCGAAGGTAGCAAAGAAACAAAAGACCTAACGCTAATATTTTTAATGTTAGATATCTTTCATGCACAAGCCATTGGCTCTGGTACAACTAATATTGTTGAGCAAGTCTAGCCTTGAAGATTGTTTAGAAATCGATCTTATTATGTTCAAGGAGAGTTAATAGGAAATAAAGTTTTCAGTTGTGTCTCAAGTAACACTAATATAGGTGGTGTCACGAGGCTATTGGCAACGGAATCTGCAAATTAAGGATATCAAAAAAAAATAAACCTGGTAAAAGTAGAAAACATATAAAGTTATCATAGAAATGTATGATCTTCAATGCTGTTTTTTTTTACCAAATTATAAAAACACACAAATAACTAATGAATAAATTCTCACAAAAACTGGCGCGCCGCGTCATGGTCACCCACATGATGTGAGAAAAGACATAACACAAGAAACTGTCAAAATAAACCAATGTAAATGAGACACCTGCTTATTCATAAACGCTATTTAAGTTTAAGCAAGACTTGAAACAATTCTTATGGAAATATGACTTCAAAAAACCCTATTCTTTGTTTGAAATGTGACATATCTATCAAATTAGACAACCTCAGGAAAAGTATGCTAAATAACAATATAGGGGACGATATACAGTTGTTATTTTGAGACGCAACAGGCTAGTTGACCCTTTTTTTATTGGGCCCCAAATGATTCATTACTCTTAACCACGACTCATTATCCCGCCCTTTTCCCAATTTCATTTGGGGTCGGCGCAACGAGTCCTTCTCCTCCACTCTCCCCTATCACACGCCATATCAACATTCACTCCCATTCTAGCCATGTCCTCATTCACACAATCTATTCATCTCTTCTTTGATCTTCCTCTCCCTGCATTACCATCCACTCATATATTCATAACTCTTCTCGTTACATGCTCATTCTCCCTCCTCAAAACATGTCCACACCACGACAGCCGCTTTTCTCTTAACTTTCTTAAATTTGAGGCCTATACACAATAAATTTGAAATTATGTTTTTGCTTGACAGTCAAAAACGCTGTCGGCCATGATGGTCTATGAGTTATCTGTGCCGTGTGGCTGACACAGCCGACAAACATGCTTGATTGGTTGCGACTGGCGATTAACGGTTTTTGTTGTTTACATGACGCGTTACTTCACCAATTTAAAAAACGTAAAGTGAAAAAAAGGAAAAAATAAAACATGTTTAAATTGTATTTCTACAACAATCCCTTATTTATATTTATTGAACTTGGTATATTTTAGACCCTTGCCTTGTACTAAATTAATCATTATTTCAAAACTTTTGATATGAGTGTTCTAGCCTATTTCTACGAAACGGTGAAAAATACTCATTAAAACTGTTAAAAGAAGATCTGTGATCTGTCTATATAATAAGAAAATCTTAATCTTTGCTTAAAACTTAATTAGTTGATTAGCTAAATATATATCAATAAGTAGTTAAATATATATATTTATATAGCTAAATATATATCTACATAACTCAAAAATCTAACCCTAGCTTAGCGCTGAACAGCCATATCTAACAAAATAAAACGTTGCTGTTAGTGTTGAAAAATCATAAAGTAAATTAGAAAAAAATTCTATAATTGTATTCATAACAGAAAAAGACTTTTTCTACGCGTGTGTATGTTTAAATTAACATTAACGCAAACGAAACCACATCCAAAAATTGGTTTACAATATTAAGATAAATTTAAATCTGTGACACAAATCGACGAACAGAATTAATAACGTTTGATGATTGGTTCATTTAACGATGTGACGATACACGACCCAGAAATAGATTCATGTATAGGGACATTTTACAATCGGGGTCCGAGGCTTATTGCATCTAATTTTGGACTCTCTGCAAATAGAATAAGACGTTAGTTAATTTTATTACTTTTGTATTTTATGCAGCATTGGGAACATTCTTCGGATTTCGTAAAGTTCGAGTTATTTTCGGGTAACTCGTAATTTGTGTCTCGTTGCTGTAATTTCACTGCTCAGTTCTTTGTCGTCTGAATGAGAGAGAGTTGAAAGTTAATTACATTACACAGTTTTATAGTCCTCTCAGTTAATGTTAGGTATGTTTTCAGTGCAAGGAAAAATACAGCATTGGCTACACTCAACTTGTGAACCTGAAAACCCAGGGTTACAATACATTTGCCGCGTGCATTGGATGGCTTCCACGCAAGCATTACACCGGCTGCTTCGGCCGACCCCGGGTCACTCCCACAGATGGGCAGAAATGTATATATTTAAGAGGATATTCTCAGCGAGCAGCTGACCGAGTCACACGCGCCTACTGTCTACCCAGAACAAGGTGTGGTCCGTAAACAGGATTCTCCTCGACATAAAAAGAAAGGGTTGGGATATATTTATGTGCTAGAAAGGAATAATATTATTATGATTGATGACCCACATTCGTCCTTAACCTATATATGTCCCACTGCTGGACATAGGCCTTCCTCGTGAAAAAACACATGAGTAGTATGGGCCGTAAAGCCACCACGCTGGTTAAATGTGGGTTGATCATTACACACATACTTTTTGTGTAATTTGGAGTTTTTATGGATAAAAATAGTTTTCATAATGCTGATAATGGCTACCTCTGGTGTGGCAAGCGTCCGTAGCCATTGTATTATCAGTTCACGTGCCTATTTAAGTACCTATTTTTTTAGGTTTTATAAAAGTTATAACGCTGGGACTACACGCGACGTACATAATGTAGTATATAGATACTACTTACTGCTCGACGTTTCGGCTGGTTACACCAACCGTGGTCACGAGTTGACTGGCGCGCAACCCAGCTTTTATATAGAATGCAACGCGAAAGTTTAAAATCCTATACCCATGATTTTACTGTATGCACTGAGTACAAACGTGATTATTGCAACTTGTAAAAGAAATCATTTACCCATTTAGGTAAATCACTTTACACATGTGTGTATAGTTATATATCTAATGATATTCTAATGGTTCCGGCTTCGGAAACACAATGAGCTTGTAACGAGGACTTGTATATCAGTATTTTAAGTATTAGCGACTCCTTTCTGTTATAGCGCTTTTCTCTGGCCTTTTCTCCTTGTTTCTGTTTTTAATTTAACCATCGGTCTGTTTTTCATTGTTTTTGGTCTCCAATTTTATATATAAATGTTTATAACTACGCCTTGGTGAATTTATAAAGTTTCGTAGAGTAAATTTCCGAAGTACCTAAGTAACTTTGTCAAGGCACTATTGTAAGCCCTACCTTTTGTAACAATCTTTAATTTTTGTGTTCAGTGATTTGTGAAATTTACCTTTTTATAAATTGTTTCTGTGTGCCTTTAGTTTTTTAAATACATACAATAAGTGACAACATCTCCGGATTTTTATTGATCCCCGGCATCTCCACCACGTCAGAAGGTCTCGTTACAAACATAGCTTATAAGCCAAAACAATACATTTTAATTATGCAGTTTTTATAAGCAATAAAATGGATACTGTAATTAAGCTCATATTATGAAATTTTCTATAATGTTAACAAGCGAACGGTGGCTTCGAACAATAGATTTTGCGTATGTTTGTACACTTTGATAGATTAAGAAAATAAAGACACACAAAAGTTTCTAAGATTTTATTTTTATATCAAATTATAAGCACTTTACCGGCTCTTAATATTCCTCATGTTTTTATTAAAAGACATATAAGAATTAACTAGATTAGACGTAAACCATGGTTGCATGGTACCGAGGCCCTCACAAACTTAATTTAAATAAGCATTTTCTGCGAGCGTGAGGAGTGCCATTATTCGCGCGGTCTCCAGAGGGGTATATTTATCCGGCTCCGACATAAAGCATCGAGCGACATAAAACTTTACAATATGCAATACCGACAATCGAGAGTCCAATCTGCGGCGAAATCCCTGGCGATTGAAAGATGAGCGTCCCCACTGGATTATACACTTAATTGCTTAGTCACAAGCCCGATATTACAACGGCGGGAGCGAGCTCCTACAAGTGCTAAAGCCGGGATATCCGACGGTGGCCGATCATCGGATCAAGCGGTGGCGCTCACCTCGCTTGGGCTCTGAGTTTTATGGAATTCGAAAGAAACCTTTTACGATCTGTGACTTTGACTGAGTCGACAGAATTTTGACGGTAACTTTTTACATCCATATTGTAAACCATACCAAATATTATTGATTGATAAAATGGTTAAAAAACATGGCCACAGCAAAAAGAGTAGATTTTAAATAAACTCGAATAAATCAGTGGATGCATGTTAAGAACATTTATATTTTTATTGATTTACCTTATGACTAGAATCGCCCCCACGCAATAATTGCGTAACCTGCTTCACTTACCCTTCCTTGAACACAGAAATAAGTACTCTTACTCATTAGGCATCTAACGGTCACCATGGTAAAGATTTGGTGGTCAGATGGTCCCATGTTATAGAACTCTGAGCTGAAACTCCAGCTGTTGACAAAAAACTGATGAGAATAGCATCATCATGCCAGCTCGGAGACGGTTACTGCGCCATTTTCCTTATTGTGGGAAAACCAACCAATTACGGAATCTCTTTCTCTGCCACTTTTAATGCAGCCAATCAGTCTCGTTCTGATTGGCCGCATTATGGGTTGTGATTTTCCGAATCATTATTATTCACGAACGAACTAGAAGAAGGACGCTTTATATAGTTCTTTTCCAAGGATTATCTGTCCAAAGCTGTCCGCATCTCATAAAACATCTTAAAATATCAAGTTAAATCTCTGTGTGAAATGTAAGCAAGAATAAACCTAATTACCAAGTACTAAATCGTGTTATTCTTTTTTTATTAGTTCAGCGAAGTAAAGCTAAAGACCGCGCGCGCCGCCACAGGCGGAGAAAAAATGAATGTTTTAAAAGTTTTTAGTAATTATGCTAACTCAGTTTAAACTCTGTGTTCAGTGTACGTGCTCAAATATGTATTTACTTTTGACTGTAAAAGACTAACTAGAAGGGAATAAAGAGATTCATTGGTAAAAAGTTTATATATCAGTGTCTTACTCGGTGCATGGCAATAGCGTCGCCCCCTGATATATGTAGACTCGAGTCTAGTCTGGTTTAAGATAACTGTATAAAACATACTGAAGGAATAAGTTGCTGATAAAGTAACTGCCAGATAATTCCATGTTTTTTCGTATTTGCATTACCTGTTGGATAGTAGCTATTCAGAGATGATGATACAGGCACTTTTGTTAACTCTATTTGCGTTTCAAAAACGTAAACAGCTAGCAAACGGTACTTAGCTTTAATGTTGGAATTTATTGTTGGCCTTAAACTTTTACTGCACGCGCTGGAGTTCAGGAGTTAGATCTACTAAACGATGTTTAGGTTAAGCGGACTGTCTTTTTGAACTTTTACACTATAATTAAACTGACTCATTCGACAAATCGAAAGGGTAATAAACCTCTAGAAAACTGTTCGCGTAGGCGTAAAAAATTCTGTCGAAAATTAGGTGAAAAATTGAGTTAGTAGATTGTCAATAGATAGCGTCGCTTACGATTTTACTTATTTATGGAACTCGTTTTACACTTGAGCAGAGGTCTGAATAGCTGCTGCTCAACCTTCTTCCTCAAGGGCCTGAAGACTCCCCTTGGTAGAGGGATCCTCAAGTAGGGAAGTGTAACTATGACTTTTTAAATTTCTCGGCCAATTTCGCTAAAAAGTCAATGTCTTACAATTCGTATGTGGCTATCATAAAATAACCATACAATAAAAAGTCCAGTACGCTCTAATGTAAACCAAAATAAAGTTGTTAATAAATAATCAATTTGCATGTCGCCATCAACACAGATATCACTTGACGAATTTACGAGATGAATGTACTAACGGCGTAACTCAATAAAAGGTTCATAGATTAACATTGTAAGCTTGGACGGTTTTCATTGTTATCTTTGCAAAAACTAAGCGGACCATAGAACGGAATAGAGAGAGCTTCGAAGAATTAATTAAGCGAGTCACCATTGAATATTTTTGTAGAAAACAGTTGCGCCTTAAAACTTAAATTCTTTTATCCCCTCACAGTAGTGATGTACGAGAGTCGAGTCCTCGAACTATAGCAAATCGAGGAAAACTTCTAGGACTGAATGAGTTCAATAGGCTCAGAGTCTTGAGTATAGTTGAGCATAAGCTCTTTGAGTTTGTGATTCAAGTGGTTTAAAGACATTCAGCTTTAAGACTGGGGAAGATTTCAATAAACAAATTTTTAAGCTTAAAATGTTTACTTCAATATCAATGTTTTTAGAGTTCAGATGAAATTTTGATGTCTAAAGTTTTTTAAGCAGACGTTTCTTTACCGACTACTACAATAATCACATGAAAAACCAAAAATGCAGCAAATGTCATAACTCCATAAGAGTAGAATAAAGACCCGAACGCTCGAGCTTCGGAGAACGATACTAAAATTGCAGTAAGTTCTAATAGATTCGGAGGACTCCATTCCGGCCCATCACTATCTCAGCGTGTTATTAGAGCAGTCCACTTTCACGCTTTGTATTCACTCATTATCTAGAATCTTCACGCGTACCAACTTTTAACTATTCCATGCTGTTCCGTACAAAACGAAAGATAAAAAGTGGCTTCAACTTTGACTTTTTGTACGTGATCGCGGCTTTGGAACGCAGAACTTTTATAGTGCAACTATAAACTGCTGTTTAAGTAAGTGTTTAGAATTATTAAACGGTTCGCGAAAATATTGTTTTGAAAACCATCCAAACGGTAAAATTAATGAAGACTTTCTTGCATTAAGAAATATGGGAAATACATTTGTATTGGAGACGAGCGGCTTAGCGGTCCCGGCAAAAACGGGTAAACTTGTTATTAAACATTTTGGTTACTTAACTCGAATGTTGTTTTTCATGTAGCTCAAAGAGTGAAACGTTTTACTACAAATAGAAATCATGAATCAACTGTCAGCACCCAGTTACTCCAAAAAGAGTAATTAGAAAGAATGAGAAACATGAATAGAACACCAACGGACTCCGCGGATGAGGAATTGCAAGATTTTGCTCCAATCTCCCAATTAGCAGTGCGCGATGATCCCGCTAACGCGGCCATCACATCCTCGGGACTAATAGCGCATGGCGACCAACATTTGTCAAGGCAACAAATACATTACCTTGCGACGATAAAATACACATTAACTTTCATGAGTGACCCGCCAGAGGTCGGGCTTTATTGGCCGTTTTATTTGAGACAAGAAAAGTTAATTCAGTATTCTCGTTTAATTAGGAGTGGATCGCGAGGCTGGGCGGGTTTCGTTGGTTCATGGTTGGGTTGAAATAATTTGTACTTGTAGTAGTTCTTTACATAAAAAAAAAACTAGATTTGTAGTAAGTAGGTAGACGTACTGATTGTTAGGTAACGTCTGCTTTTGATGTTTCGTTTTTATGTAAAAAATATGTTTTGACTGATAAGAAAGGAAGTGAGTGGCGAGCTGATGAGAATGGAAGTAAAATAGAGGAACACATGCTGCGCCAACCCTATTTAAAATGATAAAGGGCTGGAAGAAGAATGAACCGACATAAAATTGCTGGGTACAAACAATATGGAGGATGATTGTGTCTGCAGACCAAAACTTGTATAGGGGAAGTTACTTATAATATTTTATTTATCTATAAACATGAAGGACTACCTAACAGACGGCGTCGAATTCAATCAAAAACACGGTAGCGTCTCTCTTCCTGATAAGGATGGCGAAATAATATTTTATACAGAACACGACAGGTGAGCAATTGCTTACATCAGAAGCGAAAAACATCAGTGATATTTTTCATTCGCGCCGTACGTAAATCTCGAGTAAATGACAAATTGCTGGCGCGAAACTAAGTAACTGGAGCGGAACTTGCGTACAATGGGACAACGTGGACTGGGAACATTGTACTCTGTTTTGTACGATTGCTATCACAACATCTTTTATTTGACAGTATACGTCGCTGCATCTATTATGATATCATATATTATTATGTCACTGTTACATTGGTCTTATTGAGCAGGCGATGAAATGCACCGTAAGCGATTCTTTAGTATTTTTTTTCTAAATTGGTTATTAATTGGATTTTAGTCTGATAATGTATGAAGATCAGATACAGATTTTCTGCTCGGTTTGGTTGGTGGTAGGGCTTCTAAGCCCGCCTGGCTAGCTACCACCGTCTTGCCTAAATTTGTCGCCATAATAACAATGTTTTAAACATTGTTGTGTTCCGGCAATCAGAGGTAAGAAAGCCAGTTCCTCAGTTATTGAGGATAACAGGTGAAGCTCGCTTCCACCTTCGACCTTATCGTCACTTACCATCAGGTGAGATGAAGGTCAAGAGCTTACCTGTCGTATGTAAAAAAAAAGATTTTTCTCTTTAGATTTGGATCAGTGATTGCAATTGAAATGTCTAGCTCTTCAACTGTTAAAACTTCCGAGAATCGTATGATTCTTTAGATACACTCCTAAGTTAGACACTCTTCTTGTTAATTAATTTCTCTCCAAGTCGCTCTTATTGCAGGTGAAGTACAAGAACGGGTAGAGACACTATATAAAATACGTCAAAGAAGAGATGAGGCTCCCATTGCATTATCTTTAGCTCCGTCTTGGCAGATTTCAAGATTAATTGTGTTGGTAGCAAAATAATCAAGTAATTAATCAGATTCATGTCTACCGCTGGAATGTGACTATCTGGTTTGAGAAGGATCAACCGAGATTTTATTACATTTCTTATTTGTCTTTATAATTTCATCAGCTGCCCTACTCTGTACCGTAATATTTATATAAATCCATATTGATTTGATGTCACGTCAAACGTCATGTCCTTTGTTAATTAAAAAAAGTGTTCGGTATGACAGAAATCCAATGAAATTTTGTTAGATAGTAGGGCAGCATAAACCTTGCTTTTTTACAAAACTCCGAAAAATATTAAAAATGGCTCGACTCAGATTGGCAGATTACGCGCAAGATATCGAGTGCGTATTACGGCCTCACAGCCCTTAAAATGGGCCGAGCAGTCCCAGGAGGAGCCGCAGACACAAAGCCGGCCTCGTAAAATGTTGGCCAATGGCTTATTTCGTGACTTGGACGAATCTCTATATCCACCACACCCAAACGTAATGAGCAATTGGTTTCTAAGGTATAGCTAGAGTTGTATAAAAGAAGCGATGATTTCAAAATGTGAATTTCAAAATCAAAATCACGTTCATCATAATATTACTCGTATAACCGCCTCTCTGGTCTAGTGGTTCACACCACCGGGTGTTGATCGCGAGGTCCGGGTTCGATACCCCATGGGGGCAGAAGTTTTTCTGCTCGGTTTGGTTGATGGTAGGGCTTCTAAGCCCGCCTGGCTAGCTACCACCGTCTTACCTTAATTTGACGCCATAATAACGATGTTTTAACCATTGTTGTGTTCCGGCAATCAGAGGTAAGACAGCCAGTTCCTCGGTTGATGAGGATTACAGTTGAAGCTCGCTTCCACCTTCGGCCTTATCGTCACTTACCATCAGGTGAGATGAAGGCCAAGAGCTTACCTGTCAAATGTAAAAAAAAAAAATAACACAAACAGTATGTTCACGTTCGTCTCCTTAATTGATAGCTAATTGAACCACGGAAGATATCCACATGGATACTTCTGGAAATAGTTCAGAGCTTCTTATTTCATAAAAAAATCAGACGCAGATAGAATATAAGGATAATTGTTTTAATGCGGGTTTCAATAATGTCGAGAGCAAGCCCTTTAGAACATAAAAATGATATATTTAAAAAGTAAACCATTACTGCCAGGATATTAAGACCCGGGTCTAATCCTGTTAGAATGATCTTCATTAAAATGTTAACTTTAAAAAACCAGGTGGATTAACATTTCCTACGGAGACCTTTGTAATTGTACTGGTGTTTATTACGGAGCCAAGCAAGACATTAATTTTGTTTCGTAAGGATATTTGGTTACTCCCTCGCTCTTTACTTAAGAACTCGGGATTGTTAAATCAAAAGGGATCTTACAGGTTTTCAATGATTCATCTAATGCTTATTCCGGAGACTATTTACACTATTTACATGTAGGTCATTAAATTATTATCGTTACACCAATAAATTTGCCCAAAGTCAGCCTACGCGTATTGTGAATACAAGGTGACTGAAAATTATACATACACATATATACACATAATAACGACTGCTATCCCTGAAGAGTTAATTAGAAATTAGGCAAAAGCAACGCAAAAGCAGTCCATTGCCATAGTCCGCGCTTCACCAATCAGTGACTGCACATGTGCTCTGCGTGGCAGGTGGAGAACCCGGCGCCGCTATAAGCTATTGGATGGTTGCGCAGTTTTAAGTCCATTAGTTCTAGTCCTTTAACGACACCCAAGAGGAGAAATGGGTGAAAATTATACTCTACAATTATATCCATAACTTGAAAATAAATTAATTATTGTATTCTTCACACAACTGCCCCAAGCGGGACTCCACAGAAACCTCAGAAATGGCGGCACCTTCATACAGGCGTACAAACCATTAGTCGTCGTTGGAATCTACAGTTTCTAATCTCCAGTTGAGTTCAGAATTAACTTTATTCTTCATTGTCCTTGTTTATCGCCTTATCTACACAACTACACCTACACGTAAAAGATCCCGTCTATGTATGTTACACATACAGCATACTAGTTCACATACGCTCGTAAAACAGACCCTAGCACGGGGACTTACGGCCGGCTGTAAACGTTTATCGAAATTGTAATCACACTACAGTAAATCCTCATTCACAGTCACCCCATTATACCTACTATTCCTTAAAAAATATCCCGGGGTCCTGGGAAATCTTAGCTCCTGAACTATTTGAACAATTTGTGGATTGTAATGAATGTAAATTTTGGCAGGAAAAGTTCAAAACACACACACGTTCAAAACACAGTTCGGGAAAACAGTGCTTAAGGAGAATACTCTGTTTTAGTGTGGAGGTTTTTCTGGTGGAGCCCTTATTTAGCACTAAAAAAGAACGAAAAATAAGTAATAATATTTTATAGCTACTACATTCATATAATCACGACTATTATCCCGTTAGGGTTAGTCAGACTACGCAAAAGCACAGCGAAAGCAGACCACTGCTAGTCCGCGCCTAACCAATCAGTGACTGCACATGTGCGCAGCGTGACGGGTGGTGAGCCCGTCGCCGCTATAAGCTATTGGATGGTTGGACAATAATAACAAAGACAAATTACAAACGAGCTCGAATTTCGAGCGTTGGGCTCCCGCCCACCGTAACCGACGCCGTAATTACACGTAGGTAGAATATTCTGAACAAATTTCAATTATTCTTGAATCTTAATTATTGTAAATGTATTTAAACAAATAACGTCAGAATAAACACCACAATAAACATAAATATTGGGAGATATTTATTTCAATTACTACATTACCATGAAGTACATTGTAGTATAATGGCAGCGTTGACGGGGAAAAGCGGTATAATTTGTACAGTCACGTGCAAAAATTTGTATATACATTTGAGGTCCAGGACCTTATTTGCTTATATTGTTCATTCTCAAAAGCGTAAACATATTTTTGCACGTGACTGTACAAGAGATCCCCGCGAATTTAAAACTAAAATAAAAACAATTTTTAAAAAATACTTGGCGCAATGTTGGTTAAGCGTATTGATTAGATTTACTGCAAACCATTACTTAACTGGTTATCTAAAATACTTTGCAATCATTTCCATAATCGGCTGACTTTAGCAGTAAGGCCATCCCCTAACAGTCGATGGGGTTCCAATTCCACAAATAGTAATATAGTAATAGTCATTTATTCGTTATCACAGGTAGTGTTCAGGATCACAAAATTTCTAAGGTCCCAAATGATATGCTCTAAAGCGTACGATTTTTGATTATAAATTAGCTAAAATACCAAGTTAATTAATATATGTCAAATACAATTAAATTTACATATACAACGTCAATAATTACCTTACTTAAATTCAAAACATTATCCATATAAAAATCGTTTAAATTATAATAACATTCATCTGATAATAATTTCGTCACAACATTTTTGAATCTGTTCATTGTATAATTTCCGCCAATTTGTTACATAGATTCAGAGCCATTTCAACAACACTTTTTTTCATTAGAGGTTTTTTGCAGACGCGAGTACCTAAATATCTGAGGTTTTCGAGGGCGAGGGTCGACTCGATGCGGTTGTTTTCTTAGCTTAAAAAGATCTTGATTACTTTTTACAAAGATGCAGAGATTCAAAATACGGCATGCCGCTTTCCGTGGGCCCACCCACAAATAACCCTGATGCACTGTTTCTGAGCTTTAAACAATACTTCTGTGTAAGTTGAAACCCCCAAAATATAATACCGTATCGCAAAGTTGAAGCTACAAAACCATGGTATGCTGTTAAAACTGTTTTCTGATATTTTAGGTCACTTGTACAGTACAAATGAGAATTTATAATGTTTTTGAAGACCTTAATTGAATGCAATTCCCATGACATATTCCTATCTATATACAGACGCAATAATGTTGCAACTTTAATCTCATTTAACATTTGACTGTCAAAGCAAAATATAGTTAGCGTTGGACTATTTTTTCTTTGTGTAAATTGCATCAAGTGCGTTTTAGTTTAAAAATTGTTTATTACCAGCTAGTTAATAACGTTTTTAACGGTAGTGTTGGTCTTATTTTCATAGTGCTATCGTTAGCAAATAGTATCATTTGATACTGGAATTAACAAGGTCATTTATGTAAATATATAATGAACATGAACATGCAATGCCCCTAGAACGCTGCCTTGGGGGACGCCACATTTAACTGCCTTTGTAAATTTTTTCTTGACAAGGGAGCATACAAGTTTGGCCGATTTCCGTATACTGAACTAAGAAATAATATTTTATTTTATTACCTCGAATACCATATTGGCATAGCTTTTCCAGCAATATATTATGATTTATGATTAACGAGGTCAAAAGCTTTTCTCATGTCTATAAAGATGGTGGTTGATAACACACACATACACACATATTCAAAAAACACTTTATGTTTTTTGAATATGTGTGTGTGTGTGTGTATTTTTTGCGTGTCGATGAAACCTAATCGTGTCTGCCCAAAACTCTGTCACAGAAATGGCTCTGTCGATGGCAATCATGAGTACCTCCCGAGTACAGCTCGTGGGGCTAAATATAAGTATGTTCACCATTGACACAAATATATTTCCAGGTGGAAACATTTCTCTTTCAGTAGTTCCAAGGATATCTATAATAGGGAATATAATACGGCGAAGGCAACTAGTCGGTATTTTTTCCAGCCATTAGCGACTAGTAACTCTATATCGCTTAGATACGAATGCTGTGTCCCCTCAAGGTCTCGTTAGATTCCCTTTGATTCTTTCCAATTGTTGCGAGGGAATGCTTAATTGTTCCGATGTAGGAGAATGCCATATCGGATTCGTGCTACTGTTTATGGAGCTTTGTAACGATATCATCCACCTTTTATTATCGTTCTTGTGTATCAGGGAGTGAACCTGTTACTATGCATCGGACACAGAAAGGAATGTACAGTCGAGTACAAAAATATGTATACACATCTTAGAGGAGACAATCTTTCATCCTTCTAAAAAGCGACATTTACTGTCAAAAGTAGTCACATGTTTTTGTGGATGACTGTATCTACCAACGTTTTATTCAAATTCAGAGGTACTCGGGGATGGGACCAACGAGTTCTTGAGCGAGTAGTGCTATATTTAATTGGTCATTTTATTTGGTTATATATATAAATATTTTGTTTAGTGGAAGCAAGCAACGTCCCTGAAGCATCTTTATGAACTTTTACCCCAAATGAAAAGCTCTTACTAGTAGTGTATCGTTACCCGTTTTATGTCGGCTGCTCGACATCGTCGGTCGTACACCTCGAAACTGCTGTCGCACTGCGGGGCGCGCCGCGCCGCGGGCCGCACAATTAATATACACTTTATGGACATGACAACATGTTTATTACTTCTGGATTACTTCGGGAAGTAATAAAAAAAATCTAAGATCATATAAATCTTGTTCAATAACTAACTAAAAATCTCAGTATTGTTATAACTGCGATTTAAAAAAGATCGCATTTTCAGTATAGACTAAGCTACAGGCGTGTACCCATTAAGTAGGAACTTAAGCCTATCAGTCGAACTGTTGGATATTTGCCCATCCCATAAGGGTTATATAATCACGGAGCAATTTAAAATCACCAAAATTGGTTACACGGCCACGGTCCACGGTGGGGGTTTGTGATTATCGAAACTAAGCCATGCCCGAAAGCTTTTTTGTTGTGAATGTGAATTGTTTTAGATAATAGTGACTCCGGTATGGATTGTTCTCTGTATGTGATACACATAATTTCAGCAAACATAAAGTTTGCGAATCTTACAAAGTAAAGTTATAAGAAACTTCAGCTGCCGTCGTAAGCAGATGTTACTTTTTGATGTTTCATTAAAAATCTTGAGATTATATTTCTTTCCTGCACGAAACTATCAGTACTTGTTTGGAAGATAAGAAAGGGAGGTTGAGCTGACGAATGACAGGGGGGATAAAGAAAAGAGAAGACATGTTGTGCCGACTCTAGTTAAAATAGAAAAAGGATAGGAAGAAGAATGGGAGATTCATTTATTAACCACAACGTCGATCAAAACGACCGTTAATAACCATATACTTAGCGATATCCAAGATGCAAAATGACACTACTAGGCCTTATCACGGTCGCTAGATCCAGTGACATTTTTGTTTAACTTAGTGCTTGTTTTCAATCAAAAAACATCAATTAATACGACCGTTAAACATAACCAATAATTAATAACATAATTGTTACGGACCAGGCAAGAGCCGTCCTCTTTTCTATATCTTTTTTATATTCTGGTTGTAATTGTCTTTGGTTAATTGTTCTGTCATTGATTTTCTTTCCATTTTTCTGTACTGTTTTCTTTAAATATTATAAAACCCATAATTTACTAAGCCAGCGTTTTAATTGCAGTTTCACTATCACTCGTCAACAATAATATTAGATAACGTGAAGATATTATATTACAAACCATGCTGGAATTCCAATCCAACCCAATTAGGCTAGTTCTCATCTCATGCATTGAAACTGAGCTTAATATTAAATCATATCTCAAACCATTCTCTCTCTAGAAGTTGACCGAGGGTGACATTAATCCGCGGTTACCTCGAGCTTGTCAAAAACGTAGTTAACAATTGACGAGGAATAACAAGTATTTCATTCTTTCATTCTTGTTAGACGTTTAATCGGACGCGTCTTTCTTTCGTTCTAATTAGTTTTCAGAGAAATTAAATCAGAATTTAAGGGTATTTCGGGATTTTACTTGTGCCTTGTTTGTATGTCTTTTCTATAGTTGACCAAACAAATAACTATAGAAATATTTAGTACAATAACTGGTGTATAAAATACTGGTCCATTCACCCTCACATTGTTGTCTTAAGGTCTCTGCCCACTACACAGTATCATACTATGACCGTGCTATGAACGTGTCAGGCAAAAAAATATTCTATGTATTAAAAAGTATGAGACCATGCCCACTAGCCCGTTCCGTTACCGACCAGCACCGTCGCGTGCCATGCACGGACCGGCAAGTATTGTCGGCGAGAATATTTAGCCGGTGGCGATACGCTCCGTGCATGACACGCGACGTTGCTACACCGGTGCGCGCAGGCGGCGAAACGGTGAGCACCCGGGTTATAACCGCGTAAGATGGCCGTTATAAACGCGTCTGCCTCACACGGAATCAGGTGAATTACTACAAAGGCGACAACAGTGCACATGGACCGCTCAGATATGACACTCGGATGATACGGAGATGATACGCGGACCCTCCCGTCACTAAAATCGTTGCGCACGGGTATGTCACGCGGATGATAATAAGATGGTATGCTGACGCTCCGGTCATTAAAGCCGATACATGCGACTTTGATACGCTCTAGTGGGCATAGTAGAGCGTATCGTGTTGCTTGACGTGTCTGATACGTTCATAGCACGGCCATGGCATATGATACGTTGTAGTGGGTAGAGACCTTAATGCTTATGTTCAGGCCCTCAAAATTCACCCGAAAAATTCCCCTCTTACTGAACAATTTTTTTGTGAAAAAGATGTTCCGCTTCGCTTTCCTCTCTGAGAATTGATAGTAAGGGTCTCCATCCGTATGTGTCGATGTCACCTATTCATGCCAAACGACTAATTTCAACATTTTTCATGCGCACTCCCAAAGACTGAGTGGTCTGGCGGTTAGTACACTTTGGCTCTCGATATCGAAAACAAAGCTATCTTCGCCATGGTCAAGCCTTGGATGGGTGACCAAAACTTTGTGATCTCGAATTCTTCGTGTTTTTCAACCGTTTCTACCCACCAACCCGCATTGGGTTAGCATGGTGGTGTTACGGCCCATACTCCTCATATGTTTGTTCCCATGAGGAAGGCCTGTGCCCAGCAGAGGGATTACATAGGCCGAGGACTGGGATAATCTTTCTCTGCCCATGTTTACGAATATGGTTGTATATAATTGGGTTTGAAAGCAGAGTCCTTTTATATTCAGCGAGAGTGTGATCATTTCTTGCAATATACACTGAACGCCATTGCCGGCCCAGAGCGTATTGCTAGGAGGAAAGCCTCCATTAGTCCACAAATGAATCCCCCAGTATATATTACACCGAATTAGTCGAGAGCTGAACACGCGAGACGATTGGATGTTCAGCTTGTTTGCTCAGGAGGCGCTTGTTTGTCTTTTATCGTTAATCAGGAGCGTTGTTGTTTTGTTTTGCATGTGCCAGAAATTTGAACTGAGTCAGATGTTTCCTGTTCACACTTGCAGGATTTGCTTTATGTAAACATTTAAGTTCGATGTATATAATATTAATTATGTCACTTATATTATGTTCATTGTGAATATCGCTCGCATTACATTGTGCCCTGTGCATGGCAACAGGCTCGCCAGCTGTTATATGGCGACCTAATATATCTGGCGAAATATGGGTGTTAACACCTCTGCCTACCCCTTCGGGGAATGTGGCGTGATGATATCTTTGTTTTGTTTGTTTGTCACAACAAAACCGCCCCTAATTGACGCAAATGACACCACTTTGTAATAGATGCATTTTTTTTTAATAGTCAACGGGCACAAACCGAGACACAATATAAACATCTATTGTTTGCGAGCACCGGTGTTCGCGATGCCCTCTAAGGGCTTAAAGAAGAACATCAAAGAAAGAAAATGTTTGCTTTTGTTGTATCGTAGACTTTGTCTGACTTTGTAATCTCAAATTTTCATGTTTTCGAAAGATAAAGTTGTTTCTTTTCCCCACTGCACGAGTCCAGTAATGTGTTGCGTTCCATCCCATGTTATTCATGTAGGAAGGCATGCGCTCTGCCCAACATATAATAAATGGCCTAGTGAGGATATTAATAAGTTAAATTCGAACCTAAAGTACATAAGTACTAAAGTCTGTCACAATCATACTGGAATCTCCGATAATTAAACACTTGAATTTATTCCCCAGTCTATATGCGATCCACTGCTACGCACAAGCCTTCATCATGGGGAATCACACGAGGCCGTAACACCACCACGCTAGCCCAATGCGGAGTTGATGGTTAGGAACGGTTGTAATAGCGACAGGGACCAACGGATTAACGTGCCTTCCGAAGCACGGAGGAGTTTAAGATCTGAAAGTTTTTAGTTACCTATCCACGGCCTGACCATGGCGAAGGTAGCTTTGTTTTCGATCGAAAGCCAAAGCATCTTTCCACAACACCACCGCGATCCTTATCAATTGAATTCAAAACATGTAAATTCGCCTGAAAGCTCACTAATCCCACCCACACTACAATCTCCGATCGATTAAGCACGCTCCACATCGGCGCTTCGGAGCCTCTGTCAAGACATTATAATAACCCAAGTTCGCCGATGTCAGATGTGATACAGAAACAAAAACCGAACTATAAGTGAATGTAAATCCCGCCTCGGCAGAGTTGAGAAGTGTCGCCGGGTGCGCCGCGCCTCACACGACATGACTTCTGACACACTTCCACGGAGTATTTTTGACATCTGGGTACAACCACTTTGTTCTGTTTGATCGAGTTACAAGCTTTTAAATAAGCGACATGAAATTGAAACTTGATCGTTTTGCTTTATAAGTTACTTCCTTTCTAGTTTTGAATAACCATATTTACAGGTGCGTTAAATTCACAGATATACATTACAAAGATAACGCAGTATAACGATTTGATTTGAAACCAAGCGTGTCAAATTTTAAACTTCTACTGTGACGTCACAATTTAATTCTACCGTAATTTTGAGACGGGAGATACAAACTGATTGAATGATACCGATGCCGCCGATACCCCTCTGCAAATTATCACACTACGAGGCATTTTTTTTAGTTTTTGCAGCGATTCGGACGCGCGCTGTCTAGTTAGCAGCGGCCGACCCCGACGTTTGGTTGGGGTTTTTGAACACGCACAGGAGATGCATTTTCGCCATCTATGTAAATATATATCTGTGGTTAAATTGCTTAAAAGCCTTTGAAACACATTCCTTGGAAAAACGCTTGGCAGTTATTGTTTTGATCGAAATTTGCTATTCTTTTACAGAGTTTTACTGTTTCAAACTAATCCTGTAGACTTTGTTATCTTTACCACGTTTTAATTAAGTTCTAGTGGTTTTTAAACAATTATTCTAATGTTTTAATAATTTATTCTAGATAAAACACTTTCAAGAATACAAGTAAGGAATATAACATTGTAAATCCGCACACAGTAATAACCACTGTCGATATTGGAGTCGACAATCTGTCGCCGAGCTCGGAAGCAATCAACGGAATACCTCCTTTGACAACTTGTAGTTGCCTCGTAAAGACACTCGTGATAGTTCGAGCTCCGACATACTGAGGTTAAATAAATAAGTAGGTAGCTGACGATCATTTGCTTCGCGATTCAGTGGGGTCTAATTATGAGAAGCGGTTTGTGATTTGAAAAGCTTTTAATTAATTCGTTAATTGTTTCTTGTTTTTTGGCTTTGGCGTCTTAAGATTAGAGGCGATTTGAGACTCACGAGGTATAATTATTGTTATGTATGACAAATTTGAGTGGTATAGGAAACTTGAAAAAAAAAAAAAAAAATGCTGAATCAAATTAGGAATGTATAAAAATGGCCAGATTTAAATCCAGCATTTTTTTTATCTGAGGCTGGTACTACAGAAGCAAACAGCGTAGATCTCTGCTTGTGCATAGTTAGAAAGAAATAACGCTATTTGATATTATCCCCATCTCTTTCTAACCATAATCAAGCTTGAGTAAGGTTCTGTAAAACCGATTAGAGACATCATTTCTACTCTCAATCCAGAAATCTTTAAAAATCATAAGAAAATCGAATCTTCGAGTGGCAAAATATAAAACAGCAAAACCTTCCTCTCCGTGTATTCGGATTCCGTCCCCGGCGCGTTCTTCGCAGTTATGGAGTTGGGGCGTTATCCGCTGCGGCTACGTGATCTAAGTTAGTCCACTACATGTTATTGTCTCTCAACTGCTAATCCCCTGTTGCTGGGTGGGTTACTGATGGCCGTAATACACTGCTGCGGCAGAACTGTAAGCGATTGCTTTGGCAGGAGTTATTATTAGGGCAACTGTGGATTAGAAGTTTCATCTATTAAGAGAAAAGATTTACTTCTCTTGGATTTTTGATAGAAAAGGAGGTTAGTGAACGTTTGTATACGAGTGTTATTTTGAATTTATTTACCTGCGTACATACAGACAGTTTTTTCATATTTCAAAAATAGAGAACTTATTTTTAATATTAGGTCCTTACCTACAAATTTATGTTTTGTATGGAGATTTCGGGGAATTCTGCATTTTCCATACTAAAATTTTTTCAGTTTTCTTCACAACGAAAATCCAAAGATAATAATATTCGGCATCTATCAATAAACAAGCTTTAGTAATATGTGTAATATCACACTTCATAAAAATTATTTATCGTTTTTAAGTGAATGCAAATAAAATGGTGTATTCGGGAGGCACTTAAAAAGAGTTGTCTCCGTGTCCATTTTTAAGAGAGAAAAAAACACCAATTTCATAGGTAAGGACCCAATATTATTGCAATGAAGAGTCAGGGTAGGTATATAATTTTTTATACAACGTATATTGTGATTTCTGTAGAAGTTGCAACGAGATGCACACCTCACAAGAATAACATATATTGTACGAGTTTGTGTCGTCAACATGTTGAACAAAAAGCCAAAAGAAATTCAGTAAGTTCTACACCAATCAAAATGTGTAACAAACTTTCTTTTTACATCTAAATACCGAAATTGAACATCATGTTCGCCGTTCCTTTGAACTCGTTCGCAACTTTGTAACTGGATAATTGAAGCGACTTTTGAGCGAACTTTCAATAAAACCCGCACTTGAGCGGAATGGGTCCATGCGTAATTTGATCACAAGCAAAAATGTACTCTTTTCTTCTACACGTGTAACGGTTTTTGATTAACAAGGAAGTAGGTTGGCTTATATTAAATTTTTATGAGTGTTCTTGAGTCTTTCAAAATAAGTAATAGATTTTATTTATTAAAAGAACTTTTTATGAACTTTGGGCCATTGTGAGGGTGTAACTGCCTACTTCTCATGCATTTCTCCATGAGGGGCCCGTGCCCAGTAGTGGGATGTATATAAATAGGCTCAGAACGTAAATACTTTTATTTAACTACAGTTATGAGCTTGAAAATTGTGTACTCTTTTGAGCAATAAACGTCTTTATTCCCTTTTAATAGAAGTATTTGACTGTAAAAAGTGACATGATCTTTCCTGGAGAATGATCATGTCACCAAGAAAGTTATGGACTTGAAAGTGGATGGGCGCGTGGGGAGAGGAAGACCAAAGAAAAGATGGATGGATTGTGTGAATGATGATTTGATGAGGATGGGAGTGAGTGAGGACTTGACGAGTAATAGAAGAGAGTGGAAGAGGAAGACATGTTGCGAGGACCCCAAATATAATTGGGAACAGGGCAGGAAAAAGAATTTGACTGTTAAAAAGTGTATAGATGAGTATGTTCATGACAGTCCTCGTAGTAAGCATACATGGCGGACTTAGAGTGGTTTCAGAGCTACGCCGGCTGCCGGCACAGGTAGTAGTATCGTTTCACTGCCAGCGTCGGCCATGCGCGCGCTTGTACGGCAAAGTGTATCGAAATGACGTGCGGCGGCCGGCGTGGATCTGAAACGTTCCTTGACATTTGGACTATCGTCTACTTATTTATGAGGTTGCGCCCTTTGATTAAACATGGTTTAGACACTCCCTGAGTGCGGGAGTGTGAACAATCGTGATAGTACTAGGAAATAAGAACCGCTAATGAGTTAGATCACTACAATAACAACCGTTTAATCAACAGCCAACTAAAGTATAAGCAGTGGAAATCACTTACTTGGTAGCAATCCCGGCGGGTATAACACGGCAAAGTCAAAGAATGGGCTCGGACAGGCGCTCGAAGCAGACGGTGCGACCGCCCATAAATGGTTATGGTATGGTTATAATTCACCAAACAACACGTCATTTTCTTGCGATTTGTTAGTCTTACACAGAGGTAAAAATGCATTAACTCAATGTTCACACAAATTTTAAATACGAAATGCGGATCTTCGAAACAATACGAATGAACATTTCGACAATGATCTGCTGCCAAACTCTCTACCTAAATTTCATTGGATAAAAATTGGATTTCTGTCATTTCGAACACTTTTTTTGAAACTATCAAAGGAGATGACATTTGACGTGACATCATATATGGCCTTGATAATATTGCGTTCCAGAGTAGGCCAGCTGATCACTGAGCTAGCATCGAATTCAAATTTCAACGCAGTACCGTGCTCTTTTTCAGGCGTGCGTTTTCCAAAGACTAAACAATAGATAACAATAAATAACAATAGTCAATGAAAACAGGTAACAAGCCCTAGTATTTATCACCAACTACTACCTAATTACCACTTATTAAAAAACCTGTTATTAAAAATTCAAAGGAATATATAAATATTTCCAAGGTTTGACCGGTTGACGTCAATTCCAAATTTGGAACTTTGCAACGGACGCGCTCTTCTCCAGTCCATAGTTTTCAAAGTCTAAACAAATCGGATAATCCACCAATGCAAATGGATGATAATTATGTCAAGGACTAGTATATCTATGCCTAGCCATAGATTTTTGCATTTAAGGCATTTTTGTAAGTAAATTAGTTACTCTTGGACTGGTTGTTTGGGTTGACTGGAAGATATCTCTCTAGGGGATAAGTTCGCCTTTGCCAACTATTGTTTCTTATATGTATTGTGTTTTTTTTTCTGTGTGCAATAAAGAGTATTTAAATTTTTTGTTTTGTTGTACGTCACCGGGAAATATATTTGCCAAGTTTTTCACAACTCACTTTCTTTTTACTGTTAAATCATAAATAGGTATACTGTACCCATACGTACATCTACTTAATAATAATACAGAAAAATCTAGCAGGCACTTTTTTTATGATCCTTTCTGCCAAAAAAAACGATAAAACACATTTAGCTTAAATAAAAAAATGTTTAAAATTGCAATATACATACATTTACACTTTATATCTCACCTCAGTTGTAGTATAAAACTATCAACAAACCGTAACGTTTGACTTTACCAAGACTAATATCATAAGGCATCTTTCATACAGGCTTACCGTCATAGATCACACTCTCTTTTGTATGGTTTTGTACAGAACTCCGGCCTACAATAGACTACATGGGGCTAAAGATTGAGATCTACGTTGGCACCGTAATTCACGTATACAAAGATTAACCTAGGTCCCGTAAAGGTTTTAGAGCCTTTACAACCCACGTATTCAATAAGAATATGATTTAACCAATAATGTGTATTGTAAGCCAAATATTAATTATAATTAGAATTATTATAACAAGCTCGGTGGCGTAGTTGTGGAATTTGGCTTTAGATATTGAAAAAGCTCCACCATTAATAAACTTATAACTTAACTGTTTTACCTACGATGACACTGCTTTACCGACATTGCCCGTAATTTATAATTTCAAAAAGACATTATGGAAATACTTTTTCTTTACATTAATGTTAATTTAAAGTGAAAGCAAATTGATGTAACGCTTTGAATATGGATATTCATATTGCATTTAACTCTACATTTCTGCACTTTTTCATAAGTTTCAACGTGTCAGCAAAATGGCAAAAACTCCATTGAACCCAAATCCGTCGTTTTAAGAGTATTCTCTAAACACGTCGCCGGCTATTTATTGCGTGTTTGTTTGTGTGTCGGAGCGCCGCAGATGGATGCGGCCATACGTCTTGTCGAGACACCGCTCGTAAACCGGCCCGTGTCGGCCCGGCCTCGGCCTACTCCTGGTGACTTCTTACGCGTAATAATTACAAAGGGGCTACACTAAAATATGTACCACAAACAACATCCGTAAGACAACACCTCCAACCTAAAACAAACCTTATCTTAAACGCAACACGGCCGCTTTGAACAATTCAGAAGCGAAACGCTAAGAGATTTAGTTGGTATTTAGTTGAGCAGCGGTTGCGAGGCATGTACTTGAATGCGGAAAAGGTTAGAAATTCGGAATTTCGTTTCGGGATGATATAAAGAAATTTTATGCATCGTCTGAAGTAATTTATCCAGAGGTCTATTATGTTTAGCAGACGAATATTTTATGTTGAGGCCAAGTTGTTTCGGCATTATTTTGTTAAGGTTTTATGCATTTCAATTTTGTCGTATTACACGCTACGTGAATCATGTTATAGGAAGTCGGAAAATAGCGCCAGCGATGGAAAAGATCAGGAGCAATAGATATGCATGATACGGATAAATCACGTGGATAGAAGAATATCACATAACGGGAGGGATGTTATGGATGTCGATGAACCAAAATTGAGGGCGATATCAAAAAAGTGATGATCAAGGGACGTCTCTTAGGTACGCTGGCCGATTAACATACATTTTGACGTAAAAGCACGAGTGAAACGATGTTAGTAGCTCCGGGCAATTGTAAGCGCGTGCGTGTGGCCGACGCTGGCGGCCAGCGTACCAATGAAACCACCCTTAATGTTTCAACGATGTGAAGATAAGAAGTGGATATTAAGCTGACAAGTGATAGAAGTAAAGGGAAGAAGACTTGTTGTACCGACCAAACCTGGACAGGGAAGGAGATACGTTTATCAATTGGAAAAAGTTAAGGGCAGTACACCTGCGTAATTTAGATTATTAGTACTAGGTATTTCAAATTGATGACGATAAACTCACATAACGTATTAGCAACTTACTTTATTATTTATTTATTTATTTCATTCAACTTAAAACTATTTTTACAGGAACTAATACAATAGTTAAGGAGGATGGAGGAGGATTATAAGGAGTTTTGCCCGTGAATTGCAGAACGTTTGCTTATTTAAAATGTAAGAGCAATAACGAAATAAAGTATACTTTTTTTAGCTAAGTCGTCGAAAATTGTCGTAAATGAATATTTTAGGTTTATCTCTAAAAGTTTCCAAAAAAGGTAAAAATGAATGAACATGACAAGTGTACCATGAGTTCCCAGGACATTTGTGGTACATTTTTATTGCGCACTTGCAGTCCCGCTTGAGTAGGTACTATTTCAGCGGTTGAAACAACTCTCTTTTATTCGCAGCAGAGCTCAAAATTAAAAAATATAAATCTATCCCTCAACAGCTGTAAAAAGCGATTTTATTACATTCCCAGCGAAGCCAGAAACAAATCCCAGTAAATCTTTTGAAAACTGTTTAGAATGCTAGTTGCATTTGTATTACGGAGACAAATCGAAACGTTGGTCGTACATCCCCGGGGACAAGGAGAGAAGAGGGGGGGGGACTGCAGCGACCACATAAATTAGGCTTTATTAATGTAACAGGACTTTGAGTTGGAACTCATAATATATTTTGAACAACTCCTAAGAATTTAGATTTCAAATTCTGTCGCCGGGGACTTGCGGAAACGGTAACAAATAAATGTATGCAGATGCTCAATTATGCTGCTTAGCTTCGAGTCAACGATATGCTGCTGTATATTACTGTTATGTTCTTTGAATGGTGTAGATTCCTTAAACAGTTTTAAGTCTCAATTACGCAATCATAGTCTCCAAGACTGCTACCCCTCTTAGTTGAAACGAATTGATTTGTTGTGTGTATCTATGGTATGGTTTATGGATATACAGACTTGTGCCATGTGTGCTGTGTTCGTGGGATGTGCTATGTAAAGGATCTATGGACTACATAATGTTATACGGTGCCTGTTTCTTATATACCTAATAACCTATATGATAAGTGAGTTTTGTTAATCTTTCTATGAGAATATATTATTTAAAACCTATATTGCAATATTGTAGCGATGGGGAAGCTCTGTGGCTTAATGTTTTGTATGTTTTGGTTTAGATGTTGAAAACAAAGCAATTGTATGTTTTGGATAAGACCAACCAATTTTTCATGATCTGTTAGTTCCATCGCACTTCACAAAATGTGTTAAGCGGTTATTTAAAATAAAAGTTTAAAATTCAAAATCATTTATTCAATGTGTATTTATTGTGCCTTGTACTTTAAGTTCTGCGTGTGTGCCATGTATGTTTCAATGTATCCCAAGTGCCATTATTATTTAAATGAAACTGTTTTTAAAAGGGTTTACTAGTAGTTATTGCTATAAATAGGGTTAAGAAATTGTTATTTAGTTTTAATACAGCGCAGCGTAGTAGTACTCCCAAGGGAAAAAATTTGGTGACCACGGAAGACCAGCGTCGGATGTCTGCGACAACTGACACATGCTGAGTGGCTCGCCATTTAGTGTCACAATTTTCTTAGATATTAAGCTTAGTACTAAGGTTAATTCTGTGTCACTAATAAATTATTTTCTTTCTTTCTTTCTTTCAATCTATCAATTGGTCTGCGTTCTTTGATGTGCTGTCACAGTCCCATTAGGGGGGAGAAACCATGACTGGTGGACTTAAGTAACTTGTAGAGATTCAACCGCAGCGCGCGTCAATAGCAAAATTAAAAAAAAAAACAAAATTCAAAAGCGTTTATTCAGTTTAGATGCGTCTAAGCGCATGCTTATGAATGTCATAAAAATTTAACATTATTACATGAAAGAGAAAAAACTACGCCATCCGTTCACAAAAACTACCAGGAGGCCTTGTTCTGAAGAACGGGCAAGAAACTCAGCATCATTTAAAAAATGTCATAAACTACAACGTCAATGAAGTTTAAAATAAAAATAAAAATTTTAAATAATATTCTGCAGTTTACCACATTTTCCATCACAAACATGTACACATAGTCTAAAGTATAATCTAAAAAAGCAGTATCTACATATCGATAAATAACTATCTTGACTACTTGCCGCGCCATACTGTCCCGAATACCAATTACAGTGCGTTTCTAGAGTTTATTAGCTCTACAATGGTGCGTGTCGAGGTACCCTTGCATTGCATGTAGTCTTAAGAAAAAGTGGGACATATCGCGTACCTGTGAGGCGTAATTCATAATAAAAAAAGTTGGAAAAAGAGTTGTATTCGACTAAGGAATTTTTTTCATTGACATTATAAAATTAATTTTTATACATTACTTATTTTTCTTTGAATTATTTTATTGTTAGCTGTGACTTTACATCTTTGTAATTGTTGTTTTTATTTCCTTAAAATTTTGTGACGTTCAATTTTAAACTCTTAATTAATTTAAATTATTTGTACAATTTGACGATCATTTTTACGTATGACTTAAAAACTGTATTTTATGTTCCAATATTGTAAAAATGAAATAAATATAATAAATAAATAAATAAACTTTACTGAAATTTTAAAATCATAAGTTAATTACAACGGCAATGAGTTTATCCAGTTGTAAAACATAACAATACTGCCACAGGCGAAATTAGCGAATACTTTCGTCTAATAAGAGGCCAGCTAAATGCTTACGTTATGCCGCTTTGTAATCGAAACCGCTGCCCAAGCGATAATCACCCGAAGTTTGTAACAATTTAAGTCGCTATTTCTTTTCCGAGAAATTCTAATAACTTAACAATTGTAACATTTTTATTACATGCGAGCTTTGCGAGCACAATGGCTGCGGTAACAATAGAGGTTCACGTCTGAGCCGTCTGGTTTCAGGCAACCTTACTATAAGTGAATAAAGCCTAATTTTGATCAGCAAAATGGATGAGTATATTGTGCTAGTGAAACATTTTATTTGGTAACTTGTAAACATGTTTAAAGACAGCATGTGGTTTGTTAAATTGTCAAACTTACAACAATGTTTTTTCACTAAATAAAAAGTAAACAGTGTATAAGTTTGTGCTACTGAAACCAACACACAAGCTGTTACGGTCCGTAAATAGATTCCTCTTCGTCAACGAAAAAAGGCTTCCGGGGCCCGGGCTCGTAATTTATGCTGTGTCAGATGGTTCTCTAACTAAATAAGGTATTAACAATCCTGCTCAAAGGGCCAAAAATTTCTCATAATATGAAAATATTATGACGCTCATTTCTTCATCTATACATATTATAATAAAACTGTAAAAACCTGTGTCTATACATTGAATATATTTATATTTTTTTATAATTTAATAATGAATAATTTTGTCTGTCTGTCTGTATGTTTGTGCACGCATCACGAATTAGGGGAGGCCCATGTACAGCGGTGGACAGGAGTCGGCCGATGATTATGATAAAATATTGGGTCCTTACCTATGAAATTGGTGTTTTTATTCTCTCTTAGCATTTTGTCTGTAACTATTAAGATTCAGAGTATTCCTAAAAAATAATTACCTCGTCTAAAAAGAGACTATATTTTTAAGCTCTTTTGATTTGTTTTGATAATTTGTTGTAAGTTTAATTGTGTTAAAATTGGACACGGAGACAACTCTTTTTAAGTGCCACCCGAATACATCATTTTATTTGCATTCACTTAAAAACGATAAATAATTTTCATGAAGTGTGATATTACACATATTACTAAAGCTTGTCGTATGATAGAGGCCAAATATTATTATCTTTGAATTTGTCAATATATAATAATTATAGTAATTTTTTTTTGTATATTTATTATATGTGATTTATAATTTAATGAAATAAACGTGTATTATATGTATATCTTAATCCTCAATTCTTGTCTTTATTTTTTTTCTTTTACTGTTTTGCACCGTCATTCTAGCTCCGGAAAACTTTGCTTTCCGGTTGACTGGTAGAAAATGCCCTATGGCATTATGTCCGCCATTGTACTTTTGTGCAAGAAGAATAAATAAATAATTATGATTCGCTTAAGTACTTGCAACTGTAATGATGTTTTATTTTTTTTAGTTTTTTTAAGTTTATTTCACTCAAGAAGAACAGAAAGATAATCTGTACTAATATTATTAAACTGAAGAGTTTGTTTGTTTGTTTGATTGAGCGCGCTACTATCATGAGCTTCTGGTCCGATTTGAAAAATTCTTTCAGTATTGTATAGCCCATTCAATGAAGAAGGCTATAGGCTATATATAGAAATAACATCACGCTATCCCACAGTAACTATTCCACGCGAACGATGTTGCGGGCAAAAGCTAGTAGCTAATAACCCACACATTTACCCCCACCGGGGATCGAACCCAGAACCTCTCGAGATGGCGACGCCTTGAGACCGGCATACAGACCTCTCGACCACGGAGGTCGTCAAATAGTCTTGTTGATTCTTTTTTTTTTCGAAATTACTCTTTCTAAAGGTCTTCGTGTAAAAAGAATGTGATGCCGATACAGAGGTATTAACGCCCTCGTTTTTATATGAAATGTTTAGATCTCACAGTTACAGGGGCTGCTCTGTTGCTTACCGGACACCGTGTAAGATGTGCGCTATTTACAATTATTTACCGACTTAAGTTTCATTAGAACTCAGCGGCAAAGTTGGAGATTGAAGCGGACAGTCTCTTGCATGTGTAGTGACGTCATTCCCAATCATAGCTGTCTCTTTTGTTGATAACAGTGACTCTTGATTGGTCTAGATAGAGTTCATTTTATTGGCAGCCCTTTTCGTCTTATTTTCCCTCACTTTCTAAACAAAATTCAAATCTCTAAAACACAAATACTATTCTTGACTTAGTCCAATCGCTTACACCTTCAAGCATCTGGCGTTCCTCCAAGAAGTCCATATCCGGGCCGGGCAAAAACCCGGACGTCCGGGTCCGGACACCGAGTGAGCTGGGTGGCGACAATGCGCGGTGTTCCGGCGTATTGTTGCTGAGATTAAGTGGCTGCTGTGCAGCGGTGGGAATTTTTACAGAATATTGGCATTTTTAAATATGTATACATAAATGATAATTGAAGAACGTATTTTCAATCTATGTATGAAGAGACAATGAAAATTTTTGGCATCATTTTTATAACGAGCAAAACGAAACACAATAGAAACATCTATTTTTTGCGAATACCGGTGTTCGCGGTGCCCGCCACGGGGTTGACAATTTAAAAAAAATATGAATAATGATTGGCCTTGTGGTTTGATGTTGGTTTTAAAATTCAAAATTCATCAATCTTCATTATGGTTAAAAAATAGATGTATAACCAAACTATGTGTCTGTGGCCTGCTACGAGCTTCAGGGAGTGAGTTATGGTGCTGGTACCGACAGCTGTAGTAACTCTTCCCACTAATAATACTATATGCATTGAGTCAGCGTGATGAGATTCTGGTTCACGCTCGATTCATATTTTTTTTCTTTTTCACAAAAAGCCACTGGAGGGTCACGAGGAAGGTGGGTCACGCCAGTATTATAAGCGTCTATAGGAAACGGTGACTGCTCACCAAGCAAGCCGTGTGCTTGTCAGTCACATCTTAATAATACTATAAAATCCAACTATGTTTCAATGAACTGTATATGTACTTTTTTAGCCTTTAAAATACTAGTACAAAAAATTGCAAAACAAAATAAAAGGCTTATTATACATACACTATCACATAGATATACAAACACAGGTTCCAATGCTTATCCCACATAAATTAAAATCTACAATAGAGTGTGTCGTTACGCACACTAAATGACAATAATATTTTATTCCATCACACCTGGGTGACTCGTAGATTTATCGTGCAAAGCCCTGCGACCCTGTGATGTATAGCTGACACTTTGGACGCAGGGTTTATCTATTTAGAGCGTTTGATGCTAGCGTTGTGATATGTACAAATGGTTATTTGTATCTCTGTGTGATTGTGGGATGTATGAATGATGTATGAATGATGTATTTGTGGTTACAATAGTGAAGTGTATGTGTACGTCTCCCTGATATTTACATGCGCATTATAAAGAATGAAAAAAGGAGTAACAAAAAGTTCAGAATGTTGCGCATGAAGCGAAAAAGGTGCTACGAAAGATGGACAGGGACGATATTTTATATTTATAATCTGTACATTATAAAAAAGGCTGACTAGTATAAATCCGCCAACTTACGCGCCTGGCTACAGACTGCTGGACGGACGGGCAAGGGACCAAGGGTATCCATAACGATCATTCGTGTGATGTCTGTAACCTGCGATTTTCTACGACCTTCGCCTGGTCATCGGTCCACCTTAAGAAATGTTTCATCACCACCTAATAGTTCTTCAGAATTAGAAGAGACGAAAGACGACAACAAGAGAAAACACGCTTTTACCCCCTACACCTTGCTAGACCGCAAGCTCGTTCGTATGTAAGCTGGTAAGGAATCCCATACATAAGGATGTGCGAAGACAAAAATTGTCCCCTGAACCTATACGTGATGGAAAAGAGGTCACCATAAGGCGTGCTCTAGATGTAAGCACAAAAAATTACCCCTGAACTTGAGGTCACTATAAAGCATGCTCTGCATTTGCACACAAACACAACCTGAACCTATACGTACAAAAAGTTCACCATAATACGTTCTTCCATAGCTACTCCATTGTTGGGGTTGTTACGTTATGTTCGCCCAATGTCCGGTACACAAGTTAATTACCATCTAAATGACCAATTACTCCAGAGAACTCGGCATCGATCGCTGCCATCACTATTCATATTTAATTTAAAACAATTTGTATTTGACGTCTGCGTCAATTTACAGAGTTGATTATTAATAATTTCGTACATTTGTCCTGTTATAAATAAGCAATTCCGCTTTTCGAATAAACGGAGTAATTGTTTGATTATAGCCGTGTTCGCTGTAATAGTGGACTAATACTGATGGTTGGTTAGATACAGTATTGTTTTGGAGAGGGGAAAATGTTCGTGTTTACTGCTTTTATTGTGTACTTTCTATATAATTATTGTTTGATATGTTGTACACAAGTTTAGTGGATTAAAGTAGGTTCAGTTAGGTTCGTGGTCTGGTTAAGGTTTTTGTTTCACGTAAGATTTTTAATTTTTAAATGGCTCACCACTAGCAGCTTATAACACCTTTGTGAAAATAGCTGGGACAAGAGAAGAATGCAAGGCAGGCAAACCACCTAAACCTTGCTGATGCGACACCTCGCATATTTTGTTATTTCACAAAGTTTTTGCAATGCACCTATATAATAATATCCATGAATTCTCAGATGGTGAACGACGTATATAACATTATTTAATCAAATATTGATTACGAGCACAATGAGAAAGACTTGTTTGGGTAATTATCTTGATTGTACTGTGTAAAATTGTAAATGACATAAAAAATACATTTGTTTTACTATAAAAAAGTATGGAGATTTTACTAGAATTTCGAGGTTTTATTCAGCCAAAAGGTAAGAGGCCGTAGCACTGCTTGTCGCTAACAAATATAATCTGAAGAATATTAAAATAAGCCGATGTATATAAAATCATTTCCTCAGAAACGGTTCCTTTAACGGGAAACAATGAAAGCAAAAGCGCCGTCGTCATTGTTTGCGAGCAGATGAAAGCGTTTTGGATACTTTCATTTGTACGACGTTTTGTGTTAATATGTTTTATGTTGGTTCAAATATTAACTTAGTTACTTACAAATTAAAATTGGAACTAAAGGAATGGAACTAACCTTCATTCTAACTAACACGTTTCATGCTCCCCATGCTTAGACAGATAACTAGATGCAATCTATATTCATTTCAATAATCTTGATCCCACAAAAATAGATATACAGAAATTACAAATGAAAAAAAAATTTCTTCACCTGAAGAAGGTATGCAATCGATAATACTCATAGCAGCAATCAAAGCATTATTAGAAAAAAAGTCTAAATAATATATTATGTAAAGACAAAATAAGTTTGTTTGTGACAATCTTGGGGTTAAATAAATAAAGTAAAATCGACGTCCATCGCAATTACACGTCAATCAGTTTAGAGTCCTGTTATTTAATTCGTAAACCAAATTACGCTTCAAAGTTCTTTGAATGTCGTTTATTGATTGAGTAATAAAACTTCACCAAACTTTTGGAAATGAATTACAAAGACTATTTCCATTAAACCGAACCGCAGTAAATACTTCAAAGGACCCGAAAACAACCCAATAAAAAGGTGAAATTAGACGTTCATTCCAATTATTATGAGAGGGAGATCAGGGCTTACACACAGAAAGAACACGGGGAGTGGTAAAAGTATGTGAGTGTATGGAACAAAAATAATTGGAACTAACCTTCTTGGCATTTAATACATTTTTCCACTTGCAAAAGAAATGAATAAAATACAAAAAAGTAGTGTGTGTTAGGTGAGAATTATGTCCAGCAATAGACAGTTGATGATGATGGTGTTATTCATACTAATATTATAAAATCTTTTTGTTAATTTTTATCGGCGTCAAATCAATAGCCACACGAACGACGTCACGGACACAGCTGGTTTAAAATATACTAGTAAAAGTAGGTATTGTGTATATTAAAATATAGAAATAAAACTTGTGCTGTAACACATTCTGTTTTAATATCAATGATGACAATGTCACTTCAATGCACAATGAAAAACTTATTAGAGTAAGGAGGTATATATCAGTAGGCAATATAAATTGTCTAAAAATATTCAATGTGTCATCTTCAGCAAGCGTTACGCATCATTAATTCAGCGAGACTCGAGTCGCGTGCGCTCAGCAAACTCAATTATCTAAGTATTAATTCGGCAACAACATTCGTACTTACGTAATGTATCGCATGTAAGATCTACATTTGCAGAAATAATATTGGTACTCTTAATTATAATTAAAATACCGACAGTCATAAAGAATGGAATAACCAAAAAAGTTATATTATTCAAATACTTTAACGCGTGCACATGTGCCAAGTGTTGAATTTTATTTAAACATGATTTATTTAAATATATTTTTCATTCTTGTAAGCAATTAGCAACGCACTTATCTCATTATTAGGTTTTAAATAGACATGTCAATCTATGTTAACCTATGTTATTAAATGCAACTAAGAATAGTCGAAAAAAACAAACAAACATTGGGGTCTTTAGGACCTTACAATCACACTCAGCAATCAAAACTTAACTAGTGAGCGATCCTGGCGAGTAGACGAGGATCCAGTCCGGGAGTAGGCGCGGACAGGCGCTCCAAGCAGGTGATTGTGTGACAGCTCTCATAAATAAAAATCACTGAACAAATTCCTTTTTCTTGTTTTGTTTTACACAAAACACAAACACGCAAGCAGAGAAAAAATACGAAATGCACAGGTCACGGAATGAAATCTTAAAAAATATTTCCGGATCAACAATAATCCGGATCCGATCTGTAGGCCTTCAAGCTGTATTTTTTGCATATTTTCTTCTCGACAAACAGAATAACTCTCTTGTTCTGTCAATGCAACAAGGTAAATATAAATTAAAAAAATATTATTTTAAGCTTAGCCAAAACAAGCAACTTAAAAATTAAAATTTCTAAATAAAATATTAATATTGGTGTGAATATCCTTTGGCCTATAATTAATGTTTCCATATATTTAGGCGGGAATTAATTATAAAAATCTTTTCTAAATTACCAAAATCTGCCTAGTATTCAATATTTTGTGTCTTGGGACTGATTTAATATATCATCGGAGCAAAATTCCCAAGCAACTTCCTGCTTCAGTGGCCGGAGAGATATTTAGCTGTCATGTCAAATTAGGTGTGGAATTCCATTCCTGACTATGACATACGTTCACTTACTCGAGAGTAGGTACAGTACAATGCATATTTTTTTGTTCTTTTCAGGAAATAATATTTTGACTCTCGATATTTCGTTCAGGGAAAGCATGGTGTGATAATTGATATTTAATTTTATTATTTCGGAATAACACACATAAAATATATCATAACGCCTCTTTCCCCAAAGGGGTAGGGCACAGGTGTTAAACACCCACTTTTCTACTGATAATGTTAGTTCCCCATGTCAAATGTCAAGGTGGTGAGCCTGTTGCCATGCACCGGGCACAATGTAAGGCGAGCAATATTCACAATTAATTGTACGTAAGTTTTATTCAAACTCAGTGGTGTAGGTGGGATCGAACCCGCGTTTCCTGCGGCCTCTCGAACGAGTAGTGCCCTGTCCGTCCCAAACCGGCTCCCGCTGCCTTTCTCACCTCCTTGGAAAACACGGCCTGAAGGAGAACGCGGCACTGTGTTCCAAATTTTAAAATAAATTTAGTTTTTCTAGTTTTCTTGAACCGCGGGGTTTTTGAGGCTATCCAACTATCATGGCGGACGTGATTTTTATTTCTATGATTGTAATATTGTTTCGGAGTATAGCTTGTTTGTTTGATTGATTTTATGAATGTCTGTGATGACGATCAACGTCGAGGATCATTGAAATAACCGTCAAAGTCGGTAGTAATCCACTTTATCGAAATAGCACCACTGCAATCACCATCGATTATTTGGCGCCAAACTCTCCCAAGATGCATTGAAATACATTAAACTTGCCTATCAATGTAATCTACTGAATAAATTAATTACTAAAGACATGTCTGTGTGGGCTAAGGTTCCGTTACTGTTCCATAACTGGGATTTTTTTGGACCGATTACTTCTTTTAATTACAAAAAACAGTTTGCATATCCCACATTTTTAAACCCCATGGAGGGCACCGCGAACACCGGTGTTCGCAACAATACACGTTTCTATCGTGTCTCGTTTTGTCCCCTTGACTAGTTTAAATGACAATGTGTGTGTCACAGAAACACTGTCATTTTAAGTTGAATTCAAAATCTCCTTTGAATATTTATCCTATGGCAGATAGACGGACAGAATAGCCTACGTTCCAATTTACGCCCCTTTGCGCCCTAAAGCCCCATTAGACCCTTAAAACTGAGGAAACGATCTTCAAAACAATCAACTACCAATAACACACGAAACCCAACCGGCGTAAACACGAGGATGAGATAAATTAATATTTCAGAGCATCGAGCGTAATAACTTCCCTTTGATGTCGCCGATCGCTCGCTCACTTCGCTTAAACAAACGCTCGCTTAAATCTGCACACGACGTTCTCTTAGTACGATAATTGCGTATTAACGTAAATTGCTGGTATGGTTTAAACAATACTGATATTGTAATACATTTAAGCTTTTGCTTGCAACCTTTTAACGAGGATCTGATGAACCGATTTTAATGAAATTTGTTACAGCTCTTTTTTAAAAGCACAGGGACTGACTCGGTTAAGGTATGTTTCTACTTGATATTGCTAAAAACAAGGGCAAAATATGCCGAAGTTTTTAAAAAGTTTGTAAATAAAATGTTTACAACAGTAATTAAAAATATTAAAAACAAAATATAAAAGTTCCTTGAACTTAAAAAGTTTGTAATTTTCAATAAATTTGATTAATAACTCACTCAATCAAAATGTGAAATTTTTCAATGAAAACTTACACTATGGGTTCTGACTATATTTATACTACTAGCTGTTGCCCGCGACTTCATCCGTGGTTACTATGTTTTTTATAAATATCTAATAAAAAGTATCTGAGATGTTGACCAGGGATATTGGTATCACCATTCCAAACTTCATTAAAATCGGTTCAACCATTTCGGAGATTAGCCCGTGCAAGCAGATAAATAATCAGAGAAACCTTTTTTTAAATTTTCCTTCTTTTTACAGCCCCCTGACTTGGTTATAAGTTTTTTTTCTTATGTTCAGACATTCGACTTTCTTTCTTCGACGAACTTTAAGTAGTAAACTTGTTCCTAAAACATAGTAAAAAACCAGGCATCATAAATACTCCTAATCTCTCTGTCGTTTAAAAATAACGACCTTTTTAAATTAATCGCCATCGCAAAGCCACTTTTAAATTGCGCTTATTAATTTACACGTGCCGTAAGCGTAGCGAGTTAGCTATTATTAATACAGCGGCTACAGCGATTCTTTGAGCCCGTGACGAATGCCGGCTATGGATAGGATTAAACTGAGCTGAAGGACGCGGCACACTTTGCGATCAGTCCAAATTATAATAGAACATTTTTGCTTGTCGTAATTATCAACAAAAGATTTTTTGAGGCAGGCTTGTGGATCATCGTCACATTCATACGTTTTTGATTTTGCAAGCTTAATGAACTCGTAATATTATTTCGTTATTTTTGCACCACTTTTGACACAAATGTAACTTAAAATATTTGTGAACCGTAATTCGTAACACTTATAATTTATAAATGATATTGATTGGTTGTCCCGCTAATGTTATTAACTTAGTTTAAACTATAATTTTTAAATTGAACTGATATATAAATCTATACGAAGTTATTCTTTTTAAATAAAAAATGAGTAACGTAAGATGCCTTATATAAATCGCTATAAAAGATCAAGATAACTCGTATAAATAAATTCAAACACCAGATGCACTCAACTTATTTATTGATAATATTTTCGAGACACTGATACACTGAACACAACTTATATTTTCACTTAGGTTGCCAAAAACAGAATGATCTATTTTTACAAGAATCGCCATTTTACAACATTTTCCCACTCCATCACCCCACCACTTGGTGGTGTGATATTGGCGCCAAAAATCAACCAATAGGAATCGTTTACAACAATCAAGCAAACTAGTCAATACTTAGTCTTTTTTTGATGGTATAATAGTTAAAATAAATACTTTTAATTTAATTTAAACATAAACATTTATCTAATAAGCTTACATTCGTCCATCCTGACGATCTACTTGCGTCCTCGCAATCAATACTACTGTACAATGTTAACATTACTAACTTTACTAACACATTACTACTTTACTACATTACTACTTTACTACATTACTACCACGTATAACAGAAATTTCATGGCTATATTTTTCTTTAGTTACAATTATTTACCACTACAATAATTTCATTTTGTATTAGAATCATGCATGTTTCATTGCTATAATTTTAATCCTTACTACAATTTGACACTGTAAACAATAATCGTACATAATCCTTGCTTTCACTTAATACTTAATAATTATTATCTTTTCTACTATTTTATGCTAAAATTCACTTTACTGCACTATACTATACAATTTACTTCATCATTATTAAGTTCATGTAATACTCATTTTCAACAGTTCAATACAATATAATACCAAATTCTTGCTGCTAACACACTCTACAATCAATCAATATAATTTAATTTTGAAAGTACATAAAATCATAAACTAAGTTTAAAATCAACTTTTTATTCATCATTATTTATTGCTCATTCATTGTTCATTTCCAATCGTTACTAAGCCTATAAATAATATAAGTACCCTAATTTGAACCACCACATTGCTTTTCACCGTAGTCACAAGAATCACTAGAAGACCCATCACTGTCTATGTTCTTAAACGATAACCAAGGATGTATTCGGTCGACTGGATACACTCCTTTATATACTGATTTACCTTTTTTCTTTGTTATTGGAGTGTCTTCCACTTCGTAACGATCACTAGGCAATATTTGAGTGATACGATATGGGCCTAGACATTTTGCAACTAATTTCTTACTCTTACCCTTTTCAACAACTTCTCGTTCTACCCTCACTAACTGTCCTACTTTAAACTTTCTAGCTGGAATGCGTACTTTGTCAAAATGTTTCTTTTGTTTCTCTTGATTAGTTACAATCTGTTCTTGGGCTTCCCATCTATTTCGTTCTAAATTTAATGAGGCAGACGCACAGTCATTACCATCGTCTATCGTGGAAAATCTCAAAGCACTTTCAGATTCTCCCGTTAACCTTAGGCCGAACAATACCTCAGATGGGGTTTTGCCAGTTGATTTATTAATTGTATTATTTAGACCCCATTGTATCTGAGGCAAGTGTTCGTCCCATTTCTGTTCGTCTCCTCCATGATTTTTAGCCGTTAAAGCATCTAAAACTGTGCGATTGTAGCGCTCTATTTGGCCGTTTGCCCTAGGCGTCGCTACGGCATTTAATATATGTTGTACTCCCGTGATATTGACATATTCCCTAAAATTCGAACTAGTAAATGACGTTCCTCGGTCTGTAATAAGTCTTTTTGGCACCCCAAATAACGCAAAATAATCTTTGAAAACATTGATGGAGGTATTACTTTTTGTGTTTTTTACTGCCCTTAAGTAAATGAATTTAGTGAAGGAATCTATAATTAGTAAAATGTACTTATTTTTCTTTTTGCTTTCATTAAACGGTCCCAAGTGATCCGCATGCAAAGTGTGAAACGGCATTGGTTCTTTGGGTATAGGATGTAGGTAACCAGACTTTTTCCCACTAGGTTTCTTTCCGTGAGCGCAACTTAAACACGATTCAACATATTTTTTTATGAATCTGCGCATCTTTGGGAACCAATAATCAGTCTGAACCTTATCCAAAGTCTTTTCGAATGAAAAGTGTCCGATCTGATCATGACACGCTTGCAATATCTGCCATCTCACCCCTTTGGGTGCCAACCACTTAAGACCTTGTTCCGTTATTTTATAAACTAAATTTCGTTTTATACAGAAATTCTTTTTTATTTCTATAATATTATCGCTTTCTTTATCGGTAAGGATTTTTTTTATTCTTTGAACTTCCTCGTCACCAGATTGTACAGTTTCAAGCCAATCAGAAGGTATTTGTAAAATATTAGGAACACAAATACTTTCTATATTATTTTTATCACCGCCTACTGGGTTACGACTTAAGGCGTCAGCATGACTAATAGCTGCTCCTGGTTTGTACAGAATATTACAGTCGTATTCTTGCATCAGACTCCACCAGCGGGCAACACGAGGAATCATGTCACGCTTTAAAAATGTAGACCGCAACGAATTGCAGTCAGTGACAATGTTAAATTTGATGCCTAACAAATAAGGTCTGAATTTACACAGCGAACTTATGACAGCTAATGTCTCTAGCTCATAAGACGAAAAGTGTTGCTCTTCTGGTGAGGTCTGTCTGCTATAAAATGCAACGGGTTTTAGTACATTATCATGCTTTTGAAGCAAAATACCACCAACGCCATGTTTGCTTGCGTCGGTATGTAATTCGGTTTCTAAAAGGGGGTCAAACAAACTCAAAACCGGTCGAGAAATAAGTCTGGTTTTGAGTTCTTCGAAAGCTTGATCTTGAGCTACACCCCAATCCCAAGAACTATCTTTCTTGAGCAATTTGGACATAGGACGTGCTAACACAGCAAAATTGTTAATAAAACGCCTAAAAAAACTAGCAAGACCAAGAAATTGCCTCACATTATGAACATTCTTAGGGGTAGGAAAATTTTAAACTGCGACGCTCTTTTGTTGTCCAGGCTTAACGCCCTCTACCGAAACTTCAAACCCAAGGAAATCAATAGTAGTCTGAAAAAATTTACATTTAGAAACTTTCAAAGTCAAACCAGCCTCTTGAATTTTTTTGAATACTTTCTCAAGTTTCTCCAAACCATCCTCTATAGAGTTTGAAGGGACTAGAATATCATCCATATATACAACGACCGAGTTAAAACGTAAGTTATCTAAAACTTTGTTAACTACTCTCTGAAATATAGCTGGAGCATTAGTAAGTCCGAAGGGCATTCTATTAAATTCATACTGCCCTTCGGGTGTAACAAAAGCAGTTTTTGATTTGGCTTGTTCTGTTAACTCGACCTGATAATACCCTGAGGCTAAATCAAGGGAAGTAAAATATTTAAACCCGGATAACCTCTCCAGTTGCTCCTCTATAATTGGTAAAGGATAGTGTTGTTTAGCGGTTTTTCGATTTAGTGCCCTATAATCGACGCACAAACGTTTGTCGCCTGTTTTTTTCTTGACAATTATAATCGGACTAGCAAATGGTGAAGAAGACTCCCTAATTATTCCACATTCCAATAATTCATCTATCATTTCTCTAACCTCAGCCTTTTCGCCATATGATAATCTGTATGGTCTATACACCACTGGCTCACCATCTGTTAACGAAATGTCCATTTTCTCCACGCTCGTACGACCTAACTCCCTTAGGGAACTAGCAAAAGAAGATCTGTATTTATTGATCAACATCAACAACTGTAGTTTCTGGGTTTCTCCTATGCTGCTATCTATGTTTAAATCAGACAAAGTAAAGGGAATGAAGTATCCCTTAGAAGAATCTATCCTACATACATTCGGTACTGTTAAATTCATGATTTGGACTTTTTCAGCTCTAGCAAATAATTCGTTCCTGGAAAAGGGTATGTTCTTGTCACTTAGGTTTCTTACAATCAAAGTACTTGTACCCTTTTGTAGTGTATATACACCCTCTTCTAAGAAGTATTCCCGCTTAGGCTTTAAACAAAAACACCCATGTACCAAAAATGACCCGTCAATTCTATTTGCCGAATAAACATCTAAACAATTTACGCCTGGTTTTAATTCTGCATTTTTCGCTACAAGAAGTTTTACACTAATAGCGCCTTCACATTTCAGATTCATAGATATTAACAATTCGTCACTAGTTTTTAAGATGCTAATATTAGGTAACTCTGTGAAATTCTGACCTAACAATATGGAATGATGAAGAAAATGGTCCGGTACAACATGTAATAAAATGTTAGCTTTCACTCCTTGAATCTCAATATCTGCCAAACAACTCCCTAGAGTCTGAACCTTAGCACCCCCAAAGCCACTCATGGTCAATCGTTCCCCTCCTAATGAACTTAACACAATCTTTGCGTCACTTTGCCTAATTAACGTAGTATCACTACCTAAATCTATGAACGCAGTTCTTTCAAAACCATTAATAAAAATCTTTTGGATATACTTTTCGTTACTTTTGGAACCATCGCATATTTTAAGAACAGTTTTGTTTCCTGCTTTTTCATGCTTCCTAAAACATTCATTTGAGTCATGTCCAATTAACGAGCAGTTGTCACATTTTTTTAGCGGTTTAGTACAATTATTAACTGTGTGACCCTCTTGTTTACAATTAAAACATTTGAGTGGGTACTTTTGACCGGAGGTAGTACTGGCTCGCTCACGCGTTCGAGTATTCTTGACAGTACTTTCATTTTGCCTAATTTTAACATTTCTTAGGTAAGATAATAATTTCTCTGGGATTTCGAATTGCGCGGCCTCTGCCCCTAACCTAATAGCCCTATCCTCTATTCCAAAAATAATACTCTCGACGGCCCTCTTTCCGAAAATTTCACATCTGTTGAGAAGTGCTGTTTTTTCATAGAAATAATTCTCCAAAGAGTCTTCAAACCTTGCCCTTTTTTTAAGCATGTCGAATAGCATTTGTCCGTAGTTTTCTTCTGACGGAAAAGCGGTTTTTAATTTTTCCTGCCACTGCGACCATGAGAAATTAACGGAATTAAGGCCTTCGTACCACCGTTTCGCGTTTCCCATTAATTTTGGTATTGAATTAACGGTTGTTTGTTTGTCTGACCAATTGTGTATTTTAGCAATTTCGTTAACTTTAGAAAGCCACGTATTTATATTCTGATTTTTAGCAGATGGATCAAAGTCTGGTATAACATTTACATAATTTACTTTACTAGTACTACTATTTTCGCATAATCTCTCTAATATACTAGAAAACTTTGAAAGTAACTCACAGGACGACTCTTCTTTTCGAGTGAAGTAGCTCCGCTTCTCAGGAGTGCGCAGAGTTCGACTGGGCCGCTCACCGTAGGCCACTCGCTGAGGCGAGTGTCGAATGCGCCGCCTGCTGCCATGCTCCCGCGATGGTAGCCGCGGAGAGCGCAGACTCCTTCCAAGCAGTGGACTGCGGCTGCGGCTTTCACGTGTACGTGACGCACGGGGACTTGCGGGTTGCGCCGTCGCACGGCCGAGTCTCGTTGCTCTGTCGACATTGTAATCCGGGCTGAGAATGCGACGCCTGCTGCCGCGTGCACCCGACGTGGAGCGGCGACTGCGTCGACCACTCGATCGGCGTAAAGTGCTGCGACTCCTCCGCTCATTAATCTCGACGCCGGATTGATCTGACGTCAAATCCATGTTACTGTTGAAATACGAAAACGAGTTACTGCTCAAATTTTTGTAGTTTATAAATTATAAGTGGTGTTTAACTTGACTATATTGTTTTGTATAATTGCATTAATGGTTAATAAAGAATAATCACAAACCTAAAAACATTTTATTCTACCTACTATAAATTCCTAAAAAATATAAATAAAAATCTCATATTCATTTGCTTTAGGTCTTAGGCTATTTTAAAACTAAAATTAACATATGAAATATTGTCAGTTTTATCATGCAGTGACCATATGCCACAGTAAAACATTGACTACAATTAAATATAATAACTCATTTTTTTTTTCAAATTGCAACCAGTTTATTTGCTTCTATAAAATTCAACTTTTAAAAGGTTAAATGTTTACACTCGTAATGAGAAAAGGAAACAAATGTGCAGGAACAAACAAAAACGAAAATGTGTCAACCTTCTAAAAATAATAAATACCTGCAATAATAATAACTTTTACGCTTTTAGGTAAATTGTCTAGTATGCTTTTTAATGATTTATTAACAAAACACTTTAAAAATAACAGCAAATTATTAATAAAACGAACGTACCTTCTCGATCCCACTTCTGAATTTATAAATAAATTCAAACACCAGATGCACTCAACTTATTTATTGATAATATTTTCGAGACACTGATACACTGAACACAACTTATATTTTCACTTAGGTTGCCAAAAACAGAATGATCTATTTTTACAACAATCGCCATTTTACAACATTTTCCCACTCCATCACCCCACCACTTGGTGGTGTGATATTGGCGCCAAAAATCAACCAATAGGAATCGTTTACAACAATCAAGCAAACTAGTCAATACTTAGTCTTTTTTTGATGGTATAATAGTTAAAATAAATACTTTTAATTTAATTTAAACATAAACATTTATCTAATAAGCTTACACTCGTAAGGTGTAAAGGGTGTTTTTAGCGACTGATTTCACACACCTGGGCCGATGATGTATCGGTGGGGGCGGAGCGTGTATCCGCGCACCACGATAGAAAAATGTGGCAATTCCTTACAAGGAAACTGGAAACAATTTTCGAGTAAAAGAGTTTTCTAACTGTTAACCTTTTTTCAGCAATGAAAAAGGAAACTGAATTTTCCAGTCTACTGTTGCTGTTGTGATACAATATTCAAAGTTATTCCCTTTGCCTCGTGTGGTTGTCTATGGACCCATATTTTTCAATCTGGATAAAATGATTTATAACTTTCTGCCTTTGTGCAACGTGATGAGAAAAAAGTGAACATAAATTTTTGCTTGTCAATAGACGAATAAGGCCTTGTATGGATTTTAAGCGTGTTTGTTTTTTTGTTTTTGTATTTAGACTTAAGATTGCACTATTTTATAGAATAAAATATTATGTTAGTATCTAAAATTCATTACTTAAACTTATTAAACTTCACGAATAATAAATATTTTAAAGGCATTTTTAAAGGTTTATAGTACAGAAAAACGTCATACTCTCTCATTTTATTTATTTTTAACAGCCTCCATGGTCAAGTGGCTTGTATGCCGGTTCGTCGTCATCTCGAGAGGGTCTGGGTTCTATTCCTAGTGAGGGCAATGTTTGTGTGATGAAAACAGGCATTTTTTCTCTAGTTTAAATTAAAAAGGCAGCCGGTAGCCGAGTTAGGACGGACGGGGCACTCGTTCGAGAGGTGCCAGTCGCGGGAATCACGGGTTCAATCTCACCGCCTATACCACGGAGTTTGAATAAAACTTAGACACAGTTCATTGTAATATTTATAATATAGCTGGCATCACCCGGTGCATGGGAACAGGCTCGCCATAACTGGATGTTAATACCTCTGCCTACCCCTTCGGGGAAAGAGGCGTTATGATGTGGTATAATGTTATAATGTTTCCGTCATTAGTATACATAAAACAAACGGCATAACCTATGTAATTTGGGTTGGGTGATAAGCGTAAATGTTGAAGATATTTATCACGTAATACGACTTTACGTTACGAACATACACGTATTTCTATGCGTACACAAAACTATGTTTCCTTATTTCTATAACAACATTATCTCCGCAGTAGTTCTGCCGATCAATCATACCGGGCCTCATTATTAGTTCCTTGAACTTCTGTCCTGTGTGTAACTTTTATAATAGTATTACATCCCGTAACTTTTCACGTCAGTCACGGTTCGCGTACGAGGCGTAACATTATTTATTTTTCGTGAAGATCTATGCGTTTGGGAAACTTTTTAAATGCTTACAATTTAATCACTACGTCTACTTTGATTCTGGTTTTACTCGTGATTTTTGATATATTAAGTCCTTACCTATGAAATTGGTGTTTTGTATGGAGATTTTGGGGATGTCTGCATTTTCCATACTAAATTTTTTTCAGTTTTCTCCACAACGACAAATCAAATATTTGGCATGTATCATTAGACAAGCTTTAGCAATATGTGTGTGAACACGCTTGATAAAAATTATTCATCGTTTTTATGTTAATGCAAATCAAATGATGAATTCGGGAGGCAGTTAAAAATAATTGTCTTTGTGTCTAATTTTAACACAATTAAACTTACAAAAAATTATCAAATTAAATAATACGAGCTCAATTATATGGTCTATTTTTAGAAGAGGCAATTATTTTATAAGAATGTTCTGAAACTTAATTGTTACGGACCAATTGCTAAGACAGAATAAAAACACCAATTTCATAGGTAAGGACCCAATATATAATTTGCTCATTTCCAATATCATTGTTATTAGCATACTCGTTCTATTAATATGCTCATGTCTTCTTGCTTTAAACAAACTTGACAAGTAAGACGACACTGGCACGATGCTATTGGTGGGTATCAAACAGTTAAAATATACCTATTGGATACACGGTCTCACGTGCACCTCACCGCACGGAGCGATTCATCAGAATGTATATCTTGTTTTGTAATATTGGGTCCTTACCTATGAAATTGGTGTTTTTTTTCTTTCTTAGTATTTTGTCTGTAACTATTAAGATTCAGAGTATTCCTAAAAAATAATCACCTCGTCTAAAAATAGACTATATTTTTGAGCTCTTTTGATTTGTTTTGATAATTTGTTGTAAGTTTAATTGTGTTAAAATTGGACACGGAGACAACTCTTTTTAAGTGCCTCCCGAATACATCATTTTATTTGCATTCACTTAAAAACGATAAATAATTTTTATGAAGTGTGATATTACACATATTACTAAATCTTGTCTAATGATACATGCCAAATATTATTATCTTTGGATTTGTCGTTGTGAAGAAAACTTAAAAAAATTTAGTATGGAAAATGCAGAATTCCCCAAAATCTCCATACAAAACACCAATTTCATAGGTAAGGACCTAATATAAATATTTATTTAAAATACAGGTAAGCTCTTGGCCTTCATCTCACCTGATAGTAAGTGACGATAAGGCCGAAGGTGGAAGCGAGCTTCACCTGTAATCCTCAACAACTGAACTGGACTGGCTGGAACTGGAACTGGAACTGGCTATCATTTATAACAGCTGTATTATTATAATTGGTAACTGGTTTTTAGGTACGGGATTTTTATTGGAATTGATTTTGATACGACAACAAAAGGTGTTAATTTGATGTCCCGAAAAAGCTCTTTGTATACGATGTCTTCTTACTACAATCTGTATAACTTTATTGTACCAGAAAAAATACAAATGCAAGCTTATAAAAACATAAAAACGGATCTTATACTGTAAAGTTGTTATAAGTTATAATAAAACAATAATAACAAATTTGACATAAGTGGTGTACTTGAAAATCTTGCAAAAAAAATCAAAGAATCTAGTTTTTCATTGAAATAGCACCCAAAAAGTTTTTAGTGTCTGTTATCTAGAGTGTAATATTCTCTTTCATTAATTTTCATGGCTATTCAAGTCCTGATCTTCTGAACTACTTGTTACTGTGGCCAAGATCCAGATATTTCCCTTTTTATATAAAGGGTACGGGGTTGAAATAATACAAATATTGTTTTTTTTCTAAATTGGTTGAATTATTTTGTGTTTGCCATTATGTTGATTACATCTATAGACGTCACGTTATTTATCGTCTTTATCCCGACAGCCTCATATAATCTACGGCTGTCCTCTTCCTTCCATTCAAGCATTTAAAATCTTTCATTAATGTAGTTAATCATTCACGCGCAGTGATTTTTAATTGTTAAACTTAGTATCGTATTGTTAAGAACATAATAATGTAAATGGACGATTAAATTAGATACAGTTGTTGATTTGCAAAGCCTAGGTTGTCTAGAAACATATTTCATTTCAATATTTAGAGAGAATTCTAAATGATCAAACAGTTAAATTAAAGTTTTGATTAATTAAATTAAAATAGTTTTCAATACAACTCAAAGAGAAAATTCAAATAAGAATTTATGCAGTAATTTTTAAGTATCTCGTAATAAATTCTGAGTGATCTATGTTTAATCATTTAAATCTTCATTGAAATAAGAAGTGCTGGACTATGCAAGGATTGTGAATTTTTAGGGTTACGAATTTTAACATTTTAATTCTCGATGCTACGACGGCGACGTAGATCAACTACATCGTAGAGTGCTACAATTATTCGTAGCAGACTTAAATTGTATTGTTCCACATTGGACTGCAATCAGCCGAACTTTTACTGTCTTACATTACTCTAAAGTGGTTAATTTTTATCTGCTGTAATGACGTACTCGTATTAGCTTATAAATACAACATTAAAATTACAACCTGGACTGAAAAGACTGATGAGTAATTTAAATTTAAATTAGACTGCTAAAAATAGTATGACTAAGAATGTGTTCACTGACACTTTTTCTTATTGTCTCTATTAAGGGGATGATACTTTGTTCTTGTGTTCTTATTGAGTGTTCACACTTGACTTTTTATCACTAATTCATTACACTAACTCAAAAGGCTTTTTCCTGTGTTGTCGAGGAGCTGGATGGCCTCGACATTTCCGGGGTGGTGAAGCCGTCGTTGATGGGCTTCGGCGTATTTTTTATCAATGTACTTAACGAAGTCTACATTGAGGGCCCGATGTAGATCGTCGTTCTGACGTACCAAGGTGCATCTACAACACCCCTTAATACTTTTATTTTGAAGCGCTGGGTGATCTGCAGGTTGCTTTGTTTGGTTTGACAGCTGGATACCATATGACCACACTGGCGGTAGCCTTGCTTGTACAGTATCATTTTATTGTGAATTGACAACCAAGAATATCTCCCACGAAGCCAATACATACACTTATAGCGAATTTTTAGTTCATCCCGTTTTATCATGACACGAGAGGCAAGACAAGAAGAAGAGTTGGCAAGAGTTTTATTTAATTCACTTATTTTAATAGTTCATGTTGTTTTAACACCTCTTATTTGCTGTTTGTACCTAGTTTACAAAAAAAATAGTGGATTTTTTTATATTTGTTACTTTTTACGTTATTTGTGCACCCATAAAATCTCTTCCAAGCTCTCCATCGACAGGTTGTCTGGAAGACATCGCTGCCTAGCGATAAGACCGCCGATTGTTACATCTAGTCTTAAGTTATCTATTGTAATTTTTTTTAAATGAAGTTAACAATAAGAGTTATCTGTGTATCTATGAGCTTTTCAGCGATGCGTTGCGTCTAGTGTTATGCCAAGGTAAAAGTGGTCCATGACAATGTCTATTTAATTAAGTACGATATATAAGTTTTCAATGTCTTTATTGAGATCGAAATGTGTAGGTTGGTTGAAGTGGGCAGGATGAGGAAGGGCGGATTGAGATCAGTGCCGAGGTTAAGGGGAGAATAATTGTGTCCAGTTCGATAATACTTTTACTATTAAGTGTAATATATATTATAGCATCTCTGTATCTACACATGGTCTGCAATAAAGATTTGTAATTGTTAATGGAGCAAAAATCTGTGGCGTCATGGGAGTACTCTTTAGCTTTCGATTTAAAACAAAGCTACCTTCGCCATGGTCAGGTCGTGGATGGGTGACCAAAACTTTGTGTTTTCGAGCTCCTCCGTGCACGTTAAGCCGTTTGTCTCGGTCGCTATTGCGACTGTTTCTACCCACCAACCCGCATTGGGCCAGCGTGGTGGTGTAATGGCGCATACTTCTCATGTGTTTGGGTGATGAATTTTCAGACATCTGTTCTCCAGTCTTGGATGTTCATTATATAATATAATAGGTTGGGGAAAAAGTTTCTTCGCATTTTTTAAGAAAATTCAAAACATTTTTTAATATAGTTTATTTACATTTAACTAAAGTATGTAGGTACCATTTTGTTCGATAACTTTTTGCCATCTTGTAGGTAGGGACATGATCCCATTGCTATAGAAATTTTGGGACTTCTGGTCAAAATACCCGCGACAAGTGGTTTTGGCAGTCCTCTCGTGATGTTAACCTGACACTTACTAAAGAATTCTGAAGAGACCGAAACAGGTGGAAATCTGAAGGTGCAAGGTCAGGACTATACGGCGGATGCATTAACACCTCCCAGCCAAACTCTCTTAATTTTTGCTGAGTGGCTAAAGATGTGTGAGGTCTAGCGTAATCATGATGAAAAACCACACCCCTTCTGTTGATTAATTCCGGCCGCTTTCTCTCAACTTCTTGCTTTAATCTCATCAGTTGTTCGCAGTAGAGTTCAGAATCGATGGTCCTGCCTGGTGGTAACAGCTCATAATGAATAATGCCCTTCCAATCCCACCACACACACAGCATCACCTTGTTGCGAGTTAACCCGGGTTTCGCCACAGTCTGTGAAGCCTGACCGGCCTTTGACCACGACCTTTTTCGCACGTTCTTGTCGTACGTGATCCACTTTTCATCACCAGTTATCAGCTTCTTCAAAAATGGTTCGGTTTCATTACGTCGTAATAAAGAATCACAAATGAGTACACGGTTCATTAGGTTTCTTTCAGTGAGCTCGTGAGGTACCCAAATGTCGAGCTTTTTTGTGTACCCAGTTTTTTTCAAATGCGCCAAAACTGTTTTGTGGTCAATTCCCAGTTCTTCAGCTACGTCGTAACTACTGACATGCCGATCTTGCTCCACTTTTTCAAAAATGGCATCCATTTTATCTGTAATAGGGCGACCAGAGCGACGTGCATCTTTGACATCAAAATTTCCGGATTGAAAACGCTTAAACCAAATTTGTGCTACTCTCACAGACACTGCACTAGGTCCATAAACATCGCAAATATTTTTCGCGGCTTGCGTTGCATTTTTACCTTTTTTGTAGTAAAATTTTAAAATGTATCGAATTTCTTCATTAGATTCACTCATCTTGGCGGTACGAAAAACAAATGAAAATCACACATTTTCCTAATTTGAATTTGGAATTATGTTCTTTAAAATTTAACCTTTCAATGATACCAAAACCAGCCAGATACAAATAGTATAGCCAAAGAGATTTTATTACAAGTTTATACATACTATAATGCGAAAAGACTTTTTCCCCAACCTAATATGTATATTCTCAATAATTAAATTTAATTATTTATTAAATATATTAGTCCGTCATCAAGTATCCGTAACACAAGCGATAATTAGTGGTTTGAAATGGGACTAGTTGATAGGTGTGAATGTCTGAGGATAATTTATATTTATTTATTTGTTTTCAACAGGCTGTCTAATGTTTTGGTGCAAAAGAATTTTAATGAAGAGCTCGGTTAGGAAGTGGTTTTTTCCCATTGATTTTAATATTGAAGCAGTGCAGTTTGGACCTTGGTTGTTTGTCAGTATAGGGCGATCTGTGGCCAGTATTGGGACAATGTATGGACTGATGACGAAAACCATAATAATAACACAATATTGCGCATATCATATAAGTTTTACCTCACAGAAAACCCAACTCGATAGTGATTATAAAACTAGCACTTTAGACACTAAGCTAAAATTCAAACCGTCTCAACCAAGTCCACGGAGATTTAATTAAAAAATGTAAATTCCCGATGCACGCCCGCTTTAGTCAGTCAAAAAAGTTAATTGTACTAATAAAGGCAAGCGACACTGCACGATAGTACGATCCTCGCGCAATAAAACAGTTTCTCTTAACAAAATCGGTGCGCGTACCGCTGAATGAGATTAGCTCGCCAGCGTGCCCTAGTGTCCCTACAGTGGAACTATTAGGCAGTACGTCCGTACTACACTAGAATTTTGCAAGGAATAAATACTGGATTGCCTAAACGAGTTACAAAAAGAAAAAGGTTTATGTTTTGACGTTCGATGTCGAAAAGAATTTTGCTTTCGCCATGGTCAGGCCAGAGATGAGTGACCAATACTTTGTGATCTCAGTTCCTATGAAGGCATGTTAAGCCGTTGTTGGTCCCGGTCGCTATTGTGACCGTTTCTACCAACCATTATGCATTGGGCCAGCGTTGTGGTGTTACGGCTCATACTCCTCATATGTTTTTTTTCATGTTTTGTGTATTTAGTATGTTGCCAACGAAGGGAAAACAAGATTGTTTGCACTGGGACACGACTAGATATGGAGTTAATCTATGGGGAGTGATAGAATATTCAATGATACGACAACTGAATAAAAATGAGAAATATATATTATTATGACCAACCAAATCAATAATTTCTGGTATTCGGATCTATCAATTGGTCTGTGTTGTGATGTTGTGATGTGCCCCCATGTCCCCCATTAGGGGGGAGAAACCATGACTGGTGGACTTAAGTAACTTGTAGAGATTCAACCGCAGCGTGCGTTAATAGAAAAAAAAAAAAAAAAAAAACAAAATTTAAAAGCGTTTATTCAGTTCAGATGCGTCTTAGCGCATGCTTATGAATGTCATAAACATTTTACAAATTTTCGTGAAAGAGAAAAACTACGCCATCCGTTCACAAAAACTACCAGGAGGCCTTGTTCTGAGAAGAACGGGCAAGAAACTCAGTAAGTTTCAACCCTCCCTTTACATTAGCATCATTTAAAAAATTTCATAAACTACAACGTCATTGAAGTTTAAAAATATAAAGATAGGTAGGAACTTATTTTAAGTAATATTCTGCAGCTTATCACATTTTCCATTAAAAACATGTGGAGATAGTCTAAAGTATATCTATAAAAGTAGTATCTACATAAGATAAATACTATATTAGCAGTCATAGCAATAACAGAGAGGTTGATGTAGGCATGGGTTAGGTGCCCCGCATGGAGGTCGTCTGCTTTGCAGACGACACCCTCGTTGCAGCGAGAGCGAAGGAGTGGGAGGAGGCGGCGTATTTCGCGTCGGTCGGCGCCACTATGGTCGTCCGACGCATACGTCTCCTGGGACTGGACGTGGCCCTCGACAAGACGAGGGCCATGGTTTTCCACGCCCCACGGCGCAGAATCCCACCGGGGCTTCGTGTCCGAGTGGAGGGGGTCCGGATTCCCGTCGAGGTACACATTAAGTATCTCGGCCTGATTCTGGATCCCCGGTGGAGTTTTGAGGAGCACTTTAAGCTCCTCGCTCCTCGGCTGTGTGCAACGGCAGCCGCGCTCGGACGGGTCCTCCCCAACCTCGGGGGACCCAGCTCTGCGTGCCGTAGGCTGTACCACGGGGTGGTGCGGTCTATGGCACTATACGGAGCCCCGGTGTGGGCGGAGTGCCTCTCCCCCCGTACGGTGGCCCTCTTGCGGAGGCCGCAGAGGGTCATTGTGACTCGGGCCGTGCGAGCATATCGCACGGTCAGCCACGGGGCAGCCTGCGTGCTAGCGGGCACGTCCCCGTGGGATGTTGATGCTCACGTGTTGGCACGGGTGCATCAACACCGAGTCGCAGCGAGGGAACGGGGGGAACGGCCCATCCTCGAAGAGGTGAGGAGGGTCCGTACCCTAGCTCAGAGGGAGGCTCTGAGCCAATGGGCTGAGGCACTCGCCTCCCCAGCAGCCGGCCACTGGACGATCGACGCGATCCGTCCAGTGTTGGAGGAGTGGGTTGGGCGCCGGCACGGTAGCCTCACCTACCGCTTGGTGCAGATTTTGACCGGACATGGGTGCTTCGGTCACTTTCTGCACCGCGTCGCGCGGAGGGAGGAGTCGCCGCGGTGTCACCATTGCGACTCCCCCGATGATACGGCCGAGCACACCCTAGTGGAATGCCCGGCCTGGCGACGAGAGCGCCGCGAACTTTGCGCGGTGCTCGGCGGGGGATACCTCTCGCTGCCAACCCTGGTCACAGCCATGGTGGGCAGCAAGAGGGTATGGGAGGCTGCCGCCTCCTTCTGCGAGAACGTGCTCTTGCAGAAGGAGGCAGCGGAGAGGGAGCGGGAGGAGGATGCTCTAGCCGCTCCCCTCCGGCGTAGACGGGTGGGCAGGAGAAGGCGGGCACCATAAGTGCCTCTTTCTTCCTGCCCCGCGAGCGGCCGCGTGCGTTGGATGGCTTCCACGCACGCATTCCACCGGCTGCCACGTCTGGGGATCTCCCGAATATACCCGGGAATCCCCCATTGGCGCAAACCCCGACCTAGTGCCTGACTAGGTCTGGAAGCCTGGGAACGGCTCGGAGAATTGCTTTGGCAGACCCCGGGTCGCCCCCACGGAAGGGCAAGGAGGTATATCGGGGAGTTTTAGTGGGTATTCTCGGCCGACGCCGAGCGAGTCCCACACACGCCTTCCGCCTCGCCAGCGGTTGGTAGGTCCGTAAATGGATTTTGTCCTCGAAAAAAAAAAAAAAAAAAAAAGGCATGGGTTAGGTGACGACATTTCAAAAATTAATTTATTTAAAGGTGTATATTTTATTATTGTAAATAAAACTAGATGAAAAATTGAGAGACGGGTATGTTTAGATTTTTAAAAATATCGACTTTTTTAATTAGCTTTTTAAGCTTAAAGATCAGCTCATTCCAAAATGTCGTAAGCGCCAAATACGGAGGAAAAGTGTTTTGCTTTTGCATATATTTAAAAAATAGTTACTGACGTTGACTATATTGATTAGAACTTTGTTTGAAACTTATCAATTTACTCGAGCATTTTAGTTCATTTTACTTTGATATTTTTGTTACACCATGACAGTGAGCGCAGGATTTCAATCCGCTGATTTCAATCAAATTTTTTGACATGGCCACAGATTAAATAGAAATAATAAGGCCATGACATTAACTTTTTTTCCTATTTCGAATTCGGCAAAGGGGTATCATTATTCCTCCGTATGTATGACGTCACGCGTACGATTTTAGTTTTTTCAGTTTTTCTCGAAAACTATACAACAAAAAAAAATATTTCAAAATATAGAAATGGATTTTTTTTTTATTTTAAGGTGTATTACAAAATGAAATTTTGTCAATTGGTCTCAGTACCAGCTTACGCGCTTTCGTTATCTGTACAATCCTTAAACCAGATTGTGAGCATGTAAACCGGTATAGTTTAAGCTGTTGGCTGTGTAAGCCCCTGCGTTTTTCACGACACTTTCTGCCGCGCACATCCAAGCTGTAGAATCGGTTGTTGCCAGCAGTATTTCCGAGCCGAGACGATCTTCAGTCGTTCAAGAAAAGAGCGTACTTGTTCCTAAAAGTGCGGCAACACATTTGCCTTCGCTTAGGTGCAGCAGATGCCTCTGGGCGACGGTGATCACATTAGGTAACCGTCCGTCTGCCCGTTTGCCTCCATATATAAAAAAAAAATACTCGACCACGGAGGTCGTTAAAAGAGGAATGATTTGTTTCCTAATTAATCGTTGTCATATTATTTTTTTCATGATGTACGGTCTAATTACCGCACATGACCCGCGCCAGCATATTCCATATAATAAATTATCATCAAGTTATTGTATTCAGTTCACATTATATCATGTTAGTGTGTACTCGTTAATATCAAGAAAATAAACAAGTTTAAGTTCTAAGAGTTGTCCCTTACATCAGCCTCATCATCAATAGATAGTGCAGATCTACCAAGAGACTGTACATCTTTATGGTCCTTCGAGCCGGATTTGAAGCAGCGACCTATGGACTATGGACCTAATTAAAAAATATAGACGACTTCTTTGCCTATTAAGTGTAGTATTTTCTTTAGAAACGGAACTGGCTGGCTGTACGGTTCAAATTTCATATCCAACATACGTGTAGAATAAAAAAAACAAGAAGAATTTGTTTAATTCTCCCGTGTCCTACTGCACTGCCGTGCACTGCAGTGGCCGGGTCTCGCCGGACATCAAATTAAATCAAGCGGGCGTTCTCTGGGAATATTCTTTCGCTAACGAACCGCCGCGCCGGAGCGAACGCCTTCGGTGCCTCGGCTTGTGAACGGCCACACAACTATCACTGAGATCATATGGTTGGTGGAATTACATTTAGCAATCTAATTAATAATAAATAAATAAATATCCTCAGACATTCACACCTATCAACTATTCCCATTTTAAGCAACTAAATGCTGCTTGTGTTACGGATACTAGATGACGGACAAATTTATTTAATAGATAAATACATATAATTATTCAGAATATACATTATATAACACATATATAATAAACATCCAAGACTGGAGAACAAATGTCTGAAAATTCATCACCCACTTGCCTCCACTGGGGATCGAACCCAGGACCTCTCGAGAGAGCGACGCATTGAGACCGGCTTACACACCACTCGACCATGGAGGTCGTCAAAATGTTTTCAAAGACTTTCTTAACAAGTCGTAGACAAGTTGAGATATACTTTTATATTTTAGCACCTCTGCCTACCCCTTCGGGGAAAATAGGCGTGATGATATGTTTTGTTACGTGTTGTTATATATTTTTTTGTGGTACTGTTGTACGGTACGTGTGGTACTTAAGCCGACTAATGGACTTAGAACAGAACCATCCAACAGCTTACAGCGGCGACGGGCTCACCATTTGTCACGCTGAGTGCAGTCCCTGCTTGGTGAAGCGCGGACTATGGCAGTGGACTGCTTTTGCGGAGCTTAGGCAAAAGCCTAGTCTCTGACTAATTCGATAATAGTCGTGATTATATGTAAGTATGTATGTTTTTACTAAAGTTGGTTTTCATGCTCTACAACGCTACAATACACATCTCATCTTCTTCCTTTTCCTTCTCTCTACTATCACTTACCACCACCATTTAAAGTTACAATTTATTTCACTTTCATGCATTACTGATTAGGCCCTTTATCTATGACCAGTAAAATATATAATAATATACCAGAATATATAAAAAATGAAAGTAATGATAAGAAGAGTATAAGGCTATTAAAAGAACTATTAATTAGAAAATGTCATTACACTTTAAATGATTACATGAATATTATTTAAATAAATATAGATAAACCAAACAATTAAATACAAATACATACATTTAATATTAAATATAAATTGTTAATGATTAATTAAATTACAAAGTATCACAGTGTGAACCCCTCCATTGTTGGTTTATGGTGATCCAAATTATATTTTGTAAGACCTTGTACAATCTATGAAATGCAATAAATGATTGAGTATTAGTATGAGTATGGCGTTATGACGGAACCATGCGTATCTGAATGTTGGCATTCCCACACTGATTAGCCTGTATGCCTATATATATATAAAGAAACATATTATTACTTATAATATATGTTTATTTTATAAACTACTTAACAACTATGATATTACAATAAGTATATTGTTTATACTGCATTATTTTTTTAATTATTTTTTCTTTATCTATCTATTTTTGCACGTAGTTCATTATAAAAAAATATGTTTGCCTCGTCTCATCCATCCTCTTAACACACACTCATTTACTAAGTTATACCACATTCAATTTCTTACTCACTTACGCACACATTACAAACAGGTCCGCATTGAACAATACTACATTGCTTTTTGTCAACGTTATTATCTTTCGTGTCGTATCCTATTAATTGCGTTCATCCCGTTCTGTTTGACCCATATTCCGCTGATCCCATGTCTTTTGTGCATTTATCCATCATTTTATAAAATTCATTTATTCATATTCTCTTAGTAAATAAATAAATAAATATCCTCAGACATTCACACCTATCAACTAGTCCCATTTTAAGCAACTAAATGCTTCATGTGGTACGGATACTAGATGACGGACAAATTATATTTAATTGAAAAATACACATAATTATTCAGAATATAATAATATTATACATATATAATGAACATCCAAGACTGGAGAACAATAATGTCTGAAAATTCATCATCCAAACACTTGCCTCCACTGGAGATCGAACCCAGGACCTCTCGAGATGGTGACGCCTTGAGACCGGCGTGCAGACCACTCGACCACGGAGGTCGTCAAGTTAGTGAGCCGTGTGGTAGCGGCTCATTAAAAGAATACTACTAACCCATCTCATCCCTTGGGTGTCGTAAAAGGCGACTAATAGACTTAGAACTCCACAACATTCAACAGCTTATAGCGGCGACGGGCTAACCACCTGTCACGCTGAGTGCAGTCACTGCTTTGTGAAGCGCGGACTATGGCAATGGACTGCTTTTGCGCTGCTTTTGCCTAGTCTCTGACTAACCCTTAGGGGATAGTCGTGATTATATGTATGTATGTAATAAGTCTTTAATGATGATAGGAGTAACAACAAGAAAAGTAAAGACAGATTGGAACGCAGGAGTTGAAGAGTTACAATAGAAAACTCTTTTTGTGTAAACTACAAAGGTGATTGGTATTTAGCTGCCCAAGATTCGCAAGCAGACATCTAGAGCATGGAACTCACCACCGCAAACGTAGTCCCTCCATCCTCTTATCGTGGATCGTGGGATCCTTTATAAAAGGCTTGAAAGGTACCTTTTGCTTCAGTGTGGTGGCGGTGCTAAGGCATGCTGTTTTTGATAGCTCTATTTTCTCTTAGAGACTCATCTACTATTTATCTGGCGGTAAGCCAGTGGACTCAGCCCACCACTAGACGAGGTTGAATTTCTGTTGATGGAGAGCTAATGTAATATAATCTGTTTACACGTAATCTGAGAAACTTCGTTGGCTTTTTTGGAGAATGAAAAATGTGCCACTAAGTAATTACTCCATAATGAACCTTGAGGAACTCGGTGGCGTCGTGGTTAGTACGCTTTGGCTTTCGATTGAAAACAAAGCTACCTTAGCCATGGTCAGGCCATGGATGGGTGACTAAAACTTTGTGATTTCGAGCTCCACCGTGCTTCGGAAGGCACGTTAAGCTGTAGGTCCCGGTCGCTATTGCGACTGTTTCTACCCACCAACCCGCATTGAGCCAGCCTGGTGCTGTTACGGCCCATACCCTTCATGTGTTTCTTCATGAGGAAGGCCTGTGCCCAGCAGTGGGACGTATATAGGCTGAGGACAATATGCACCTTTTGTCATATTTTCAATCGGAAGGAGCTCAGATCGGTTCTGCTTACCATAACATTTCTCAAAACTCGGTCGAACAATATAGACCGTTGGGCCGCACCCGCTTGACACACATTGCTTCCATGAAAATTACAAAATAAAAACCCTCTGCTGCTCCAGTAAAATGCTATAAATCAGAAAGTTGCTCGCGTGCTGCCGGTGAAGTTGCGAACTAATCAGTCATTACAATGGCGTGCGTTGTTTGGTGATCATAAGATGGGTTGTTGTAATGCGTAATTTCTTTGGTTTGAGGCGCGTGTGCATTGATTTGTAAATGTGAACGTTCAAAAATGTTCTTCTCAAATTATGTGTGTCGGCTCTCGGGAACGGTAGTCGCGCAAAAGATCGCTGATAAAATACCAGTAAGTTTAAATAAAGCGTAATCGTCCAACTTGTTATGCATGTCGCATGTTTTGTTTTGTCTGTTGCGAGCCTTTTTTGCGCAGAGCCCATGTGGTAGACTCGCATAAGGCAAAACATGGATGGTTACAACCTCTGCCTACACTTTTCGGATATAGGTGTGCTTCTGAAATACTATCACCCAGATATTTTTCCTGACACAAATCTAAAACAGGGGCCTCAATGGCGGAGGTAGTACTGTATAATTATCAAAATTTTCATTTGAAATTCTTAGATTGATTGAGTAAATAAAAAAGAAAGAATTTCAAATGAAAATTTACAAATAAGTTTCATGTTACAAATATAAAATTTCTCCGCCTTTTTGAGAGAGCAAATTCTCCGTCGAAACCCTTGCAACTGCACTGCTTCTATAAACTTCTGATAACTTTGCTGCTTTGAACGTGACTTGTCAAAGTTGCAAGTGGCGTTTTGACGCAGGTTGAATTGACTGGGGCCAAGTTGGTGTTGCCGTGACAACACTGCAGCTTATGTAGCTGGGAAAGCGCGAATATTATGTTTATTGCGGGTTTGATTGTTGATAAAAGGTAATTTTGCTTATTGTACAGGTTTAAGACCAAATTCTTTTTCTTTAGCGTCTTGCACAACGTAATTCCAAGTCGAAGTACTTTTTTTTTTATTGCACATGTTTTAACAGTGGTGTTACCGATGTAATGTAGATACACACAAACATGAGGAATGAGGAAGGCTTGGAATGGCATGTCTAAGGAATGTGATGAGACTTGATGAAGCAAAAGAAATATGCAAGCTCTGGGAAAAGGCGTGACCTTGTACACACATACATGACCAAAGGCACAACATATTATTATTATATATACCTATAATCACGACGATTATCTCCTAAGGGTTAGCCAGAGACTAGGCAAAAACACCGCAAAAGTCCGCGCTTCACCGAACAGTGCACTCAGCGTGACAGGTGGTGAGCCCGTCACCGCTATAAGCTATTAAATGGTTGTGCAGTTCTAGGTCCATTAGTCGCCTTTTACGACACCCCAAGGTAAGATACGCGTTTGTAGTATTCTTTTAAAGAGCCGCTTATATTAAAAGATAATACAAACGATAAAGATTCAAACCACATTCGATGAAAATAAATGTTTTTATAAGGGTCAACTGAAAACAGAAGTTGGGCACAAAACCAGCTGACAAACAACCACAAATTGAAATTTTACGTTTTGTTTTTACAGTATCATTAATTATTACTGCGCTCGTGCGGTGTTCATAACATTACACGAGTAATTGTATAATGTAATCACTAACAATCATCAATACTGGGACTGGAACTTGTAGCACAATTATTAATTAAATATTTAATGAACAAAATCAGAAACGTATGCAAATGTAATAACAAGGTCTTTATTTGGTTACACAAACAGTCATTGATCCTATTAGAAATATTTAGATAGAATTTAGAGATTTGTCGTATGATGTCGTATGGCTTGTTTTTGTAAATAGCATGTTTTTTTGATGGATTAAAAGAAATTAAGAAAATAATGTAAAAACATATTTAATACTGACAATAATTATATAAATTGCTATTTAAAAAAAAAGAAAAAAAACGTGGCTCATTCTTGCCGGATTCCTCTCATGAAAAGCCTTACTCACGGAGTATGGCCACTTGTATCGATTACAACCACAGTCTAAGCGCTGTGGTTGTACTTCCTACAAGCGCTCGCGGCAATCTAATTATTATCATATAGATATCAGGAGTGACCTCGTCATAATAACATTTTTTTTATATATAAACGGGGCAAACGGGCAGACGGCTCACCTGATGGTAAGTCATTACCGCCGGAAGAGTTGCTGACCATTAAGGAGGGAATACGCTCCCTTATAAAACTTTGATCTGTAAATACTTCTGGTGACAGTTAATTCCATAGCTTGGATGTTCGCGGCAAAAAATGACGTGAAAAACGAAGGGTCGTGCACAGCCAACCATCCAAACCATGGGGATGAATGACGTCGCGAAGCCCGGAGACGGAAGGCAGCGGCCGGTATGAGTTGGAACAGTTCCTCTGAACACTCTCCGTAGTAGAAACGGTAGAACATGCAGAGCGATTCTTTATCTCTACACAGGGCCAAGCTTAACATTCATAACATAACACTCTTCAAAAGTGATAATTGTACGGAATTAAATAAAAGAACTAATAACGTTACCCAAAAAAATGGCAAAAGTTTATCGGACCACCTTCAATGATTAAAATAATTTATACTTTTCTTTATTTGGAATGAGGAGACATAGTAGTGATGAAACTATCATGTTGTACAAGAACACTTCATACCAACGAGTTCAGCTTAATATCACGGCGGTTCAGCTTAAAATCGCTCTTTTTCGTGAGGTCAAATTGACTAAGGTCACACTAACTTACAAAGTCAAACTCATTAGTTATTTTAGTGTGGTTTTAAACTAATGTTCAATGAAATTTGTACAGCGGTAATTTGATATTCCACTTTGCAAACTACAGACTTAATAGTAACGAACGTGTTGTATTAAATTAATTAGATAATCTTGAAGTAAAGACGCTATATACTAATGCGCCTAGTAAGTTTTCGAAATAAACTATACTGGGTTATTTCTAACAAATCAATAATAGGTATAGTACGCGCGGTTGGCCGCGCCTTGGGTATGTGAGGGGTGGGACGCTTCTCTCTACTCAGTTCAGCGCCGTACTTCGCGACTGCAACACGCATTGAAAGTTCGTGCTACTTTAAACAAAACTCACATGAGATTGCAATAGCGAGATGAGTTGCCACCCAAGGCGCGGCCAATGAGTTCCGCGCGTACTGTAGATAACATCATAAATAACAAAGTTCTACGACTTTTTATAATTTGACACATTTACTCTCCACAAAATTAAATGTTAATTTCTAAATGTACTTAGCTTTGTACGCATCGCGCGCGCGAGCCTCGCGCGTGTTTCTTTTCGTATGGACGGAACATAGACTTACTAATAACACGACAGTATATTATAAGCTGCTATAATCATTTTTATTTCAAGTATTGAGTTATGGTAATTATCTTAAAAGAAAATTAAATGTTATTTATGAAGTTAGATATGTTAGCTACCCTGTATGCGCAATCGCGGTACTAGCGCATCTATCAGTAACTAAAACTACAGAGATCGGGAGTAAACTTTTGGGGATAAACCGTCTGTCGTTGTCATATAGTTAGCAATTAAAACTCATAATATAAGCGCAACGGTAGCGACAGGAGAGAGTGGAAGAAGAAGGAATGTTGCGCCGGCCCCAAAGAAAATAAAACAGGGCAGGATTAAGAAGTAAAAGATGGACACAAAGCGAGATGTTATTAAGTCGTCTGCGATACGTCTATCCAAAATTTTCTGCCGCAAAGTTTTTTTTTTTAGAACAAGACATTAACGAACCGATAACGGAGCTCATGAGTTCAGGTGGTATACCGCGCGGCAAATCGCGGGCGTTCGCGGTGTGCCGTGCGGCGAGGCCGGCGACAGTGTCTTGTGTGTAGGAGCCATAATGAACAACTATTTTTATTTAAATTATTAAAACGGTACAGTATTATGAACTTTAATACTGTACTGTTTTAATCATTATTGATTTACATTGTAAGATAAACATGATTTACATTTTAGATGTATTTATTTCATTTTGACATAATTACATGATAAATAATTGAAAAATGCAATATGAAAGAAAATGATCGTCAAATGTACAATTCATAGATAATTATTATGATAAATACATTATTAAAAAAGTTAATAAATGCTTATAAGAAAATATAATTTATAATAATTTATATAATGTTAAATATAGGTGGTATAATAGAATTCATCGAATTGTTGCACTTAATAAAATTAAACTTAGAAATGTCCCGATAATAATAAAATATGATTACTTAGTGTGTGGTAAATGTCAAGAAAATTTAAAATAAAATAATAATAAATATTTAGCAATTCACGAACTATGTAAAATGTTGACGATTTAAAGTGCCAAGCTTGGCCTATGATTTAAATTATTTTTCATTTTGATTTTGTTAAGATTGGTACTGGAAATGAATTCTTTGATCCCTGTATGAGTTACAAGCACATGCAATTCTTACAAATAATTATGTGATATTTATTCTAGATGACAGCAATCATTCACCAATATTAGTAAGTAGTCGGGTTGTTCACCATTATGTTGAATAAAAATTCATAAAAAATTCACGGAGATATTTTTAATTTAAATGTTAGTCATTGTGAACTATATTAAGTTCTATATTAATTTTTATACTGTATGTTAAACGTCTAGACAGCATCTGAAAGCAATAAATTCCAGTAATAAGAGTAAAATTTTACAAAGTTACATTTTCAGAGGGGGACAGTTCTTTGAATTTAAACTTTTTTATTAAGGGTATGAAAAATGTGATTGAGGTATTCTTATTACAATTCCATTTACGCTTCAAATCCATAGTTAAGAGTGATCTCTGGTTTTTAAAATGCACTGAATTAAGACACAATGAAAATATCTTTATATAACTTTAATATCGCTTGAATATGGATACAATTATTTGTATTCTCATATATAGTGCATATTTTCTCTCTCCAGTCTTGGATGTTTATGTACATACATACATATTATCACGACTATTATTCCCTAGGGGTTAGTCAGAGACTAGGCAAAAGCACATAGTCCGCGCTTCACCAAGCAGTGACTGCACTCAGCGTGACAGGTGGTGAGCCTGTCGCCGCTATAAGCTATTGGATGGTTGTGCAGTTGTAAGTCCATTAGTTGCCTTTTACGACACCCAAGAGAAGAGATGGGTTGGTAGTACTCTTTTAACGAGCCGTTACCACACGACTCAGCACGGATGTTAATATTGGGTCCTTACCTATGAAATTGGTGTTTTTTTTCTCGCTTAGTATTTTGTCTGTAACTATTAAGATTCAGAGTATTCCTAAAAAATAATTACCTTGTCTAAAAATAGACTATATTTTTGAGCTCTTTTGATTTGTTTTGATAATTTGTTGTAAGTTTAATTGTGTTAAAATTGGACACGGAGACAACTCATTTTAAGTGCCTCCCGAATACATAATTTTATTTGCATTCACTTAAAAACGATAAATAATTTTTATGCAGTGTGATATTACACATATTACTAAAGCTTGTCTTATGATACATGCCAAATATTATTATCTTTGGATTTGTCGTTGTGAAGAAAACTGAAAAAAGTTTAGTATGGAAAATGCAGAATTCCCCAAAATCTCCATACAAAACACCAATTTCATAGGTAAGGACCTCATATATTTATGTATATTTTCTGAACATTTATATGTATTTATCATCTCGTATCCATAACACTAGTAGCATTAGTTGCTTAATACGGGCTAGTTGATATGTATGAATGTCTGAAGATATTCAATTCACATATGCTGTTTCTCTGTAAATAAAAACCATCAAACCTCTTCAATAAGCCAACACACACAGTACACCGCTGACAACTACAGATTGTTCTCGATCTCGGAGGCTGTGCGAATCCAAAGCTCGCTTAATTAACCCTCAGACGGCGTCCTCATTTACATCGCTGACAGCGGCTATTTTTGCTGAAAATACTATTCGGCCTAACCTTCGCCCGTTTAATCAACGGCGCCGTACTTAAGGAGCTAATTAAAAAAAACAGCCCAAGTACAATGAAGGCTTAAGCGACTCGCGGACGGTTCTTGGAAATAGCGATTGTTGTAATGTAATTGAAAAATTGTGACGAAAACGATCACGTTTTAGATGTTTTGCTTATTATAGATATTCTCTCTGTAAATTTGATTAGCTATGTAAACTCCAGGATATATATATATATATATATATATATTAATAAATAAAAAACAAATAATTTTTGAATTATACCCATTAGGTCCATAACATCAACATAATTATGAAACATAAATGAAATAGAAAAAAAATCGCGTCGGTTCCGTTACTTACCTACCAGCTGCCAAGCAGAAAAGGAGGCCACAGATCCAAACAGGCTTATGTCGCCAAAATAACCATTATTACAAGTAACGGTGAACTTGAATAACCTAAAAATTAAGCAGGAACATTTTAACACTCATCATAAGGTTTATTATGAAGTTCCTTGATCCCTGCTTCTTTTTCTTTAGGGTGGATTTATTTATTTATTGCATCATAATGTACATACAAAAGGTCTTATCAGGTAAAATTTGATAACATTATGAACCCTGTCGGGCACTGCAAAATTGACAAATGAAATGAGAGGAGGATACTTTCCATTGATAATACTATTTTAAACATTTATAATTGGTAGGACTAAATAGACTTTGCATTGATATTTATTATTTGTACATTCAAATTATTTAATGACTTAAACTTACTATCATGAAGTAGAATAATAATATTAATTTTGTATTACTTTTGTGTTTTGTCACGTAGGTATTATTATTAGTCGAATTTAAATTAAAATACAAAGAAAAATTAATTTAATTATGCTCAATGTTAATATTTTCATATTCATAGGTGGGGTGGCGGCCAGCGCAGGCCACACGCATTGTTACACAGCTACACGCGCGCCACACGCATCGTTACACAGCAACGCGCGCGCCACACGCATCGTTACACAGCTACACGCGCGCCACACGCATCGTTACACAGCTACACGCGCGTCACACGCGCGTCACACGCGCGCCACACGCGCGTTCTTTGCGTCAAAATGTATGAAAACCTTGCCGGAACTGTTGGTCAGCGCTGGCAGCTGGTGCTAGCTTTTCTGGTGAAACCTACACACGCCTACCGCTCAGCCAACGGTAGGCCCGCAAATACCACCTCATCAAGAAAAAAAGGTAGCTAGTATAACTTTCAGAGAAACGAAATTAAATTAAAATTTTTCGCTCGAGGAACCCAATAAGGAGTTTTTTCCAAAGGGCGTGTAATAAAAACATAGTTTACGAGACTGGCCTCCTCGCCGCCCACGGGCGTCCTTGCAAATATTCGCTGTAAACTATCGTAAAATACGAGTGTTATTTTTTCACTTACAGATTTTATGCTAGGTTTATTCTTTTCGAGGATCTTGGTATTGGTAATAATATGTTGGTTTCGATTGTGAAAACGATGTTTCCCGTTTCGTTGTAGTTTGTATCGTCCTCAGCCTATATACGTCCCAATGCTGGGCACAGGCCTTCCTCATGGAGAAACACATGAAGATAATGGGCCGTAACACCACCACGCTAGCCCAATGCGAGTTGGTGGGTAGAAACGGTCACAATAGCGACCGGGACTAATGAGTTAACGTGCCTTCCGAAGCACGGAGGAGCTCGAGATCACTAAGTTTTTGGTCACCCATCCACGGCCTGATCATCGCGAAGGTAGCGTTGTCTTCGATCGAAAGCCAAAGCGTATTAACCACTACGTCACCGAGCTCCTCTCGTTGTTTGTATGGGTGACCAAAATAAACTTAGATAAAATAGATTTCTGCCCCACTCCTCTAGGACTTGAACCCGGGACCTCAGATGGCAGATTATGTTTTGTGTTTATTTAATACTCCATTTGAGATGAGATCTTAATATATCATAGATCTTAATATATCATAGATCTTAATATCACGCCTATATCCCCGAGGGGTAGTAGACAGAGGTGCATTAAGACATAGTATGCTAAAAATAATTTAATTAATACATACATACATACAATCACGCCTGTAATCCCCGAAGGAGTAGGCAGAGTCCAAGGAGTACTGTGTTCCTTGAGACCACACTTAGCCATACAAAAATTAGGTTTGGTCAGATGAAAAATCGTGAAAGAGTAGTAACAAGTGGCTAGCTCATCGCCTACACAATCACAGACCCAGTACCCAATACGCCCTTAGTCGCCTTTTACGACATGCTAGGCAAGAAAAGCAGTTGGTACATTCTTTTTAAAAATTTAATCATGTTGTGAATACAAATACTAGCTTATTGCAAAAAACGTTTTAACAAAAAAACACATTACGTCGCAACCAAAAACGTATACTAACTTTTAAATTTAAAATTACCATACAAGTCACAATATTATGAAATGAGCTGGTCTCGCAAACGAAACATCACTCCTCGTATCTAATTTCGCTCTGTGAGTTTTCGCGCTTTATAATCTCCTTGTGACTACGGTAATCCTCCACGGCTGTTAACTGCATAAGGGAACAGCAAAATGTGCTTATTAATCTCTCAGATTTTCCTTTTGAAGTATTCATTCATTTACTTTTTACAAAATTCTCAGCTACTTATCATATTTTCATACGTTTGTTTTAAAACCACTCAAGTTTTAATAATAGCCGTGTGGTAGCGGCTCATAAAAAGAATACTACCTTCTCTTCCTTGTCGTAAAAGGCGACTAATGGACTAAGAACTGCTCAACAACCAGTAGCTTATAGCGGCAACGGGCTCACCACCTGTCACGTAGAGAAGCACATGTGCAGTCACTGCTTGGTGAATCGCGGACTATGGCAATGGACTGCTTTTGCGGGGTTTTTGCCTAGTCTCTGATTAACCCTTAGGGGATAATAGTCGTGATTGTAGGTATGTAAGTTTTAATAATCTCTATTGTGTGAATGTCACGTGTACAACTCTTTTGGGATCTTCCTGTTTCGTCTCGCCCTTTCCTTATTTCCTAAAACACTCTGTATACATTATTTAGATCTAACTTCGCAATGGTAATTAAATAGTGAATTACATAATTCGCCTCGTCTCGGGGAGGTTGAATCGGAAATCTATATTTGGTAACCTTCAGAAGGGTGAAGGCGGCGTCCCGGCAGAATGTATTAGTCATGAGAGTCGGACTAATCATCACAGATATGAGTTGTGTTATTTATAAATAAATATTAGATGAAGCTATAGACAAGAGTTATTAATCAAACCTCTTCGTCATCAGCCTATATACGTCCCACTGATGTGGCTTAACGTGCCTTCCGAAGCACTGAGGAGCTCGAGATCACAAAGTCTTGGTCACCCATCCACGGCCTGACCATGGCGAAGGTAGCTTTGTTTTCGATCGAAGCCCTAATTCACTGACCACTACGCTACCGATCCCCTCATCTCATCTAACCGCTTATTGAAACAAAAAAATTCCTTTGACAGGTCCTAAATAGGCGTCGTACAATCATTGATTAGGCTATTTCTACTATTAATCAGGTAAGCATGAGTTGACCAGACACCGACAGTGGCACCTGTTCACAGGCATACGATGCAAACATTGATGCTTTGCGGTAGAAAAGATGTAAGATGGAGATATCCTTTCAGACGACCCAGTTCCCTCCCATTGCAACAGGTGACTTTAGAATATCCTGCGTAGCCTTTCACCCAGTTAGTCGTTTTAGCCGATATGCCCCGTTTTAGACGTTAGACTTTCCGAGTTGGAAAATTTGCCCTAAGCTTCGAATTTCTACTTTAGATCTGAAATCCATACTAATGTTATGAATGCGAAAATAACTCTGTCTGTCTGTCTCGCTGTCTACTACTGAACCAATTTAACCTAAATTTAGTACACAGATAGTCTAGAGCCTGAGAAAGGACAAAAGCTACCTTTTATCCCGGGAACGGGTGCCATGCGGGTGAATGTTCAAAAATTTAAATAACGCCTCCCAGAAAAATGAAGTACAAATTCACGAACTTTGCTTCTAATAATAGATAATATTAAGCTAAGGTTCCAATTTGAAAAAATCTTCAGTGTTGTCCGTGTTGTACTTCTATTTATTGAGGAAAGAAATTCTAAGCGAACGAAGTCGCGGGCAAAAGCTAGTTCGAAATAAAATATTATGTTAATTGCTCAGCTATGTAAAAGCCTCTTGATAAAGTATTTCAATTAAAACATGTTCAATTATTAATACCGTTATTATTAAGGTTACGCAACATGAGAGGCTGTGATTTCAAACCACATAACTTGGTACATAATTATAATCACATTAGACTCGAGTTAATTTACAACCGATCGTGACTCGGTTATTGAGCGAAACATATTACGGCTCGTGTCTCAAGTGGCTGTAATCCACGTTGATATTAATATTTCCAATAAACATTAGTAATTAGCACTCGAGCGATCACTAAGAATGTTTGGATCTCGACGTATCAGGAATTGTTACAGTTCGGTTACTCGTTAAGTGATTTGATCCAATTATTTTATACGAAATCCTTCTGGAGATGAAATCGGTTGGAAAGAAGTTGCATGCTTAAGTTATTGAATTTTTCACCTTGGATGGGTGACTGAAATTTTTTGACATTGAGAACCTCTGTGTTTCGGACTATTCGCGTTACCGGATGTTATTGTTTTCAAAGTCCCGCACAATCGTAATAATAGTAGGGTAAATGTACCAAGAGCCGTCACTAAATATTCTTTTGAACGAAATCGACTTTGCAGTCTTGCCACGTAGAATCTATATGAGTTAGGAAAAAAGCAATTACTTTAAAATGTACAGAATCAATTAATCTTTCTCGTAAATATAAGTACTTTAATAATTGCAACGGTACAAAAATATTAAACATAGGGTGTAATTTAAGCGGGCAGCTAAAATGAATAATTGGTCAGCACTCGATTATCTAAAAAAAATATGTTAGTTGTACCTAAGGTTAAAAATTACTATGGAAAGCGTGAGCGGCGGTGGCTGGTACCTACTCTTATAAACGAGCTACCTCAAAGTTTGTTAGAAGATCTTACCTCTAAAAATAATATATATAAACTTAATAAAAACCTATATAAACTTATTTATTGCAACATGTAACTAAATATTCAAGACGAGAACTGCTGCCGACAAACTGCATGCGTAGTTTGGCAGACTTTATTCAATTGTAATGTTATGTTTTTGTTGAAATAAATAAATTTAAAAAAAACGTATGGTTTGAAAATATATCTAAATTGGGCAGCAAAATAACTAATTGGGCAGCAACGTATGGGCAGCAGATATTTCTGATTGGTCCGCAAAATAACTAATGGGGCAGCAACTCAAACGTTTTCTCTGCTTCCAAATTGTGGAATAGAATTAAATTTAATCTTAACGGGTATGATAGCGACTGTAGTTTCATAAATGATATGATGACCCAATGCTCGACAACACAGCTGTACTCGACACTCACAATAAAAACTTAAAAAAAGATATATTTTTAGGACCCTACAAATATTACAAGTTATTTAACAAATTTTGTTTTTTCAAAAAAATACATTTAATAAAGCCAAACTTAATTATTTCAGGGCAGTCGTCATTATTCTAGCGATGAAGTGCTGTAATATATTTATTGCCGTGTAAAATTAGGAAAAATATGAACCAAAAAGCTTAATTTTGCTGTTGATAGAAAGAAAGATATCGGGACAGTGTCGACATTACCAGCGCTTACCCTAAATGATTTCTACATTCATACGCAATCATTAGTTCTTCCAAAGAAACTACGAGAGGAACAAAGATGAACTAGCCCAAAACACATTGGCTTCCGACGGGAATCAAACCCGGGACATGGGTTACGAGATGGCGAAGTTTTGAAGCTGACGTACTAGCCACTCTACGTCGGAGGTCGTCCAATAATAGTTATAAAAAATACAGATTATTACGTCAATCTTTGCGGTCCTTGGCAAATCGTTCCCAGGTGCCAAAAATATACTAAGCTCTTTAACATCACATTAGAACAGCATTTAAAAACAAATAATCACTGTAGGTTTTTGTAAGGCTTCAATGAGACAGACATACCTAATTTATTTGACGTAATTAAATCGAATTAGTGGAGTGATTTAGATTAGTCCGGGACCCCTCTAATTCTATTCTAATTAAAAGGTGCGCGTGAAAGGGACAGAATGTTCGTATTCCGGTAAGTCCAATGAAACCCTACAAGTACATGATGACAAAAGAATAAATGACGTGTGGACAAATTAATGGACCATAGTGATGAGAAAAGGTCATCGATAGGATAAATTCAATGTTTGAAGATGTAGGTAAATTCTTAGAACAAAAATATTACTTTGCCAAATAATGTAATTTATATTGGGTCCTTACCTATGAAATTGGTGTTTTTATTCTGTCTTAGCAATTTGTCCATAACTATTAAGTTTATAAAATAATTAACATTCTTATAAAATAATTGCCTCTTCTAAAAATAGACCATATATTTGAGCTCGTATTATTTAATTTGATAATTTTTTGTAAGTTTAATTGTGTTAAAATTAGACACAAAGACAATTATTTTTAACCGCCTCCCGAATACATCATTTGATTTGCATTAACATAAAAACGATGAATAATTTTTATCAAGCGTGTTCACACACATATTGCTAAAGCTTGTCTAATGATACATGCCAAATATTATTATCTCTGGATTTGTCGTTGTGAAGAAAACTGATAAAATGTAAGTATGTAAAATGCAGACATCCCCAAAATCTCCATACAAAACACCAATTTCATAGGTAAGGACCTAATATTAGTTTGTCAAATAATATAATCGTTGAAAAATAAAAATAAATGACGTGGTCGTATCTTATCCTAATCTAACTAGTATATTCAGTAAGCGCGAGCTAAGTCAGTAGTTTTATTTTAAACAGAAAATATTGTGATTTGAGCTGTGGTTTAGATACGTGTTTGCTCGCAATCTAGCCAAGTGCACCAATCAACGTTTGCCTGCTGCATCGCTGTTGCCGAGCACATTGATCATTTGTTATTATTTGACTGTCTGTAGCCGAAACGATGCTTATCCAAAGAAAACTTTTTTTTTTATTTGATGTAAAGTGAAGTCAAGTGAACCGACTACTCGAGTCGGTTCACTTGATGGAAAAAAATATGACGGATATTGAGATCTTAATATTTATACTCTTATTGGATCTTGGATGTGCTTAGTCCCTTGGAGGGCTCTGCGAACACCAGTGTTCGAAAACAATACATGATTTTATTGTGTCTAGTTTTGTGCATCTTGACTAGTTAATGTTTTTAGCAAGTAATAGAATAGATAATGATTATATTTATATCTATAAAATTAAAAGGAATATTGTGGCTTTATCTATCTCATTGCTCAGTACGAATAGTTTTTTTTCTTTCTTCTTTAACTAAAAATAAAAAACAATAACACTTTTTTACAAAATTCTTAAAATATTGAATCTATGCTATCCGTTCTCAACGCTTTGGATTGAGAAGAAATTACACTTTTCAGTAATAGTAATAGAATAGGATTTGGTGACCACTAAAACTGAAAATAGTCGATAAGCCCGGCCAGTTTGCCCATCCCTAGGTAGCGCCAGGAAGCCAATAGCTGTGATTGAATCCAATCTGCCGCCGGCGCAGCACATGAAGAAGCCCGCGAACTGCTTTTAAACAAATTAACAGTTATTCAACTCTAATACTAGCTGAATTGTTGATTGAAGCCAGACGGATGACTTTGGTAAGTCGTTGACTTGGCAGCACTTCGGATTAGTATTTCGAGCCTTTTTGTTAATTAATTCTAAATATCTTCAGACACTCATATCTATAAACAACAAAGTTTAAGCTTGTGATATGGATACAGTGTGATGGAACAATGCATGATATATATTAAACAAACTTGTATACTCCTATAAGCTACTCGGCCAGGGAGGTCGTGGAATTAACGGAATTTATTTGAAGGAGATATTTCTAAGGGAATAAATTTAAAAACTTCATCGTTATTGATATTAATTAATTATTAATTATTTATCTATATAGCTACTTGTTATACTTCTAATATGCAATAAAATATAGCAGCAGTCTTACTATTATACATAGCTATATAAAATCATGTCTTTTCCCGAAGAGTTATACAGAGATTATTTCTTTCCACGTTAATCCTTCTAGTTATATTTCTTTCGCTTCTTACTTTTACACATACACGTTATCACTATAGACACGAGGGATAAACGGAGGTGTATTACATCACCGCCATTTACTGTCATCACAAAAAAATAAAACAAAATAAATATAGATTAAATTGAAAATCTTGTTACTAATAGACACTATGATAATTAAACATTGTCATAAACTAAAGATGACATTACACTGATTCGAAATAACTTCCGCAATCACTTCATTGTCTTTGTGTTGCGAAGACGGACTCAAAGAGGACATTACAGGCGAGTGCTGAACCTGATACCCAGGACAAAGGCCCAGTAATAAGCCGGCGTCACACGAACGTTAGGGCGCAGACACGGGGACGAGCGGGTCTGTTGCAAGGCGAATGCGCCACTATAATATACATTATCACGCATATATCCCAGTTGGCAGTGTTAGCCGAGTTGGGACGGATTGCCCGGTCATCCGAGAGGCCGCAGGAATCGCGGATTCGAACCCACCGCCTGTACCACTGAGTTTGAATAAAACTTATGCACAGTTCATTTGTGAATATCGCTTACTTCACATTGTGCCCGGTGCATGGCAACAGACTCGCCACCTGCTTTATGGAAACTTAACATATTTGGCGAAATGTGGGTAACCACTTCTGCCTATCCCTTCAGGGAAAAAAACGTGATGATACGTGTATCCCAGTTAAGCAGATTTGCATTACGCCCACCACCACCCATTACACACTCATATATAAATTCGTGCTCGAGGAGCTGTGTTCCCTTGCTCTTTGCCACGAATGACCGTAACTTTGTAATGTCGAGTTCCTCAATGCCCCGGAACTTCGGAAGCACGTTCTGCCATTGTTCTTGTCTATTGCAAACGTTTCTATTCAATCCGCATTGGGCCAATGTGTTCGGCGTACACTCAGTAGTTCGTTCTTGAGTACGTTATAAACCGAATGTCAGAAGTAAATCGCCATAAAACCAACTTTCGCAGATATTCAATAATAATTAGATATTTATAAATAAAATAGTGTAACCAGTCTGGTTATCACTGTCGTCACTGTGTAGTAACCTGAATGTGACGAATCTACCACCAATTGGGGCAAGTAACTTAATAATATCCTCACACATTCACACCTATCAACTAGCCCCATCTTAAGCAACTAATGCTGCTTGTGTTACGGACACTAGATGACGGATTCATTTATTTAATAGATAAATACATATAAATAACCTGAATATATAGAAATATATATAAACATCCAAGACTGGAGAACAAATGCCTGAAAACTCATCACCCAAACATTTGCCCCCACTGGGGATCGAACCCAGAACCTCTCAAGATGGCGACGCCTATGAGACCGGCATACAGACCACTCGACCACAGAGGTCGTCCCCGGTCGTCAACTTGTTTGACTTTATGCTTAATTGCTGGAAAGTTGCTTAAGAAGGCTTGCGTTTTTGTCATAATTAACACGATTTAAACCAAGAGATACTTACTGCTGAGCTTAGGATTGGTCATGCACTGCCCTCATCTAACGGTTTCTTGCGATCATCTCTAGACCGTTGGTTTACTAACCTTCCTTTATTGACAACCATTCCGACCCAACGCCGGCCAGTTCTGCAAGCAATGTGCCCTCGAGGCTTAAATTTCTTAGGGCTATATCAATGGCCTTAATTCTTCCTCGGCTCTAGTTTGTATTTCGGCTGATATGATAGTGATGATGATGTAGTCTACTGGGAATTAGTCAGGACTACAATAGCAAGCATAGCTATCTTCTCCTTTCTGGCCTGTCAGGTTCATTTTCATCCTGCCTTTGTAGATATAAGCACAAATAACTATTGCATAAATCTTTTGGTTAAAGACGATAAAGGTGCCACTGTAAATCCGTGGCTCCGCAAACCAGTATTTCATGTTCTTTAATAGGAAAGATAATGAAGGATGGCTTCTCTCTCCATGGATCCAATAAAAGACCCTAAACGACGCAATGTCGCAACGCAGATGCAGACTTTTGTGATAACTTGTTATGGAACATGTTCGCGTAATTATTGAATTACAAAACAAACAAAACAAAGAAGCGAGACCAAAATGGTCGCAGTCGTAATAATTAAATGAACCGTGATTGAGCTTTCGCGTGACTTTTACAACGTTGATATTTTTATCGTTAATTTTTGAGGTGGTACCTTATTGTTACTTGTACTCTAACGTTGTGTTGTAATAGTTATGACAAACTTGTGCTAAGACATCTTTTTAAGCATTAAAAACTAAATATTTTATAAAGATAAGGATGAGTAGAATTTTAACTAATATGCCTATATGATTTTTTTTCTTGCTTTATTCCTATAAGCACACTCTTTTAAACTCTTTGGATGCTACTCGTAGTGATTCGATACATCCATATTATAATCAATTGGCACACATTCGTAGAGGGATATTTTTTATAAGTAAATAATACACCTTACAGTAAACCCAAAATGAATTTGAAAATAGCTATGTACTTTTTTTTTTACAAAGTTTACAAATTTTAAAATTTTTTATTATATTTGTAGCATACCGATCCATAATTTACAATTAGATTTTTATACGAAAGAGCTTAAAAATCTATTATACTAACTTGATAAAGTAACCAAATCAGCTCACACAAATAATCTATTTCAATCCACTTACTTCATTCGAAGCCGGACGTTTATTTATATCGTCGCCATCTTGCCGGCTCACATCAAAGCGGTGACAAACAGCGATTAGTCGCTTCCAAGGATCATTTGGTTTAAGATTACAGGAATAAAGCATGCGAGTCTTTGATCAGAGCTCTCATTAGTAGCGTCACTGGTTTTGGAACACAGTAACTCTGGAGGGTTACTTTTAAATTGGATATTGTTAGATCTACTTGATGACTTTGTAAGGGAAAGTGCGTGAAAGGATATCAAAAACAAACGCACTTTATTTGCTTCCAGTGAAGATGAATGGTTTTTTCCTATTTCTTGCGCGAGGTTTTTTTTTTGCGCTAAGCTCAAAATCTCATCGTAAGGTATTGTATATTTGACGTCCTCCGTGGTCGTGTGGTCTGTACGCCGGTCTCAAAGCATCGCCATCTGGAGAGGTTCTGGGTTCAATCCCCAAAAATCAAATCAAAAATAATTTTATAGGCCAAGTTCGGCACTTAAAATCGTCAACATTTTACATTATTAATGCAATTTACAAATAAATAGTTTATTATAAATTATTTTAAAATTACAGTATTAAATTAAATTACCTTAATACAATGCATTAAAGTTCATTAACGCGAGCGCTTGTAACAAGTACATGATTCTACTCACCAACCCGCAATGGGCCAGTGGTGTTTTTCCATAAGGAAGGCTTGCTCAGCAGTGAGACGCATATAGGCTGAGGACGGACGATGGACGAGTCTGGTTGGATGGAGTCTTATTTTGGTAAAGAAATGCGCTCGTTGAATATCCTTTTCAAGATACGGTGATAACATAAATTCGACGACCTCCGTGGTTGAGTGGTCTGTACGCCGGTCTCAACGCGTCGCCATCTCGAGAGGTTCTGGGTTCGATCCCAGGTGGGGGCAAATGTTTGGGTGATGAATTTTCAGGCATTTGTTCTCCAGTCTTGGATGTTTATATATATTTATCTATATTCATCATATTTATATGTATCTATCTATTAAATATATTTATTAGAAGGTATTTATTATTTATTTATTTATTTATTGAGGATAGAATGAAAGAAAGAAAAATGATTTATTCAGTGATCAAAAACAACCCAACGCTGGTCTTCTGATAGTCAAGCAATGTGTGTGGCAAGTGCACATGTTTCGCGTATTGGCCGCACACAACCGAGAGGTTGGTATGGCTTGGGAGGTGGAGGGTCAGAGAATCCCTATATTTTTTTTTGTTTTTCGTAAAAATATTCACCAACTTCGTTCTACCGGAAGGAAAATTACTACCTTTATAATGAGGCGTACAATTATCGAGAAATACGTTTGATTGGCTGTTTTCGTGTAAGTAATTATGTTTTGTTTATCAAAACAAAGGATGAGTTTCTTTAGGTCGAGAGAAATATTTTTGTGCTATTATTTTTGGCTGAGGATATTTTTGGTGTAACATGAATTTAATAATATCTATGTTTATAAATATGGCGTGTGGTAGCGGCTCCTTAAAAGAATACTACCACTACATATTTTATCTTCCTTTGGGTGTCGTAAAAGCTAAAAACGGGCTTAGAACTGCACAACCATCCAATAGCTTACAGCGGTGACGGGCTCACCATCTGTCACGCTGAGTGCAGTCACTGCTTGGTGAAGCGCGGACTATGGCAGTAAACTGCTTTTGCGGTGCTTTTGCCTAGTTTCTGACTAACCCTAAGGGGATAATAGTCGTGATTTTATGTGTGTATAAATATGGCATAATTAAAAGAGGGCGCTCGGTGGCGTAGTGGTTAGAACTCCTCCCTGCTTCTGAAGGCCTTCTGCACGTTAAGCCGTGTGTCCCGGTCGCAATTGCAACCGTACCCACCGACCCGCATTGGGCCAGCGTGGTGGTGTTATGGCCCATACTCCTCATCTTCGTGTGTACTCCTTCCTTACATAGGAAGACCTGTGCCCAGAAGTGGAACGTATATAGGCTGAGGACAAATAGATCATCTTTTATACAATAAGTTCACTTTCTTAATGTAACGTTACTTTATCCATACCACAATGCCTAGAACAAAACTAATAGTGCACAATGAGTCGGACACCAGTTAAGATCTTTTGGGGAAACATGCTTTATAAAATATTTAAAGACCTTCTGTGCTCAGAGCGCCAGTATAAGAGTGAAGTTTAAATTTTGTATTATTTATTCATTTTGTGCAACTAAGGGCGAATTCGACCGAATTGAGATTAGAAACACGGGAATAGTAATACCAAACTGAGTTCACACGATTGTTTGAGTCTGCCCTATGGGCGGAGCCGATTAGCTATCCTAGTTTTTTCATGTTTGGCTACACGCGAGGAATATTATTTTAATGGAGTACGCAGATTTTTGCGCACAAATATGTCAATGTCTCTTTTAACACAGGGCAGATTCGACCAATCGTTTCAGGTCAGTTTGGTATTACTATTCCCGTGTTACTAATCTCAATTTGGTCGAACTCGCCCTAAGATTACATAATATATCATCACGCCTCTTTCCCCGAAGGGGTAGGCAGAGGAGTTAAACACCCACATTTCGCCAGATATGTTAGGTCCCCATGTAACAGGTGGCGAGCCTGTTGCCATGCACCGGGCACAATGTGAGGCAAGCGATATTCACAATGAACTGTACATAAGTTTTATGCAAATTCAGTGGTGCAGGCGGTGGGATCGAACTCGCGTTTCCTGCGGCCTCTCGAAGAGTAGTGCCCAACTCGGCTACCAGCTAATAATATTGGGTACCTATGAAATTGGTGTTTTTATTCTGTCTTAGCAATTTGTCCGTAACTATTAAGTTTCAGAACATTCTTATAAAATGATTGCCTCTTCTAAAAATAGACCATATATTTGAGCTCGTATTATTTAATTTGATAATTTTTTGCAAGTTTAATTGTGTTAAATCAGACACAAAGACAATTATTTTTAACCGCCTCCCGGATACATCATTTGATTTGCATTAACATAAAAACGATGAATAATTTTATCAAGCGTGTTCACACACATATTGCTAAAGCTTGTCTAATGATACATGCCAAATATTATTATCTCTGGATTTGTCGTTGTGAAGAAAACTGATAAAATGTTAGTATGTAAAATGCAGACATCCCCAAAATCTCCATACAAAACACCAATTTCATAGGTTAGGACCTAATAGTTTTTAAGAATTTGAAATTGACTATGACAAACGAAGTTATGTCTTTGATACGTTCGTATGTTACTAGTTTTCTAGTTCGCTACAGTATTGATTGGCACTGTAATAATACTCTTATTTTTCTTCTTAAATTTCCCTTCGCTTATATAGAAAAAAAAAATTATAGAAAGATAACACCGATTCTGTTTAATTTAGTATATATTAAAATAAATGTTATTATTATTTTAAAATATTAAAAGCATCCAAAACAGGTATTTCGAATAAAAAAAACAATCTACCCTTAATATAAAGCTTAGTTAAAACTCATTTGGACAAACGGTTTCAGTTTAAGCGTTAACTTTGTACGAAACACCAGAGACGAGAGCGTACCACGTGTCTTCTACGACGGAACCCTAAAGTTGGCAGCGACTGTTGGTCCGCCGATAAATTACTTATAAAACAACCTTCCTGACCTACCTCTCGATATTAGACCTTCGACACTAGAATCAAGTCCGAATTTCGCATGCACCTCCGTCGTTAAAGTGAGAACGGTAATTTTTATAGAAGCACTTAATTTGGTAGTAAAATACGATTTTTGGAAAGTTCAAATTTTTAATGGACAAGAGTTTGTGGCATTTTAAAGTATCCTATAACGTATCTAAATGTACACTCGACGTGGGAAATTCCTGTTTTTCAGCTGATTCTCACAATATAAGTTTCAGGAGGGCTTGGAAACGACAATGGGAAATGCCCAATTATTTTATACTAGTGACTTTCCGCGGTTTTACCCGCGCGGTACCCGTTCCCATTGGAATATTGGGATAAAAAGTAATTTATGTACTTTCTCAGGCTCTAAACTATCTCTGTACCAAATTTCTATTGAATCGGTTCAGTAGTTTTGACGTGAAAGCGAGACCGACAGACAGACAGAGTTACTTTCGCATTCATAATATTACTATGGATTCGGCGTGACATTTCAAGGCAGCAGTAGTCGAGTTCGAAAAGGGCGTATTTTTTTGTGCTCTACCACGTTCCACCGTCCAGCAGTGGATGACAATTAAAGCCGCTGGATGAATGAGTTGCATTACATCTGCTTACAACCATCATTCACATATTTTAGTGGGGCATAACAAGCACGGAAAATAAAGAACGACGAAACAAATGGTGTTCGACCGCCTCCCTGGTCCAGTAGTTCACACCACCGAAGACCAACCAAACCGAGCAGAAGAAGTTTTTCTGCTCAGTTTGGTTGTTGGTAGGGCTTCTAAGCCCGCCTGGCTAGCTACCACCGTCTTACCTGAAATTGTCGTCATATTAACAATGTTTTAAATATTGTTATGTTCCGGCAATCAGAGGGAAGATAGCCAGTTCCTCAGTTGTTGAGGATTACAGGTGAAGCTCGCTTCCACTTTCGGCCTTATCGTCACTTTTTTTTTTCAGACGAAAGTTACAATAACAAAGTAAAAGTATTTTTTTTTAATACAGCTGCTTATGTATTCGTCCGATTTCGGAGCAGCTCGTCTCGATTCGTGCGAGTTTCGTAGAGTCGTACAATACGTCTAATTGCACGCACACAACGCCGTGTCGAAGACTGTCGAACTGAAACGACGTTAGACGATGCACGAAAAAACCTCACGCTCCCCACTCCGATGCCCAAGGAGGTGTGGCTTGAAACACCTCCTTGCGCATCGGAGTGGGGAGCGTGAGGTTTTTTCGTTACGGAATTTCTGGATTCGGTCCCCGCGCTCAAGGCCCGCGATAGAAGCTATGCAATAGCTTAAAAATTCAAAGTTGCTAAGCATTGTACATGTTTCTTTCTCGATGTTAACCATAATGATTAGCAATCCGCCGATGAGGTTAAACCAAGTACGCTACTAGGCCGCATAATGTTTCCCCGGATATCCTAGATGTTTTGTTCCACTTAAAAAGAAGAGCTCAACCGGTGAAGTTCGCGTATACGCTCTTGGGAGTTTAAAATAAAGGAGTTTCTGAGGTATCACTAATATGTACTGTCTGCAGAACAGATAGTAACGCGTTGAATCGTTTTTTATCAGTGACAAAATGGAATGATAATTATGGATATAGGTACACTCTTTTCAAATCAAATTATTGGTTTGTGGTTCTGAAAATAATCTCACATCGATAATTCCGATCTATTTCCGGCACATTTCATCGCCAGTTCCTCTGCCTCCCATATTTTATACATTTTAAAAGCGTATTGTGTTGGACACAGTGTTTAAAAGCACAGGAGTCACGTGATAATGAAACATTTTAAAACTGACAATTAGTTATTAAGCTATTGCATAGCTTCTATCGCGGGCCTTGAGCGCGGGGACCGAATCCAGAAATTCCGTAACGAAAAAACCTCACGCTCCCCACTCCGATGCGCAAGGAGGTGTGGCTTGAAGGCCGTGCATGTTAAAACCCAAGGTGGTTACCAAAATGAAATACCGTGTCCAAGGCGAATACAAATTTTAATTAACATCGGTTTGACCATATAAGTCTATGAGAGTAAACAATAGTGCGTTTTAAAGGATAGGTGGCGCCATCTAGTGATACAACAAAGAACTAATTTTAACAAAGACGCCACTTTGGTTTTATTTATAAGCTAACTATTACACATTGTTTATTATGAGTTTTGTTATTTTATTAATTAGTTTATTAACATTTATTTTAGATAATTATTTTATGATTTAATTTACTTATAAGTGTTCCGAACGAAATAATGTATATGCAAACTACAGTTTATATAATTTGTTTTTTGTTGTTATCTATTTTTGACCGATTTCAAAAAAAGCAGATTCTCAGTTTGACCTGTATGTATGTATGTTTGTTCGCGATTATCTCGCGATTGGCTGAACCGATTTTGATGCGGTTTTTAATTACTAATTTAAAAAAAAGCTGAATATTTTTTTGATTGGACATTAACTCTAGACATTTATCAACAATAATGTATATTGTATTAATTATGGTGCTGCAATGCTGACTGTACTCATAGCATCAACAATGAGATAACGTAGTCTATGGCTGAATATATCTTGCGAGTTCATAAGGGAACCACACCCTTGGAATATAAAGGTGTGGTAAAAACAACAAGATCAAAATCTTTTTTACATCCATAAAATGTATTACGAAACATAATGACGTCTATGTCTATGTCTCTGTCTTCGGTCTATGCACTGGGTAAGGTGGGTAATAGGCAAGCAATATTTATCACAAACTGACTCAAGTTTTTTTTTAATTCAGCTTTAAGTAATAATATATGCAGCGATCTGTACACGGCTAGTGGCATTTCCGGCTATGCCACTAAAATTATGAATGTATAATTAGTATGTAGTTGTATGAGGCGTATATTTTGTCGTTTAAGATTATATATTCAAGATTATCTTGAAGATAAAATGGTGTGGAAATAGTTATGTAATAATGTTATCTTATGCATGTTATTTTGATGGACTGATAGGAATTAAGAAATAATATAAAAACATATTTAAAAGTGATAAAAATTTGTATGATTGGCTATTTAAAAAAGTGGCTCATGAGTTTCATACCGGGTTCTTCTCATGAAAAGCCTTACTCTCGGAATCCGGCCGCTTGTATCGATTACACCACAGTCAACGAAGTGCCTGTACTGTCCTGTGGATGTACTTGTTACAAGCGCTCGCGGTAATGAAGTTTAATACAATGGTTTAATTTAATACTGTAATTTTAAAATAATTTATAATAAACTATTTATTTGTAAAATGCATAATATTGTCAAATGTTGACGATTTTAAGTGCCGAACTTGGCCTATGAAATAAAATTATTTTTGATTTGATTTTGATTTGATTTAAGGTCCATCAGCAGCAGAACTTGGCCAGCAAACTTGTGCGTACTTTCTGCCCTCCGCGACTCAACTATTTCAGCGCACTGTGATGCACTTGTGGACGGATGATGGCTCCCGCTGAGAAGTTATGGACTGGTACTAATATTATGGCCAGAACAACAAAAATTCGTTCTTATCATCTTTTACTTTTTTTTCTTCAGGTGCAGTAGGTATAAAAAATATGTGAAGAAACGATTTTTTGTTGGTGGGGCTGTAATATGACTACCAGATGATAACTTCTCATCGGGTGTATCATGCCAAATCTCCCACACTTGAAAGAGTCTAGAAAAAATTTTTTTCCTATCTCTTTTTAATACTGCGACTCGGTATAAACAAAGCAACATATTTATATGTTAGCCACTTATATTGAGTATGAAAACTACATATTTGTATTTCACTGTACGTAAAAAAAATTTTTATGGTCTCTTTCTTTTTCCAGGTTCCCTGGATAAAAAAATAAATAATAAATAAAATTGTTTTGTGCTGTGACAATTCTCCTTTTGCAAAATTTCATGCCCAGTCTTTTCAATATTATATGATCAACGTAAGTATTTTGTGTAAATCGCTTTCGTTCCCTCTCAGATATTTTAAAAACAAATTATATTAATGTATTGTTTGATTATCACATCTGTTTCAATGCGCGACAGGTCATAGCAGGTCAGTAATGGCGGCCGACTGTAATCAACGTAATTGACTTAATTTACTCGTAAACACCAAATCAATATGCATGATAATTACTTTAAACCAATTTCGATGCGATTGATTCGAACAAGCTATAGTTCTGTATGTTTGGATACCAAGTTTACATTTAGATGAGGCACTTGTAGGTTTTGATTAAAAATTTATAATGTGGTCCTTCGAGACGGATAAAGACACGCATCAGCTCGTTAGGTTACAAGAAACTATCACAATTCTTCAATCATTCTTGGACTTTATTTACATAGTATAAGAGTTGAATATCTAGTGAATAATTATAAACATTTTATAGTCTACAGGATAGGTAAAGTAAGGAGACAGTGCGTTGTTTAGCAGTGTGGCGATTTTATGAATCAAAGTTTTATAACAAAATATAAGCCGAGACGTTTGGCAACCTCTGTGACCAAGTGGTTTGTTTCAAAGTGAAGCTGTTTCTAAGGTTCTAAATTTGAATGAGAAATGAGACTGATGATTCTGTCATGTGTTGTCCTCGGCCTTTATAAGTCCTATTGCTGGGCACTGGCCTTCTTCACGGAGAAACATGAGGAGTATGGGCCGTAACACCACCACTCTAGCGCTATGCGCGTTGGTGGGTAGAAACAGTCGCAATAGCGACCGGGATCAACGGCTTAACGTGCCTTTCTAAGCACGGAGGTGCTCGAGATCTGAAAGTTTTGGTCACCCATCCACGGCCTGACCATGGGGAAGGTAGCTTTGTTTTCAATAGAAAGCCAAAGCGTACTGACCACTACGCCACCGAGCTCTTCCGAGCTGTAATGTGTACGAGCATTTGTTTTGTACCTGAGCATGACTCCGGTACAAAATTAAATGCAAGTTTTTATTTCATCTATGTAGCATTACATGTGTATGCATATCTCTTACTCTAGATCACACAATACAAGCTTTACATTGACTATAGTTCGACTGTCGCTCCTCTGTGGTCAAGCAGCAGACCCTAAAAATAAAACAACCCCCTGGATATTACTTGTGTTTAAAAAATCATAAAAGCATGGCACGAGCAAGCCGAGAGTTTTACTATCCAATAGTTTGTTTAACAACCTCCCTAGCTCAAGCTGGGAAGCCAGCGTGGTAGCGTTTGCGAGTAACAATGATAATGTTATGAATATTAGTCCATGATGAAGTAACGTGTCCGGCGTGTCGCTGGAAGAATTTCATTAAACTTGCCTCGTAGTCCGGCCGGAGAAGTGCCCGGACAGGCGGTGCTTACACCAAACTGTCGTTTTACAAGGATAGTGTAAAGATAATGAGCATACAGGCTAGATCCACTTCTGAAGAAATAACTTGTTAACCATTAGACAAGAAAGAAGTGCCCATGAAAATGTAGTTTTTATAGATTGATTTTGATTTATTTTTAGTAGCAAGAGAGCAAAGACTACGGTATGAAGAAGAACAGTACGGAAGAAAATGGTATTCAAAATATTGGTAGATTGTATAAATGAGGATGTAGCGGCTACGTCGTAGCGCGCTACGATATCAAGTAACCGAGAAATGGTTGATCAGTGAAAACTACATTAGTGAATAAATAATATTGGAGTCAAGATAATACTAGACCTACTGAGTACAGCAATAAGGCGCATACAAGATTGCCAGAGTCTGAATGTCTGAATTACGATGACAGAGTTTCTCAGATAGATTAATATATATACAAGTTCCGACGAATAACAGTAGGATCACGGTCCCTGAGCGTACACCTGGCTCGGCGGAAGATCTTCCCTTTTCGCTGAGGGTGCGTGCATACCTTTCCCGCACCCCACAAGGATATAGCTAGAAAGGAGACCACGAATGGATCTACTCGTAGGACCAGTTGTTGTCGGTTTCTGTACGTCCGACGGCTAGGTTCAGGCTTTCCTATATTACACAGGCTATATCATCGCCAATCTAACCCAGCCAACGAAACGGATTTTGATTTTATAGTCGACACAAATTTTCGTCTAAACGCTGCAGTCTTCCATCACTCTTTCCATGCGAAGTAGTTGAAGAACTTTCTATTTGCCCCGCGGGCAGCTCTGGTGCAATGTTGTGACTCGCTCAAACTATCGCTAGTTGCAATGGAAGTTTTTAATTTATTTCATAGCATTACATTTGTTGCCTGGACGTTTTACGGGAGCGATGCTTGTGAAGTTCTGAATACTTTGTTTGTGAAACATAAAACTGGACAAGTCACTAGAACTAGAGTTGCTTTGTTATGAAGATTGGTTCTCAATCAGTTTTAAAACTTATCAAAGTTATATTTTATTAAATACTTCGCTTGTCGCACCCTATATCCGCTTTATGGCATCTAGCTCGCCTCCTGTTAAATTGTGTCTTGTCAAGGGGAATTATTTATTATTTATACAAAACAAAAATTGTCTCAAGGTTCTGCCTTCCCCTTCGAGTTTATTTTTCTTTTGTTTGTAATCATTGTCACAGTACCAAAAATTAAATATTAGCATTCATTCAGATTGTGGCAATTTCAATATTCATAATTGCTTCCTGTTTTTAAAAGGAAACGTTCAGCTAAAGGATTTTTTGCATTTTATAAGTATTAATAAAGAAATTATGTTGACAGGATTATTTTCGTTTTTCGCGGATCCTCTTTCTCTGAAAGCGGAACTTTGAATATTACACATATTATTATGTTTATGGCGTTAAAATACGAAATATTTTCTTTCTTGATTAGGTTTATTCGTGTGTAACTGTATAATACTTCTAAACAAAATTCATCGAAACAATTAGAGGTTTCCTAAAAAGGGAACATATTTTTTCACCCAATAAGACATTTAGCGCCCTCCAAATATCATAGAAATTTATTTAACATATAAATGTAAATAGTTTATTTTTTATTTCCAATCCACCTTTCATTTCTTCAAAGGGAAATTGTACAAAGGGCAAAGCCTGTTTAAAAATAAGTAATATGTTTTTGGGTTATTTAGCAATATATCAAGTATGTTAATATTTTAGAAGGAATATATTATTTGAAGGAAAAATATTCTAAGGTAACCCCATTTTATCACGGAAGCGAACTGGAGGCTTATCTCTCAAAATTCACATTATATCTAGATTTGTTAGACGTCTTCCATTAGAGATAGGCATCTTAAAAACCCACTTGATGAGTCTTGTATATTTTGTTTACCACGTTCAATGATTTTTTATATAACAATACCATATAATTTAACATCACCCGCGTATCCCCGAAGGGGCAGGCAGGGGTGTTCAACACCCACATTTCACCTGATATGTCTAGTCTAAGTCCTCATGTCACTGATAGCGAGCCTGTCGGCATGCACCGGGCACAATATGACAGAAGTGATACGAGGCCTAATCGTAATCACGTCACAAAAGCCGTTAATAGCACTATTTAAATTACAAAATCTAATGCAAAACGATTATTATAGTGTGTCTACAGTTCGTCATACCCATTCTAGTAAAATTTCTATTTCGTACGTGTTACGAGCGCAGCCAGGCCCAGCGGCTAGTCCCCAACCGCTAACTCCCGTGACGATCACGCATGATGGCCACCCTCATTTATGTTGCTCCACAACTTATTTGCCAGCAATTAGCCGAGCCAACTTTCGTACGTGTTTTCTTGCCTATAAGCTTAACTTGATTTCTGAGTTCGCTAATTGGAGCCCACGATGAGACTGGAATGTGAGAGTTGACAAACTTCTTATTATTTAACGAATGTCTTTTCGCGTTCCCGTTAAAAACGTGCTACATTCGCTGGCACGTGTGTAAACTGCGGCTGGTGTAAAGTTTCTGAATTCTAAAATACTTTGTTGAAGTTACCTATAAAATTAAAGTTCGAGCAATGTCGTCATTTATGTTAGACAGATAGACTTCTAAGAATCTCCACAACGATGGATTCTGCGCGGTCCGCGGACTTCCTGCAATCCTCGCCAGTTTGACCACCCACTGCCAATCAAACCTTGCAATTCTAAATTTGAGCATACAATTAATAGTGAAGTTAAGAAAAAGATGAGATGAGATGAGAAAAAGTGCTTCAATAGACGTTTTAAGATCGTTAAATAAAAAAAAAATTGGTCAGACCGTGGATGACCGAAATTTCATGATCTCGAGCACCTCCGTGCTTCGGAAGGCACGTCAACCCGTTGGTCCCGGTCTCTGTTGTGACCGTTTCTACCCACCAACCCGCATTGGGCCAGCATGGTGGTGTTACGGCTCATACTCCTCATAAATTACTGATTATTTTAGGAGGTACTTTAATACGTAATTTGTGATAACACTACTAATTATGTGAAGTAATTTCCTTCTAAATAGCAAGTAATGCGATTATAATTCAGCGCTATTCCACGATCGCTAATTAGTCTTTAAGCCGAACACAAATAGAGGAGCAGTAGTTCGCCCGTGGCTTGCAGCCGAACAAACACGTACAGGAGCTCAGCAAAAGTAAACATTTACATTAATAAGCTTCTACAGTATTTTTGGGTGCCACAGAGGAGACTGTTCAATGCGTTTTTTTATTTGGGCATTGATTGGACTAATGCTTGGACCAATGTATGTATGGATCAATGTACTGGGTGGTTACTCTGTACTAATGGGGTTTCATAAGGTTCAAAATAAAACCAAAGAAATTGTTCTAAATCAGTAACAATTTATTAATGTGACCACAGAACAATAAAAAAGGTTAGAATGATAACGCATCCACATTAGTACTAGGACCGCGCGAGCCAGTTCTCACACATACAAGAATTAATAGTTATTCAACACACAAAGAGCGCAATGTATTCATTGGCTAAAAAAATTCAAGCAAAAGTAGCGAATTGCACCTAAATAATAAGGGTTATTTTACTGCAATACACAGGTATGTGTTACCAGCTGTTGTACGGTACCATTTATGTTGGCACAATGCATTTTGTTACTTCGAAATTTTACAGTTCAAGCACGGACTGGTAAGATCATTTATATACAATCATTTGAAATACGTTTTTAAATATTATAATCTATAATACGTATAATGAGACACGTTAAATATCTTTTTCGAATTATTGTGGAAAAACATGTACACTATCATGACAGCACTGGACTAGTGTAGTGCACAATTTGATGTCGATAATCAAGTATTATTCAAGTATTAAGTAACAAAATTATGTATTTTATTTATGTATCCAACTTCGTAATTAAGGAGAATATTAATATACAGGTTGGTTTTTTTAACTCCACAAAGGAAACACACTTTTATTTTCAAATAGAAACAAAACTGATTTCACACTTTTTCAAAAAGCTTACCCAAACAAGGAATCAAACCACCTCAAATAATTCTATTTCGTGGTGGTTTTGGTCGCTACACAAGCAGCATTTAGTTGCTTAAAATGGGACTAGTTGATAGGTGTGAATGTCTGAGGATATTTATTTTATTTCACTAATTGATTTAGTTATGGCTAAAAATACTATTTCTCTATGAAACATTAGGTCTTACGCATGTAAGACATAATGAAACCGTACATTAATTTATTTTTTCCGGGCATATTTGGAAAATCTGTAGCAGCCGGTGGAATGCAGAAGTAGAGATGGATATCTTGTATGAAATACGAGTGTTTCACATTGTATTGGTTAATAGAATGAAAAAATAACTAAAAAATTTTTTAGCTGGTTCTATTCCCGGTTTGGGTAAATTTTATTTGAGAAAAATGAGAATGCAGTTGCTTCTTTTTAAAATAAAAGTTCGTTTCCTTTGTGGACATTAAAATATTTCATTTATTTAAGGTACCTCCCCTCTTGGGCTCCTAAAGAAATTCCAACCAATTTCAATACTATACAAATTTAATGAAGATAAATATTTTGTAGTCTGTGATTTAGTTTTCTACTGAATAAATACTAAAAAGACAAGAGGTAACAGTTTCAGACTATAACAAAAGATACGTCACTGACTGACTTGACTGAAGATTGTCACTGACTATAACAAAAGATACACTATCGCTATAGTTGGCTTGGCAATGAGAACACCAATAAGGAAAAAAACTGCCTTGCCAGTTTTCCACCAGTGAATAATAAATAAAATAATTGGTAATGTTATGAGCTGGGGTTGTTCTCAGTAAAGAAACAGCGGTTACCAACATACACTTTTTAATTAATTAACATTAATACTGGTTGATCACATTTTTCTCGTCACCCATCCCTCAATGTCTTAAGTCTATCAAATAAAGTCGAAAGTCTTCGACTAGTGCGTCCTCCCGGTCATGACCTACGGTGCTAAGACGTGGACACTCACTGCTCGACTAGTCCACCAGTTTAAAGTCGCCCAGCGAACTATGGAAAGGGCTATGCTCGAAGGGCACTGTCTTTATTGCCTATTATAATTTTGAGTTTTCGCTTTCTTTGTGAACTGGCATTTGAACAGGAAGGCGAACTTGATTTTCCTGCAAACAAAAGTAAATGATTTCAAAATTCTCGCTTATGAGATATTTGACATCATGAAATAAATTTCTTTTTAGATAAAAAAAAATAGAAAATAATCAACAAATTAAAGTCCCTACTAATTTTATTCAATCGTCACTCAATCACATGCGCAATATTTCTACCCTGTATAATCGAAACAACTGATTTGGCGCAAGGGTAAGGATAACTGCCTTCTGTGGCAGACATCACGGGTTCGATTCCCGAACAAGACAAATGTATAATTTTATAATAATATTTTGTTTTCACTGTAGACAGATAAAATATTCATAACATTACCTGTACGCAAATATCTATGTGAGGTACTGCAGAAGATTTCAAATGCCTTTTTTTGAAACTTGTAGGAAATCATCTTCCGTAAAATGCTACGAGCAAATGCTACTGCTTTTAGTAGGAAACCATTGATCTTTCCTGCCAGTTGCAGATATCCATTTTTCTTTTATATCCGGATTTGTAGGAAAACTGAAATATGTAAATCTTTATAAACAGAATATTTATGTCTTATTTAAAAATTAAATAGATATTTAAAACTTAGATTTGATATTATATCCATGTAAATTACCACATCATAATGTCTGAGCACAAGGAACAAAAAAACTCTATCGATAAAACTATCGATAACATGCAAGCCCTATGATTGCACAGAATTTGGTACGAATTATTTTCGTGATTGATTATGCTTCCATATTCAGTTATTTCCAAATATTATTACTTACCGATGAAATATAATTCCTCCTTTTTCCAGATTCACCTTTTCACTTCGCAAAAGGCACGAAATAATAGCACAACTCGGCATCTTTTTGGGTTTTGTACTGCACCAAATACACGTCTGACAGCTACGCCATTGTGCAATACACTGCGAGCAATTTGACGTTCATATGCCCGTTTGCTCATATGAGCGGCTCGTCAACCACGCCCACTTTATCATTCTAACCTTTTTTATTGTTCTGTGAATGTGACCTTCTAATACATACTAACGTTAGCGCGATGCAACACCGTGCAGCGCCATCTCTTGGCGACTTTCGGAACAAGTTTTCCTATAGACATTATTAAGCACTATTTGATCTTAAACAGGCATAAAGAATAAAACTGTAGAGGTCGAATACCTGTACATAGAATGCGCAAAACCAAGTCAGGGGGATGTAGAAAGGGACAAACAATGCTTTTTTGTTTTTTTGTTTCTCTTTTTGTTCGTACAGGCTAATCTCCGAAATGGCTGGACCGATTTTAATGAAATTTTGGCATGGTGGTACCTTATATCCCTGGTCAACATCTTAGATACTTTCATTCCGGAACATTTAAGGGTTCCCGTGGGATAGTTAAAAAACCATAGTAACCTCGGATGAAGTCGCGGGCAACCGCTAGTGTTTTTTTTTTGTTATTCCTTCACTTCTTCCCGCGCATTTACTATTTTAAAAGTGACCGGAACACGTCTTCCTCTTTTTGTTCTATGAAACATAGATCAACATCTCCTTTTCTTTTTATAATAATAGTATAGTGTAGTGTGTGTGTACGTGTGTTGTAGTAGTGTTGACTTGGCGAGTAATAGGAGAGAGTGGAGAAAGGAGACATGTTGCGCCGACCCCAAATAGAGTTGGAAACTCGGCAGGACAAAGAAAGAGATCTCACCCTAACTGCATCTGCATCCACACTTAGCATTCTTCGTGTTATCCATATTAATATTTTAAACGTGAGAGTTTCTCTTTCTGTCTATCTTGTCTGTCTGTCGGTCTCGATTTCCAATTAGATACACAGATAGTCTAGACCCTGATAAAAGACAGGCTACTTTTATCCCGATATTTCCATGGTAACGGATACCGCGCGGGGGAAACCGCGGGAAACCACTAGTGTCATATAAATCCTCTTCATCACCATACTTAACGACCTCCGTGGTCGAGTGGTCTGTATGCCGGTCTTAAGGCATCGCCATCACGAGATATCTGGGTTCGATCCACGGTGGGGGTGAATGTTTATCTGATGAATACAGGCATCTGTTCTCCAGTCTTGGATGTTAATATAAGTTTTAAGCTATTGCATAGTTTCTATCGCGGACCTTGAGCGCGGGGACCGAATCCAGAAATTCCGTAACGAAAAAACCTCACGCTCCGTAACGAAAAAACCTCACGCTCCCCACTCCGATGCGCAAGGAGGTGTGGCTTTGTGGATTACAACTGTTTTCCGCTTGGGGCGCTGAGAGAGAGAGAGAGAGAGAGATACTGGCGTACGTTTTTCATACAAATTGACTTTCATAACATAACTAAAAACTTGACTTGACGTTTTAGTTCAACTATTAATAGTTAACATTTTCCTACATAAGAGGTACGAATGTTAAGTTAAACATTTTGTAAAAAAACAATAAATAAAATGATAATTGCATAAGTTGATACAAAATGCTATGCAAATAGCTTTACCGCGGCAGTCCCCGAGTGCCACACTTCTTTTTGTATATGTTCTGAATATGTATTCATCAATTAATTCCGTCACCTCGTATCCTCTCTACACAGGAAATAGACTAAGAAAGAAAGAAAAAGCATTTATTCTGTTACATCTTAACCTTATATCTAGTTCACACAATACAATAAAAATGTGCCACAGAAATGTCTCCTGAAATTAAAATTCAAAATAGTCATTTACAATAAGAATAAAATATGTAACCATTATTTATCTAAGACTACAGATCGTTCCTTAACTTTTTCAACTACAAGCTGAAAGAAATTCAAAACACTTAGAACAAAAGCATTATCATTCAACTGACATAATAATATATCTTCCTCCACAAAAGCGGTCAAATTGCATCCGCGAATGGCTTCGACCTTGCCCTGCTTCCGTGTTTGGAAACAAGCCAACCTATATTTTACTTTGCATGGTTTTACTTCTGGAAAAATTGGCCTATTACTTCTATTATCTGACAACCATCGAAGGTGGCAGTTACAATGCCACCTTCGATGGTTGTCTTAACTTTATTTGTGATTTCTGTGAAAATTTGAAAGTTTAATTAAAAATATAGTCTGCTCTAAATCTAAAGCCTCTTCATTAAAGCTTATAAGCGGTAATTAAAAATTTATTCACTATTTTCTTTAAACACTACTTTGTTTTAGTTCGTCCACAAGGTGGAACATCTGGTGAAGATCTTAGAAAGACTGAATGTTGTCGAGATTATTACACCTTAGTAGTGCACCTTTAACATGTTGAAGGCTGATTGAATTAAAATTTTACACAATCCAAACTTTCTGTATGAATAATCCACCCACACTTATACTTACATATCGATATCCCTCCTCCTGCAAGCATCTGCGCGTTATCTGCTTTTATTCAATATTCACATACTATCTTATTCAAAAGTGAACCCAAAAGTGACAGAATAAGTTTCAATTTTAAAGACAACTCTGTCGCGCCCACTTAAAGAGCGAACCTAATTTGTTTATCGCCAACAATTTCGTGTAATCACAATTAATATTTTGGCGCAAACAAGAGCTTGTCAAATTGTCAAACGGCAGATATCAGTCTGCTCAGTAATCGAGTTACCAGTTTGACTACTTCTCACAATGGCCAAGAGTTACAAAGCGGACTAAAACTTTAATGGGAACTCGGACGTGGCTTGGTTTGACCTTGGCGGCTTATTTTGGACTGCGAATGATTTATTTGGGTTGGATAACTCCGCTCAAGTGATTGCGAGCTTTGTGCTCTAGTTCGTAAGGTTTGAAGTTGGTTGCTGGTAATGGTTTTTAGACAAGTTTTTGTAGCCTCCTTGGGTATGCTAAGAGGTTCTGAATTTACCGATAATGTTCTTTAGTTGCTGATATACAGTTTTAACAAATGATCGGAGGCAAACTACTGAAGGTGCTATTTGGAAGTGTATTTTGGTAGGTAATGAACTGTAAGTAAAATAGGTGCTGGCGCAGTATATTTTCAGATGATAATACTTGTAAATCACACACAATGAACTTGCAAGACCAAAACGCCGCAATTGCGTCGATGTGAATGCGTCTTTTGCCCGAAATCGAACTCTATTTGAAAACGATCGACTAAAAACATTCTGCGACTGATGATGATTAGTATTTGAGTAAGCGGAAATTTTACTTAACTTACGGCGAATATTGATTAATAATTGAATAATTTTTACATTTTGTATTTTAAGTATCTCTTATTGATGTTTGTAAGTTGTTGTTCTGTTGATTTCTCGTCTTTCGCAGTCAGTCGCTCAGTTAGTAATACTATTATCAAAATCAAATATTTTTGACACTTACAACTTTAATTTACAGTCACTCGTTTAAATAATACCATTCAATTTAGCCATTTCGCATCCCTAATATAAAAACATTAAATCAGGATAGTATTGCTAGTACAATATTATGACATACACGAGACTTGTGTGTCATATTTTTTACATGAGGACATGTCCATGAGGAGCTCGGTGGCGTAGTGGTTAGTACGCCTTGCCTTTCGATATCGAAAACAAAGCCACTTCTCCATGGTCAGGCCTTGTATGTCTCAAACTCCTCAGTGCTTCGGAAGGCACGTCAAGCCATTAGAGACAATCCCGGTCGCTACTGCAACTGTTTCTTCCGAACAACCCGCATTGGGCCAGCGCGGTGGTGTTACGGATCATAATCCTTGTGTTTCTCCATCAGGAAGGCCTGTGCCCAGCAGTAGGACGTATATAGGCTGAGGACACATCTCTAGGTACCTCTACTCTCATTATTAACTTCCTGACCTTTGGATGATGTCATTAAAAATCCACAAATGACAAATATTATGCTATCTTGATTCCGCGTTTAACATTAATTGGTTTTTGAAGGCTACTAATGGATGATTCGTGTCATGCGAATATTAATGCTGATGTTGCAGTTGATTGTAAATGTAGTTCTGCAAACTTTATGAGATTAGGTTAGTTGGTATTTCTTTGGACTGATAAGTTTAACTGTGAGAATTAGACAACGTGCTCTTTTTGACTTTTTTGACTCTAGAGTATTTTATGTATTCTTTATCAAGCCATACACCTTAAAGGTGGTATCATATAAGTAATATGCAAGGATCATAGCAAGGAGAAAGAAGTCTCTGCCTACTCCTATGGGAAAAGGCGTGACCTTATGTATGTTTGTATGAGAGATATTTTGACAGGACCTCTGCGCTTCTGTCGTATTTGGCAGACGGTCACGTGACAAATGTCAAAGACAAGATTCAAGTTAATCAAGAGTGGTTATCTTGTAGTCGTGGTTCATTGAACAGTATATTCTATTGTAGTCTGAATATTTTAACATTACAATGATAGATTTATTGAATTTATTTGTTATAAAAATTTGAATTCTGTCAGTCAAGTGAAAGGCTAATATAAGCCAATCAATCCTCCTGCCAGACGGTTGTAAATCTATGTATCGACTTCTATGTATAGTTTATTAAAAGAAATAAAGATAAAACTTATATTACTAACTCCAATAGTTATAGGATGGAGTAAGTAACCGTTATGGAATCCGGGAAACACATATACATGCAAATGTTTATTATAAATATGTGGGTACACTGGTACACAGGTACATAATATCAACAGTATCATTTAAGTACAAATGCATAAATTATTCGTATTCGTCGCACAAACATCTGCCCCGACATTTTGCTATTAGTTTTGATTTCTCATGTTAACGAGATATTTCCGAGACGGCCGCCGCAATAGACACGGTTTGCTTATTTCGCTTTCAAAGGTTCAATGTTTCGATAAATTCCATTTATTACTGTCCCAGTAAGTGTTTACAAGTTCGAATCATACTGAATCGTAAAAGTAAACGACGCTGTTTAGTTAGTGTTATAAAAAATAATGATTTGAAAGCATACTCGTTGAAGTTATTTAGAGAAAATTCGTGGTTTCTCTTTTAAAAATCTGTGCGTGTTTTTTTCATTTACAGCGTCATTGTCTTTGACATTTGTCACGTGATCTTCTGCCAATTGGATGGCAATGTTTTTGTCTCTAACTTAAGGAGCCAAAAACTTTTTGCAATATAAACATTTTATCTAAATATTTACTTTACACAATGTCGAATGATATAGATTTGTTGCTTCCTAGGTCAAATCAAATCAAATCAAAAATAATTTTATTTCATAGGCCAAGTTTGGCACTTAAAATCGTCAATATTTTACATATTATGCATTTTACAAAATAAATAGATTTTATAAATTATTTGAAAATTAGAATATTAAATTAAACCATTGTATTTAAGTTCATTACTGCGAGCGTGAAACAATTCTGCATATAATTTATTTTTAATAAATTAAATAAATGACACGTCCCATTTTATTACGTCCGATATTTTCGTAACAAATTAGAAATTGCTAAAATTTACTCTCTTACTGAATTTGGCGCTAAATATTGAATATTGAATTGGACGGCCATTGTCTGTCATCGGTTATAGAGTAGCAAATTTTAACAATTTCCAATTTGTAACTAAAATAGACAATATAAAGATAGTTCACATAAAAGCCGCTTAATTTTGAATAAATATGGCGCTGTTGTTACTTTCAATTGTGTTCAATGACAGAAATCCTATTCCAATCCGTGGAAATTTGTACCAAGCTGAATATATTATATGCTCAAGTATTTTACGTAAAACTTCTCAGATAAAGATCTTTATATTATAGCGATAATCCGTGTTCTTAATGTAAGTACCTAGTACTTTTGAAGATCGCATCACAAGCGCCCACGCTCCCTCGAATATAATTATTGTAGCTGGATAAAAAAAAATTCTTCATTTTCGCATTTATAATGGCTACTTCGATATAGTTATTTTTGGTTTGCGATATTGTAGTCTGCTTTACTTACCTACTTTTTGTATTATAACATGGCATTAAAGTATATCATCTGAATAATCTTGTTATACATTTCATTTCTTAATAGGATAGGGGATTATTGAATACTCTAAAAAATCATTCGTAGTAAATAATGCTACTTTGTAAAGAAAGAAAAGAACATTTAATTTTATTGAACACAAACAAAAAGAAAGTATAAATGACAGATAAAATGAACAAATGCAAAAACACAATGACATCAAACATTTTGTTGAGAAAGTTTTATAGCTACACTGGCCGCCAGATTTCACGAGATAGTAGTGGTGTTTCACACCACACGCGCGCGCTTATACGACCAAATATATGGAAACCTCGCTGACGCTGCTGGCCAGTGCCTAGCGGCCTGCGCCGTAGGTATAAAACGTCCCCTAGGTGTGGAGAGATCTGTGTGTCAGAGAAGACCCGTCTCCTATGTTGTACGCTACATTTCAAAGTTTTCTTTTAGTTTGTATGGGGTAGGCAGTAGATTATTCCTAAATTATCACTTGGATGAAAGGTCTTGTCAAAAGTAAGTAAGTCTCATGAAAAGCCTTACTCTCGGAATCCGGTCGCTTGTATCGATTACAACCACAGTCTAAGCGCTATGTGGATGTATTTGCTACAAGCGCTCGCGGCACTGAATTATATTAGATTTTGTTATTTTTATTATTAAAATTTACTTCATAAGTTACAAATGTATAATGTTGACTATTTTAAGTGGTAAGTTTATGAAGTAAAATTAATTTTGATTTAATTTGATTTGTATAAATAATACAATCCCAGGAGCGAGAAATAATAGCTAAATATATTGCACAAATTATGTCAGAATGCCATTAATTAATAATGTTGACTTTTAAACAACCACCTGAGATAGCTTTATTTTTGAATGGTGATATTGGTCAATGTATAATGTAGCAATTACGTAAGGATATCAACCAATTACCATGACCTTTGTGAATTATTTCCATGTTTCATTCCGTTAGCCCTATTACGAGGGACATAAGGATTCTTTTTAAACGTCAAACATGTCCCCTTTTTAATTAACTCGTTAGCTATAAAACGGTAATTTTATTGTGTTGATGTTTAATTAGATTTTTATGTTTCTCATCAAGGCTTGAAAAGTAACAAATTAGTTTTTTTATATAAAGCAGGTAAGCGTTGGAAGAATCTATTTGCAGAAATAACTTGTGCCACAGAGTTAGCTACCGGCTACCTCGCTGGCTCATTAGGTGATATTTCACTCCTATATATATATAAACTTCTCAACCAGGACACAGCATCAAAGTGGTAGGACATGTTTTTTAGATCCGGGCTATAAATAACTTTTGATAGATTTACAAACTGAGAGTTTAAAAAAAAATCCTTTTATTTTAAATCACATACATCATACATACATAAGTCACGCCTTTTTCCCACAGGGGTAGGCAGAGATTACATCCTTCCACTTGCTACGATTCTTGCATATTTCTTTCGCTTCATTAACTCTCATTACAGTGACACAGACTCATCACAATTGTTGTTATTTTATTATATTTTTTTTAATTTAAATTCCATTGTGACAATTCAATGAATTATATCTATTATACCATCTATATTTGACATTATTTAAATTATAATAAATTTTATTTAATTTCTCAATAGTTAAGGATCATTATTAATTGTAGATTTGCCGATAATTTTTTTTCCAATTGCATTTTAAAATTACTTATCATGCAATTGTGTCAAAGTGAAAAAAAAATCTACTCTAATCTGATCTTATATATTCGATCCGGTAACCAAGATCCCATAGCACAACCCTTACGAAGATTACTCATTCCAAAGCTCCTTTTTTTTTATAAAAAACTTAACGAATGACAACACACTACCTGATGATAAGCAGTAGAGGAGTTCATATGTGAAGATAGCTAGAGCAGCATACTGACATATGGCCCTGGCCACCCTCACCTTGCCGGCCCAAAAAAATGCTTTTTACGCCTCTTTTGAAGGAACCCATATTGTAAGAAGGAGGGAATACGTGTGACTTTATAGGAGTGGCGACCACCCCATTACGGAAGCTTGTTAAGAGTAACTCAACTGAAAGTAGTAAAAATTTAACGACACACCACGGGGTCTTCGAATAAAAACGATCCATGCAAATTGAGCCAATGTTTTGGAAAAACTGCTTTTTATACACTTAAGGTAACAGTTAAGTATTAAGCTGTAATGGTAAGGGGAAGCTGGGAAATTTTGCCACCGGTATGCCCTTTGGTCCCTGGGAGATGGTTGGATTATAAAGGGGTATTATCACACGCTGCCGACTGTTGCAATTACTGCCGATTAGAAAAAACAAGAAAACAATACCAGAGAATAGTGATTGTTAGGTAATTCATGAAAAATCATTAACTATTGGGTCCTTACCTATGAAATTGGTTTTTTTATTCTGTCTTAGTATTTTGTCTGTAACTATTAAGATTCAGAGTATTCCTAAAAAATAATTACCTCGTCTAAAAATAGACTATATTTTTGAGCTCTTTTGATTTGTTTTGATAATTTGTTGTAAGTTTAATTGTGTTAAAATTGGACACGGAGACAACACTTTTTATGTGCGTCCCGAATACATCATTTTATTTGCATTCACTTAAAAACGATAAATAATTTTTATGAAGTGTGATATCACACATATTGCTAAAGCTTGTCTAATGATACATGCCAAATATTACTATCTTTGAAAAAATGATAGTATGGAAAATGCAGAATTATATATTATTATATTTATATATTTTCAGAATATTTATATGTGTTTATCTATTAAATATATTTAAACGTCATCTAGTGTCCGTAACACAAGCATCATTAGTTGCTAAAAATGGGGCTTGTTGATAGGTGTGAATGTTAAAAAAAAAATTACGCAATTTTCGATGAATTTTCCTATACTAGAAATTCAAACATGCTGAAAGACTTAAGTTTTATAATTTAAAATTCAAATAAAAAATATTACAACATTACCTAACACACATAACATAACATCATCACGCCTTTTTCCCCGAAGGGGTAGGCAGAGGTGTTACCACCCACATTTCGTTAAATATTAGGGCCTTACCTATGAAATTGGTGTTTTGTATGGAGATTTTGGGGAATTCTGCATTTTCTATACAAAATTTTTTTCAGTTTTCTTCACAACGACAAATCCAAAGATAAAAATTATTTATCGTTTTTAAGTGAATGCAAATAAAATTATGTATTCGGGAGGCACTTAAAAAAGAGTTGTCTCCGTGTCCAATTTTAACACAATTAAACTTACAACAAATTATCAAAACAAATCAAAAGAGCTCAAAAATATAGTCTATATTTAGACGAGGTCATTATTTTTTAAGAATACTCTGAATCTTAATAGTTACAGACAAAATACTAAGAGAGAAAAGAACACCAATGTCATAGGTAAGGACCCAATATGTTAAGACCCCATGTAACAGGTGGCGAGCCTGTTGCCATGCACCGGGCACAATGTGAGGCAAGCAATATTCACAAATGAACTGGTGGTACATAAGTTTTATTCAAACTCAGTGGTGCAGGCGGTGGGATCGAACCCGCGATTCCCGCATTCGAAAATTTCTGAATATTATATTTAAGTACTATTTCTAAAATTAGGACCTTCTCTGTACCTAATAATTTTAGATACGCCGTGTTCTAGCCATTTTGAACGTTATTATTTAACAGATTGATGTTATTTTATACCTTGCATCAATCAGCTTTTTAGCAAAAATATCTATTATTTCCATAAAAACCAAGGTACCGCAAATTGTTAAGTCTCAAATAGAGTGCTAACATCCACACAATTTCGCCTCATACAGTCGGGTCCTTATGTTAAAAGGTGAGTTGAAATGTCAAAGTCAAATATTTTTTTCGGTTTCGGTATTTACATGCATTTAACATGACATTCACCGGGGAATGTTGAGGCAAGCGATATCCATAATAGAAAAACGAAATGATTGAGAATTATTTATTCTTTTGTTTCTTTACCAGCTTTTTATTCCATGGTAACTAAATGCTGACCCCCAAAGCGTCGTAAGGGCCATAATCCACTGTCAGACCGACCCCCAAAACATCGAATTCGCACATCAAAGCCAGTACTGTTTCATTTTTTATCCGTTATTATCCTTTCGTAAAAATACGACGATATATCAACGAGCCTTCAACGGCAGATGCGTTGGTCCCAGCGCACCTTCACACCTCATCTGATAAACTTACTTACACTAGCATACACAAGGCAAAACAACCCTTTACACATTAACATAGAGACGAGAATGTGTTGGCTCTAATCCACCAAAATAGGGTAACGAACCCCTATAAAAGAAATCGAGTAACAGCGCCGATTATCGACGTTGATTCTAAATTATAAATGTCCGAACGGAAATTGATCTTTAAATATAAGCTTTGCTAGTTTTATATTAGGTGCATTTTTGTATGGAGGTTTTTCAATGCGTTTCAGTGCGTGAGATTAAATGGTTTGCTTTGGTAAATTCTTAATTAAATGTGTTCGTATAGGAAAAGGAATATTATTTTTGGGATAAGAAAATATAACAGCACTAGCTTTTGCCCGCGACTTCGTCCGAGTAGAATAGTTACTTTGAGATAGTGTGATGGTATGTAGCCTTGCTCAATAAATAGGCTCAATAAATTGCTCAACACTAAAAGATTTTTTTAAATTGGAACAGCAGCTTCAATAGGTGGAATTGAAAATTTACTCCTACTCTATTATTAGAAGCATAGTTCATAGTGACTTTTCTGGGAGGCGTTATTTTTTTACGTTTACCCGCATGGCACCCGTTCCCATGGGAATATCGGGATGAAATGTAGCCTATGTCCTTTCTCAGGCTCTAAACTATCTGTAAACGAAATTTCGGTTAAATTGGTTGAGTAGTTTTAACGTGAAAGCAAGACAGGCAGACAGAGTTACTTTCACATTTATAATATTAGTGTGGATACGTCCCTGTAGTAATGCATCTCAGTATTCTCAGTGATAACTGAACTGACTGGTTTGCTCCATAATATGAAAAAGTCCTTTTGTAACAGATGAGAGTGTTTAAGAGCGAGCCACCACGCAACACGCACACTCAATGGCAAACGACTAAACCAGTCGAGTATCTTCAAACTGTTGTATTGTTTGTTGTATATAATTTTTAAAACTTCATTTTTATTTTAAATATATTTGCCCTACCTTCTGTACTCAATTACCTGTCTTTTTTTGTATTGCTTATTGTATTTTTTTTTGTGTGTACAATAAATTGTTAAATAAATAAATAAATTTTTTATTCTGATAAAATAAATATCCTATAATCTATTCATTTTGATCTGCGACAAAATGTAAACAAACCAAAAGGGTTCTTTAAGATGTCATTATTCATTGCCGAAAGGTTTTATCAAAAACATACGACTATTTAATATTTTAATATTACAAACATTTTATTTAATATTACAATTATGTAATTACTGTCACCTTCAATAATTTTTGGTATTTTAACATTACTTCATTTCACAAATAAATAATGTTTGTATTCAATCAGGATATTGGTATAATAAGTACGGCAACTCCTTTTCTATTTTATTATAAAAAACTAGAGCCCATATATTTTTGTCCCAGAAAAGTTTGAGAACCACAAATTCTTTGTTTACCTTTTGTCTCAGATCAAAATGGATAGAGTATAGTCAGTAAAGTCGGTAGTAAGGTGTGCTCGGCGGGAAGTAATTACACGGCGCGAGCGGCGCGGTGATGGCGGGCCACGCCATGTTGACGTAAACGGTGGCAGATTAGATCAATCACGAGCCACAGCCATGGCCGAACACTTGTGATACACCACACCTTTAAACACCTGATATTCACAACTATCAACTCTAACCTAAAGCAAGTAGCTTAAATGCTTATGTTATGATATTTACATCTTCCTTTTCCATTCTTCTTCTTTTCCCCTCTGTCACTCGTAACTTAATAGGTCCTTCCCTATGAAATTGGTGTTTTGTATCGAGATTTTGGGGAATTCTGCATTTTCCATACTAAAATTTTTTCAGTTTTCTTCACAACGACAAATCCAAAGATAATAATATTTGGCATCTATCATTAGACAAGATTTAGTAATATGTGTAATATCACACTTCATAAAAAATATTTATCGTTTTTAAGTGAATGCAAATAAAATGATGTATTCGGGAGGCACTTAAAAAGAGTTGCCTCCGTGTCCGATTTGAACACAATCAAACTTACAACAATTTATCAAAACAAATCAAAAGAGCTCAAAAATATAGTCTTTTTTTAGACGAGGTAATTATTTTTTAGGAATACTCTGAATTTTAATAGTTACAGACAAAATACTAAGAGAGAAAAAAACACCAATTTCATAGGTAAGGACCCAATATCTACTTTCTTTATACTCGTACGTACAGTGTTGGTCCGAGACACAAAAAGAATGTACCAACTGCTTTTCTTACCTTGCATGTCGTAAAAGGCGACTAAGGGCGTATTGGGCACTGGGTCTGTGATTGTGTAGGCGATGAGCTAGCCACTTGTTACTACTCTTGTGACGGGGTGAAGCCGGGGATAATTAAAATTCAGTTTGGTCGTCACTTATGTTTTGTATATTTATAATGAAGAATTAAGGCACAACTGAAACAATTATAAAAAAAAGGTAAATTACACTAAACACAAAACAATTTCACATTTAACACTAAATATATTATAAAAAGGGTAGGGCTACTTACAATAGTGCCTTAGAGAAACATATAGTCTTTGTTATAAATTAGGAACTGATAATGTGGTTTGTTGTAACTTTGTCTCAGCTTATAAAAATTGATTCACTTTATAAATATTTTACAATTATTGTTAGAGGGGAGTCAACCGCTCTACGCACTGACTCTCGTAAGAATGAGCTTCGAGAACAAAACAAATAAAAATTAAAATCGAAAACCAAGAGAAAAATGGCCAGAGAAGAGCGCAATGACAGCAACGAGGCGCTAATATAGCTATGGCGCCTCGTTACACTCTTTCACGATTTTTCATCTGACCAAACCCAATTTTTGTAGTGCTAAATGTGGTCTTAAGGAACACAGTGCTCCTTGGACCCTTCGGAGATTGCAGGCGTGATTGTGTGTATGTATGTATGCTTATAAGTAAAGTCACGCCTTTCTCCCATAGGGGTAGGCAGAAATAAATTCTTTTCACATGCTACGGTCCTTAAATATTCCCTTCGCTTCATCTACTTCCATTGAAAGCCTCTTATAATGACATGCTTCATGCATGCTTGATTTCGGGTACTTTTGACCTGACCTCTGTGTAATCGATAGTGACGGATGAATATACATGATGCCTTTCCTTTCATTTGAAGTAATTGGAAAATAAATGAATGCTTTGATTTGATTTCAAGTGTGATTTTAATAAAAGCCGCGGTCATTGCTCGCTTAGCTCGCTCAGCTCGTGTAGTAATTGAAAAAAAAAAACGTTATTATAGTTCAAACTGAGAACCTTTATTTGAAAACCGTTAAATCAAAGAGAAGACTCTTCATTGTGTACACCACAAAGAAATACAGTGAATTTGCGGTCAAATCGGTTAGAAAATTGGGTTTCATTACAATTGAATGAAATTACAATAAGATAAGATTGATTTCAAATAATAAATAACTTCTTTTGAATTAAACTGAATACACAAGGGTGGAGGGGCATGATAGCGAACTGGATCGTTCACTTTGGCTTGGTCAATATAGCATTGAAAACAAAGCAACCCCTGCCGTTCTACATTCGATGGGTGACCAAAAATTTTAATTAGACCTTTTTACTTTTTTCATTGCAAACCAGTGTTTTACATACGCTTAATATTGGAAGAAATGCGATTCGCAATCAGTTGTTATACACAAATCGTGTGAGCATAAGCAATTGTTAACAAGACGAGTGAATAGTTTACCGATTTAAGCATGTCGGGGCGGTATCGATAATCGGGAACTCGGATGTCGATAGCGATAAATAAAACAAGATTTGGTATTATCGCATTTCATTTATATAACGTTTATGACATGGACTATGCCGAGATGAGATTGACATCTAATCATATCGGGCAATATATGGATATTGATAACATTCATAGCTATTGCTCCACTATTAAATTAAAATATGACAAATATGCACTTTTCTACTCGTGAGTCAATTTGAACCAATCAAATTAAACTGCCTCACCAACTCCATATACATTTAAAAAAGCGAAACAGTACAAAAGACAAGTGAATTGTAATGTTAGGAGTGTAAGAAACAATAGTGTCCGTGTTATCGGGCGGCCGGAGTCAGCGACATTTGGTGCGCCCACAAAGGCTGTCGCGCAAAAACTCCGGCTTTGTCCCACGAGGCGTCAGTATCAGGCCGCCCGGCCGCCACAGGGCCGGTCAGGGCTGCCAACTTCCCGGAACTTAAATGCAATACGGGCAATTTAATTTTAATTTAGGTGGCTGACCTGAAGGTATAGAAAATCTTCTAGAAGCTCCTAGAATCTTTCAGGAGCAGGAAGATGTACAATTGCAGAAATCATATGTAAAGTGACTTAAGCCCGAAGTTGATGTACAAGCTGCGGACAACACAAAATTTTAAATGAAATAAACCATTACTAAATCTCCAGAAGCACAGAAATAATTGCAAACTTGATTAAAATAATAACACACAAAAAGGCATTATGGGTGACTGCCGCATCAGCATCTTTGCTTCTCCTCCCCCCCCCTTACCTAACCTTACCCCATTCTCACTTAACATCAGGTGAGATCGTGTCATCTGTCTTGCTTTTGTATAATTTTTTTTAATACAATCAATTGAAAATATTGTCTAGAAAATTCATATTTGCAAGTTAAGCTTAGCCGTGGACATTTATAAGTGTTTGCCAAGGCTCATAAAGTCTAAATAAATGTACTTGAATTTAAAGTGCTTCATTTACCGGGTTCTGTGATTCTACATCCTTTGTCACGAGTTGGCAGCTTGCACAGCGATCCTTGTCGGAGGTGGAAACGGATGCAATTCTTAAAATTTTTACAATGTTTTTATTATTCATCTGTAGATTCACCATCAGGCCAACCTGCTTGAATAAAGCTGCATCAGGTACTCTGTCTTTAACCTACAGAAGCCTCTTCAAGCCTTATTCAAAGCAGTTGGAATGGAGCCTGGGAATTCTTGCTTACTGCTGTCAACATGAACATACCCTTATCTGAAATTTTATAATTTTTAAAAATAATGATATTTAGTTTGCTTTGACAGAATGCCTTGAAGACTTTCTGGGTCACGGCTAAGATGTGCCAACTTCACCGGCGTAGTTCCTCCCAAATTAGCAAAGCAGTGACATATTTTAAGCGTCACAGCTTCAAACAACTAGATAATTTGAATATGCCTCGTAATACTCGTTAGTGTAGGACCAATCCGCCCTTGGAAGTGTTCAAACCGCAGGATTAGGCAATTTCCTGTGTAATCGTGGGCGCTCATGGATTATTGCCGGTTCAGCGTAGGGTTGAGCGTTTATCATAGAAAACATAGACACTAGAGCTATCTTATCTGATCTGATGTATGACCGAGGCCTAATTTTGGGACAACGTGACTTTAAGTGGTGTGCATAGTCCATCACTGGCAAGTCCATGTATGGATGAAGGATGTATCAGTAACTTCAATATTATAAAAACAAATGGTCAAAACTATTGCATTGAAACAGTAGTATATCATAGTCCGACATTTACAATACTTACATTACTATTTGCAAGGTGGTCGTAACTAGTCAACGGGCACAAAAAGAGACATAATAGAAACATTAATCATCATTGTTTGCCAATACTGGTGTTCGCGGTGCCCGGCAAGGGGTTAATGAACCATAGGTTGAAGTTTATAAAAGTGTAGTAGTAGGCCTGTGTTCAGAAGTATGTGGACTGGTGACAATTAAAATAAAAAAGAATTTGCATCAGATTGTCAAGGCTCGTTACATGGAGCAACTATGGCAGCAACTCACAACTAGCGATTGACATAGGTATATTTCAATGTGATTTCGCACAAATAGCATCTTAAGTTTCGAGTTTCGGTGATCGTCAACACTTTTCATTTGCTGTAATCGATGACTAAGTCAGTTTTTAATTGCCGCAACTAGCAACTGGAAAATATGACCGGTTTTTAAAGTTGCCGGTGTCCTCAACAGCCTTAACCGTCAATCGCAAAGCGTCGGGTAATTTCAAGCCCTCGCTCTTTTTCCCTCTGCGCGGTAATGCCAGTTGCCATGAAATTGCGGCAGCTATCAACTTTTTCAGGAAACTTTTATAAAGTTTATAGTTGCCTCAACTAAGTTACTCCATGTCCAAAGCGCCTAATGGATATTCATTTTTAAATAGTTGCGATTGTTCTCAGTAAAATTCCTAATTCAAATACTGAATCAAAGAGAGAAATATTCCCAAATTCAGCACCTACAGTAAATACACACAACGAACAAAAAACAGAATCGATTTCAATAAACACACGGTTTGCTGCCGCTCTCTCGAGTCCGGAGTCAGTAAATTGAAACAGCATCGTAAACGGCCAAATTTATGTCGGTACTAATAAATTAAAATATGAATTCGATAAAATTAATGTGTCGTGTGGCAGCCCTGGGGCGCCTGACCCCGTTCAATCGTTTGTCTTGCTTACGCGATGTTTCCGAACGGTTTGTGCAAATGCTTCGCTGGATGTGCTTTATTTTTTGTCCTCAATTTTGTTTATGTTTTAGCAAACGCTAGACTTTGGCCGCGTGTGACGTTTTGGTGACAGGCCTGTGAAGTTTTTGTATTGACGGCCGGTGGCATGCAGGTGGAGGCAATCACTGCCACGCTGGTGTGCTGGACAGTTACCGAAACTCAATGAAAAACTATTAAACATGTTTTTTTTATTTATACATACCATCCTCCATAATTATCCTGCATCAGTGGTTACACGAACGACGGATGGTCGACGAATCCAACTCGGCTGGGCAGCGTTCGGGAAGCTACGCAGCGTATTCTCGGCTCATCTACCGCAGTGCCTCAAGACAAAAGTCTTTCGTGCGTGTTGCCAGTATAACTTACGGTACTGAGACGTGGCCGCTTAAATTAAATATGAATCTTGAATTGTGCGCGTTGAAATAGTAGCTATAGTCAGACGATAGAAATGACAACAGAATAGAATTGAATTTTTAGAATATCTTTATTTTGCTTAAACATGAGTATGCAGTACACGGAAAGGAACGACATATTTGTATATATTATATCAGAATGGATAAGAACCTTGACCTTGAATACATATGTTAGTAATAACACACAAAACATATACCCCTACTCGGACTCGAACCTCAAACCACACGTCGATGCTACCTTGAATCAAAGTACAAGCCACTTGGCCACGGTGGTCAATATCATATCTTTTTGTGTTTTATTGAAGTTAATAGGAGGTGCTGCAAGAAACATTATTTTACATAACATCTTGACCGAAATGCCCAATCGGAGAAATTCAGGCCAGGCGAAGATATTTATTTGCAACAAGAAATAGACTAAAAACTGTAGGAGCATTATTTATGCGGGCATCATGCCAGGAAGCAACATTTTCGTTTGGCGGTTTGCGGCTGGAGGTAGTAACTACTGTTTGTAGAAGAAAAATTGACTAAGTATACATTGTGAGCCGCAGAGAAAATTTGTGGCCATTTATTAGTTAACAAAAGTTGGCACTTAGCATAATCATAATGGCCTACTTGGTTATAAATGGTTCCCATAGTTTATAGGCGTTGGAAATCAATCCGGCGCGGCAAAACTCTTACAAAGAGTGTCTCCGTTTGTTACTGATAGCTCAGGTGTAGGTGTAAATGGGTGAGTAAATGTAGGAAACGTAGAGAACCAGAGAAAAACACTGCTCCCGAAGGATGGATACGGTGACAACTAACTTTTATTAATTTGACAGATTTATAGACAGGAGAATAGAAAAGTAGAAAAACAGTAAAGAGGTAGTATCAAAACAGAATAAAGATCAGTCCTGCACATGCTCCCTTTTTTCAAAATTGAGACTTACTATTTTCTTTAGAGGTCTCTTCAGTGTGCCGGCGGATGTGGCCACCTCGACAACTCTTATTATCCCATCTCTGCCAGGATAAGTCGCAACTATTCTCCCTCTCGGCCAAACTCCTCGCGGTAGGTTGTTATCAGCAACTAAGACTGGATCGCCGACTCTTACGTCCGGGCGCTCACCGCCTCCTCTCCTTGGTATCAGTGTCGGAAGATATTCCGAGAGCCATCGCCTCCAAAAATGGTCTGCCAGTCTGTTCGCTTTCTTCCAGCTGATTCGACTGTGCAAGTCACTTTCGTCTGTCTCAGTGGGTAAAATTCTTCCAGATGATGTACCAATCAAAAAATGGAAAGGTGTGAGAGCTTCAGGATGTTGGTGATCTGCGGAGACATGCGTGAGAGGTCTACTGTTGACTAGAGCCTCAGCCTCAGCCAAAAGAGTAGCGAGCGTTTCGTCTGACGGAGCCCTCTCTTTTAAAGTAACTTTCAGAGCTGACTTGACACTCTTAATCAAACGCTCCCATGCTCCACCCATAAAGGGAGCCGCTGGTGGGATAAAGCTCCACTGCATGGCCTCGTTTGCGACGAAGTTGGTAACAGGTTCGCCATAAAGTTTCTTCAACTCTCGATTCAAGCCAACGAATGAGGTCCCGTTGTCCGAATAGATTCTTCGTGGCTGACCGCGTCGTGCCATAAATCTCTTAAGACTCATCATAGCTGCATCTGTCGAAAGGCTGTGGACAACCTCGAGGTGAACAGCTCTCACAACCAAACATGTGTACAGAGCGACGTACCGCTTTTCATGTCTGCGTCCGACTGTGACCTGTACTGGACCGAAGTAATCAAGGCCAGTATACGTGAAGGGTCTTTCGCTGTGTGCTAGTCGTGCTGGGGGAAGTTGACCCATTGGTGGACTGAAAGGCTTCGACTTTCGAACTCGGCAGGTAAGACAACGACTGGCGACTGAACGAACGGTGTTCCTCAAATTGATGATCCAGTAGACCTGCCTAAGTTCGTTCACCACGACTTCTGTGTTGGCATGAGCGGCTCTGCAGTGGTAATGGTGGACCAACAGACGAACAGCTGGGTTCTTACCGTCTAGAATCACTGGGCTCTTTGTCTCTGTACGCACGCTTGAAGCTGCGTTAATGCGTCCAGTCAAGCGTATCAGGTGATCTCTGTGAAGAGTGGGAGATAAGTTAAATAATTTGCTGCTTCGCGGCAACGGGAGGTTCTGCTCTAGGCACTGCCTCTCTGTTTTAAAAGAATCGAGTTGGCTACGCCATAAAATATGTGACTCTGCATTTTGTACATCCTGGGCTGTTATTTTCAAGGGACCAGGTGCAGTATTTCGATCTGTATTTTTAAAAATAAATAAAAGTTTCTGAGCAAATAAATGAGCCAAAGCCGTAGCTCGAACTAAAACTAACCATTTTCCAACTCTACATGGGTCTGCGGATACTGGTACTAATGATGATAATGATGGAGCGTCGGAAGTAGCGTGACAGGAGATTCGGTGAAATGGCTTTAGCTCGGCTTGATCAAATGGCAAGGCATTAAAGTTCGGCTCGGTTGGCCACTGTTGATGCGCACATAATAGAAATGACGGTCCCGTAAACCAACGAGATTCTGTAGTCAGTGGTTCCTTGTATAGGCGAGTAGCGTCGTCGGCGACATTCATTTCTGAAGGGAGCCAACGCCATTCACTAGAACTCGACAGTTCCAAAATCTCACCTAACCTATTAGCCACGAAGGGCTTAAAATTGCGTGCGTCGTTTCTTAGCCACCCCAACACATTCATGGAGTCGCACCAAAAATACCTCTTAGATGCCCTTAATTTGTGAGCACGACTAATGACATCTGCAAACCGAGCCGCTATTAATGCTGCTTGCAATTCAAGCCTTGGGATGGATGAAGGTTTTAATGGGGCTACACGAACCTTACTACCTACTAATGCTAACCTAATCGGACTACTTGAATAACTAAATCGCCAGTAAGCAACTGCAGAATAAGCGGACTCGCTTGCGTCGCAAAAAACATGGAGCTCTCTATTCAAGGGCTCATCTTCACTCAGATTGTAGCAACGAGGGATCCTTAAATCAGCGATAGAATTAAGACAGGTCGATTGCCAAACTGTCCAAGCAGCGATGTCTTCCTGAGAGAGTTGGCTGTCCCAGTCAACTGATTTTCGCCAAATATTCTGAAACATGATCCTCGCTCTAATCGTAAGCGGAGATAATAAGCCTATCGGGTCGAAAATACGCATCATTAGCGAGAGAGCGTCACGTTTTGTAAATTTTTTGCTTACTGGCTTTTCTACAAAACTATTTACATTAAAACTAAAACAATCGGGGCTAGGCTGCCAAACTAAACCTAAGGTCCTAACCGACTTAACTACTTTACTAATATCTACATCTACATTACCTAAAGAAGGACTTAACAAGAGATCACTCGGAAGGAGAGCTAAAGCTCTTGGGTCGTTTGACACCCAAGCTCTCATTTCGAAATGAGCCCTGTTATGGATCTTTACAATTTCAGCAGCGAGAGTCGCTGCTTCAGCCGCTGTAGCTACCGATACAAGGCAATCGTCCATATAGTGATCATTTAAGATCGCGTCGACAGCTACAGGATGTTCAGTTTGAAAATCAAGAGCATTCTTGTTCTTAATGTATTGAGCTGAGAAGGGACTCGATGCTGCTCCAAATATCATTGAAGACATTCTATATATTTTAATAGGTTCACTGGGGGAATCACGCCAAATAAACCGTTGGGCATCTCTATCGGCCTCTCGAATTTTTATTTGTGGGAACATCTCCCGAATGTCGGCAGAAAGAGCTACTTTACCTTCTCTAAATCTGAAAAGAATGTCTAATATAGACTTAAGAAGATCAGGACCTGGAAGTAACATTGAATTTAAGCTAACTCCGTTAGACATGCACAATGCGTAGTTTTCCGGGCTTATTCGGATTGGTGACACCAAAATGAGGTAAATACCAACATCTTGGGTTACTACAGTCAAAGGCAACTGGACCCTCCGCATAACCTTTATCGAACATAGCGTGCATATTGATTTTGTAAAGGTTAGCGTATTCAGGTTCTCTGATCATCTTTCTCTCTAACGACTTAAAACGCGACATAGCCAAATTAAAACTATTAGGTACAGTAAAATTATCTTCCTTCCAAGGAAGCTCTATCTCAAAACTACCATCTGGTAAATAATGTGAAGTACTATCTAAAATCTGTACTGCTCTTGCATTACTTTTCGTCAAATGTTCCCTTTTAGAAATACCTATTGAGTCTAATTTGTAATAATTTTGTATCAAAGATTCCAAATTTTCGTATTGAAAGGAGGCATCCTCCTGTGTGTTGGTAAAATTGACGAATTCCAATGGTCTAGTTCTGCTTGACTCAAAACCAAATAAGACCCAACCTAAATTCGTTTGTATTGCAACAGGCTGCGACTTTGTTCCCTTACGAGTTGATTTTGATATCGACAGATGCCAATTATCAATGCCGATAATCAACTGTGGCTCTCCGCCTTCGTAACAAAGAACATCGACTAGATCTGACAAATGCGGGTATTTCTCGATGTTACTTGGGCAAATTGTCTGTTTTGACAGCCCTAGGTCAGTTATAGATCTAGCGTTGCGGACAGTAAACGATTTGGAACAGTTGCGGCCCTTTATTTCGAAGTCAACGTATTGTACGTTGACTTCTTTGCCTAGCCCACTGACACAATCTAAACGAATTTGAGACTCAGGGCCTGACACTCCAATTTGATTACAAATACCAGCATTGATAAAAGTAGCCGTGGAGCCGTCATCCAAAAGTGCGTAAGTGTCCACGCTACCTAACGGGCCTGAAATTGTAACGGCAACAATCTTCAAAAAAGACCTAAAATTTTTGTGTAAAGGTGCCTTGGAAGTCGTATGAGCAACTAAGTCAACAGAAACATTTTTCTGCTCTACAGTTTGGGACTCAACCACCTCTGAAACGTGATCATCGTCTAATGTTACGTGAGCGACTATGGAATTGGGATCATGTAAAAGTTTATGGTGTCTCGCCTTACAGTTCTGAACATTGCAAATCTCTTTGGACGATTTACAATATTTATAACTGTGAAAACCTTTTTTTTAGGCATTTGTGACATAGTTTATTTGCCTTTACAAACTCCCACCTGTCACTCACTGACAATGACACGAAGTCATAACACTTTGACAAAATATGTTTATGTTTTTTACAAAACAAACAGGGTTTTTCAGGGTAAGATGGTAATTCGGAAATTTTTAGTGTTGAAGACTGAGAAACATTTGGAAGATTGTAATTTGTTGCTGACGATGTGATGGCGTGTAATTTTTCGAACCTTTTGAGAGGAATGGAAGGAGTATCAGTAACGAGACCGAACTTGAGCTGCAACTCGACTTCATTAATCAAAAACTGTGATAACAGCTCAAGTTTAGATTGCTGCTTTTCTAGTGAATTGCTCTTAGCGTAATCCATCCATCTGCTACGCAATAATGGGGTAAGTTTACTCAAAATGTTCTGAAAAATTTCAGGCGATTCCAAATAAGACTTTTGGTCAAGTAATCTTATAACCTCGACACAATTACGCACCTTGCAGGTAAATTTGTTTATATCAGAGGAATCGGAATTAAGTTTAGGTAACGATCTAACCATAGCTATCTCTTGTAAAACTATATATTCAGATCTACCAAACCTCAGTTCTAATGCATTCATTACTTCGGCAGGGTCCTTCGCAGACACGAGAAGAACAGAGACTGCCTCGCGTGCCGCACCTCGCAGAGCCAGCCCAATACGCGCAATGTTCTCTGCGGGCGTGAACCCCGCCCTGGTGTCTTCAAACACCCGCTTGAAAGCAAGCCACTCCACGGGCTTGCCGTCGAAGATGGGTAGACGACTGTCACTGGCTTTCGGCCTTGAAGTGGCCAGCGAAGTGATTGCCTGTGCTAATAAAACTATGTCAGAATTGTGTTGTGTTTTTTCTTGTAAACAATTAGTACGGGTGGGACCATGTGTTATAGTGGCAGACGGAAATGGCTTCGGGGAGCTCCTTCCGCCAACATTAGCTAAAGTTGGTCCACATCCAGTATCCTGACATTTGTTAAACGCATTGGAACCTTTAGTGTTAGATTCCAACGTAAGGTCGTTATGAGGATAATTAGGTACTGACTCTAACCATTTGTGGATTGATGAGCGAGACCGTGATGTCCTGTCTGAGCCACTTTCAGCTTCCAAGGCAGCGATCTGAGCCTCCAGCTCTAGATCGGCAGCTTTCCGCTCGGCGTCAGCCACTGCAGCTGCCGCCGCTGCAGTTGCAGTTGCTTCTGCTGCTTTTGCTTCAGCCGCTGCTTTAGCTTCAGCTGCTGCTCGTTCCACTTCGGCGACTTTTCGTAGATGAGCCGCTTGCAAGGCAAGTTTTTGGGCACGAATAGTAGCGGAGGAGCGAGATGACCTAGAACTATGGGAGTGATTAGATCGTGCGTGAGGAGTAGGAGTAACGGCTGACGTGGTAGCGACAGGCTCGCTTGAGTTGTCATTATTTTGCCGTTCTTGATCCATCCTTCGTTGGAGTTTCCTCTGGTTTCTTGTCTCAACCATAAAAGATGGTGGAAAAAACGGATGGAAAAATTTATTGAAACGATTCAAAAAATAATGGGAGAAGGACCAAATGTTACTGATAGCTCAGGTGTAGGTGTAAATGGGTGAGTAAATGTAGGAAACGTAGAGAACCTGAGAAAAACACTGCTCCCGAAGGATGGATACGGTGACAACTAACTTTTATTAATTTGACAGATTTATAGACAGGAGAATAGAAAAGTAGAAAAACAGTAAAGAGGTAGTATCAAAACAGAATAAAGATCAGTCCTGCACACCGTTATCGATGACGGTGGAAAATAATTCTTTAAATGTTAATAAATTCTTAAAACCAAAGTCATGTTCAATGATCATTGAATTAAGATCTACTGCTGTGAATGGTCATCTTCTTAAAATTGTTCTGAGTATATCTACCTCAGGAAGGTTTTGCAATTATGTAAAAGCATCTCGAGAAGGAGGCCAAATGGAGAATTCAGCTGGTCTTGGTAGCATTTGGAAAACTACATCAGTTCTTCTCGTCACCCATCCCGCAATGCTTGAAAACGACCTACGGTGCGTAAGGATAAAATCCGTAACGATGTTATCCGACAGAGAACCAGGGTAACCGACATAGGGAAAAGAATCAGCAAGCTGGACTGGCAGTGGGCTAGCCATTTCTGTCGGAGAACTGACAACCTTTGGGGTAGACGTGTTCTTGAGTCCATACCGCGATTCGGCAAGCGTAGTGTGGGACGTCCTCCGGTGAGATGAAGTGATGAACTGCGAAGCGCTGCAGGCAGATATTTGATGCGTCTGTCCGGGGATAGGGTGAAATGATAAATGACGACCTCCGTGGTCGAGTGGTCTGTACGCCGGTCTCAAGGCGTCGCCATCTCGAGAGGTTCTGGGTTCGATCCCCAGTGGGGGCAAATGTTTGGGTGATGAATTTTCAGGCATTTGTTCTCCAGTCTTGGATGTTTATATATATTTCTATATATTCTGGTTATTTATATGTATTTATCTATTAAATATATTTATCCGTCATCTAGTGTCCGTAACACAAGCAGCATTAGTTGCTTAAAATGGGGCTAGTTGATAGGTGTGAATGTCAAAAAAAAAAAAAAAAAAAAAAAAAAAAAAAAAAAAAAAAAAAAAAAAAAAAATGGCGCACATTAGGTGAGGACTATGTCTAGCAGTGGACTAATGTAGGCTGAAGATAAATATATAGTGTCATGATTGGCGGGAGGGGCGTCGGTGGGATTGGTATTTTTCAATTAGTTTGGATCTCCGGGTTCAAATTACAGCTTTGTTATAACTTTAAATTTGCTTTTTGATTTCGAAACAAATCGTTATAGTTGCTTGCGTTATCTATGTAAATATTTAGTATTATTTGTGTTACTCACATTTTCAAGTATTCTGTAGTAAATTCTGTTAAAAAAAATAGTTCTCATAGTAGGAAATGGCATCTAGCATTTCAATACAACTCTAACAGTCTTATAAAAATGGTTAAATTTTCTTCTTTCACAGCATTCCCGAAGGTCAACGCTAAAGAATATTTTACCCACGATTTGTAATAAAATAATGACAGTCGTAAGAGACTAGGAACATCGTGGAACACAAAAAACAATGGAAAAACCGGAAAATAAAATGAAATTTTCTGATAAATTGATCTGTCACTCACACTTCGCCCACCTCAGCTCTTTGGAGGGCGACGTTGAAGTATAGAGACTCGGGACTGTGGGTTTATTTAAGGGGAAGTGAGGAAGGGTAGCAATAACAGCTTCATGTGCTGTAAAATAAGACGAACTGAGTATTCGTTTAGATTTAGAACTACTTGAGAGAATATTATCACAGACAGGTTATGTCTTCTACATACATACTAAGATACTCAACAGGACAGTGTATTGGGCCTACGCCCATCCCTTCGGGGATGTCCCCATTCGCTTTGCCAATAGTATCGTTTATAAGGGAAAGTTTAGAAAATCCATTACCACTCTGTAATTGAAAACAAATTTCCAACGGACAGAAGAGATGGTACTGTCGGTCGAGTGCAAAGATTTTTGTATACACATTTTAGAGGTGATAATGTTTATTTCCTTTTAATAATAAATAGTAAATCAATATCTTCAAACATTCACACCTAGCCCTAGCCCCCTTTTAAACAACTGATGCTGCTTGTGTAACGAACACTAGATGACGGATAAGTGTATCCCACCAAAACATTCTGTAAAAAACTAGCCATGTCTCGATGGAGCTGCTTGTTTATCTCTAAATAGTAATGAAATCTAGACAAAGTCGTACCAAGTCTAAGGTTCCTTACTGCGATTTCTTTACTTTTATAGTTGTGTGACTTTTAGGAGTTGAGTATATAGTATAATATCACTGAATAAAATCTTTGCAGTCCGAGCTTCACAGAAAATAGTCCCATAAAAACGCATGTTCTTTTTAATCTTTTTTTTCTTAGATCAGTTCATAAAAAAAAACTAATTCATTCCTATGTATCTCCCAAGACGTGGACCGCGTAGCTCTTACGTTAAATTTATCTCGGAAAAAGTATTGTTATACCTTTGAGTTTTTTAAAGAGGATCTCAATATAACACACATTGTTTGAAATTTCGTAAAGATCGGTGACAAAGGATGAGGACCCCTTAATATATTTGAATACAAAGATCAAAGACTGATTCTGATATGAAGGAAGAAAATTCTGTGATGCTTTAGATTGCCTGTTTACGAGGAAAGCCTGTAAGTGTCAATGAAGATAGCAAGCAGTGGATTTGGAGGTTTTGGCTATTGATTCGGTTGTTAAAGTCCTTGGTAGTGGGACTGTGGCAAACTTCTGGTGACGAGTCCCCAACTTTATCCGCACTCAAAGGACGCGGGCATGTCAAGTGGGTGTCACAACAGGGTAGTTCCGTTTTTTTTTAAATAAAATGTGTGAGCTTCAGTTTTGAACCAACTTGCTGATGCTTTTATATTGGGTCCTTACCTATGAAATTGGTGTTTTTATTCCGTCTTAGTATTTTGTCTGTAACTATTAAGATTCATAGTAATCCTAAAAAATAATTACCTTGTCTAAAAATAGACTATATTTTTGAGCTCTTTTGATTTGTTTTGATAATTTGTTGTAAGTTTAATTGTGTTAAAATTGGACACGGAGACAACTCTTTTTAAGTGCCTCCCGAATACATCATTTTATTTGCATTCACTTAAAAACGATAAATAATTTTTATGAACTGTGATATTACACATATTACTAAAGCTTGTCTAATGATACATGCCAAATATTATTATCTCTGGATTTGTCGTTGTGAAGAAAACTGATAAAATGTTAGTATGGAAAATGCAGAATTCCCCAAAATCTCTATACAAAACACCAATTTCATAGGTCATAGGACCTATAATGAAAATTTTTTAGTCTTTTCCAAAAATCTGGTATTCTCTTAATATTTTCTCAATATTAATGTGAAGTTGTCGATTCGACTCAAACTGTAACACAGATATTATTTGGTTGTGCATCACTGTAAAACTTCATTAAAACTCAGTGGTGCATGAGTATTTATTTCGCCAACTCGGCTATTAAACACTGCTGTAGGTCCATTTTGATGTATGAAACTCTGCTTTCTTTCTACCGCTCCAATGGATGGCCCAGTGGATATCACTTGCATGGCTGGGACTATTCAAGTGACCTGTAACAACTTTATATCTCATAGAAATATCCGTACTCAAACTAAACATAACGACAGGACGCAGGATTATACAATACGTCAACCTGCCCATTCCACCGACCGCGGCTGGAGCGGTATTAGTGATTTAACGTCGGCGCGAGTGAAACCGCTGACAAAGGTTAGCTATGACGCAATAGTTGCCGCGGGCCGTGTTTGACGGCTAACAGAATTGTTATAACCGAGCCATTAGCGGACGGTGTGATGTGACACATCATGCGTAGGGATGGGAGGTGGTCGATTCTTTAGAATATCGATAGTGAAGACAGTGGTTATGTGATGCTATATGATGTAAGGATTCAGTTCAGGAGGAGATCGGTGGCGTAGTAGTAGTGCTTGCTTTCGAATGCTTTGGCTTTCGATTGAAAACAAAGCTACCTTCGTGGTCAGGTCGTGGATGGGTGACCAAAACTTTGTGATCTCGAGCTCTTCTGTGTTTCGGAAGGCACGTTAAGCTGTTGGTCCCGGTAGTTATTGCTACTGTTTCTACCCACCAACCCGCATTGGGCCAGCGTGGTGGTGTTACGGCCCATGCACCTCATGTGCTTCTCCGTGAGGAAAACCTGTGCCCAGCAGTGGGACGTATAAAGGTTGAGGACAAGGATTCATTTTGAGTCCGTTAAGGGTAGATGTATGTGAAATAAGTATTTGTAACAAAATTATAGCTGTTTATATAATACTGCTATAAAAATAAAGTATTTATGTTATGAAAAATCAGGACCATACGTTTACAGGAAGCTTCTGTTTTTATACCCTAACCTTTCCTTATGAAGAATTATTTACACAATAACTAAAAATTGTCTGGCCAATTGCTCTTTCCGCCATAATAAAACCGAAGAATCGAAAAATATTACAACACTACTAACATTTATCGCCGAATAAAACCGACCGCTTCCGAGAATCGCCGACGTCCGCTGTACTTTCAGGGTTCAGTCCACACCTCATCCAGACCCTGCCCGATATTTACGATGCTTGCTTGCATTTTTATGATAGTTTTTACCAGGTTCACGAAATTGGTTTCTTTGTCTTATAGTCACCTGAATATAAACATTTTTTCATCATGTAATATAAAATTTGCAATTTTAACATCGAAGTTTCATTGTTTCATTGGAGTGTCTCGAAACTCATTGAATCGCAGAAGACCACTGTCAATATTTTCTTAAAGTGTTCCGATTCTGTTGCCCTTATAATCATCCAGGCCTAACCCTACATAATGTAAAAAATAACTTCTTTTCCGTACATGAATGGAAATTCAATATCCAATTCGTCTTAGTTATTATTCTAGAACAATAGTGCTTTTGTCTACTAGCGACCGCCCCGGCTTCGCTCGAATCCCCCGTATTACCCCCTTTGGGGTGGAGTATTCTTCGCGGACGTGTACAGACACGGGCATTGAAGTATACAATTGTCACAGTAAATGGCTTCTATGTCAAGGGAATACAGTAGTTTTTCGTTCAAAAGTGTATAAAGTGTATACATGTTCATGCTCATCACTGTACACCTACAAGAACCTACCTGGCTTTCAAGTTTGTAGGTGTTATACCTTCTGAGATTTCGTGATCAATCAGTGAGTGGTCTTTCGCTTTTATAAAGTACATACTCGTTGATTTCCAAGAGAGTTTTGTTCGTGATTAGTTTTGTAATGAAAATGAACCTTAACAACGAAATTATTAAGTTGAAATTCATCTTCGTGATACAAAGTTACATTGTATTTCAAGTTCTTGTCTATCATTGAAATTTCAACGTTAAGCTTATATGGTTATGTCCAGTTTTGGTGTAAAACTTATAAAACCAACATCCGGTGAGAATTTGTTCATTTTTTGCGATTTACATCGAGTGAGTTTTCATAAACTCTTACTATATCCTGCTTGAGATGTGATTCCCTTGCTAAGGGTACATGGAGGAATCAGGTCGATAGTTCACACCATACAATATTACCTCACTTTAGCTAGATTACGCTTGATTGATCAGTTCTAAATTATACCGAAGCGATATAATGAAGTTTTGTATCACATCTTTCTGGGAATGCAAATGGTTATTTTTGTTAAAGAATAATCAAATAAAATTTTTATATTTCTATAGCGTTTGATTCATTCTCCTCCTATATTCAGACAATGCTCATATAAAGTGATTCATCCGCATCCGCAGTCGCTCTGAAAATAGCGCAAATAATAAACGCGTTTTCCCAAAAAATTTGAGGTGCTAATATCCTAATTTCGCTCTAATTATATTTAAGTCCCGTTGAAAATGGAGCGAGCGAGCATGGTAACAAGCCATGCACTCTACACAAATTCCGCTTAGTAATCCTAACGAGGACTTAAAACCTTTCCTTTTTTACCATTAGCTTTCTTTGCTAGCATTAGCTTGCTTTCTTGTATGTCTCTCTGTGGCGATCGAATCGAGCGATCGATTTTTCGACCACTTCCCGACATCCGATTGAGCTGCAATTTTGCATACAGGCATGCTTCCGGTGACAATAAAAAAAGACTAAAAAACTACACACATAAATACTTTAAAAAAAAAAAAATTACTGAATAAGATAAATAATTATATCAATAGGCAAATCACTGAAAATGCGCACCAAATTTATATTTTCGAAAATTCTTTTAAACAAAATATTTATTTTCCCTTTTTTAGTCCATTAGTAAAACAAAGTTTTTTTAAAGTTGTTTTTTTTTTATAAAATTTTCAAACTTAACCATCTGTGATCCACATTCGACTAATTCTTTAATCAATCCAAAATAACATAATAACTTGTAGTCGCGCACGCCTGAGCTCGCATCGCTCAAAACTCTTTTATTTGCCACAAATGGAAAGCCGTTGTTCGTATTGGTGTTGCTCATTCATTCCGAGAACTTCCATTAATCTTCTCGATACGAGTTCGATGTATGCTCGAGCTTGTCCTTAATTTATTGTTCGATATTAACGTGCTTTTTATACTGTATTGGCAAGTGTTGATAAATATTCCACTTTAAGTATTGCCTTGGGAAAACTGCTTTTCGCGAAAATGTTGGCAGAATCCTTGTTCACATGTTTTTCACTATTTTCATTGTATCTTAGATTAGCGATGATTCCAATTGTTCTCATGAGAAGTTTTAACACATTCGCGGACGGTGAGTCACCCTGCTTCAGCACTATTTTATTGTATGGGATTTTTGCGATTTCTCTAGCATTTGATAGGTCGCCCCCATACATTTGACGCATGCTATAGCATTCGCGACCATGCGGGGTAGAGGAGGAGTAAACATTGTTTTTTCTTTGTGAGCAGAATAGTTCACAAGTGACAGTAAGTGATCTGAGGCTGTATCAGCAGTGACAGTAAGGAATGGAGAACCCATAATTTATATTGAAAAAGCAACTGCTCAAGCATCAATGTCAAAAAACCTCAATATACTTGGGATGCTGTAGCATCAGCGACATAATTAAACTGTCCAACAAGAACGCTATACCATGCTCATCCGCGAAAGTGTTAAGTACTACTTATATAGTCTATCAAAAAATCAAGGCATTGTGTGGTTTGATAAGATTTACCAACATCGTTTTACAGCCACTCGCACACGTTTATACGTCAAAATGTATGGAAATCTCGCCGGTGCTGTTGGCCAGCGCTGGCGGTCAGCGTACCTATGAAACGTCCCAAAATTGGAATTATTTGATTTAGACTTAAATCTGAAAGTACATACAATCATCACGCCTTTTATCTCCTAAGGCAGAGGTGTTATCACCCATATTTGTCTTGGCTTAAGTCTCCCTGTAGCAGGGTCGCCCTTTTATCTGAGAGTAACGAAGTAAAAATTAAAACCCCAAATCCTATGATGATAATTTATTTCAAAATTATTTGGTCTTCTGATTGATGTTCTGATTCCCTTATTCCATCAAATATGGTTGAGCAAAGCAAAGCGATGGCTGATTCATGCGTCATGCGTCGGTATCTGGTCAACTCATGCTTGTCTGATTGGTAGAAATTGCCTAATCAATGAAATTTGCTTCGGGACTGTATGGCACGGCAAGTAGTGAAGATAGTTATTTATCGTTATGTTGTGACGTGATGGACCGATGCACGACGGTTAAAAGGAAATTCCGTCACTATTCGTCACTATATTTTTATGTATAAATTAAGACACAGCTGAAACAATCATATAAAAGGGTAAATTATACAAAATACACAAAAACAATTTCGTTTTTAAAACTAAAACATATTATAATAGTGCCTTAGAGAAACTTATACACTTTATATGTGAGCTGATATCGATAAATTCTAATTCATGTGGTTTTAACTGTATATCGAAATGCCTATAACTTATTTAACACTTATTTATAATAAAAAGAGACAGACAGTAAATTTAAAAACAGAAACCAAGAGAAAAATGGCCAGAGAAGAGAGCGCAATGACAGCAACGAGTCGCTAATATAGCTATTGCGCCTCGTTACAATGTTATGACTATCTGTACATGTTTGTAATGGAAAATGTGGTAAACTGCAGAATATTACATAAAAATAAGTACCTATATTTTCTTTAGAAACTTGCTGAGTTTCTTGCCCCTTCTTCTCAGAACAAGGCTTCCTGGTCTTTGTGAAGTTTTTGTGAACGGATGGCGTAGTTTTTCTTTTTCACGAAATATTGTAAAATGTTTATGACATTCACCAGCATGCGCTAAGATGCATCTCAACTTAATAAACGCTTTTGAATTGAATTGATGACCTTCTGTGGAATTAATGTTTAAAAAATTTTTGTTCTCTTTTCCATAAAAATAAAATAACGACAATCTTGTATGTGGAATTCATCAAGGTACTAATCTGAAGGTTTTCACAAAATTAATCAAGCATTTTACCCTAAAACAAAAGCATTAACCAGACAATGTACCTAATTACGGGGAGGTGACTGGTCGCTGGGACACAATGGATGGCTCGGAGTACTTCTGACCTTTATCGAGGATTGTGAAGACCTGCGGTAATGGGCTGATTGTTTGCACACGCTGGAAGCCTTTATTTATGATTTGTATGTTTAGTCAGTTGTTGCTGTGAGGTCTCGAAATATTGCCTGTAATTTTGTAGACTTAGTCGTGAGTTTTCTATTTCGTTCCAATTTAGGATGATTAGGAGATTATAGATATAATCTTTACAAAATATATTGTAATAAATAGAGTTATAAGAATATAAAAATATTTAATTCCTTTAAAATAAGATGCTTCGTTAACTATATTTTTTTATCTAGCAACCTATTCTTTGCCTTTCCTGAGGCTAGCATCTTAGTACCTTCGACCTATTTTCAACTCGTTTCACGTTTCATGAAACAAGAAATTTTGATTTAAGAGTCCGTACATATTCCAGGAAAACTATTCAATCTCGATGAACTTTCGCGGCGTTCCTTTTGAGATATTTATACGGGGTAATATGGAACTACCGTGTCTGGGTAAAATGCGTGTTTCAAACGAGAAAATTAAACCACTCTGGTGCCCGAGAGAGTTCAACTGTCAACACTTGTTTTTGTCGTTTAAGTAAGTCCCCAAGAACACTACATTCCTCTCCATTAGATAACGGGATGAGGTGTTTGGGGGACAAGGATAGCGTTATATGGAGCATGGGTGCGGAAATGAGAGGCGAGATGGGAGATATTTATCGCGGGTCAAACGTTCACCAGACAATATTGTCTTATTCGCATTCCCTTTACGCCCGGCAGTCGTTGGATGTAGACTGGCGAATTAACAGTATACTCATTACCAGCTGCGATAATGATAAATGTTGCTCTTATTAAAGGGTTCCAGTTTACTAGTATATTAGTTGTATTATGATTTTACATATTTTTCTGTACTTTCATTATGACAAAGCGAAAGAAATACTCAAATATTGATTACAAATCAATTAGAGTGAGTAATTTTCTTGATTACCTATTGGCAAGCGTTTGACCACTATTGGTCTAACGAAGTGGAGGTCTAAGAGAAAATGTAAAAAATGATACAACAACAACGACATATCACAACAACAAACACCCTGTTGTAACACAAACAATTGCGAGCCTGTTGCCTTGCACCGGGGACAATGCGAGGCAAGCAATATTCATATGAACTGTACATAAGTTTTTTCAAACTCACTGGTACAGTAGGTGGGATCGAACCCGCAGTTCCCGCGGCCTCTCGAACGAGTAGTGCCCCGTCCGTCCCAACTCCGTCAAAGCCTACGTCCTATGAAGCAGTACCTATGAAATAAGTAAAATAAAATCGCTTAGTGCTGGGTACTTAAAATACCTACCTACGGTACGGGTGACGCAGATTCCCGCATTTGGTAGTGTGCTGCAAAGAATTGATCTAAAGGAAAGAATTAAAAAGATTCCATTACACAAACACCCATAAAAATCAAGTGAAAATTAAATAAAACTTTTTTTAAATTGGAAATAACTACGAAACAATTATGTAATTAGTGTACTGCAGTTATTTCCGTAGTCTGTGCCCGACCCCGGACATACGCTACCGTTATAAAGCACTGCTTATTGATCTTATAGATTTGTAGTCAGTTCCATATTTATTTACTGTACTAGACAAAAGTTATCTGGCCAGTAAACGGGACTTGTTCCGTTGTTTGCGGAGCTGCTGGACGATCGTTATTATACACGGGGGGATAGGGTATCTTGTAATATTTTTATTAGCAATTCGGTTTTTGCATGGGCTTAGACAAGGCTTGGAGTTTTATAGGGTCGTAACTCGCTGTTCCTGTAGTATTCTGTATGATAAGAAACTTAGACCCTAACTTTATACTATTTTTTTAGTGTAAATTGAAGACGAAATGGAAGGCGCTGGATGTGCCCAGTGTAAGATTGATTTTTCTTGTACACTTTGAATCCAGTGTACTTTGGAGTTAAGGGATCAGGTTGTTTGTCTATATTTGTCTGGGTTGGTAATCCTTGTAGAATTAAGTATAGATAGAGTAGTAACTATTTATTAATCTGTAGTTGGTATTGGAATGTGTTTCTTGGCTAACATGATATTAATATTAAAAACTGCAGGCTGGGAAGACATCCAATAAGGAGAATCGATGTCCATGATTTTTTCACTTTTTCAATTGCATGTCCATAGATGTTCTAATTCTGGTGCAAGCTCTTCTTTACCTTTAACCACCGACGTGTACTTCTTGTCACTTTAGTACCGACATGAGGCCTGAGAGGCCGTACAATACAACACGGAGTTAAAAAATGTATATAATACATCAAATAGAAGGTGTCTTGTTAATTTGAGATGTATAGTAAAATATTAGATTAAAAATCTGAAAAGAGCAAAATAATAATACACTTCCATACACTTCCAGTCTGCGGAACCAAGATCACAAAAATTGCCATGATATCTTGATCCAAAAAGGGTTATTTGACGATGTGGTCTTTTTGAATAGCATAGTACCTATACCATAAAGTAAGACCTGTCAAAATCTAACAAAATCTAACAAAATATCAACCCGACGCGGCTCCACAGGCTCAATGTCGGTGGTTAACCTCTATTGTGGCAGAAATATTTGACAGGACCTCTGCCTTTTCTCGTTTCTGGCAGACGGGTAAAAAAGTTGTTTTTCCTGCTTGAAGAATAAATTTCATCTTTGGACTTAGACCTGAGACTTAGACTGACATTCTCTATACTTTATCGAGCGCTCTTAGAATTTTATATGAACTGTACGAAACGAGTTCAAAATAAATAAATATTTCCTAGAAATCGTTCCGACCTGCAGTACGTCTCGAATGAACAAATATTGGATATGTTATTTCTCATATTTTCCTGGAAGAATTCCTCGTATGGTTTGCTGGCCTGGGAATGGCACGCCCGTCATGGGCCTTGGCTTCCAGTGTATTGCTATATTACGTAGGTACTATATGGATCTCACAATATTAAAATCTAAAAAAAAGTTGTTAAGAATTTCATTCCATCGTTTAGATGACTGGTTGTTTTCCACTGTAAGTTTTTCTAGGAACATTCCACCTCGCACAAAAAAACTGTGAAATGACTTGTCGGGATTCCCGGACTGATGCAACGTTTTGGACCTTCAAGAAAAGAGCGTATTCCCACTTAAAGACCGGCAACGCATTCGTGCCTCCTTTGGTGCTGTGGCTGTTGTCCATGGGCGGCAGTGATTACTTAACTTCAGGTGATCCGTTTGATCGCTTGCCCCTAACTCACAAAAATACCTGTATTGACAGAAAAACATCAGAGTGAAATGGGCTGCCAGATTTGTATTCCAAGCCAAATGTATAAAACTGTATGCTATATGAGAGCGGTTGTATCATTATCAGCCAGGGCACGCCCAGTATAGAAGACTCCTACAAAGTAGCATAACAATGATAGGATTTCAAATACCAATGTTCATTGCAGAACTAGTCCGTGGCTCATCTCGCTGGCCGGGTCGCTGGGGAGCGGCACAACCTCGGTTGCATGCCTTAGCTTATAACAGTGCGGCTTATTCTGATAAAAGTGGTAAGGTAAGCTTACCACTTTAATTGTAAGGCTCGACTCGTTACCACTTTTATTGTTGCATCAGTCTCGTCTACCTTACAGAACATCACAGATTAAAAACAAAAGGCAGAAGTGTCTAATATACATTACGCTACGAATTAAGTATCTACGGTTTTATGTAGACTTTAATACGCTACGGCTACCGTAGCGAAAAGGCTCGTAGCACACTTTTTGCTTCGAATTTAGCCTGATGTTTTATTACTTAATAGTAAATAATTAGGCATTATTTTATAAATAACATATTTTTCAATTACTGATGGTATTGTTTTTAGTTGAATGATAGTGACAAGGCAGCGGTAGCCGAGTTGGGATGGACGAGGCACTACTCGTCTGAGAGGCCGCGAGAAACGCGGGTTCGATCCCTCCGCCGGACCACTGAGTTTGTTTGAACTTATGTACATTTCATTGTGAATATCGCTTGCCTCACATTGTGCCCGGTGCATGGCAACAGGTTCGCCACTAGTTACATGGAGACCTAATATATCTGGCGAAATGTGGGTGTTTAATACCTTTGCCTACCCTCCGGGGAAAATAGTCGTGATGATATGTTATGTTATATGTTATGTTGTATGTTATGTTGTATGTTATGTTGATAGTAAGATATTCCCACAAGTGTAATTATTACTATTCTCGTAGAAATGAGAATATTGTTAACAATTTTCATTTCGTTTCTTTTTTAAAGTTACTCGAGTCCAATCCACTGTCCAGTGTAAAACTTTACCGACCTTTTTTATTTGCTGCATAAACTTCCTCCTCCTTTAGAGTTGTAATTCCCTTGGCAACATAAATAAGAAGATCACTTTCATAGTTCCCCCGGGACTTCTTTTAAAACAAGCAATATTTTTGCGTATGTTACTTTTGAGTGCAGTCTGTTCCGATTAAGGGGTGGTCCCAAATGTCTCCCTTGGGATAATAACATCAATGTACCCTTATAAGGATGATTATGATAACGGTGGCTTATGTTAAAAATATATTTTTTTTAAATCAACATTTTTGCTTATTAAAACTAGTCTTCTATTTTTAAACTTTTCCAATTGTTCGTCTTAGGGCGAATTCGACCAAATTGAGATTAGTAACTCGGGAATAGTAATACCAAACTGAGTTCACACGATTGGTCGATCTGCCCTAAGGGCGGGGCCGATTAGCTATCCTAGTTTTTTCATGTTTGGCTACACGCGAGTAATATTATTTTAACGGAGTACGCAGTTTTTCGCGCACGAATGTGTCAATGTCTCGTTTGACATAGGGCAGATTCGACCAATCGTCGCAGCTCAGTTTGGTATTACTATACCCGTGTTACTAATCTCAATTTGGTCGAATTCGCCCTTAGTATCGTAGTCCTCTCTCATCTATACACCCCCTTCATTTCCGTCTCCTCCCAATCCTCTCTACTCTCATCCATTTTCTTTTCCCATTTCCAGCCATAGACAAATCGTAGACAAAATCATGCATCTATCTTCATACTTTTTCTTTCACAAACTACGTCACATCATTCTATCCCTTTTCCACACGTTCTAGTCGCGCACAACTCATATTACGTTCCGTTCACACACATTTAACTGCGTTTTATCGCCACATGTCTTACTTCCCCTTTTACTTTCGATTTCACACATTATTCTTGCTGCTGTACGTTTTGGTCCCACCCACATGCATTACGGTCCATTTCTAGGTTTTAGGTGGGAATCGAACCGGTGACCACGTACGTGTACACTACCTAACCATTTTCCTAACTCGGCTCACGCCACTGCATACATACATACTTATACATATAATCACGACTATTATCCCCTAAAGGTTAGTCAGAGACTAGGCAAAAGCACGGCAAATACAGTCCAGCCATAGTCCGCGCTTCACCAAGCAGCGACTGCACTCAGCGTGACAGATGGTGAGCCCGTCGCCACTACAAGCTATTGGATGGTTGTGCAGTTCATTAGTCCATTAGTCGCCTTTTACGACACCCAAGGGCTCTTCCCTTGGGTGTCCTATGGGTTGGTAGTATTCTTTTAATGAGCCGCTACCACACGACGCCGCTGCAGCACGGATTTTACTATCATAACTAGTTATTTCTAACTTGTTTTGGCCTTAATTCGCAAAAACAACACAATGAAAAAGTTTCTACGCCACTAAATCCATATTTTATCAACGTTTTGCGTCTTTGTCATCAAAATGTCCACTTGTAAAACAAAGCGCTCACCACAACACGACGTAAAAGCAAGCAACATCGGTAATTTCAACGGAAATACATAATTTATCGAGTGCCGCGGTGATGGCATGAAACCAATTACTTTTTATGCCGCGTCCATAAATTATGCATTCTTTTCGCGTTTCTTTAAATTTTAATCTGTTAACGCGGGCTGTTATTTAAAAGATTTTTTATACGCTCTGAAGTAGATACGAACGTTGTGATTACAATATTTATGAAATTCATGACGCGCATTCGAATTTTCCTTGATTTTATTAACAAAAAACTACTGGTGATTTTATAATACTAGGTCCTTACCTATGGAATTGGTGTTTTGTATGGAGATTTTGGGGAATTCGCATTTTCCATACTAAAATTTTTTCAGTTTTCTCCACAACGACAAATCCAAAGATAATAATATTTGGCATCTATCATAAGACAAGCTTTAGTAATATGTGTAATATCACACTTCATAAAAATTATTTATCGTTTTTAAGTGAATGCAAATAAAATAATGTATTCGGGAGGCACTTAAGAAGATTTGTCTCCGTGTCCAATTTTAACACAATTAAACTTACAACAAATTATCAAAACAAATCAAAAGAGCTCAAAAATATAGTCTATTTTTAGACGAGGTAATTATTTTTTGGGAATACTCTGAATCTTAATAGTTACAGACAAAATACTAAGAGAGAAAAAAAACACCAATTTCATAGGTAAGGACCCAATATAAAAGCTAGCTGTGTAGCCCGCGACGTCATTCGCGTGGCTATTGATTCAGCGCCGAAAAAAATTGATAAAAGTTTTTGTTGGTATAATTAACGCAGTAAAAATCATTTTTCTACAAAACATTCCTACCTTAATTAAGTAAAATGTGGACTAATATTATTTGAACTAAAACCTCTAATTATTAAAATAGTGAAAATAACATTTATTTTCAGTGTCATCTGATTAATGGTTATCATGGTAAATCTCTGTTGTTGTGTCAATAATTTACAATGCCGAGATATTTTAAAATTCAAAATGAAATTACATTTTGACGGAATATGTCTCTTAATACTCGGTCGAGCAGATATTGATACCCGCGGTGTCACCCGCGCGGAACCCGTTCCCATGGGAATATCGGGATAAAAGGTAGCCTATGTCCTTTCTCAGGCTAGACTATCTATGTACCAAATTTCGGTTCAGTAGTTTTACCGTGAAAACGAGACGGACAGACAGAGATTAAAAAAAATCCCGCTTTTGTCTGGGGTTTTGTCAGGGGTACATCCCCCTGACTTGATTTTAAACATTTTTTTGTAAGTACAGACATTCGACCTCTACAGTTTTATTACAGTAAACCCAGTGCGGGGATCAGTTCAGCAATGGAAGGACCACCCTGCTCTTGAGAGATACAAGATGACTTTCGCTATCTTTTTCAAGGGGCAGCCTTTATAAGGCTTATATCGTGTCTGCACTTCTAATAACATCAATATCACATTCAATAATATTCGATATCCGTCCCAATACAGCAGATATTCGTCTAATGTTAACAAATCAACTCGTTTCTCATTTACCGCGGTATGTATTCCCGCGAGTGGCACTCCGGCCCAAATCACTCCCAGTAAACACATCTGGGGCTCCGCATTTCTTCGAGCCGCTTTAAGGGCCTGTAATCCTTTTGCAAACTCATCCTACTAGCGTTTCCTTAACGACACTCCACGAAACCAGCACAACATTTTGTTTTTTCTTCTATTTGTGAAGCTCAGTATCTGGTGCCAGATTTATATCAGAATTTGGTGTTTTAATATCATCTAATGGAGTTGTTTCGTTGGATACGGATTTTTATACATAGTTTTGTTTATACAATCTTAGAGAATAGATGTATGTGTGTGTTTTTTATTAATAGCTCAGCAAATTACTAGGTACTGTCGGAATCTTCTATCCCGCTTTTATCCCGCTACTCCCTTGGGAACGGGTGCCATGCGGGTGAATGTTAAAAAAATTAATAACAGCTCCCAGAAAAATGAAGGACAGATTTACGCCACTGTGAACATTGCTTTTGATAATAGAAGATTTACGCCACTATGAACTTTGCTTTTAATAATAGAGTAGGAGTAAATTTTGTATTCCACCAAATGAGTTCAAATTTAAAATAATCTTTCAGTGTTGATTAGCCTATTTATTGAGGAAGGCTATAGACTACATACCATCACACTATCTTTAGGCAAAAGCTAGTCAAATCAAATCAAAACCATCAAAAAAAATCGGTTGAGAGGCATCGAGACTCGTGGGCTCGATCCTACCGCCGAGATTGAATAAAACTTTCGTACAGTTAATTGTGAGTATTGCTTGCGTCACATTGTGCCCGGTGCATGGCAACAGGCTCGCCACCTGGGGACCTAACAAATCTTGTGAAATATAGGTTTTAATACCTCTGCACTACCTATTCGGGAAAGAGGTGTGATGTTATTTTATGTTATAAATACAATTTAATCATAGATTGACGACCTCTGTGGTCGAGTGGTCTGTATGCCGGTCTCAAGGCGTCGCCATCTCGAGAGGTTCTGGGTTCGATCCCCAGTGGGGGCAAATGTTTGGGTGATGAATTTTCAGGCATTTGTTCTCCAGTCTTGGATGTTTATATATATTTCTATATATTCAGGTTATTTATATGTATTTATCTATTAAATATATTTATCCGTTATCTAGTGTCCGTAACACAAGCAGCATTAGTTGCTTAAAATGGGGCTAGTTGATAGGTGTGAATGTCTGAGGATATTATTATTATTATTATAGATATTTTCTATTTTTGGGTGACGTCAGTAATCTTCCAATCCTCCTTTTTACGTCATTATCTTGATTGCCTCCGAGGCATTACCATGAAACAACTTGAATATTATATTTATAAGAATATCTTGACTGCTGTGCTATATTTAGCTTTTATTTTGTACACAAAGCGGCAAGCCAGTCTACGCAATTTCTCCTCGAGACCACCTTTGTTGCATGGTAATAAGGGTTATTTTGGAAGTGAAACTGTATAGTTCGTTGTGCTGGTTGTACAAGTAAGCTTTGACTGACGTTTCGCGATGTTAAGTGAACCTGTCCCAAGGCGCCGTATCGTGTTCCAGAAAACGCTTGTTCATCCTACATAAACACAAAGTGAGAATAATTTGTTTACGTAAAATTTTAGTACTTACTCCCACGTAATTTAGTACCGCGCAGATATAAAACAAGCTCGATGGACTTCGTCCGCGGTTACTATGGTTTTTTAACTATCCCGCGGGAACCACAAAATTTTCCGGAATAAAAAGTATCTAAAGTGTTGACCAGGGATACAAGGTATCACCATGCAAAATTTCATTGAAATCGGTCCAGCCATTACGGATGAAGAAGGCTCGATGAAGAAGGCTGGGCACAGGCCTTCTTCATCGAGAAACACATGAGGAGTACGGGCCGTAGCACCACCACGCTGGCCATCGGACCAGGGTAGAAACAGTCGCAATAGCGAACGGGACCAACGACCCAACGTACAAAGGAGGAGCTCGATACAAAGTTTTGGTCACCCATCCACGGCCTGTCCATGACAAAGATAGCTTTGTTTTCAATCGAAAGCCAAAGCGCCACCACCACCACCACTATCACCACGCCACCGAGCTTCACATATTTTTATGTTTATATTTTTTGTATAGAATGAATACTAGAGGAACACTGGAAGTCATCCCGATTAGTGATAAATAAAGATAGAACCTTAGGTGGGCTGGCCACCAGCGCTGGTCACGCGCGCGCTCTTACAATTACACCTACCTAACATTGGGCCAGCGTGGTGGTGTTACGGCCTTTACTCCTCGTGATTGGGTTTCTCCATGAGAAAGACCTTTGCCCAGCAGTGGGACGTACTTATATAGGCTGAGGACGATGAACATAAAAATAAATAGTGGAGGGATTGCTTGAATGATGGAAAGGAGTGGCTGGCGACATGGCATAAACTCAGAGGAACTTGTCGACCAAGGGCCGAATGGAATCTGAAATTATTCTTATCAAATCCCATGAGAAAACTGTAGACAAAGCGTCCATCAAAGCTGGATCACATAAAGCAATCGCTTTACCAACACTCGGTCTTCGCTGAATGGTCACGCTTTAAGCAGAGTAAGCGAAAATAGAAACATGGGAGATCCGATCGGCAGAGTAATCCCGCGGAGGCGTCATAACCGCGGCCGCGCGATAAATCGGCGTAAGTGTCGACGTCGCGATACCGAGCGACGATAAATATAAATAAAGGGCCCAGATACGCAGGGCTGCCGGCTGACGGAGACAAGGTTTTGAAGGAGCTGGTTTATGGAACGCTTTTGAGAATTGAGTTGTCATCTTAATTAGATGGTTATTGAATAATTGAGATACAATGGGGCTGCCAGCGCCGGCCACGCACGCGCGCTTTATATTGCACGGGACTAATAACATCCTTTCTCAGCCACACGCGCGCGCCAGTGTATATACCAGTGGCGGAGCGTCCGTACAACCCGATTCCTAACAGCCGTACCAAACGAGCGAGCTTAAAAAAATACCTAACTAAAAACATTTTATAAACAAATATAAAATCATATAACAGTAAAACACGCGCGCGAAACAATACGCAACATAGGTACATACAAAGAACTAGCGATGTTCCAATCACTCACACATCATAGCTCCCGCTCTCTAGATTCCTTCAATTAACTCGTAAAATCTCGAGTTATAGACGCCTGCGATACAACACGCACACAGACAAGCGTTCCCTTGTCACGTCTGTGTAGGTCTCTCATAGGCGCACACAACAGAGAAATAGTACCTAAAGATCGCCTAACATGCCGGCTTTTTGCGGCCTACGAGCCTATCCATCGATACACTACGACACACGCACACATTAGTCATAAACTCTCACGTACGTTTCGCGGAAAGCCAAAAGTAAAGTTCAGCCAAAAGTAAATATTTTAGATCTTATTACAATAGCCATAAGGGCGGAATTTCTTTCGGGAAACGCACGCAATATCGCGCGCCGTGCGGAGCTCCGTAAGCTGCCACGGGCCGGCTTGTATCGTCCTTCTCTTACTAACGCAGCCGGCTTTTGTATAATGCATCCCTTTCTTTTTAGCCGATCCCGAGCCGAGTTGTAGTTATTTCTCTGTCTTGCATAGCCGGTGTTTGAATATTGACATTTCATTCTGATATTTTAGTTTATTCTGTTTCGTAAACTTAAAGTAATCAATTAGTTTTATTGTATTTTTAGCAGTAATTCAGTGAAATAGTAAAATTTAACTAACATGTGTGTTGTAGTTTTAAAGGTGTATTGTGATATTGTGAATTGTGTCGCTCCGCAGGGATTTAATTGGTAGGTTTTAGTTTTTAAATTATTTTGGTTTATTCTCTCTCGGCACAATAATGGCCGCTTTAATGCACATAGATTGTTGTCTTACCGATTTCTTGCTAAGTGAAGGAAAGCAGTTTTGCAAAGTTGTCCTTTAAAACTAAAAAATATGTCATACAGTTAGGTCGAGCTCGTCCAAGCATGTCAATAGATTACAAGCGTAGAGACGGGTTTTTTCAAGCATTTCCACAGTTCTCTTTATGATAAATATAGTTGGCTTACAGGCAGTTGTTTATTAAAAAAATGTTTTGTTTTCCGTGTCTTTTGTTTTCTGATTCAAGCAACGTTTGTAATCGAAGGGATTTTTTGATGTTAATAATTTATCAAACTCTGCTAAAAAACATGTTCAAAGTGAGAAACATATACGTAGTTGTTTAGCGTTGCATGAATTTGGAAATAGTATAATAGAAAACTATTTTAACAATAATTTTGAGGCTCATAACCGCAAAGTCGAACGTAATCGAAATCTGTTAATAACGCTTCGACACAGTTGTTCTCTTAGGTAAACAAGATTAGCGTTTCGCGGGCACGACGAAAGTGTAAATTGGGATAATCGTGGTATTGTTAAAGTATTGTAAATGGTATACTTTTCTTTGTTTATCGCACACTGTCTCAGAGTAAACAGAACTGGAGTAGCCATTAGTCAATTTCTCAAACATTTTTTTCTGCCATTTCTTGCGGGGGGTGAGGTTACCACTACACTCAAAGCCAGCCGTTCTTACAAATGCACACATGCATAATTCGACTCACAAATTTAAATTTCACGCACACACACGCTTAAAATAGTCACGTGGGGTGTGCGTTTTGACAACGTCACAGCCGCACTCCCCACGAGACTAGCGTTCGAAATTTGAAATCGTAGAATTCTAAAACATGAAATAATGAAGTAAATAATCATGAAATCTTAAAATTATAATTAGAAATAAAAGGTGACACCATCCTTTAGCATACTCGATGTTTTCTATTTATTTTTACAACAAAAAACAGCACAGGCAGTCATTTTTGCGGGAGCTCTGTTCGCCGCAACGTTTACAATGTTATGGCTGTCAAAATGGCGGCTCAACTAGTTTTATTAAACGTGCAAGCATCCGATGCTTGTGCATTTGGCAGAGGGGAATGTTAGACAAAGGCTACTCCAGTTCTGTTTACTCTGAGCACACTGTAGACCCGTTCACACACACAAACAAATTACCCATTTTTTGTGGGTCCTAATTTTTACTGTGGCTTGCCTAACTTTTTTTTTCACGCCACGCCACTGGTATATACCTATTTTTTTTTATGTAAACAGGGTTACCCCCTGTTTACATAAAAAAACGGGCCGACGACTGACCTGACCCCTTATTCTGAACAGTCAGATCACGGATTTGATTCGGAAAGTCACGTCCCGTCTCGCTCTTACTCACCGCAATAAAAGTGACAGTAATAGAGATTTCGTGATTCGTTTAGTTTCCGACAGTTTAGAATAAGGGTCCTGATGGTTTGTGATTAGCCGTCGTACACATCTAAAACACCGAGTTGCAGATGCGTTGCTGACCCCTAAGGAGGGAATACGCTCTCTTTTTAAAACTTTGAAGGTCGTATTGGTCTGTAAATACTTCTGGTGACAGTTGACCCATGACACGTCTCAAGACTTTTACATTGTCACAGATTCGCAACGCATAATATTTATTTATACAATAGTTGCAAGCTGTTGCAATTGTTAAAACTATGTCATTAATTTTTTTCTCAATATTTCATTATCGGCGACTATAACTATTAACCATTAGGTGGACAGTATTATTAATCCTTGTATTAAGGATCTTGCATTATTAATTCATAATTAATATAATACTGAAATCCATTGTTCTTTTTTTGTTGAAATGATCATTTTCAGTGCTAGTGAAGAAAATCTTTGACATCACGCCTCTTTCCCCGAAGGGGTAGGCAGAGGTGTCAAACACCAACATTTCGCCAGATAAAAAAATAAGAAAAAGAAGAAAGGCCCACATTTCGCCAGATATGTTAGGTCCCCATGTAACATGTGGCAAGCTTATTGCCATGCACCGGGCACAATGTGAGGCAAGCGATATTCACAATGAACTGTACATAAGTTTTATTCAAACTAAGTGGTACAGGCGGTGGGATCGAACCCGTGTTTCCCGCGGCCTCTCGAACGAGTAATGCCCCGTCCGTCCCAATATGACTACCGCTGCTCTTGCTGCTGCCAAGATCTTTGAGATGAGTTGATATTATGGCAGACTGAGGGCGTCCACAGTGCGTCGCCATCCCGGTAGGTATTGAGCTTCGCGCTTTATTTTATTTTTTTATAATAATAATACAAAGATCTTATACTATTCTTACAAATTAATTCAATGCAACAAAAACCAATTTAGGTTTGACTGAGCACCGAGTCATTCAACCCTCGATACGTGGTTAAAACATTAATACACAATACAAAATCGACAAACATAATGTATGTACATAAACATAATTTTAGATTTTAAGCTAAGATCACATTGCTGTAAAACCTGGGGTATATTTTTGTCAACTACCTACATTATATAAGTATCAGTACCTGAGAAACGAGTCACACATAAACTTATAAAACAAAAGACTAATACCACCATGAAACCATGTGGAACCACACGGGGTAACTTTAAATAGTTAATTTAATATGGTATTGTTATTTCGCTCCAAGTCTTCCCGATTTTCTTCGCCTGTGCGATGATCGTCCGCCGCCAGGTCTGCTTAGGGTAGACGTTACGCTTTCCTTGGGGATTCCAGTCCAACACCTGCCTTGGTACATGTGCAGGGCACAGATATATATTTACTTAGATAACGCAAACTTAACGATTCGCATATAAACCAAGCGTGTCAACTTTTGAACGCCTACTGTGACGTAGCCTACTGGTAAAACCCAAGGTGGTTTCTAAAAAGAAACACCGTGTCTAAGGTGAATACAAATTTTAATGAACATCAGATTGACCATATAAATCCGTTAAAGTAAACATTAACGAGATGTAAAGGATTGGTGGCGCCATCTAGTGATACAAAAAGTTAGAAGTTAGATACAAAAAGTTAAAAAAAAACTAATTTGAACAATGACGCCACTTTGGTTGTATTTATTTGTAATTATTACACATCGTTTATCATGCATTTTGTTATATATGATATTTAGTTTATTTACATTTATTTTAGTTATTTTATTTAATAATTAAATTTACTTTTAAGTTGGTACTATTGAAATAATATATACAAACTGCCAACAGTTTGTACACCTACTGTGTCAATTTTGAGATGGGAGATACTAACTGATTGAAAGATACCGATGCAAATCAAATCAAATCAAAAATATCTTTATTTTATAGGCTTGATATACAAACACTTAAAAACGTCAATTTATGAACAAGTGAATCTACCACTCGCTCGGAACGCAGACATCCCCGATGCACTCCGCCAATTATCACACTACGTGGCATTTTTTTTTGTGTTGTAAAATTCTCCCATGTAGGGAAGGCAAAGGGAACAGAGCCCATACAGCCAAGTCTTCAGTATATATCTCTTCAGTAGATTGCATTGAAATGCTAGTGTAATGCATTTCAATGCATCTTGGGAGGTGGATTACTACTTGGATGAGGTGGATTACCACGATAAAAAACTCATCACTTTTCACACCACTTGACGCTTATTTCGATAATCCTCCACATTGCACATCATCACAGACACTTATTACACAAAACTACACTGAATTTACGTAACAATATCCACTCTGAAACAATATTACAATTATCTAAATAAAAATCACGTCCGCCATTAGTCAAATGCCGCCAAACTCCTTTTTTTTTGTTATTGCTGCCATTCGGACGCGCTTAGACTAGTTAACAGCGACCAACCCCGACGTTTGGTCCGGGTTTTCGGATACGCACAGTACATGCATTTGCGTCATTTATGTAAATGTATATCTGTGGTTCAGGGTCTGAAATGTTTGCTTGACGACCTCCGTCGAGTGGTCTGTATGCCGGTCTAAAGGCGTCGCCATCTCGAGAGGTTCTGGGTTCGATCCCCAGTGGGGGCAAATGATTGGGTGATCAATTTTCAGGCATTTGTTCTCCAGTCTTGGATGTTTATATATGTATAATATATTCTGAATATTTATATATATTTATCTATTAAATATATTTGTCCGTCATCTGGTATCCTTAACACAGGTATAAGTTGTCTAGTATGGGCCAGTTGATAGGTGTGAATGTCTGAAGATATATAAGACATCCTCCATTGAGTGGCAGCCCTACTTCGAGCTATCCCCGCACCTCCCGGCCGCGAGTGGGCCGCGCCGGTAATCGAACTATCCGACGATATTTTCCAGGACAGCCCACACAGCCCACTTTGGTCCTATTGATTGCTGTTCTGGGAGAGCCTATGACTTGCAGTTTTATCATTCCCGCTGCTAAAGTCGGTAATTGCGATACGGTGCCGTTCCGGTGCTTTTTGGAGTTTACGAGTAGTTGACAGTTTACGGCTGAACCCAGTGATAGTTGCAAACACAGATATACATTTATAGATAGATGACGCAAAAGTCGGGGTGACCGCCACTCACTAGCCTGCCCGCGTCAAAATGGCTGCAAAAACTAAAAAAAAATGCCTCGTTGTGTGATAATTTAAGCAGTGACATTGGCGACATCGATATTTTTTAATCAGTTCAAATCTATGGCTGTCCGTCTCAAAATTATGGCTGTGAAGTCACAGTAGACGAGGAAAAAGATGACACGCTTGGTTTCAATACAAATCGTAATACTTGCGTAATGTAAATAAATGTGTATCCGTGGTTGCAACTATCACTGTGTTCAGACGTAAACTGTCAAATACTCGTAAACTCCGGAGAGAGGAGAGTAGTTTACAATTTTAACAAGAAATTCCTGAAAAACGGTCCGAGTTCCACAAGTAAGTTTTCCGTTAACGATTTCATTTCGGTTACTCAACGACTGATTTAAACACAGACTTATTTCTGAAAGAGTAAAGTTCATTTGGCTTTGGAACAAGTTGAACATAATTTTTTTAATAAAACTGTTGTAAAATATCGGTAATGCGACGAATTAAAAAACTACAAGTGCGAGTCGGTCTCGCGCATGAAGGGTTCCGTACCATTTTCTATAAAAGAGGAAGATCTATAAAAAAAACAAGTTTGTTTTATGGGTGGTACGTAAAAATGTTAATTTTATTTTACTACAATAATTGATTGAATAATATAATTGAATAATATAACCCAATATTCTGTGAATATGAATATTGTGTATTATTCTGTGAATATTTCAAGAGTCCATCTATTGCCGTTATCATTATCAATAAAAAAACGAGCAAAACTATAAAAATTCTTGTATGCAGGCGCCCTCAATTTTTTTCCGTTTTTTTACATGACAGTCAAGTTCTTGACCTTCATCTCACCTGATGCTAATTCACGATAAGGCCAAAGGTGGAAGCGAGCTTCACCTGTATTCCTTAACAACTGAGTAACTGGCCATACCTCTGATTGCCAGATCACAACAATTCTATGACATTGTTATTATGGCGACAGGTGTTGTAATTGAAAGGCGATCTCAGAAGCCCTACCACCAACCAAACCGAACAGAAAAACTCTTGCTTCCATGGGGAATCGAACCCCGGACCTCCCGATTAACACCCGGTGGTGTCAACCACAGAACAATAAAAAAGGTGTCAACCACTAGATAAAGGAGGTGGTCACAAACCATCTGGGGATAGACGGACAGACAGACTGCCGAGTTTTAGAAATAGGGTCCCATTTTACCTTTTAGATACGGAACCCTGAAAATCAGTCTCACCGGGCCGAAGAATCTCATAGAACCAATTTAGCCCGAAGCTATTTCAGTAATGAATATCCTATCTTTGTTTGAATACGGTTCAGTTTTCAATGAGCTCTTTATACGGTTGCTATGGCAATTCTGGAGTATAATGTACGTCTTACCAAATAGCTTGAAATAAGCCTAATTAAGAGATGATATTCTTGGGAATGCCCGTCAGCTTTGATGCCTGTTTGGTGTGGGCAGAGAAGCTCTCACTATTTTAAGGCACTATTACGCATATACGGAGTTATTTTAATAAATCAAAAATTTCCCAAGACTAGTTAGCTAACATCGTAAAAACTAAATTTTGTTTTACTATAACTCAATTTCATTTTATTTTATTTATTTATTTGTAAGTGCTGTGGTTTTCGGTAAAACCACAGCACTTACAAATTATGATAGTCTTACAATTATTGAACTGAACAAATTGCCAATGAAAGGTTTTTCTTTATTTAGTTATTTATAAGCAAATGCAAAAGATACACATACACACATACATATTAGTTTGGGGAAAAAGTCTTTTCGCATTATAGTATGTATAAACTTGTAATAAAATCTCTTTGGCTATACTATTTGTATCTGGCTGGTTTTGGTATCATTGAAAGTTTAAATTTTAAAGAACCTAATTCCAAATTCAAATTAGGAAAATGTGTGATTTTCATTTGTTTTTCGTACCGCCAAGATGAGTGAATCTAATGAAGAAATTCGATACATTTTAAAATTTTACTACAAAAAAGGTAAAAATGCAACGCAAGCCGAGAAAAAAATTTGCGATGTTTATGGACCTAGTGCAGTGTCTGTGAGAGTAGCACAAATTTGGTTTAAGCGTTTTCAATCCGGAAATTTTGATGTCAAACATGCACGTCGCTCTGGTCGCCCTATTACAGATAAAATGGATGCCATTTTTGAAAAAGTGGAGCAAGATCGGCATGTCAGTAGTTACGACGTAGCTGAAGAACTGGGAATTGACCACAAAACAGTTTTGGCGCATTTGAAAAAAACTGGGTACACAAAAAAGCTCGACATTTGGGTACCTCACGAGCTCACTGAAAGAAACCTAATGAACCGTGTACTCATTTGTGATTCTTTATTACGACGTAATGAAACCGAACCATTTTTGAAGAAGCTGATAACTAGTGATGAAAAGTGGATCACGTACGACAAGAACGTGCGAAAAAGGTCGTGGTCAAAGGCCGGTCAGGCTTCACAGACTGTGGCGAAACCCGGGTTAACTCGCAACAAGGTGATGCTGTGTGTGTGGTGGGATTGGAAGGGCATTATTCATTATGAGCTGTTACCACCAGGCAGGACCATCGATTCTGAATTCTACTGCGAACAACTGATGAGATTAAAGCAAGAAGTTGAGAGAAAGCGGCCGGAATTAATCAACAGAAGGGGTGTGGTTTTTCATCATGATAACGCTAGACTTCACACATATTTAGCTACTCAGCAAAAATTAAGAGAGTTTGGCTGGGAGGTGTTAATGCATCCGCCGTATAGTCCTGACCTTGCACCTTCAGATTTCCATCTGTTTCGGTCTCTTCAGAATTCTTTAGGCAGTGTCAGGTTAACATCACGAGAGGACTGCCAAAACCACTTGTCGCGGTATTTTGACCAGAAGTCCCAAAATTTCTATAGCAATGGGATCATGTCCCTACCTACAAGATGGCAAAAAGTTATCGAACAAAATGGTACCTACATACTTTAGTTAAATGTAAATAAACTATATTAAAAAATGTTTTGAATTTTCTTAAAAAATGCGAAGAAACTTTTTCCCCAACCTATTAAATACTCCCCGAAGGGGTAGGCAGAGGTGAACTAGCACCTACGTTTCGCCAATTATGTTTGGTCCCATGTGATAGGTAGTGGCGGTGGTGGTGGCAAAAGATATGAAGAACAAATTATACATATTAGGTCCTTACCTATGAAATTGGTGTTTTGTATGGAGATTTTGGGGAATTCTGCATTTTCCATACTAAATTTTTTTCAGTTTTCTTCACAACGACAAATCCAAAGATAATAATATTTGTCATCTATCATTAGACAAACGTTAGTAATATGTGTAATATCACACATAAAAATTATTTATCGTTTTTAAGTGAATGCAAATAAAATGACATCATTTTATTCGGGAGGCACTTAAAAAGATTTGTCTCCGTGTCCAATTTCAACACAATTAAACTTTCATTCAAAAAAAACACCAATTTCATAGGTAAGGACCCAATTTTATTATACAATGTGATACTATTTTTTTGAATCAACGAGGTAAAAGATTCCACACAGATTTACATATAATAAACAGAGTAGGTACACCACTAAATATTAATAACACTTATATGCATAAAAAACATAAAATAATAATTATTATATCAAGCCCATGCGAGTTGGTAAATGTATGGTAATGGTAAATGTGTGTGTGTGTGTGTGTGTGCGTGCGCGAATGTGTGTATGTGTATGTGTGTGTGGGCGAATGTGAGTATGTGTGTGTGTGTAAATGTAAATACATAACCTGGCAATAATGACATGACATTTAAATTAACTTACTCTTGACTATTTCGGTTGTCTGATAATTTGTTTTCATTGATACATAGATTAATTAAAGACGTGAGTATATATGTTTGCATTTCCTAAATTGCAGCTTTGAAAGTAAAATATAGTTCTATATGTGTCAAAGTGTAAATCGTATCCTATAATTTGACGAACTTCATATGCATATTTCCCGTGAATACGATGAACTGATGTTGTTTTTACGATTGTATGAGGTTAAAATCCATTAAAATAAGGTGGCATTCATGTACAGTACAATGATATAAAATTTGAAATTCTCCATACTTCATTGGTCATTCTTCTTTAAATGTATGTCAAAATTGTTATACAAAAATCTTATTCACTTTAAAACTAAATTAAAATTCTTATACACTTATACATTATAGGCGACTATGGCCACTTGTGTTAGCTGTTTTTGCCACTTTCAATTAACACACACACGCAGCAGTGTATACACCCACAATTCGCCAGAAATGTTAACAGGTGGCGAGCCTGTTGCCATGCGCCGGGCACAATGTGAGGCAAGCGATATTCAAAACACACTGTAGATTCATAACTTTTATTCCAGCTCAGTGGGACACTGATATCGAACCCGCGAGTCCGGCGACCTCTCGTACGAGTAGTGCCCCGTCCGTCCCAACTCGGCTACCGCTGCCTTTAATTTTAAAAGAGTATAAAAACTAAGAGGAGCTCGGTGGCGTCGTGGTTATTATGCTTTGGCTTTCGATTGAAATCAAACCTACCTTCGCCATGGTCAGGCAATGGATGGGTTTTTTTTTTACATATGACAGGTAAGCTCTTGGCCTTCATCTCACCTGATGGTAAGTGACGATAAGGCCGAAGGTGGAAGCGAGCTTCACCTGTAATCCTCAAACACTGAGGAACTGGCTGTCTTACTTCTGATTGCCGGAACACAATAATGCTTAAAACATCGTCATTATGGCGACAAATTTAGGTAAGATAGTGGTAGCTAGCCTGGCGGGCTTAGAAGCCCTACCACCAACTAAACCGAGCAGAAAAACTTCTGCCCCCATGGGGAATCGAACCCGGACCTCCCGATCAACACCCGGTGGTGTGAACCACTAGAACAGAGAGGCGGTCAAAAAACATTGTGATCTCGAGCTCCGCCGTGCTTCGAGAGGCAGGTTAAGCCGTTGGTCCCGGTCGCTATTGCGACTGTACCCAGCAACCCGCATTGGGCCAGCGTGGTGGTGTTCCGGCCCATACTCCTCACGAGTTTCTCCATGAGGAAGGCCTGTGCCAGCAGTGGGATGTATATAGGCTGAGAACATAAAAACTAAACTTATTAGAATACGATTTCAAACTACCAAGATCACTTTCAAGTATTTAATCGCGTAATCACCTATGTGACACTTATCTATCTACACTCGATACAATTGCCTCTCGAGTTACCTTATCAAGCCTTTTGTGCCTTTGACTCAGGTCCTTGACCTCTTAACTGTACCCAAACTGAGTACAGTTACCTGAAATAAAACGTATACAATTATGTCGTTACGGTGATGTAATAAGATTCATAATTGAATGAGATTGTGTATATGACTGTACACGCTTGGTTACAGTTGGATTACGCGAATGCTTATTTTTCAAATTCATTCATTGTTAACAATATTGACTCATGGAGGTTTATATTACGCCTTTTGTACTGTTATAGTATGTGAAGATTATATTGCCAAGTCTGTGTGACGGTTTTAAGATGTAGCCATTGCGTAATAAACTATTAATTACTTAAGTCACAGCTGTAAATATATTTCTATAAAAAAATATTTATCTATGTTTAACCATTACTTCCTAAGATTCCATTATCTACAGTTTATTCGATGTTGAGGTAGAGTTTACTTTTAGTGTTTCAAATAGGCTAGTTGACACATTTTTTTATTGGGCTTCAAATGATTAATAACTGATATCCATCACCATAAAAAATTATCAGAAAAAATTCTGAAGCCGATCCGAGAAGATAGCACAGTAAATTTTAAATTACAAATTAGGTTTTTGTTAATGTCAAAAACGCCTTCGGTCCTGATGGACAATGAATTATCTGTGCCGTAGCGTCACGATTATTGTAAACAATTCAATACGCATGCGTGACAGCCGACAGTTATGCTTGATTGGTTGCTACTGGCGTTTGACGGATTTTGACCATGCGTATTAATTGTTTACATTAAGCGTTACTCAACTAGTTGAATTCTACAGCAATCCCTTATTTATATTTATTGAACTTGGTATATTTTGGACACTTGTACTTAATACTATGTGAAAGACACATTATTTTCATTACTGTTGATATGAGTCTACTACCCTAATGTATTTCAAAAACTTTTTGAATAAATTTGGTGTACTTTTTTGGAAAAGTGTCCACTTAACTACATAGAAATTCTGAAAATACATCAAAACATTGAAAAGGTTTTATTTGATAAGTCAAACTTCAATTTTGAAACAAATTATTCATCGTTTACCGTTCACGTTGCGTGAACCGCTCAAAGGGCGACCGAACTACAAAACCCTAGCGTATTTATGAATAGCTTTTATTAACCAATTAGCTCAATAAAGGTAATTGCTATTGTATACAAAACTGCACTTAATTTGCGAGTAATACGAATACGCTACTGCTGATTATAGTCTGCGTGTGGGGAGCTTATTATGAATTCATTTGGGAGTAATCAGCGTTTTATTTTGTCAAACTAGGTATTACGTGTTTATTTGAAGGCATGTATATATTTTAGGTTTTGGTCTACCTAAACAACAAATTTAATTTGGCAGTGTATATTTTTTTTGCATTCTTAAGTACTTATTTATTACACACTATTTATAATTTATAATCAATATATTATATATCTTTATGTACACATAATAGCAAAATATAAAAACACCGTAGCCGCCGCGCGGTCGATCCACCGAACGGGGCGTATAAAATACGATCTAAAATTACTAATTACTAACATCTGTATTTACATAAAATCGCCCCTTAAAGATTTTAGTTTTCAAAGCTAAGGGTCGCACGTAAAACAAAGTGACATTAGAAAATATTATATAAAAAAGAAAACATTAGATATTTATGTTTATATCATTTATAAAAATGCAACAAAACCCTTGTATGGAGTGAAAAAATGTAAAAGCTCAAAATATTTACCCCTACTAGATATTTATTATTTATTTATTTGAAACTTCAGTACATTTGGTGTACATGGCGGACTTAATGCCAAAAGCATTTTTTACAAGTCAACCATTGGGTGGTGCAGAAAACAAATAGAAGTAGGTGCACCAAGTTTTTAGAAATAGAACAAAAACACATTTCAATATGAATATAATATAATAAAGAATTAATATATAAGTATAAAATAAAATAGCAGAGGCACAGTGTACTAAGTATTTAAGAACTTTAAATGCAACACACTAACATTTTTGGAATCAAAATACATTACCAATTATTTTAGATTTAGTTATTATTAAACTCTTTATTGCACCAATAAACAAAATTACAGTAAATAAAAAGTAAGCAAAGGAGGACTTATCTATAATAGAGATCTCTGCCAGCCAACCCATCACAGGTGTGTGAGATTTAGTAAGGAGAGGGAAGAGACACCAGTGCAAAAGAGGAAAAAAAATATAAAGATAATAAAAACTAAAATTCAATTACAATAATATAATAAAATAAAAAGAATTAGATAAAAAATAATATATATTTATAGAATACATATACCACAGAAAAAAGAAAATATAATATATATTTATATAAAGTATATGAAACAAACTATATACACTATGTCTGTATTGTTTTTATATTAACCTTATGTAATGTAATTTTATTTTTTTTCCACATACATATTAAAATACATTGCAAAATTTTCTTTTTCCCCACATGAAAACCTTTATGATTTATCTGTGTTTTAATTAACGTAATGTATTTCAAGATTTCTCAGCCCGATTCCCAATGTTAGTTAAGATCGTCGCATCATGTTTTCTTAAGCATTCTCCTGTGTCGCTCGCCATATCAATTCTCACACTCTTCCTCGCCATGTCCTTGTTTACGCAATCACACCTTTCTGTTTGAACATAGTAGGCGTGTGTGGCACTCACCAGAAATAATGGCACTGCCCACTCCTCCCCCATGTACCCGTTCCAGCTCGTCCGTCGGAGCGACTCGGAACTGCCGAAGCAGTTCTCCGAGCTAATCTACCACTCTCTTATTCATAGTTTTTTTGGGCACATGGCCTTCTCTCTTCTCATTACGTATCTGTAAATCTTTGTTTTTGTTTTTAGCAAATAAACTATTCTTCTTCTTCTTCTTCTTTTCTCTCAATTTCTTTGTTATGTATGTTTATTATAGACTTCCTCTGAAACTTATGTTTCATGACTCCTTGTCACCCCAAGCTGGCATTTCGGTTACGTGCAATCTATTTTCATTTATTTGTAATCGGCATATTTGTTATAATATTTTGCACATTTATAATACAATGATGATCTCTTTTTTAACATTTATTAATGAAAAAAAAATTTTATTGGAAAATGTTCATACACAAGACGACACAGTACAGAATTACGAAGGTACCATCCCTCCCCTTCGTTGAAAAACAATATGTAAATCAAAATAACATTTTCTTAAACCAGATAGTATAATCTTTGTACTGCGAAGCTTATCGTGTATTTGAGAATATAAAAAGGAACGGTAAACAGAAAAAATAAAAAAGAGACTTTCTTTAAACACTCGCTGGCGCCAAAGAAAATTCACCTTTGATAGCGAATGCTGATAAGTGGAGCGTATTCACTATCTGCTGAACGCCCTCACACTCACAAAAAGATAAAAGATAAGCAAAGTCACTTTTGTAAGTAAATTCGATTGGTCCGCCAATGCCCTGGCTGCCTTAGGCAAGGCTTAGACTTTGACACATGAGGAATATGGGCCGTAACACCACCACTCTGGCCGTATGCGGGTTGGTGGGTAGAAACGACGTTAAGAATTTGCATTTACTATACAAGTTCAGAATGGAAAATAATAAATTTTATTTTGCTTTAGAAACATGGTACATAATAGTTGTTAAAAAGAATATTAGGTCCTTACCTATGAAATTGGTGTTTTGTATGGAGATTTTAGGGAATTCTGCATTTTCCATACTAAAATTTTTTCAGTTTTCTTCACAACGACAAATCCAAAGATAATAATATTTGGCATCTATCATTAGACAAGCTTTAGTAATACGTGTAATATCACACTTCATAAAAATTATTTATCGTTTTTAAGTGAATGCAAATAAAATGATGTATTCGGGAGGCACTTAAAAAGAGTTGTAAAAAAAAATATATTTTTTAGGAATACTCTGAATCTTAATAGTTACAGACAAAATACAAAGAGAGAAAAAAAACACCAATTTCATAGGTAATGACCCAATAATAACTGTTTGACATGTTTCGTCGCAAGTTCTCGATATGCTAAATTTTAACACTTACATTAATAGTCATCATCACTTAATTTACAGGCTAGGTAAATAAAAAAACAGCATACATCTAATTGGACACTAATTTGAAAATTCCTTTACTTTTTTGAAAGAATTCATTCATAAAAACATTTGTCAGCTAACTGTGTTAATAGTAATTAAAATTTGTCCAATTCTAGCCCTCTTAAATAATGAGGAATGTTATGATATAAACCCTCGACACGGCGACGCTTTGAGACCGGCATACAAACTACTCGACCACGGTCGTCAAAAAAAGAGATGTAACAATTTTTTACAAATTTAACGTTAGTAACTCCGTCTGCGCATTTCCTTACTTTGCATAGGTATGGAAACCATTAAGTTAGTTTCCTGTTCCCGGAACTCAATGTCGCTGCGTGTGTAGCGCGCCTTACGACCCAAGCGCTGTGAAGACACATTTCCCGTCTTTATAACTCGATTTAATAAAACCTTTACATAGATTCTTAAATATAAAATAACTGAAATATTTGTACTATGATTTTGATACATTGGTAGAGTGAGGAATTATTCTACATACATAATCACGACTATTATCTTCTAAGAGTTAGTTAGGGGCTAGGCAAAATCACCGCGAAAGCTCCTCAATTCCATAGCCCGCGCTTCAGCAAGCAGTGACCGCATTTGTGCTCAGTGTGATACGTTGTGAGCCCGTCGCCGCTATAAGCTATTCGACGCTGTGCAGTTCTAAGTCCATTGGTCGCCTTTTACGAGACCAAGGGATGTGGGTCGATAGTATTCTTTTAATGAGCCACTACCCCATGACCATGATGAATTAATATACTCGTATTAAGAGATATTTGAAAGTCGCACCAATCACACATTGGCGGAAAGGTATTAAAAAGAAAGAGTATGTGTCCAGTTAAGCTCACTTAAACTATAGCTTTGTGCCAGAAAAAGATAAAATAGAGACGCAGGACATAGAACCGATGTTCTATTCGACGACGCATAAAATTATATGACTAAAAAATATTTTTGAAAAGTGTATAAAAAACATGCTTTTTCAATTTTGAAACAATAATTTCAAACCAGTTATTTCCCGTTAGTTTTAGTTTTCAAATAAAGAATGCTATCTTTGTGGTGTCTCTGGCTAACAAATATTCTTCTTAAGTCATCAACTTAACCTTTGCAGAATGCATAGGATCCCGGCAATGCTTGTCATATATTTTTCAAATGTAAACTTGTCAGTCTTAGGTCAACCAAGACATTTTCTCCTGCTATATGCCACACAAGATATGCCAAGAACCGCTTTACGATTAGATCGTGTAATATTTACAATGATAAATACCAGACGTTTAATATATTTAACCTTAGTCTTTTAATCCCTCTTTCTGTTAATTCCTCTTTCAAACTCCCCTCGAGATTTATATTCATTTTGTGGCAGCAGGGATGCTGACAGATATTAGAATAGCTAAACAGTTTTGCACATAATTTTATGCCTTCATGTATATTATGGAAACAACACTATCATATTTCGCTGTGATATCGATACGTTTCAACACGTAATAGGTACCAAATTTCTATTAACAATTTTTTTTATGACAGCTCTTTAAGAAACAGTTTTAGTCGTGTACTGGGATTGTAGGTCTGTGTATTAATTTTCTTTATTAATTATATTTTTCTTTTACAGAATTAATCAACAACTAACATGTCGTGCTGTGACAAATCCAAGCCAACCACCTCACCATGTGGCTAATCTACACCACCTTGAAAAAATGTATTTGTTCAGAAATGCAAGGCACCCAGAGAAACTTTAAATAGACTTAAAACTTTTACCAAATATAATTAGGTATAATTATGTTTAATTAAATATATTAGTACAATTATGTGTGTATATACAACCCAGTCGTAAATTTTGTATGGTTTGAACTTTGTACTTCTTAGCTGTTATATCACTTTTTTTTCTGTGTAGTAAAGTTTTTATTTAGTTTGAGTCAAAAGTAGCGTGTATACTCAAATTTTAATTTGTTTGTATAGCTGTGGAAAATAATTGGCTTTTGTAATAACATAGACATATTTTTATAGTCATAAGGATTATATCATGCTGTATGGTTTTCCTTAAATTTATAAAAAAGATATATATATATCGACACGCCCTACGCATAATTCGCTAACTGAAAAAAGGAAATTTTACAGGAGAGCCGATTGAATGTTCAAAAGGCTATAGCGCCATCAGTACTGCAGCTATCGACATGCAAATTGTCATAAAGGCTTAATTCTGGATGTGTTACTTAATAATGTATCGATTTTTTCTTAAATCCTTCTATATATTGAAATATAGTACATAAAGAGTTTTGTGTCGGAGTTCAGTGCTCAAAATTTTGATAATGTGCCAGATACATATATTTACACGGGAAAAAATATCAGTTAACTGCCTCATAGAATGTTATACATTGGAAATCTACCTTTAATTTGTTTTGTAACTGGCAAATTGAAAGTTATACCTGGGAAAATATGAGTGAAAATTTAATATTGTTGTGTGTAACTGTGTGTATAATTGTGCAAAACAGTAAATGAAACATCAGTTTCTGTAGTTTTATGTTATTTATTTTTTATTGCTTCGTATTTTTGTGAAAAAAAATACGATTTGATGGTCACATAAATATTTTAAGTCCTGAAATTTATTTTTAGGCACTGAGAACTTCTGTAGATACGCTTTGGGTGTTAAACTGACAGCAACGGTCTCTTTTCGGTGGCGCCTCGTATTCAGTTGGCGATGAGTAAACAAAAGAATACAATCATACTCATGATTACAAAAATCAGTCTTATAATAAAACCTATCAGTCTCATTTGGTAATACCAGGTCTCAGTAATACCAGGAGTTGTCGGATTTGTGACCAGAACAATTTTTTCTCCTTTCACATTAGTGGACCAGTTAGCGCCAGACAAAAACTTTTTGAAGTCTAAAAACTCAGAATTTTGCATTTCGACAACATTATAGGGCTTATCGTCTTGTTTTGTCCATCAAATCATATTATACCAATCATCTGGAATGTATATTATTTTGTTCTTGCCAAATCTCTCGATAAAAGCGTGAACCGAATCCCCTTCATTTTGGGTATGTCCATGCTCCAAAAATGTGTGAGTGATAGTAACATTGAAGTTTTATGCAGCATGTAAGCCAAAAATACGATGCGATTTCTATTTTGACCACCACAATTGTCACTTATAAAATTGAAATTCCGTTTTCCTTTTTGAATGTGTTCACGAATATAGATAGAAACACAGCTTGCCACTTCTGTTGCCCCTTTTTTCGCAACTGTCTCATCCCAAACGTAGCATGTACACTTTTTCTGACCAAGACTGTAAAATGTAAGATTTTAGACTGATAGTTTTCTTTTGTAATATAGAATACTGGCTTGGCAATGCGGGATCCCATGAATTTTTTGAAAATCAAAAGTAGTCGTCAGTGTTTTATCACAGTCTCTAATAGACAATACCTTGTATTTATTTTTTAATGCACGGGATATTTCCTTGTTTCTAATGTGATCGCTATACATATTTGATTCTGTTTCTGAAACTGGCTAAGGCAAATTTTTGTAAACGTGGCATACATCGCATTGGTCCTTGCGAGGGATATAAAAACCCAAGTTGAAATTACTGTTAACTATATCTCTATACTGACGTAAGATTCGGGTTGGATTGTTTGAGGTTTTTTCTATTATCCACTCCTTATACAGAGAAAACATACGATTGTAAGATAGTGACTCATCTAAATAAAGTTTTGATGAGCGACTGCGAATGCTATGTGATTCAACTGGTTGAAAGTTTCGAACGTGATCACAGACGCTCTTTGTCATTTCCGAGTCTATAATTAATTTACGATTATTCTGCCCACCTCTTGCATCAGGAGTAATAATGCCATTACCATCTTCAATTTTTTTCAATGCTGTTGTAACCATACCGGTCCCTATGCCCAATGTATTCAGAAACATAATTTTGCACACAGGTATTGAATCGCCAAGAGAATCCTTAGAAGGCAAACTATAGGTGATCGTGTTTTGTCTTCCAGATGGCATTTCTGTAGTACGTCTACGTTTGGTAATTTTCCTGCAATATTTAGAAATGAAGTCCCACTGTCTCATGTTCTACCCAATGCGCCAAAAACTATCAAATATTTGTTTTCTTGATTCATCAGTAAAGTTTTTATGGGCAGCAGAATTTACATTTATTACAAAGCGGTTTCATTATTGTAGCAGGTCATTCAGTCCCATTTCTACTGAAATAACATTTCCCAGAATTTCTATTCGTTTTTGTTTTCTTGTGTTTCCACTGATCTTTGTATACTCTTTTCCTTTGTTTTTCTTGTTTTCATTTATTCTTCTTCTCGATTCACTTGATGCAGGGATTCCTACAGTTAGAGGGTTATTTAACGACTCTCAAGGTGAAGGTGGAATAGAATTAATTCCTTCAATATCTAGTAATAGAGACACAATACCCGAAGTCGAGACCGAATGATTTAATGACATCAAAGGTGATTGTGTTATGGAATTGGGTTCTATTTCTTTAGTCAAAGCAGCAGCACATGAGTCTGGGTCATTTGATGATAGCAAAGGATCGATAATACCAACTATCGATGGCTTTTGAGGAGTATACAGATCGTTATCTTGGCCCAGATTGTACTTAGTGCGTCCACCACATTTACGAATACCAAAAACAAACTCTCTGACTGGTAGTTACAAATTAAAATGTTTTCAAAAATCCAACGTATTATTTGTTTAGTGGTAGTTACAGCAATTATTTGTACGTATAATCCAACGCATACATCATTATGTGCCAGAGAGATAAAAGCTATGATGATAATGTCCGAAGTAAAACTCGTCAAATGCAAAGATTCCAAAGCAAAAGTCTGTAACTGCGGTAGTTAGAAAGTTATGCTGTGGGATTTGTAAATTTAATGAACTAATTGTTGAAACATAACAATTATCGCTAAAAATTATTCTTAATTAAATTAAGGACTAGGTAATTATTACATCGTAATGCAATTAAAGTGCAATGAAAGCAATAGCTACCTGCCAAACTTTAGTTTCATAATAAGCAAGCACATACCTAATTTTCTATTTTCTTTCGCATAATTCGTATCAGGGTTACAGGACATTTTTAAACTTTCCTTAAACCGCATCCGTTGACTCATGCTTAATTCCACAAAATTAAAACATTAATTTCACTAAAGAGGTTTTTACTTCCTCTTCCTACGCTTGCCGTAGCAAAACTGTGTAGATGGCAGATCCCGTCCTGCCGGCACCTCCTCGCTCCTCGCACAAATATCTATATACCAAATAGATATAATTGCGTCGCGCGCGCTTTGTAAATGCACACTTTTTCCATTGTAAAATTTTACGTAGGATGCGTAATAAAATTATTTTTTTGTCTATCATATAGAACTAAGGTCGTAGATCACGAAAATAAAACAATCGTATTACTCTTCAAGTGGCAGTTGTCGAGTTATGCGTAGGACGTGTCGATATATATATATATATATATATATATATATATATATATATATATATATATATATATATATATATATATATTGACGCTGTCAGCAAAATACAGCGAAAACTCTAGGTGGGACTTTTTTTGTTATAGTCTTTCCATGAACACCAATCTTGGAAGTCCAGAAATAAGACGAAAATGGTGCATGACTACGTGGGAGAATCGCGTCATGTGTTTCTCTACGAGGAAGGCCTTCATCTAATAATGATGGCAGTGCCGACGCAATTCAGCTAATAATGATGAAGGAAATCTTAGAATCTTCTGTGATTTCCATTCAATGTTTTCCCTTAAGCACAATTAACAGAACAGAAAACAAAATTCGATCTGATTTTGTTTTGCTAATAAAACCCCGATCCCAAACAACACACAAAGTAAGCAACCAGAAACAAAGCTATGATTGTTGTACCCCATTACAGAACCTTGCGGCGATCTAACTTGGGTGAAATACGTCCTCTGTAAATATGTAATGAGTGTTAAAGACTTAGTACGGCCCGAGGTCCCGGGGCGGGCGTAAGTCCAGGGTTGTCTATAATATACATGTCTAAAAGGCCATTGCCATAATTTTAATATAAGTTCACTTCGACCTTCTACCGTAAATACAACTTTAAGTTGCAAGCGTAAGGTAAAATTTCTATTTTGTAAGCAAATGCCTTGTTATCTATGCCAGGTAGCGCACACGCAATAATATTGTCAATAAAGTGAATAGTGACAATAAAAGTGCGTATGTGCGGCCAGTATTGCGATAATGTGTAGAATGCGGTACCATACATGTGGGAATGATTTTCGAACGAAGCTAGAGTGAAAGGAATTTCTGAACGGATCTGTGTGAGGGAAAGGGAAATAGCGGTGTGAATGGGACGGAAGATTGATTGGTACTATGGCGGAACGACGGGAGTAGTGTGGAGAGCTCGCTCACGTGTTAGGTGGATTTACTTTAAAATAAAACGCAGTTTCTCAATAACACGTGTTTTTATTTTGCTATCGATCCCACATACATTTACTAACATTATTGTAAATTTTGCATTGACAATATTAGTGTGTGTGCGGCTAGCCATAAAGAGTGCACGTTTTTTATAAGAAATAGCTCATTGTTCCATTTTAATAGATACTTTTCCAATCTCTTCCTCCTTTTTGACTTTGGCATGAAATTTTTCTCTTGCATCCTTTTCTGTCACGCGTCAGCTCAATGTTCACTGGGATAACCATTAAAGTCCACGAAAAACTTTCAAATATGGAGGGCATGTAATTCGATTGTCGTATTTTTCATCACGCTAAGCAAAGTCGATTACGACAGTAACAAGAAGGATTAACTACTGAATAGGTAAGTATAAGGTTCAATACAGCTATCGAAAATTCTAAGAACCCCAGAGTTTTCTCTTCTTCTGGTCTTCTTCTTGCCCTTTTCACACTCTAGGTGTGGTCGGCACAATGTGTCTTTCTCTTCCATTCTCCTCTGCCACTCGTCAGCTCAGCATCCACTTGTTTATTCTCATATCATTCTTCACGCATTCAATCCATCGCTGCCTCCTTCCTCCCACTCTAGATCAGTCCACATCCATGCCCAGCATCCTTCTTGTAATGTAATCCCAGAGTTTTGTAAATGAATCAAATAGCATACCTACATAGCCGGTACTGAAGCGCAGCAATTTATTGCTTCCATGATAGTAACGCGTCTGTAACTTGTTTATTTTAACGTATTTTTGCTGCTGATAGGGGATTCATTGGCCAATAGCATCGACATGTAACTGGTTATCCTTAAAATTTTAAAAAGATTTTAGAACATTTTCAGTTCAATTTGTTACAATATAAACATGATTACTATTTGCTGGTGCTGTATGTTGGTGATCTATTAGCCTTACCAATTACCTATTAAACTTACCTATGAAATTGGTGTTTTGTATGGAGATTTTGGGGATGTCTGCATTTTACATACTAACATTTTATCAGTTTTCTTCACAACGACAAATCCAGAGATAATAATATTTAGCATGTATCATTAGATAAGCTTTAGCAATATGTGTGTGAACACGCTTGATCAAAATTATTCATCGTTTTTATGTTAATGCAAATCAAATGATGTATTCGGAGGCAGTTAAAAATAATTGTCTTTGTGTCTAATTTAACACAATTAAACTTTCAAAAAATTATCAAATTAAATAATACGAGCTATATATGGCAAATATATGGTCTATTTTTACAAGAGGCAATTATTTTATAAGAATGTTCTGAAACTTAATAGTTACGGACAAATTGCTAAGACAGAATAAAAACACCAATTTCGTAGGTAAGGACCCAATATTTGCTGGTGATGTATGTTGGTGATCTATATACCCATTAAATGAAATAAAGATATCATATACGTTAAGTCAATTTTTGTACTAGAGACTTTGTCCAAACGAAAGATAAATTCCTGTTTTTGTTTATTCTCTCGCGACAAAGTAAATAACCATCAGTCATTCATTGTACACGTTTTTAACCGACTTCAAAAAGGGAGGAGGTTATTAATGCGACGAAAACGTTTATATTGTTTTTTTTTTAATGTATGTTCCCCGATTACTCGAAGTTTGTTTGAAAGGGTTTAAGTTCTAGTTGGTCCCATTGTCATGAAGTCAGGATGGGATCCTGGACAAAACCGGTGCCATCGTAAATTTTTTAATTTAAATATGTATTTTTCTCGATTTTATTTTAATGATTTGTACCAACTTCAAAGTTACTTACGTCTTTAAGAAATCAAGAATTATTTTTTACTTTTGAGTGCTTTTTTGTTTTGGAGTCGGTTTTTCTCTTCATTTTGTCAGCGTAGTGGTAACCGCTTTTGTTTCCATTTTAACACAAAGCAACTGTTGGCCCTAAGTGGACCATAGAAAGACGATCAGAACTTTATTATGTCAACTCCCTTCGGCACAATAATATGCTGTTGGTCTCGGTTTCGACCATTTCTCTTCACAAATTCTCATTGGGCCAAGGCGTTAGTGTCACATACACACATACATATAATCACACACTGCAAGAGCAGTCCACTGTCCTCGCTTCACCAAGTACTGACTGCACTCAGCGTGACAGGTGGTGAGCCCGTCGCCGCTATAAGCTATTGGATTGTTGTGCAGTTCTAAGTCCATTAGTCGCCTTTTTTTAAGAGAAGAGATGACTTGGTAGTATTTTTTAATGAGCCGCTATCACACGACTTACTGTTATTGCGAAAATTATAGGTACGTTTGCATTGAACAATATAACTTTATTCTCCAAACATTTGAATTATGATAAATTCATTCCGTAAAATTGAAACCATAAATCTTCAACAAACCAGATTTTAATAATGGAAGCGAATTTCCCGGGACCGGGTTAATATTTTAAACAAAATTAATAATTAAAAACGCAATAATCTTCCGTTGTACTTAGGAAGCTACTTAAAGGCATATTAAGAGTTGATGAGGCGAAAGAAATATTTTTTTTTTTTTTTTATTTTTTTTTAATTTATTAGGGTAAAAAAACAGTAACATAATAAAGCTTACATACAATGTGGTAGTATTAAACACAATAATAATTATGTCACCAGCACCTTTTACCACAAATTAACTCAAGACATTTTTATAACCTTAAAGCGAAAAGAGTTTAAAGCACTATCTAGCTATTTGTTAAAATATTCACAATGCTTTTTTTAAATACACCAGGACGTGTTGCTGCAATATCAATTGTGTTAAAATTAATGTTATATGAGTGAACTAAACGATGTAATGGGGATCGCTTTCCAGCATTTGTACGGCAAAATTGAGTTGCGAATATTTGACACATATTACGGCAGTGCGTTCTGGTGGGAACTCTATAGCACAACTTATTAACTAACGGGGTACAGTCATATCTATTATGGCACAAATCATACAGTAGTCTTGCCTCTAGTTGTTTACGTCTCAACTCCAGAGTTAACAAATTATATTTCTGAGTGAGTTCTACATAAGGAAGTATTTTATGACAACATCTATAGTGCATACTGCGAAGGAATTTTTTTTGGACTTTCTCCAGAGTTACAACATATTTACTATAAAATGGGTTCCAAATGGGCACAGCATACTCAAGATGAGACCTAATTAGTGATTTATATAAATAAGTGAAAGTGGAAGGCAACTTAAATTCAACAGTGGATTTCATAATAAAACCATACATTTTGAATGCTTTATTTACTATATTGTCAATGTGAAGTTCGAGATGTAGCTTGCTATCAAGGGTCACACCCAGATCTCTAATCGATTCAACTGCACCAAGTTCAGCGCCATTTAGTCTATAAGAACCAACGACCTTATTCTTTTTCTTTGAGAATAATATGAATTTACATTTATTAATGCTCAGATCTAATTTATTTCTTGTACAGTAAGCTGAAAATCTGTCTAGATCACCTTGAAAAGCATCATGATCATCATTATTTTCAACAGTATGAAATATTTTTAAGTCATCTGCGTATAGTAGAAAGTCACAAAACTGAAAACACTCGCTCACATCATTTATAAACAATATAAACAAGAGTGGCCCAAGAATTGAACCTTGGGGTACGCCTGAACTAATAGGAACAAACTGGGATTCATAGCCACACAGCACAACCTTTTGCGAGCGATTTGTAACATAAGATTTGAACCACCGCCAAAGATTACCACGTATACCGTTGAAGGCTAGCTTATCGAGTAATATTTTATGATCCACGCGGTCGAAGGCTTTTCGAAAGTCTGTATACACACTATCTGTTTGTATATTATGATCCATGGCTTCAAAAACATATGTTGTATATATCAACAAATTAGTAACAGTAGATCTACGCTTAACAAAACCGTGCTGTTGAGGGATAATAATGTTATGCATATCGGGATATAGTATATTATGAACAATTCTTTCAAAAAGCTTCGACAGCGCTGACAGAATTGATATGGGGCGGTAGTTTTCAATATCATTTTTATCCCCTCCCTTATGAACTGGTACGATCCGCGCCTTTTTCCATATGGTCGGAAAAACTCCTTCTCTTATACACAGATTATATATATAGTGTAAAGGATGACAAATTGTGAGCGCAGTAGATTTAAGAAAGAGTGGTGGGATGCAGTCCAACCCAGGTCCCTTAGTGATATCTAAGCAACGTAGTTCCTTAATTATTGCATCTTTTGAGATAACCATATTGTCAACAACAAAAGCAGAGTTTACATTAGTATCAGGTATATCACTCGCATCATAATCATCAGGGACGCATGATTGTTCAAAAACTGATTGAAAAAAGAGAGAGAATAGATTACAAATATCGTTTGGGTCATCGGCTATTTTACCGTTGTATATCATACTATTAGGTATATCTGATTTCTTTTTTAAGTTACTAATGTGAGACCAAAAATATTTGACATTCGTCTGAATGCTATTTTCAACGGAACGTATATAATTTTGATAGCATTTACGTGATACCTTACTAAATCGATCCCTATACATAGCAAATACGCGATAATCAGACGTATTGCGATATTTTTTCCATTTTACCCAGGCCTTGCTTTTATTTTTAAAAATATGAATTAAAGCAGGAGAGAACCAAGGTGGGAACTTGTTATCCCTGACAAGTTTTGTTGGTACATGTTTTTTAATGATTGAATAAATTCGGTCATAAAATACAGTAACGGCACTCTCCGCATCATTTGACAAAAACAGTTCGTCCCAGTTCGAATTACATATATCTGTATTAATTAAAGAGTAATTAGCCTTGTTAAACTTAAATTCAATTTTATGCTTATTGGCATGAGGTTTAAACTTGTCAAAAATTGGTAGTAAAATAAAAAAGGGAGGATGGTTCTCATCAGGCGGTACAAGGGGCTGCAGTGCTGGAGTCGACGCACCATCTAATATATTAGTAACAAAAAGATCTAATATCCTACCCCTGCCATTTTTACATTTGTTTAATTGATGACCATTTATAATATTAATAAAATGTATAAGATGTCTATTGGATAAGCAATAGTTACTACGCATTATTGGCTCCATGTGAGTGTTGCGATCATGCCATTCCATAGTAGGTAAATTGTAGTCACCAACTAATATAAATTTATTTACGTCAGAGGACAGTGCTACAGTGGTAAGCATCTCAAAATGTGAAATATAAATGTCAGAACTTAGATTAGGCGGAATATATGCCGCACTCAGAACACAACAATATTTACGAGTACGGATCTCAATAAGTAGGTGATCGATAAGTAGGGATCCAGACACGGGTGCCGTCGTCCTTCGCGTAGGGCTGCTGGTCCCAGCGGCATCACCGGCTGGGTCGCCGGTGGCCACGGCTCGGCGGCGCGCTCCCATCCCACGCCGCGTCGCCACCAGCACTCCTCCACCATCACGTCGACCGCTCCTCGCCCGATCTCGATCACAACGAAATACATGATACCTTGAGTCTACTACCAGATTGTCACCTATATCAGCATGAAGCCAAGTTTCCGTCAAAACGATAATATCGTACTCATTTGACATAATATTCATAAAAACTGTATTAAGCTTGGTTCTTAATCCTCTACAGTTTTGATAATACACTGAAAGGTTGTTAATAATCATTTAAGTGTTTGACTACGAAAAAAAAAAATATATGTTTGTGAAATGTATTATAAAAGTTTTTATTTATTGAATGATGCGACCTCAATGCTGAATTGCCCTCCACCATAGACCAATTCAATGAGTCTTTTTGAATATTTTTATATATCATTATATGTGCCCATTTGAAATTATAAATTTTCTCTAATTGCCATATACAAGTACTGTAGTAAATTGTGCTTATTATATTTATATATATTAAAATTGAAGCTAATAAACAAAGCTGTTTTATCATATTAACACCAAAGATACGTTTAAACCTCATAACATATACAAGTTGAAAAATATAATATCCCGTATATTTATCTATTATATAAATATAAATTACTAAAACACTAACAAGACATTCACTCACTCTCATACTAACAAGACAAACTAATAATAATTTTATATTTAAATTACAAATTACGCACCCACCTTTCAGCGTTTTCTTTCTTAAAAGTATATAAGTATAGTAAATAGACTTATAAACACCACTAAACAACAAGTCTTCACTTAATTTTTCCAAGGTCGTGATGTGAACGGATTGCAATAGCTGGAGAAGTATCAGATTTACGAGCCAGGATCGTTCCATGCTTGACCCATACATATTGATACCCTTGCTTTTTGGCTGTCTGTCGGCACTCACGAAACAAAATTTTGTTGCTTAGCGTAAGATGCTCGTTTATGTAGATGGGGGTTGGTGAGCCAGGTATAGATAATTTGGCCGAGTCTAAGCCCTTTGTCGCTCGGCAAGCTGCTATCACATTATCTCTAACCATTCTATTGGAAAATTTTACCACAATATTTTTTGGCCGTCGATCTTTTTGGTCAGCATGGGGAACACGATGCACCGCCACGATGTCAGATGTACGAATCGGGTACTTTATTACGTTGCTAAGGCAGTCAATCAAATTAACTAAGTTTTCACCCCGCCGATCTGGGATATTACAAATTTCGATATTGCGCTTGCTGCTCCATAGCCAGTATCTTCTGTTCTAGTGACTGGATTTGTACTAGTGAGGAATTTTGAGACATATTTTCCTCGATTTTTATCAAGCGATTATCAAATTCATCTTGTCTGTCACCGGCAAAGTGAATAGCTTTTTCCATTTCCTTCAATGATTGATTGATATTGTTATAGTTCGTTGTTAAGCTTGCAATATTAGTGTTAATATTGATTAGGGTAGAAGTGATTTCCGACAAACTACTGGTCAACGCAGCGTTTACTGTTGCTGTTACCGTGTTTACACAATCAGCAATTTTTTCACTCCACATTGACATCTGTCTATCAAATGTATCTTCTAAATACTTCATTCTTTGCTCATAGTCATCATGAGGCTGTTTTCTTTTTCGCGGTTGCACATACACGTCCTCATTACTTCTATTTACCGTTTCTGGAATGTTGCTATCCGACGAGAATTTTGAAGGTGTGCGTTGAGTCGTCATGTCTCTTGTTTACGTATAATTTTGCACTAAAGTGTAACAGAGACAGAAAATGTGTTACGTCCCTTGCTGTAGCGGTGAGGAGAAGGGTCCCCGCGCTGTCACGAACTCGGGATGCGACGCAAGACTAGGATAAGAATATTAAAAATAATTTCCGTTTCATTCACTCCTGTACTAGCTACTCACGGCAGGTTATGCAAATTAGACACTATTGATAATAACACTAAGGTCGAGTATTGTACGTATAAAATATAGATTTTTGTTTAATAACCGATAGCACTACCACCCTCAACGCTCTCTGAACGACGAATGCAAAGCATGTGGAAGGATGTCATCTCTGCCTATCTCTCTGGGAAAAGGTGTGACCTTATATATCGTCGCCGCTCGTGCGATTCCGCGTATTACTATAACCAGTTGGTTAATACCACGTATCTACAGAAAAAAATAAAGTTTAAATACCGCTCCTACTGATTCTAAACGTCTATTGTTTTATACCAGACCTAACACAATAGGAAATAAAATAAAACGCAGATACGCGGTATGCATCATATGTATGTATGCGTGCGTTTTATGAAAGTACTGACGATATTGTGTAGAACAAAACTACTCGTAAAATGCGGTGTCAGATGCAAAACTGCAGAAATAGTACTAATATAATAACGTGCGCGTAATGCGTGCGCCACGTTAAATTAATAGCACCATCTCCTTCCTACGCTTCAATTTGATTCTGTAATATAGGCTTAGCATCTAGATTTCAAAAGCAATAGTTTCTACACCTCAATCTGCATTGGGCCTATAATAGCTTTAATTGTCAAGACATGTACTTACTGCTTTCTTGCCTAGCATGTCGTAAAAGGCGACTTAGGGCGAATTCGGTACTGGGTCTGTGATTGTGTAGGCGATGAGCTAGCCACTTGTTACTACTCTTTTACGATTTTTAATCTGACCAAACCCAATTTTTGTATGGCTAAATATGGGTCATAAGGAACACAGTGCTCCTTTGTCTCTGCCTACCCCTTCGGGGATTACAGGCGTGATTTTGTGTATGTATGTGTGTTAAAGACATTCTAAAGCTAGTTGTATTCTGAATATTAATTGTATTTTTTTCAAATTGAACACACGCGTTTGAACACACAGCTTAATTCAGGGGTTTTACAAAAAATTAAGGCCGTATTAAGGCAGCGTGGTGCTACGAACCATACTCCTCATGAGTTTGGCCAGCAGTCCCAAGCAGTGGGATGTAGGATATAGGGTAATGACGAAGATGTTCACAAAAAGAGAAATGAAAGCTGTCTACGTGGTGAGCCACAATAAACAATACTTTACTGTTTCATTCGTTACATACATTCATACTACATGACCGCAACAATCTGTGCCTAGCAGTGGGTGTATCTAGTTGGCTATACACCTTTTAGACATACTCGATTACATATTCAACATATTGTCCCGTGGAGCACAGCTCCAAACTGAAGCGGAAAGAATAGTTATTGGCCACTTCTCTTAAATGTCGATGACTTTTATGGCCACTCAGTGCAACGGTCGGCGCTTACGGCCGTGTCGACGCATATTAACCAGTAGTCCTCGTTTGATACGGTAGAGGGCTCTCGTGGATTGTGTTGTTGAGTGGATGGAGCAGTAATATGTATCTCTTTTTTGATATACGAATTATACGTGAAAGCAGGAAGCACCTTTGAATTTAATAAAATACACAGAGATACTGTAGCCTTCATTGGAGGTCAGGATCCTGAATCGTCACTAGCGATGGTGTTGAATAATTTTGTAGCATCGTTAGGATGCCTTTCCACCAGCTATGCTTTGTAGGTGTGCTGTGTGCGAGGTAAAATAGACGTGACTCGATAAATAGAACGACCTCCGTGGTGGAGTGGTCTGTAGGGCTCAAGGCGTCGCCATCTCGAGAGGTTCTTGGTTCAAGCGTGGCGCCGTGGTGGTGGCAAACGTTTGGGTGATTTTACATAACAATATTATATATTCAGGATATTTATATGTATTGGAGGAGCTCGGTGGCGTAGTCGTTAGTATGCTATGGCTCTTGATTGAAAACTAAGCTGCTTTCGCCATGGTCAGGGCGCGGATGGGTGGATCTCGTGGATCTCGATCTCCTCCGTGCTTCGAAAGGCACGTTAAGCCGTTGGTCCCGGTCGCTATTGCGACGGTTTCTACCCAACAACCCGCATTGGGCCAGCGTGGTGGTGTTACGGCCCACTCTTTATGTGTTTCCTCATGAGGAAGGCCTGTTCTCAACAGTGGGACGTATATAGACAGACTGAGGACGATATTTATTTATCTATTAAATAAAATTATCCGTCATCTTGTGTCCGTTACACGCTAGTGTTATGGACACTAGATGACAGATAAATATAAGTTGCTTAAAAGAGCATTAATAGTTGCTAAAATGGAGCTAGTTGATATGTGTGAATGTTAAAAAAAAATCTATTTTTCCATTCACACAGCATAGATCTGCGGTAGATGGCTTGAGAATAGGTTGCGTATCCTCCCAAGCGATTCTAAATCGAGTTGAATTGGACCCGTTTCTGAATGTGCATTATAAACTGAACTTAGATACATTGCTCGATGACCTAAAACTAAAACTTTATTACCATTATTTCGTTATAAGAAATATAATAATATTTAAACCGTGTATCAACTCATCTTTTCAATGACTTTCGGTGGTTAAATATTTTAACTATTCGACATGCACTCCAATTACATTTATTAACATTCATCCCGCCACAAAAGGTTTCATTTGGTTCGTTCCGAATGGATTGTTGTGTGAATCGCAACAAACGAGCTACGGAATCGATTTGCGATAATTTCGAAAACGATGTCGCCAACATCGGTCACTTCCGATGCTCGATTCAGCCCAGAATTGTGTTGCTGTTTATTTTATGATAGCAGTAATTTACTTTGGGGATTGATGGCTAATAATAGACTCCCGGGTGCTTGACTCTTGAACACTATCTACGGAGAACATAGCTTCTATCGCGGGCCTTGAGCGCGGGGACCGAATCCAGAAATTCCGTAACGAAAAAACCTCACGCTCCCCACTCCCATGCGCAAGGAGGTGTGGCTTGAAGGCCGTGCATGTTAAAACCCAAGGTGGTTACCAAAATGAAACACCGTGTCCAAGGCGAATACAAATTTTAATTAACATCGGTTTGACCATATAAGTCTATGAGAGTAAACAATAGTGCGTTTTAAAGGATAGGTGGCGCCATCTAGTGATACAACAAAGAACTAATTTTAACAAAGACGCCACTTTGTTTTTATTTATAAGCTAACCATTACACATTGTTTATTATGAGTTTTTTTATTTTATTAATTAGTTTATTAACATTTATTTTAGATAATTATTTTATGATTTAATTTACTTATAAGTGATCACAACGAAATAATGTATATGCAAACTACCAACAGTTTATATAATTTGTTTTCTTATCGGTCACCACGCTCAAAAAGTGTAACTTGAATTAATATCAAAGAAAAAGAAATACTGCATGAATAAAATAAATAAATAAAATTATAATTGCATAAGTTGATACAAATTGCTATGCAATAGCTTTACCGCGGCAGTCCCCGAGTGCCACACGTCTTTTTCATTTAATAATAAGGGTGTTTTCATAGGTGGCCGCCAGCCCTGGCCACGCACGCACGCAATTGCAAGGGATACCTACCATCGATTCGCAGCTGCACGCGCGCCACGCGCGCGCTTTACGTCAAAATGTATGGAAATCTCGCCACCGGCGTTGGCCACTTATAAAATCATCCTAAACAATAATATGCAACAAGGGCATTATTTGTAGGCACTGAACCTGGAGTTACACTCAGAATGTGGCGGACGTCGCGTCGTAACAAACCGGCATTGGTCTTACACGGGCTTTTTAAAGTCATAAGACAATTATTACACCTACTGGTTTTGACACACTGGTTATTTAGTGTGATGGTATGTAGCCTATAGCCTTCTGCAATAAATAGGCTATTCAACACTGAAAGGTTTTTTCAAATTGGAACAGTACCCTCAGTTGGTGGAATTAAAAATTTACTCCTACGCTATTATTAGAAGCAAAGTATCGACCTTATGGACCGCTGATAGTAGATCAAAAGTAACTTACAAAAGAAAATTCAGAGATAAAGAAATGTTATATTGAATGCGAGTGTGTTGAGGAAAGTTTTAAAGTATTATGTTTCGCCCACAAGACCCAGAAGCTGGGAACATCCCTGGGAGACAGAGATAGATTCTGCTCCTACCCCTAATTGTTTACAGAGTAATTACCACATGACTCGACGCGTAGTGAGTATTTCTGTTTGAATAGCTGATCACTTCGCGCTCGTGTTCGGATAAACACCTACGCGCCGAAGCCGAGAGATAGCTATCAACACCAACACGGAAACGTGCAACGAATACCGAGCTGGGAATTCGACACCATTGGATTTGAGACCTTGAATACAGTATACTATACGTCCTCAGCCTATATACTGCTGGGCATAGGCCTTCCTTATGAAGAAAGACATGAGGAGTATGGGCCGGACAACCACCACTGCCCAATGCGGGTGGGCGGGTAGAAACCGACCAAGGGTAGGGACCAACCGCTTAAAGTGCCTTCCGACGCACGGAGGAGATCGAGATCCACGAGATCCACCCATCTCTGGCCTGATCATGGCGAAGATAGCTTTGTCATAGCCAAAGCGTACTAACCACTACGCCACCAAGCTGATTTGCTTGTCCCCGAGTAATTACATGAGGCACACCTGAAGGAAGGAAGCCCTAAGAAAACATCGATTGATTGTGTGTCCTATATCGAGTGCTGAACCCTGTTCTGGATGTATGTGAACGGGCCTGCACTCTGTTGCTTAGAAACTTGATCATATTGACTCGTTGAGGGCCACGAGAAAGCGGGCGTACGCGAACAATATTATTATGTTTCTATTGTGTCTCGTTATGGGGCCGTTGAAAGAGTAAGTGAACGCCACAACCTACCCCTTTGGTATATCCGCATACCTCATTTACCACCCGTGATATAGTGAAAATGAATAAATGCCAAACAACAAAATATAAGTTTTGATTCAAACTTGTAACAAAGGAATGCCATAGAAACTTACTTCAGGAAAAATATGTTTAAAAGAATTCCTCACCGATGATGACTTTTTTCTAACAATTTCAGTTTAAAATCTGGACTGATTCCAACATAGCTAACGTAATTGCATGTAATCTCATCGCATGATAGTTTAATTCGAAATTTGACATTTACTCAGACGTGATAAAGTACAAGCAGTTACTACATCGCTGAGACTTCAGTACTGCTGCGGATAAACGCAGAATAAGTAGCTAATTTATCAAAGGTACAATTTCAAGATATCACAAAATTCTTGCGAAGCTCCACGAAAGCATAAATAACTGCGGAGGAGTAGGGGTGGGGGGTTAAGGCACTTTAGTGGAACTAATTCAGCTTGCGTAGAATAAAAGCTTAATTAAGAACATATTTAATTCAAATGATGCATCGCAATGATAACACGTTAAAAAGTCGCAAAGAATATTTTTTTTTCATAATGGCACACGTATTCCCTCTGTTCTATAACATGGGTTCCTTCAAGAGAGGCATGAAGAGGCACCTAATGGACGGGCATGGTGGGAGCTGCTGCTGTTCTCCATGGCCCGAGCTGTCTCCGCAAATGGACTCTTCTACTGCTTACTATTAGGTTGTTAGTCAGTTGCTGTTTTTTATAAAAAAAAAATAATAAAGAACATCAGTTTATTTGGTACTTAGGCATCTCAGTCGAAAAGTAAGGCAAAATATAATGCTATAAATTTAAAATATCAACATTTAACATTCATTCCGTCAGTTCTAATAACGTTTTGATTTAAAATTAAAAATGAGTGAATAATATTTGTAAAACCTCTTAACTATGCCGCATGGGAATCTCAATATACGGTATGGGATTTGATCCCTTTCTACCCTTGTTTAACAATTTACTATCTCCAACCTCTAGAGAGAATAATTTAATTAATTTGAAATTAATTTTCGAAACTTTAGAAAATTATTAATATTTCGAATTAGTAGTAGTTATTTTGTATTGTCTTTTCCCGAGAAACACAAATGTACAAATGTATTGTGATAGCTGAATAGGTAACATGAAGGTGAAAATAGTTAAAATTTAAGATAACTATTTACTCCTCCTCTTAGCATGACATACATACATATATATAATCACGACTATTATCCCATAAAAGGTAGACAGAAACTAGGCAAAAGCACCGCAAAAGCAGTCCACTGCTATAGTCCGCGCTTCACCAAGCAGTGACTGCACTCAGCGTGACAGGTGGTGAGCCCGTCGCCGCTATAAGCTTTTGGATGTTGTAGAGTTTTAAGTCCTTTTCTAATGGATGATGGTTGGTAGTATTTATTTCATGAACACCGTATTATGATCTATACCGCGTTTTTATCACGTTCAACTGTAAAACTATGTATGGAATTTGAAAATTGAGTGTGATAAAAACGTGAAAAATATCATCGTGCTACTTAGGCAGGAAAATAACGTTAAATTAATACGCAAGCAAACGACATCGCGGGCATAGCTAGCTTAAAGATTTTATTAGCCTCAGTTTGCACCTAAAGGTGACCACACATTACAGAGCCGTCAAAGTAAACATACTATTCGCCTCGCAAACGAGCCGAGCAAACACACGGTAATGCAATTCTCGCATTCGACCGATGCCCATCAACGGCCGCTTGCATATTCATGGCGGGACATCCGCTTCGTCTTGCGTCTTCGACCGGCGATAAAGGGTTACATTGGCAGCTATTCTAGATAAGTGGACCTGATCCTACGAAGCTAGAAGATTCTGAATGCTAGGTAGTCAAGGTTTTAAAAAATTTGGGTTCAACCACTTGGTATGATTTTCATAAAACGATTATTTTCTAGTATTGTTTGTTTTGTGTTTTATTTCATTGCATTATTTATAGCAACTGTGAAGGTGTATAGTTGATTTAATCCTAATTTATCATGTTTCAAATTTGCGAAAAGTGCTTATCAATGCCGATGTTGAAGATAAGAAAGACCAGAAGGAAGATTGGTGAAGATCAAGTTAAAGGAAAGTAAAAACTGAAAATTACTATCCAAATAAAAATCTCGTCTTTGTGTAAAATTGGAGTATAATCAAAACGTCAAAAAATAATAATCATCAAAAAGTATAAATTTTACAAAAGAGTAGAGTTATGTATATATGTACATAATAGTATATATTACAATGTATTTATTTATATTTAGGTATATATTTATTTTATACACGCGACTCAGCTTTTTTTGTCAGCATTTCTCCTATAGCAGGTGGGTTGTTAGACATTTCTATTAGAAATAAGCTCTACCATTTGTACTTTTGTCTTTAAATGTTCTCCTGTTCTGTATTTTGTGTAGGTAAAATAAATTGTTAAATAAATAAAAAAAATAAAAACAAAAGAGGTTGTCAGCTTAGCATCGGCCACAGCCGAGTTAAAAAACAAATAACGATAATTTTTACTAGATTGGTGTAGTTTATGTTTGAAGATGATTTGTTACTTGAGACGGATTTCGTCCAAAAATCATTTACCTAACCAAAACTCAACACAAACAGATAATCTGTCAGGATATTATGGTGGCAATAAAATTTTAATTCATTTGCTTATGACATGCAGACAAAATTCAAACACAATCGCATTCTTATCTCCATTGACATATACATATATATATATATACATCAGACCTCGCATTGCGTTGTCCGCAGCCAGTGGTTGAAGGTGGCAATGTTCCCATTCCGTATGTCATCATACAAAATAAAGAAATAAAAAAAGATAAAGAAAAGATAGCAATAAATAAGTAGAAAAAATACATTTTTCTACAAGGGTTGAAAATAACATATTTAGTAAGGTCAAGGGACTAAATAAGTTTGTGAAATACTGTGCTTTTCATCGATGAAAGTATTCGTAATGAAAAGCAAAATAAAAGGAAAAAACATAATACACAGTCAAAGAACAATAATATTTAGCGAGTACAAGTAACCTTTTTTACTAAAATATTGGGTCCTTACCTATGAAATTGGTGTTTTTTTTCTCTCTTAGTATTTTGTCTGTAACTATTAAGATTCAGAGTATTCCTAAAAAATAATTACCTCGTCTAAAAATAGATTGTATTTTTGAGCTCTTTTGATTTGTTTTGATAATTTGTTGTAAGTTTAATTGTTTTAAAATTGGACACGGAGATAACTCTTTTTAAGTGCCTCCCGAATACATCATTTTATTTGCATTCACTTAAAAACGATAAATAATTTTTATGAAGTGTGATATTACACATATTACTAAAGCTTGTCTAATGATAGATGCCAAATATTATATCTTTGGATTTGTCGTTGTGAAGAAAATTGAAAAAATTTTAGTATGAAAAATGCAGAATTCCCCAAAATCTCCAAACAAAACACCAATTTCATAGGTAAGGACCTAATATAACTATTTAAAACGGTCTAATCTAATTACATATGGACAAAACAGATGTAAGTATGTGTTTTACCATCTCGGTAAAATAGAACAATGACTTCCTTAAGTCCATGGATACATGACAGCTAGCTGCCAGTTACTTCTCGCCCCTAGGTACGAAAAGTACTACTTTCATCCCGGCTTTCGGGATTTTTTTCCGAGCATGAGTGACGAAAAATAAATCCCACACTTCAAAACACTCCATAAAACCTGCCATATTTCAGTTGAAGACTTAAAAAAAGCAAGCTTAAAAATAACGCAACAATTCCTGTAAAATAAATTGTCAGAAGTGTTTGTGAGATGCAACAGATGACAAGCGTCGCTCAGTTCGCATTGACGAGCGATGTAGGAAATGGCAGCTGCGATATGCGCCGTTTGAAGGACCATTTTGAGCGTCGCTTTCGAATGAGCGGTCTGCCTAACATCGTTTCAATTTTGCATGTGTTTGCTCGGAATAACTGTAACTGGAAAAGTTGTATAAATTTTATCAGTATTTAGTAAATTAACACATACAATCACGTCTGTAATCAGAGTCCAAGGAGCACTGTGTTCCTTAAGACCACATTTAGCCATAAAAAAATTGGGTTTGGTCGAATGAAAAATTGTGAAAGAGTAGTAACAAGTGGCTAACTCATCGCCTACACAATCCCCAGACCCAGCACCCAGTGCCCTTAGTCGCCTTTTACGACATGCTAAGCAAGAAAAGCAGTTGGTACATTCTTTTTGGGTCCTAGACCAACATGGGACAAAGTGGTAGATTAAAGTGGTACTATATTTCTGGCAAGCGACAGCGGCAGCAAAGAGTTAGGAAGAACACACTCCTCTTTCAAGATGTTGCAGGTTCGATCCCACCGCCTGTACCACTGAAAGACTTGTGTTCAGTTGAGTGTGAATATCGCTTGATACCTAACAGGCGAAATGTGGATGTCTATTACTTTTACATAACTTTTTTTCACAAAGACAATGATGAATAAATTTACAGGTAGCGCCAGCTACTACAGCTACTCAAAAGAGAATTAAGACTAATAATATCAACGCTCACAAACGTCACCTCGTTATAATATTAGTATATTATTCATATTAAGCCAAACCACAGGCTCATACTCAATTTAATTCACGGAATAATATCCAACTAATAAATTCCAATAAATACGTTACACTGTTTGACATCCCGACTCGCTCGTTACATCATACTTTTCATGTTATGAATATTCTTTTCACCATTCAGTCAAACACGAGGAAGTGATTTTTATGACATTTGGAATAAGGAAGTGTGACAATGATTGCACATCACGTCACATGTACGAAGACAGTAAGAAGCATGGAATCTAATATTGTGTGTCAAAAATGTGCCAATATTGGGAAAAAGATGATGGTGAAATAACGCTTATAGAAAAGTTACGCTTATGTTTTTCCTTCCTGTCCAAGGTTTCGATTTGGATAGTCGTCCATTAGTTTTGGTGAATGTTCAGACTTCAAATGTAAAAGTTAGCCGCACACACGCAATAATATTGTCAATAAAGTGCAAATTGACAATTTGCGTAATGAGCGGCTAGTGTTACGATATTCTGTAGTATGCGGCACCATAACTTGACGTAACATTATTGTCAATTTCGCATTGACAACATTATTGTGGTAGATAATCTGACTATCGTCAATGTATAATTTCTTTATGTAACTTGATTGTGCGCCAAAACCAATACTGGTGTAGATTCAACTTTGTGCTGGTTTTGTATTCAAAATGTGTGAATTGGCTACATAAACCACATCCATCTTTAGACAGCTAGATAGATATAGTCCTATACCTATATACATCCCAGTTTTTCCTCTTGAAAAAACATAATGATCAGATATATCAACAAAAACAATAGGGCCTATTCATAAATTATCCATTTGAAACTTAGTTTCAAATAATTTGACACTTGTTCGTATTCTGACATAGCAGCGCTCCAAAAATATTGACTACTTACCCTGAATAATCCATTCGCAAAGACGAATGGGTTATATTCTGAATTTCAATTCCAAATACGGCTATACTTTTCCGGGTTTTCGCACGAATTCTATTCAATAACGTATCTTTAAGTATTTTTAGCTCGCGATAGATGTTAACAACTGATTTATGAATCCGCTGTACGGTTCCAAGCCACAGACGAAGCGAATCAATACTTCGAACCGAATGTATCATGATGAATATCGGGAAATAATATATCAGGAAGGCTGTATTTGAGGTTATATCAAAAAAACATTCCTGGAAATAAGTCGAAAAACAAGTGTTAGTTTGTTATTAAGTCGAAAAACTATCAAGAATTTACAGGAACGACAAGATCAGTTTTTGCCAAAATAAAAAAAAATTCTCAAATGTTTCTAGGAGAATAATGTTGGACACTTGGTTGAACACAAAAAAATATATTAAGAAGGAAAATGCAGAAGAGGAAGGCTGACTCCAAGGAAATGGTACAAATGGTGTAGGAAAAAGAAATCGAGAAGAAAGCAAAATTATCACCTACAGTCACCTACATCACCAATAATACATTTACAGTTTTGATAGGTCGTCAGAAATTAGCTTGTGATCCAGACACTACAAAACTAAAGCATATTCTTACCCATGTTGCTGATGTGTCTGTTAAACGAGAACAAAGAGTATTCACGCTTCAAAATGTTGCGCAAACGACACCCGTCCACATCCAATAAAAGATTAATTATCAAAAGTGATTAACATTTCGTTTTTGCGCACCATATTTCCGGTACGAACACATTCCTCATTCAACGGTAAAATATGACGGCTTTATAAATCAAAGTCATGGATTCGCTTTTATTATTCAGTGTAAGTAGGCCCAGGGCAACGCTAGCGCCGAAAATAATGGGCACACTGTGTGAGCGAGTAAGTCACTATTAGTGTGGTGCTCGGATATCCGATGGGCTCTGTGGGCAACCGCAAATGTAAACGGATCCGTTCTCAATCACACATTCGTGGTCCATGAATTTGTTATTAGGATATTAATTTACAACTCGTGGTTGCCGTGAATTTTGACCCTGAATATGTGTAATAATGTTTCCGACAAGCGCTGCAAGAACTGCTCAAACAAATGCTTCTTTGTGGCGTTTGCTTTAGTTGATCCGAAACGGTTTTTAAGTGCTCTGATATTTTTTATACAAAGCTCACGTAAGCTTCGATTATTAAGAACATATTTTGCTCTTGAATAATAATCGACATATACAGTACAAGAGCTATATCTCAGTTTAGTCTAAGTTGGTTAACTGTGACATCCTGGATTCAGAACCAGCATGAGCAGATATATAATAATAAATGATAAGTGGCGCGAAAGCTGCTTTATTTTTTGCTACATTATATTGCGACTTTTTAGACAAGCAATATCGTTATATTTTGGTTTAATTATTGCTAGTTGTTGAAGTTCTAATAGGAGTTTTTCTTTTTGAAGAGTAAAGTTTAGTCAATTAAAAAGTATTTTCATTGTTGTTAAAAAAAGGTAACCAGAATAGTGTTCTTTCAGAATTAATGAGATTTTAAATCTGAAATTTGATTTGAGGTTTAGCACATACTTAACTGTAAATATCAATTGCATGTTTCAGACTGTAAAATCTATAGTATACGAAATAAAATCTTAGAGAACATCAAAATACTTTAATACTTATATGAATTAAGTACTTCATTGATGTAGTGATTCACTATGAAGATAAGAGAATGTCACGAAGAAAGTAAATAAAAATACAATCAACCTGCAAAAATCCTTTTATATTGATTCCTCAAAACAAAGTTTTACAAAAAAAAATCTTTTAAACTTGCGTATCTAAATATCCTGTATATATGGATAGTCTACATCACTAACGCACACAATATTTCAAATCATTAACTCCAAATAGTTCTGATAATGCTTCGGTTCGACACTCCAAGTTATTAATGCCCCGACCAACGTATCGATGCTTACCCTCGAATCACTTGATACAGTCACCAATAGTTTCAAGACACTAATGTTCGTGACCTAAATATATTATCCTTTCATAACTCCGTTAGTGAGGACTCCAATAACATTTCTTGTACATTCATCTTGAATTAATGACGTTATGCCGTAATGTATTGTGTTGGATTTTCATTTTCACGTTACTTCTTTGAATTGTCAGAACTAGTTAAGCTATTCGTATAGCATAGTAGTAAAATTTTTGACAATTACGTTAAATTTCAACCATGTGGTAGCGTCCTATTAAAATAATACAACCAACCCATCTCTTCCCTTGGGTGTCGTAAAAGGCGACTAATGGACTTAGAACTGCACAACCAGCAAATAGCTTATAGCGGCGATGGGCTCAACACCTCTCACCCTGAGTGCAGTCACTGCTTGGTGTAGCGGGACTTAGGTATTTGACTGCTTTTGTGGTGCTTTTGCCTAGTCTTCTGACTTCTTCTGACTTAGGGGATAATAGTCGTGACTATAATAAGTATGTACATTAAAATTAACCTTGATTTATAATATTTTATAATATTAACTACTTGGAGCTTCTCTTTTTCTAGAACATTATTTTATCTTTGTGTATGTTGTTGTAGCTTGTCATCTTCTAATTGAATTAATAACCAATAATGTGAAAGGTTTAAACTTGTTGAGTTTCTTGTCCGATCTTGTCATAACAATGCCATGAAAACTTTTGCGTATTGTAAAATGACTAGGTATATTAAACGATTTTTTTTACTAATGTTTGAGTGTAGGCAAATTATATAAGAGTACGTGTAGCTGTTTCGTCGTTTAACTTTATGCAACAATGCGAATTTCAAAGGTTGATTCGATTTCACTTCACAGTCATTTGGTTGTTATAACGGGCGTTTTTATGACATGTCGTGTTATTGCCAAGAATGACGTGACTGGCATAAAGAGTTTTTTCGAGAGGGGGAAGAAATTCCTGGCATTTATTTCATTAGAATCCTGTCTGTTTCTGTCCAAACGGTTTTATTTCGTAAGACCCGGAACTCTAGGTTATAATCTCGTCGATGTTACAAAAATGGATATTTTTGCGGAAATTAAAAAGCTTGTTAGACTACCATCATTTATATACTATTACATAGCAAGTACTAATAACCCCGACAAATTGTCGGGGTTGGCCGCTGGTAATTAGTCGGCGCGCGTCCGAATGACTACAACGCTGTGACGACACAGAACACGTTAAAACTAAACACGCTTGGTTTCTATACAAATCGTTATACTTGCGTTATCTATGTAAATGTGTATGTGTGACAACCGCAAACTGTCATGTTTCAAATTTACTTTATGCCTGTACTTTATGCATTAAACAATTTTGTCATTTTTATATAGTTTGATGTGATGTTGACTGTACATAAATATATCTTCAACATGTAGCAGTAGAGTGACTTAACGCAGAGGTTGTTTGAGCTTATTTAAAAGAGGATTTCCACTTCCTTTTGAGTAAAACATGGATGCACACAAATTAACAGATTACATGGGTATTTCGTCAAAAGAAACGGGCTGGGACCGATTCATCATATCCTTAATCGGCAGCTCCAATCTGTCGAGCTGAGGCAAACAAAACAACCAAACCTTTTAAGATTTCAGTAATTCTTCAAGATTTCCCAAATCCGAACCGATCAGTCTCCGCGCATTATTACATTAGCTCGATCCACCCTCACACCTCTTAAAACCTCGGTTCGATAGAGGGGGGCACTCGAACCTCGGGATATCTGGGATGGGGCCGCAGGAGACCGCTCCGCAAATATCAGTAAACAAATACCGCCTCAAAATTGAGAAGGTACACCATGGAAATAAATACTTTGGTAATAAGTCCGAGGAAGCGATGGCAGAAGATAAATTGAGCGGAGTAAATTGTTACCCCTAGAACCAACCGTTAACACCCGTACTAGCCAGTTAAATGGTTCAGAATGCTCGTGAATTTCTTTTAAGTGCAAATGTCTATAGTAAACATCAGCTTTTGTTAGTGAAATGTGGTATCGAAATCAAATCTCCCATAAGACAACGTTATTTGGGTCGGTGTAGAACTAGTACAGATGTGAGGTATATAGACGTATATGGAAGCCCGAAATTTGATGGGAATAGAATGTGAGCAGAATCCAGTGACTCGTATAAAGAATAGAATAGTCCATGAATTTATGCTTCAGTATAAATGTTTGCTTACAAACGTTATGGGAATGTAGTATAATTGTCTAAAAATCTGCAATATGTCGATATTTACAAAACAATTAAAGCTTATATGAAGGATGAAAAATCTTTTGTTTGTTTTGTTTTAGTACTTAATAATAAATAAATTTATCCACCAACTCAAAATGTCATTAATTTGATTAGTTCTTACAAATAAAGCAATTTCTCGCCGGGTCAAGATGGCCGTTGTACCATTGACAGTTGATTTATTTATTAAATTGTGCATTTTGTGCCGAAGCAATCATTATAACAACGTTGTTTTCTGGAAAACGAAAAGTGCCATTTATTTATTCGTTAGGAACTTCCTTTACATTTCCTTATTTGAAGAGATTAAATCGACTTCAAATATTCAAGAACCCGCTGGTTTCAGAATTTGGATAGGAAGATTTTTTGTGAGGTTGTTATGCTCTACTGAGAAACACTTTAGATTCGTCTTGGCAGAGATAAATAAATTAAAGACCGGCGTATTTAATCAACGTTGGCAGTAAAAGCCTAAATTTTCGGGATTTCATTTAGATGTTATCACAATTTAGAATAATAAATCTGTTTTATTGAGTCCTTTTAGTGGACTCTGGTGTTGGAGGCGACTTTTTTGTGAACTGAGGAATTTAATTATGTGTAAGTAAATAAGTTATCTTTATTTTGCCCGTAACTCAAAAAGACAGACAGGACCTATGTTCGTCAGGCGATATACTGACCAAATTCCTTTTTCAATTTTGAATTAAACGACTAACGTACTAAGGTTGTACATGTATGGGTAGTATTGTATGAGTGACTTGGTGTAGACTGTACAAAACCAAAATAATTTTTGCTTTTTCAAGAATCTAGAATTCTTAGGCCCGAGTTCACCAATAATTGGATAACCGACGTTTTAGTGATCGGCCGTTCAATTCCGAAACATCGTTTAAATAACGATTCAAATTTTCACTGTTCACCGCAAACATTTTTACCATGGTTACAAAATCGGACGTTTAACGATGCTTCAAAATGAATGAACGAATATTATAAAGATACTTATTTACGAAGCAGCGCTGTCATATTAAACGGACGCAATATACGCTGACATCTGAATTTAGTAGCATAACGTAAAATGCTGTCAATTTGTAATGTGCGATGATGTGGTATGAACATTATACTAGGACGTTGTTCTAATTTTGGCCGGATAACACATTTCGTAACAGTAACTGACAATTTCAAAAACAAATTCGTGTTGATTTGTTTACATTTGGTTTACATACATTTCTCAACCGATGAGAAGCGAATTCTTTCGAAATTTGTGCTAAAATAAACCCACTGACTCCACCACAAACTCCATAAAGCTAAATTTTGGTAACACTTTTAATGTAAAAATGTAGTAAATGTAAGTAAAACGGAGGTTAAACGTTGCTGTCAGGCTCGGTTAAGTTGATCGGTTGTTTAAGAGCTGTAATCGATGGTTAACGTGTGGTGAACACAAAAACTAATTTAAACAGCTGTTTATCTTATAATCAGTTCTTTTAAATGTTGATGAACTCGGGTCTTAGAAGCTTAGCAGATTTCTTGTAACCTGAAAGTGGGATGTTCTAGTCGGATTTCGGAACTAAGATTGTCTAAAAATAAAATGTTAAGGTAAATAAAAATCATTTTTTCTCTAATGTGCTTCTGCATGTAGACCTATGTTATGATGTTGGTGAAATTCGTAACGTTTGTCTTATGAATGCAATCGGAACAAGATCCAATGCTTGCAATCCACTGCTTGTAATGACATACACAGAAATAACAAATCGTCCCTGTCCACTGATGAATGGTGTAAACGAAATGAAATGACAGAAAGATTTATATCACAAATACGAACGCTCACGGAAACCAAGTGTCTCCAAACAGAAGGCGCAGAAAGACCTTCAAAGGTTAAGGCAATCAATAACTGTACCTATCTGCGAGGGAAAATTAATGAGTGAAATGATATTTTGGACGAGAAATAGTATTAATGTGATACTGATCGCTGCAAAGGCTAAAACAATAAAAAGGAAAGCTCCAAGGGACCCATGGGGGAAATAAAACAGTGTTGTGGCAACACTTTCGGTGGATAATAAATTACCATTACTTAATAAATCTACTTGTTGTACGAGTATGCTGCGTTCAAGTGAGCTATTGAAGATATGTATTTAATCAAAGATGAAAAATACTCTCTGAACGTTTTTGTTCGTGACGTCAGAGGTAACCGTGATTGCATAGCACTAATTTGAAACTCCAGGAACTCCAAGTAAATTTTGCGAGGTATAGAAATTATGACTTATAATAATATAATAAAAACAGTACAAATCTTTATACGATCTGCTTGACAACATAAATTTATTTGAAATAGTAATTTGAGCACAATGGTGGCAATTTACTAAATGTGTTTCGCTGAATGGAAGAGATACTAAAGAATGATAGCTAAGAACTTTTCGAGTTTAATTGAATGAAAGTATTCAGGTTATGTCGGGCTATTTCAAATAATAATATTTGTATTATCCATATTTCTTGCTGAATTGAAATTTTATATTTGGATTTCTCCAAAGTTGTAAAGTTCACCATCAGTTGAATTTATTGTTTGATGTTTGTAATTGTATTTCGCGTTATTTAGTTCTTTATTACAAATAAGTACTTACTTATTACTTATTTCGACGATGAATTTTGAAATCAGATGAGGGACAAAATAACATTGACTTTTCTTTTCCTGGTATTATAAAACACCTACCAGATAATAAATAAAAACTAATATTACACCCACATTTACTAAATAGGCCAAAGCGGCAGTTTACGCGTATAGAACACGCACAAATTTGGATTACGGATAAATATACTTGATAAATACTTGAATATACAAAATAAACACATGACTACTAAACGAATACCCGTATTTAGTTCACAAACATCTGCCGACTCCTAGATTCAAGGTCTGAAAGACTTAGAAACAGTTTTGGGAGCTAAATATCTAATCCTAAGCAACCAAATGGAGGATATCGATTTATTTCTGCAGATTTTGAGATGTTATATAACGAAATTACGAAGTGGAACGTGGAATGAACGTATGTCAATGAGGAACTAAATGGAAATAAAAAAAATACTACAAGGTCAACCAAAATTATAAGTGATTGAAAAAACAATGATAATATTTACAAAACTGGGCAGGAGCTGGGAGTGTTATGGTTCGCTCGTTTTGTACTAAAGCCCATACTCCTCGTAGGAAGGCCCGTGCACTGGGACATGTATAGGCTAGCGACGAACAGCAAAATTGTGATATTAACTGTCGCTATAAGTTTCCTCCGGACCAATACGATATCTATCAGATCTTCAACAAGGAGGAATTTCACCTAAAAGGCTGTAGCAGAACTTGCAATTCCTTCGGTATTTGAGGGTATTCGTGGTATGTGGTATTTGCAGGTGATCCATTTGCTTCTTCACCCCCTTGATGTTACATTCCATTTCATGAAAATAGGACAATAACATTCGAATTTATGATTCTTTCCAGTTATGTTGTGGGTGTCAACACCTTTGCCTGCCTCTTAGGGGAAAGAGGCGTGATGACATGTTATGTGCTATCAGTTGCCAATAAATAATATGACTTTGAGCGCTCACCATAAAAATCAATTTTTTTGCAGTTTAGTAAATCATGAATTAAAAGTAGCAGTCCAAACTAAAGTGTACGTGAAACATAAATATACCGAGTGGGTTTCGCTCGCGGAGCAGTATACATAACTGTAGACCAAATCAAACAGCCTCCCGTTAGCCAAATGGGCCTGACCCTGACCGTTACAGCAAATACTACAGGATATATTGTTATATTAACAGCCGAATGTAAGACTGTGGCTCCCATAGGAGTGACTTAATAGGGACTTGCTTACAGGGTGATTACTGAGAATCTTGAGGTCCTCTATTTATGTTTACCTCGGAAGGTTTTCTAGATTTAGCATTATTGTGTCGGAGCCCGGTAAATTTATTGACTCGCATTAGTTTGCGAAGCTCGAGCTTATGTCTATATATTGTTTCCTTAGCCGAGATTCGGATTTGGTTCGAGTTGAAACATAATATGTAATTGTAAAGCCTTAGATCAGTTGAAACAGAATAAATTGTGCTTTTACTTTTTCATGCGAGTCAAATAAATGGAATGAGAGAAAAATAACGTATTTCAAACGGATTATTTCCATTCTGTGCTCTACAAGAATAAGCCAAGAATAAATAATAAGCCCACATTTTGGTAATTAAGCAAAATCTTTTAATTTACGAACTGAATTAGGTATATTATTATCAAGTATTATTTATTTTACACGCAGAAATCATATATATGTATATTATTTGGATTGGAATTGGAATTTAGTAATATTGGTGTTGAAAAGTGAACCATCCGAGCGAAGGCAAATAGACAACAGCTAGAGCTTCAAGTGATATTAGGAAAAATAGGTGTATTTACGTAGACCAGATATAAACCATTTGCAAGCATTTCGAAGTCGTTCATTCAATCGTTCCTCAGTGAGGTGAGGTTGAGATATTTGAAATCAGCGTAATCAATAAGAGAACGTAGGAAGAATTTAGGAAGCATATGTTTTATTGCAGTAGAAAGATGGTTATGAACTCTTCAAGGAGATCCAGCATAATCCCCAAGACTAATTGGAATCGACGGAGACCCAAGTTTTAGACGCATTCGCTTATAGGGATTAGAATATCACCAAACATTACTGGATGTAAGGTTGACTACCCGATTGTTGAAATAACTATTTGATTACCAACAAATAATATCCTGTGATTTAAATCATTAACCTTGAGTCCGTAGAAGATACATTCAGCAGAATAATTTTGTAAAGGCCCTTTAAATAATTAGAAAAAATTTAATTAGGGCGACTATTCCTCCTGAAATTCGACAAATTTTCAATTATCTATTGAATTGATGTTAATAATTTATTCATCTCTTGAAGAGTAAATCAAATGTATAGTAATTTGTTCATGTCATTAATTCTCTACACAGACGTGTAATATCTGAATCGCTTTGCGAAGAATTAGTAGAGGCCCCTAAATTACCCGCCGCTGTAAGCAGGTATTCGATTCGGGACCTGAATTCGCTGGAGTACTAATAACAAAGGATTTTACGAGGCGTTACGAGAATTGTGTTTGGTGATACAATGATTCTGATTTCAAAAAGTACAAAACAACACACTTATTAAGACCAAATACAATAACCTTCCTCAGAAAGATTGGATAAATAAGACTATAATCATGTTCAAATGATAATAAAACAGATTGACTTATTCTGCGATTTTATGAAAATTTCAATTAATATGACTATAAAAAATAATATATTATATTTTAGTAACTACCAATTTGACTTCTTGCAATGTAATTATTTCAATTAATCATTAATTTGTACCGACATTCCATAAATGCTTTTTAACTGTCTGTGCATGTTAAATCATAATGAATTAAGTTAAATATTTTTTTATTTCGTTTAAAATGTAAAATTTACACGCCTGTTGTAGTCAGACTGAATAAAGTTCTGAGGGAGGGAAAGCTAGCTACCATCATCCATTGTTGTGTTCTCAATTTGCCCCATCGGGGATCGAACCCAGAACCTCTCGAGATGGCGACGCCTTGAGCGATACAGACCCTCGACCAAGGGAGGTCGTGGTCAAAATATTTTATATGAGCTTATATACATCCCACTGCTGGGCACAGGCCTTCCTTATGGAGAAACACAAGAGGAGTATGGGCCGTAACACCACCACGCTGCAGCTGGACCAATGCGGGTTGGAGGGTGGAAGCTGTTGCCTTAACGACCGGGACCAACGGCTTCGAGTACCTTCCGAAGCACGGAGGAGCTCGAGATCACAAAGTTTTGGTCACCCATCCTCGGCCTGACCATGGCGAAGGTAGCTTCGTTTTTAATCGAAAGCCAAAACTGAGCACAACGCCACCGAGCTCCTCCACCTGCATGCTGGTTCAAAAATTATTACTTACTCCATCCAAACTAGTATACACGTACCGAAAAAGGTATACTCACATAATTTGAGGAACAGAAATAAAATTTAATTAAATACTCCGCTTACAAACTATGGCAAAAAAACTATGATGTTCGATGGAGCACAGCTGTGATACTTTACATAATATATATATATATATATGTTTAAAAATAGACTCAAGCAACATATTCAAACACTAGCTTTTACTCGCGAATTCGTCCGCGTATAACAGTTACTTTGAGATAGTGTAATGGTATGTAGCCTATAGCCTTCCTCAATATAAAGTCTATTCAATACTTAAAGATTTTTCAAATTGGAACAGTATTAGCCTCAATTGGTGGAATTGAAAATGTACTCCTACTCTATTATTAGAAGCAAAGTTCATAGTGACGTAAATTTGTCCTTAATTTTTTTGGGAGGCGTTATTAAAAAATTTTTACATTCACCCGCATGGCACCTGAAAGCGAATGGACTTTATGAAATGAAAGATGATGATAGCTTGAAATAGATGTATTGGAATAAACAATAAAGATAAATAACTAAAAAATAATGCCTCAGCAGCGGACGTCAACACTCACCCTCACCTAGCAACGAAACACCACAGACCAACAAGTAACGTTCCGTTACAGCACCCGTTCCTATGGTAAGGTAAGGTAAAAGGTAGCCTATGTCCTTTCTCAGGCTCTAGACTAGACTATCTGTGTACCAAATTTCGGTTAAATTGGTTCAGTAGTTTTGACGTGAAAGCGAGACAGACAACCAGAGAGACAAAATTACTTTCACATTTATAATAATTTGTATGGATTACTGTAACCTATCAACCCGCTGCATGGCATTAGGCTCGCTACCTATTACATGGCGACTTAACATATCTGGCGATATGTGTTAACACCTCTCATACCCCTTCGGGGAAAAAATGCTATAAAAATATTTATGTAGTGTGATGTTTGCCTCTGGAGCTAATACTCCAGAGGCAAACATCTACTATTATAAATTTATAGAATTTATTATAAATATCATTTCACGTGAACTATTAAGTTAATATGAGAAAATAAATGTCTTTAAACCTTTATAATGTTGCTACTAGTTTGTCGGTGATTAGCCTTGAATATTACACTATTGGCATCTATTTGATCTAAACTGTTTTGAAGACAAGCTTCGGCACTTCATAGTATTAAGTGCCGGCTCTTCTGAGTAACACTTACCAAAAGCGGATTGGTATGTAGAAACGATTGCAAAGGCAAACAAGATCATTGCTTTTGCGTGCTTTCCAAAGTCTGAAGGATCTTGAGGTGTAATACTTAGATCTCCTCTCCTCAAACCCTTCCCTCCTCCTCAGGTCAAATAGGTCAGATCAATGCACCATACCAGCGCTTCTAACTTTTGTCCGGGCTACTACGGAAGATATGTCGTCGGATATTACTCTTTGCGACCATACTGAGTGACCCTTTCTGAGGCTTATTATTATCGTATGATGTGGGTTCATTATTAATATGTTGTGTAAATTGTCACCGAATATCTTTTTAGTTATTTCTAAAATAAATCTACGCCGAATGTTGTTTTGTTTTTAACATTGATACTAAAAAGGCCATTCCACTATGATACCAAGCTCCCCGAAGACAAAAGCATAAAATTCTGAACTAGTTAGAAACCAGAGATGAGGCCATAAAAATACACAAGAAATTGCACTATACGGGTTGAGAAAGACAAGCTTCTAAGAACAACAATGCCCCGATGTAAATGACAGTTCAACCTCATATTATGGATCTTAATACAAATCTGCAAACTGTAATGTATGTATGCGATTGGAGCCAAAGCGGGTTGGAGCAACTCGAACCTGCGTCAATTACCGCAATTGCGGAAGCTATTTGCATCTCACATATTATACGCGGTTGTTCAGGAAATTGGAGTATTTCTAAGGACTGAACGTAGAATTGACTCGAAACTTTGCTCTTTATACATTCAAATTGATTCATAATAACATCATAATTATGCTTATATCGTGAACAGAAGTAGAAGTTAACACTCATATTAATATTGACTCTGATGGTTTACGAATTCAGTTATCACTATAGATGATATTCTTTAAAGATATTATTTCAATATTTCTAGTATTCAGGTCATATTTTAATTAATACACGTTTATTTTTATTACATTAAGAATGATCTTAATACATACTTTGATATATTATTTGGAGTTCCAACATTAATAGTAATTTTACTTCTACTACTGATATATTCAGAATTCTAATTCCTCTAATTATGATTGTCTAGAAGTGATCATTCGAATCGTTTGATTTATTTTTAAGAACGTTACTTCTTTATATTTGAATTGCTGTAAGTAAACCGATTCCTTTTCGTTTTTTATATACCAAACAACCTCTGTAATATAAGAATGTTATGTAAAAGATATATCGAAGTTGTGAATAATTCCGAGTACCGTTATATTATTGTCAAAGTCTTTACTGTGAATGTTACGTCTTTGATCTTTACAATATTCGCGAGGTCGCTGAGATCGTGCAATAACAAAATAGAAATGTTTCAAAACATTTTCAAAGTTAAACAAATAAAATTAAGATGCCCATTTAAACACCCTACAGTATTAAATAAATTTATACGTCAATAACCCAAGCCGACGTTATTTCTCCAGCAAAGCTCCGAGAAATTCTTGTGTTTAATTCAGTTTTGAAAGTTCACTTAATTGGTGAATTGAATCAACATTCCGTGGACGAGTTGATCGAACTAATGGTTGAACCAACAAAAGATCTACGGGTAATCGCATTTAGAGTTCAGTCTTCAGTTGGCGACCTGACGGCCGATACAGGGCTTCCGAGGCATCCGATTTGTAAGATTTAAGACTAAGGCCCGTATTACAGAACCAAACTCAAGTGTAGATCTCTGCTTGAGCGCAGTTAAAAAGGGATGGCGCTGTGTGGGATCAATAGCGCCATCCCTCTCTAACAGTGCTAAAGCAGAGATCTACGCTTGAGTTTAGTTCCGTAATACGGGTCTTAGAGTAGCCACCACGTTATCATGGAGTATTTGATATACCAAGTGATGATTTACGAAATCGAATTATGACCGCTTACGATGGATCACCAAATCGTCACAATAATCTGGTGAAATGAGCAGAAAACCATAGCACGCAGTAAAGGATCAAATGTGGAATCCTTAGGATACGCTTATGTCCAGCAGTGGGTGGACCTCGGCTGAGTTGATAATAATAATATTAATAAAACGAAGTGTAGCTTGTATTAATTGTAAGGTCAATTTTGTCCGGATTCTAAAAGTCGAATTAATTAGTCGTACGACAAAGATCGGAAGGTCTGATTATGAAATTCCCTAGCTTGCTGTTAAGCCACGTTGAACCGGAAAACTAAGGTTAACTGAATCATACCTCGAGACTGTTTTGAAACTTAACTTTACATTTGATTTGGGCAGACACTCTTTATTGGGAATGGTCTGGTGTGGTGTCTACAACCTATTTGCTGACGAGAATAATAAATATTGCTAATATTATTTGGATCGTCAATGAGGATAATAAATTACAAGCATAGAGGTGGCAAGGTTCACGAGTGACGGACTCGTAAAGAGAATTTCAGCGTTGGTAGACCTGTCTCAAGGTCAAAGTGCTGGTGAAGGTCGCGGGAAGCTGATGGATGTAGGCAGCGCGCGAAAACAATTGTTGTGGGAGTTTTGGGTGGTCTTTTGGGTTGTTATGGAAGTCTAGCAGCTGACATCTCTTAGCTAATATGATAAGATGAGCATAGTCTATAATATACGATCATAACAATAAAAATAATGAATCTTTTTTCGACAATAGTTATAAAAAGATAAGGAAAAAGAACCCCTTTACTGTACCACTTATTCTTGTACGATTATTTCGTCGTCAGCCGATGCTACAGTCCTCAAAATTGGCACAGTTATAGAAAATAGTGATCTGCACATTCTTGAGATGAAAGCCTTTACCTATTTGTACTGTCTTTTTCTTTCACCGCCAGAAAAGCCAAATAATGTTCACTTGCAAATATGATGAGCGAAATTTCTTCCTAGGAAGGTGTGACACTCCAAATAAAAATCCGTGAAAGCAAGTTCTTAAGAAATAACTTTTAATAAATTGCCAGCTGAGCATGTAACAGCCAAATTACTTATTTGGAAATAAAAATGAATTAATATTACTGTTCAAGTTAAATACTCATAACTCAGAAGTTTTTCACTTGGTTATCGTACGAATAATAAATAAATATGAAATATAATTGCAATCAGACGGCGATTAAGCAAACTTGAGGCGAAAGTTTAATAATATAATTACAAAGTAACGTGAAGCACGCGAACCACATTATTTTAATATTGCTATTAATGCGTTTTCAGTTTTAATTGCTAATTATTTTTTGTTTGAAACTAACAAACAAGACAACTTAAGTAAACAGCACTTACTACCATAAATTGTTAAATTTCTCTTATCATTTTTGCACATTGTCAAACACGTTTAGATCAAAATCTTGATATGAAAGTGGATGTGCGTGCAGGGAGGGGAAAACCGAAGAAAAGATGGATGGATTGTGTGAATGACGATATTATTAATATTTTTATGATGAGGAAGGGAGTGCGTGTGGACTTGGCGATTGATAGGAGAGAGTGGAAGAAGACATGCCAACTCCAAATAACAGAATTGTGAACAGGGCAGAACAGAGAAGAAGAATATCAAAATCTTCTGAAGGATACATAATTATAAACAGACTAACGTGTTCGTGTGTTATTCAGAGTTAGAGCAAATTCATTTAATTTTCGTGCAATAAATGTAATTTTCTATAGAAAAAAAATTGTGAAGTACGTGAGTGTATCAGTCATAGAAACTTACCGAGCCTTGTTGTCAAAACAAGGTTATGTTAAGGGTATTTTTATAATGGTTAATTGTGATTTAAACGTTATAAGCTACTCTGCTCAATAAACGTATTTACTAAAATCCATGGTTTTATTGGACATAATAGTATGTCATTAGTAGATCATTGTTATGTAGAAAGTGGATTAAGATCTAAACATGATAAATCATACAGAATCATTTTTATTGTATTTTACTGCTTTGCAATTTAAGACTTTGAATTATCTTCCGAGTCATTCTTGAATTGGTTTCAGACCTCAACCCGAAGTTTATTAAATTTGCCCGCCTTCATACACTCCCAGTATAAATATCCGTGAGTCCCCGTAATACCCATATGTCATGGAGGTTATTACTGGATGCAGCGGTCGGGCGACGGGGGAATCTCCCCAGATTTTATTACTGTGCCAAAACGTGCCTGCTACAGCTGAGTCAGCCTGTCATATCTTAATAGATGTTACTCGGTTAACTGCCTGGTGACGATGCTTTTATCCCAAATTAATTGGGTGACACGCTGTGTCTTAACAACCAGTGTAACTCGATATAGTTGGTTCTTGCAGGAGTGTAGTTTTGTTAGTAGGACTTCGTCAGATTAAGGGCTTGTTAAATCTAAACATTTTGTTTACTAATAGTATTGTGAAAATCTAAATAAATTTTAATAATAAATGTTCTAGTAGAAAAGCACGAGTAATAAAAGCGAATGTTTGTCAACAAAATGTATACTAAATAGATGAATTTTAAAATTTCTTTAGCAATGCTAGAATTTTGGAGGTATTGATTGAGAAGGTTCTCTAAACAAAATAATTTGAATTCAAAAGCGATCTCTATCAAGAGACTTTTAAGACTCTTTGTCGAAACTGCGCCATTTCTCTCATTATTATTTATTTTGTACCTACCTATATTATTACAAAATGTCTCGTTCAGAACATTATTCAGTTCGATAGTTATTAGAATACGAGCAGGATTTTTGCGCTTACCGAGTTCTATATTCAATTGTAGTATTTCTTTTGTCATGTCCTTAGCATTCGCTTTTTTTAGAACGGTTTTTGCGTCTACATTTCGTTCGTCCTACAGGTACAACATTATAATGGCCTAAGTTAGGTCATGATTTAAGGACCTGACTTTCTTCGCTCGTTAATCTCAGAAATTCATAGTGGTCATTTATTTCGCCTAAAACGTAAAGCCGTCTACATGGAAGTCCAGATTTAAGCAATTTCCCTAGATTTATCAGGGCATCAGTCCATATGAAATGGGCCATTCCAAGCTAAGTATTACGGAATGTGGTATCTAGACGCGAAGTTTTTCCATCGTGAAGATGATTGCTGAATCCAAAAGCTATGGGTCACAAATCCGGCTCTCTACTTCGGTAAATTTGGATTGTAAATTCCTCAGAAAAAAAAGAGTGCAATCCAAACTATAATTATAAATGCAAAGTAACTCTGTCTATCTCGTTTTGGCGTAGAAACAACTGCACCGATTTAATCGAAATGTGATACAGAAATATTCTTTTTGAAAACAACAATATAAAGGAAGTTTTAAAGGAGACAGACCAAAAGCAGCCTAAATTCCGTTTTTGTTGCACATCGACCAATAATACCCCAAAAATCATTTTCCGAAATGTGATTGATATCCACAAATTTTTACTCAAAACATAAGCGGTGGTAAAAAGTATCATAAAAAATTAAAATTATGTTAAATCCGGTGATATACGAAAATCTTGATATGATCATAGATTATAGAGAATGTATGTGTTTGTCATATAAAAATTTATTAGTACCCAAATTAAAATGGATTGAAATTGACAATAGCTTAACGAATCGCATTACATTCAAACATGGATTTTATTTTATTTCGTTGTTTATTTAGGGCCTCGCTAGAAAGTGCGAATTACAAGCGATATAAAGCGTCTTATTGGGTCATGCTCTGCGCGACTGCACCGTGGCGCGCCTTTTATAATGTGATTTTATAAATAATTTGCACATATTCACTTTTGCGCGTTTTTGGTGATTGTTACAAGCACATCTGATGATGCATTTGCATATTAGTGTTGATGTTGATGCTGTATCACAAGGGCATCGATGTACAGCAAGCCAAGCTTGTATCGATAATTGAATTACTAATACTATATTACTATAACAGAATTAAATTACTATAACTCTCACATAATTACGTTAGTCTGCAACATTTTTTTAATTCAGGCAAACTCCCAAACAAACTTGGTCATTCTCCTTTGCTGAGCTTGTAGCTAATGTACGGCTTATATTGTAAAATAACTGAATAAGTTATTTTGACTTTCACATTTTACAGCGAGTTTCTTACAGTCTGGTACACACTCGGACTGCCCAGATTCTATTCAGAAGTATCTAACTCCTGTCCTGGCTGTGGGAATTTTTGATTAAATTACAGACTGATTATGGATTTTATATATTGCCCGGGAACGGCCATAGGCTTGCCCTCATTAAGTGGGACCAGCTAATATGTATAAATGGTACATACTTTATTATTTATTTAACTATTATACACGAAATAAATTACAATATACAAAACATATAAAATAAAAAAAATACAAAAGTTAGGATTTATTTCTATTAGTAATATCTTCCAACCCGCCTGTTATAGGAAAAATGCTATGGAGTAGACTGAGTAGCGTGTACTAAAGAATAAGTAAATACAAAAATACATATAATCAATACAAACATATAATAATCATAAGTATAATGATGAAGTTTATGTAGTTTTATTTTATTTTATTTCTTTTTTGTTGTTATTTTTATATTTGATGTGTATCTGTCTTTTTTGCATCTGCGTCCCAATACAATACTTTGATGATCATTCATGGGTTGACTGGAAGAAATCTCTTTTAGGGATAAGTCCGCCATTGTAAACAATATTACAAATTATATGTTTAGTATATATTTTTTTCAAATGCAATAAAGAGTATAATAATCACGACTAAGGGTTAGTCAGAAACTCTGCAAAAGCACCGCAAAAGCAGTACATTGCCATAGTCCGCGCTTCACCAAGTAGTGCAATGAGCAGAATTTTGATTAATTATTACAGAAACATTATTAATGTTTCATAAAGGATTATATGTATGTATGTATGTGTATCAATCAAAACAGTAGCATTACTGAAACATCCGTTATTAAAAGTCCGTAAAGACATAATTATTATAAAAAAATAAAATACTACAAACAAATGAAAAGAAATAACTGAACTCATAGGTTCACTGTATAATTTTGAAATGACTCATAATAATAATTATGTGGATTGACAGTTTAAGTCAAAGGAACAGAATTTACCGTGTATTTGTATGTTTGTACGCGCATCACGTATCGCCGCTGCATTGAATTGAATTCAGTTTTCATCGATTTATTTCTAGGGGTTTCACTTAAAATATTTGCTTCGTGTTTCTACGTGATTTCGTACTCAACGCGAATGAATTTATCAAATACTAATAGATACTGACAAATATTAGGTTATGATTTACCTATGAAAACCTTACCTATTCCTTACCTATGAAATTGGTGTTTTGTATGGAGATTTTGGGGATGTCTGCATTTTACATACTAACATTTTATCAGTTTTCTTCACAACGACAAATCCAGAGATAATAATATTTGGCATGTATCATTAGACAAGCTTTAGCAATATGTGTGTGAACACGCTTGATAAAAATTATTCATCGTTTTATGTTAATGCAAATCAAATGATGTATTTGGGAGGCAGTTAAAAATAATTGTCTTTGTGTCTAATTTTAACACAATTAAACTTACAAAAATTATCAAATTAAATAATACGAGCTCAAATATATGGTCTATTTTTAGAAGAGGAAATTATTTTATAAGAATGTTCTGAAACTTAATTGTTACGGACAAATTGCTAAGACATAATAAAAACACCAATTTCATAGGTAAGGACCCAATATGTGATGTTATACTTCTATATTAATATAATTATGGGTGAAAGTAGAATGACAAAAAAGTTACATGAATCAGCAGTGAGCGGAGATATGGTGCGAGGAAGACTGACAAATATTTCCCCATCAAATCGCAGATATTCTTGAGAAGAGTCAAATTAAAAATACCCAAAATAGCTGAGCATGCATGAGAGCAACGATAAGAGTAGATGAACCATGATGATGATGTTAAAGTATATAAATATAAATAATGTTAAGATTATCAGATTAGTAGTATAAGTTTAGGATATTCAGAATGTACGGAATGAATTAATGAGCGCTTCCTCGCCAACAACCTGTTGTCCAGGTTGGCGAGACTTTAATTTTATGTAATGAGATGTATATTTTAGATAAATAAATAAATAATAAATAAGCGTAAGAAATATGCAAGGATCCTAAGCAAGTGGAAAGAAGTAACCTCTGTCGGAGAAAGGCGTGATTTTAAGTATGAATGTATGTATTACAAGTGGATGATGCAAGTGACAGAGGAGAGTGGAAGAAGAAGACATATAGAGTGCGAAAAGGGCAAGAAGAAAGAGTGTGTATGACAAGAATTTTTAAAATTTTATCGTGAGAGAGAAATTTAACGAGACATAGCAGTGATCCGAATTATGTGATTAGTACAAGATGGTCCACCAAGTTATTATCGCTAAGATGCTTCGAAATTAAACCCATTTCATCATTAGTCCCAAGATTGATGTGGTACTCCCAGATATTGCAGCAATATCATCCGGCTAAGATCGTAAAGGAACTTTTTATTCAAGACCCGTGCACAAAATTGCTCTGAAAGCGATCATTTGCGGACAAAAATGTAATAATACTCAGAATTTGTATCGCACTTAAAACGAGCGGAGGTGAGTGGCCGCAATTACTCAATAATTAATATTAACTGTCTTTTCCTTTCAAGAGAGGGAAATGGTTAATAAACCACCACGGTTAACAAGCCAATCGTTTAGGGAATCACTTATCAGAGATTAATATTTGAACGTGACTCTTCTCTTTGCGTTATCGACAATAAATTGATTTTTGACCGGCTCAAACTATTTTCTTGGTTCTATGGAGTTTCAGCTTAATAATTTTCCTAAAATTTTTTTCATTTTTAACATTTAATTTAAAATTTCATTCTTACTAAAATAAGTTATAGACTCGTTTAATAGCATTTAAAGTGACATTTTGTATTGAAATGTGATTTAATTTTATTTATTTATTTATTTATTTATTTACCAAAAACCACAGCACTTACAAATCATGATAGTCTTACAATTATTGAACTGAACAAATTGCCAATGAAAGGTTTTTCTTTATTTAGTTATTTATAAGCAAAGACAAAAGATAAAGAAAAAATTATAGATAATATTATACAATGTGATACTATTTATATTATATTTCTTCACACATAAACCATATTAGTTAGAATCACCGAGGTAAAAGATATCACGCGGATTTACTTAAAAATAACAGAGTACTCCACAAAATATTTATAACACTTATATGCATAAAAAACAAAAGATAATTATTATTATATCAAGCCCATGCAAGTTGGTGAATTTGTGTCGTGTGTGTGTGTGTGTGTGTGTGTGTGTGTGTGTGTGTGTGTTAATGTGAGTATGCATCACCCCGTTTCACTCAAAATGTCCAGCACCCCCCGCCTAAAACTAGTTCTACCAGAATTAAAAATATCAAGTGACGAGAACAACACGTTATATTTTGTGTGCAACCTACTGATTATTGAGTTGTGCGCATATTTTGTACTTGTACAGTGTGATACAAATAAATTTGTGTGTCTAGTACGCGTTTTAGGAGCACGTATTTTTAATTTTTAATAATAATGTTGTCAACTCATTCGAGTCAACAAGTCCATTGCAAACATCATACAAAAGTGTCAAGTCAAAGAGAGATCGACGCTTTTCTAAGGACATGATACCATGACGTTGACACGATTCAGCATAATCGGTAACTTTGGTATATGTCTGGTAGTTGAGGAATTTCAGAAACTTGTATTGTATATAGCATACTGGGGATTCCATACACTGCAACAATACTCAAGAACACTGCGGACTGCGAATTTTTATCAAGGTTTCAACGCGTTTGTAAGTTTTTAAGCTATTGCATAGCTTCTATCGCGAGCCTTGAGCGCGGGGACCGAATCCAGAAATTCCGTAACGAAAAAACCTCACGCTCCCCACTCCGATGCGCAAGGAGGTGTGACTTAAAGGCCGTGCATCGTCTAACGTCGTTTCAGTTCGGCAGTCTTCGACACGGCGTTAAGATAATAAAACCCACATAAATAAAAAATAAAATTAATAAATAAAATTATAATTGCATAAGTTGATACAAAATGCTATGCAATAGCTTTACCGCGGCAGTCCCCGAGTGCCACACGTCTTTTTTTTTTATTAGTAAGGGGACTCCAGTTGGTTGGATTGTATAACTATGGTGTAACTCCTTTTTATCTTAAATCTTACTTTTAAAGAGCAATGAGCCATCTGTTTATTTTGAATTTGAAAGCAAAATGTAACTTATTGTTCGTAAAGGACTTCCGACTATTCTTTACTCTTTTATTTACAATCCTTTACTTGGTTTACATCGAATATTGAAAAGGTGTGCTGAAGCTTTTTGAATCATCGAGATAATTGTCATTTTATCAATAATATTTTATTTTGCACTCGCTATTCCGATTGTCCTTTTTTACTAACTCAACCATGTCACGGTTTTAGTTTTTAGTCCAGAGGGTGGTTCATTTGCAATAGCAGCTGTGCTGCAAAAACTGATGATAACACTGACTATAATTATCATATATCTATCTATACATATACCTATGACCCGAAAGTGTGCATTCAGCTGTAACCAAAACAGATGGACGCACGCATCATTATAGGCTTCCAATTTTTGAAATAACGATGCGGTCAAATCTCAGCGAGATTAAAACACACTGCGTACTGATCGATGACAACTTCGTTAATTGATGCTGTATTGATGATGACAGTGAATTTAAAAAACTTTGAATATTATCATCTCATCAATTTATATACTCGAAGGTTTAGGCAAAGGTGTAGAATCACATTTTGAACCACTAGCGCTGTTACCAATACACTTAGGGCGCCTTGCAGGAAATGTGATTCGAGACTTAAAACTAGATAAAGTAATTTTTTGACAATTCTATTATGGCTAAAATGTCAAAAACTGACATTATCTAGTTTTAACTAGGTTAAAAATTAGGTTTAAAATTTCCTGCAAGTGGCCCTTAGGCGTAAGACCGTCCTTCCTAGACTGTATGAGATAAGGTATCTTATAATTATTATTTCAAATCATTACTGGTTTCTCAAATAGTGTAGGGATTTATAACATAATCGATTTAAGGTTAGGCCAGGAAGGAACTTAATAGGTTAAATGTAGTTCAACACATCTGCCTATTCATTTGTGGATATCGGGGTGAAAATAGTCACTAATTATTTAAATTTTATATTTTAAAATACCATGTAAGCTTTATAAAAATGTTGCGTATGATCGCCAACCTCTTCATGTATCACAGTTGTTTAGCCGGAACCAAACCAAAAAGAACGGATAAAAATATATATATATATATATATATATATATTATATATAGTGGTAGCGGCTCATTGAGAATACTACTACCAACTCGTAAATGGCGACTAATGGACTTTGAACTGCACAACCATCCAACAGCTTACAGCGGCGACGGGCTCACCACCTGTCACGCTGAGTGCAGTCACTGCTTGGTGAAGCGCGTACTATGGCAGTGGACTGCTTTTACGGTGCTTTGCCTGGTCTCCGACTAACCTCTAAGGGATTATATGTATGTAGTATATCATACTCGTTTTATTTCGTAACATATTTCAGTTGCTTTTTTATTTACTAAGACAATGATAAACGTGGAACTAATAAAGATTTTCCTGTCAGAGCAAAATAGGTAAATTATATGTGAAGAGATGAAAGCGGTCCATGAATAAAGATACTGCCGCTTCAAAGACTCAATTTATTTTCTTTGGAATAATAAAACTCGCTTTTCTGTCTATAGTAAATGACACGAAGTATGTTCCTTTGTGATTTACTCTTTGCTAAATGATTCTATTTGGTATAAATCAATTGTAAATAAAAAGACATATAAAGAAATAAATATAAAACTCGTATATTGTTTGCGACCGGTTTGCGCTTGACCAAGTTTCTATAGTGTCTATAGTTTTCTGACCATTGAGAGGTTGAGGTGTGTTTGAAGCTCAAGCAGATGGTGGTAGAGTTCATAATTTGTTTATTGCATACTAGCTGTTGCCCGTGACTTCGTCCCCGGTTAGAATGGTTTTTTAACTATCGCACGGGAACCCTTTATTTTCCGGAATAAAAAGTATCTAAGGTAGGTCACCATGCAAACTTTAATTGAAATCGGCCTGGTCATTTCTGAGATTAGCCCGTACAAATAGACAAAGAATAAAAAAACTTAACATTTTTTGGTGTTTTCTCTCCTTTTACATCTCCTTGACTTGGTTTTAAGCATTTTATTTCTATGTACAGACATTAGACCTCTGTAGTTTCATTACATAGATGACAATTCAGAAAAAATCACCACGAGGAAGGACTGTGCCAGTGGAGGCTGAGGATGACGACAGTTTTGAGAGTAGTAGTAAACTTTGAAATCGCGATATAGCTTGTATATTGGGTCCTTACCTATGAAATTGGTGTTTTTATTCTGTCTTAGCAATTTGTCCGTAACTATTAAGTTTCAGAACATTCTTATAAAATAATTGCCTTTTCTAAAAATAGACCATATATTTGAGCTTGTTAGATTAATATATTTATTACAAAAACATAAATATTTGTGCTAACTTCAGATTGGTCCATATTATTATACTCACTAAGCAGTATTGGGACTAATTTGTAAATAGTAGAATAGACTAGAGGCCTTTGAATCGTTAAATTTATGCAATACAATTATTGGATTCATTCCATTTTATATTTAAATTGAATTAACTGTGTTTATAATAAAGTAGCATATACTGCTCTGTGATTGGTCAATTTCTCCCCGCCCCGGGTGATTGGCGCCACGCTACGATTTATAAAGCCTAGCACTTGGTCGACGGGGTCATTATTGTATCAGCCTTTCTAGACGAAACGCTGCTCAGTATTTAAGATAAGAAGTACCTACATGGTAAAAGTTATAACATAGTAAGTGGCGATACATTATATTCGAGATAAGTATAATTCTGTTTAACCTTAAAATGTTTATATTGCAGTGGTTGCTACAATGATATGATTTTATGTTTTAATAGTTTCTGGAATGTATTAATATTGATAATTATTATTATGATGATGTGAAGTAAGACTTTGTGATAGTTGCTATGGCAAGGAACTTCCTGTTGGTTGGAAGGAGAGAGTGTAAGAATGGTTGTCACCCATCATGAGGGGCGGGTAAGGGGCTCCTCATTTCCTTGTTTTATTTTATATAATTTATAGTTTCACCAATTCAGTAATAATTGTCAAAACGGTACATACCCAATGTTGTGATCATTAGAGCAATAATTTATAATTCTGTGATATTATATTGTTCAAAGAGTAATATAATTAAACTAATGCTGGTTCTGGTTCTATTGTAAGCGAATAGAAGTTTTATGTATAAACTTGTTGAAATAAATGAATCTTTATTATGTGTGTACATATTGTGGTATGAAATAAATGAGTTGTTTATTATTTATTAAAGATTTATTTAACATATCCCCTTTTCGAATCTAACAAGCTCGTATTATTTAATTTGATTTTCTTTTGTAAGTTTTATTGTGTTAAAATTAGACACAAAGACAATTATTTTTAACTGACTCCCGAATACATCATTTGATTTGCATTAACATAAAAACGATGAGTAATTTGTATCAAGCGTGTTCACACACATATTGCTAAAGCTTGTCTAATGATACATGTTAAATATTATTATCTCTGGATTTTTTGTCGTTGTGAAGAAAACTGATAAAATGTTAGTATGTAAAATAATGCAGACATCCCCAAAATCTCCATACAAAACACCAATTTCATAGGTAAGGACCTAATATAAAAAATATATAATAAAATAGAAATATTCATATGCATTCATATTCATAGTCTTATACAGCCTTCTTTACCCCATAAACTTGTAAAACAAACCAAGGGTTAACACTTCATCATGCAATGTGTCTGTAATAATATAACAGCAGTGTCATCTCTAACAATCGCTATGACAGATGGTCTTGAAAAATATTTGCTCTCCCTTCAAAAACACAGCGACAGAAGTAGCTCCCAGTAAATAATACATCAAAGGGATAAGTGATTGATGCAAAGGCGGACTAGGGAGGGGCGAGGGGAGGGGAGTAGGGTGCGCACGTGACGCGGCTTAGAGCGGATATTAAATAGATTTTGTTTATCAACGACACATTTTGTTTTGAGCGGTTTTCCTTTGATTTTAATTGATTACGTCGTGCTGATAATTTAGTTATGGGTTGATTCCGCCATTTCGTGCAAAAAGCAATTCCATGCGAATTTCCCTATTTTACATGTTTTTGTCTTAAATCTAATTTTTACAGTAAGAACAAACATAAAATCCTTAAAAGTTGCATCGTTAATATTTCAAATTAATCAGTTAGTTTATGAAACAAAAATAAAAAACTACCTCAAAAATCATTCCTCTCTGTTTCCAGATAGGATTCTCGTCGGGAATTTTCACATTTATTAGTTTGCTTTTTAATTTATGACCTTTGTTAATATTTTATATGAAACCTAAACTCAAACCCTTTTAATTAAGTATTTTCATTATGTATTTATTTCAACAATAATACAAGAACAGCCAACTTTTAAAATTGTTACGGAAAAAATGTCATCGCCATCCGTATTGAGAAACTCTTTCATATCGTCGATAATTGTAACATCCCTAATAAAGTTCTAGTTTCAACGTGTGTCTACAGGCCAGTCGTAGGTGACAACTGATATTGGTGGACGTGTGTGCATTGCTAGCAAAATTATTTACGTTCTTTACCTTGTTGATAGTGTTTCGTCCAAAAATCTGTTCATTACATTCCTGCAATTTCTTAAGGCATTTTAACAAGTAGATTATTATATTTACCCCATATGTTCTTCTCTATTAATAATTATATTCCCATATAAATATCAAGTTTATAATACATTTTGTAGCGAAATTATTAAAATAAATGTTTAAATTTCTCATTCATCTCCATCTCATTACCATCCGTTCCTTCCACCTTTCTTGCCGGAAAGTAATGAACTGTTTCGGAAGGTAATGAAGTATTTGTATTAGAGTCAACTCTAGACACATTTTTAAAACACAATCTAAATATTACAGTACAATATGAAGCTATCAAACAACGTAAACAAAATTTAAAAGACAAAGAGATACTCGTGCACGTAGACTTTAGCGAGAATTATAACCTGAAGTTTAATGAAGAGTCCTTCCTTTAATTTCGGTGGAAGTAGAAAACAAGTATCCCTACATACTGGAATTCTATACTATAAAGATAGTAACGCAAATAATAAAACTAAATCATTCTGCACTATTATTACCCAAATATAACTAAGGTTACATGGTATTATCAAGAATCCGGCCAAGGCAAGGAGCTCTGTTTGGGATTGGTGCCGTCCTCAAAAGAACTGCTAACAATTTTATTAAGCATGGCGGATATGTTGGTTGTTATGAAGATTTTTGGGCGTTAGTTACTAAAAATATACGAAATGTACATGTTGATATGGTAACAGAGAGTGATATTGAAGGTAAACATTTTCGCCCAACATTCCAACATTTAAGGGATCAATGCAAGTTCAACAATGCATCTGAGCTGCTGATAATAATAAAACTTTAACATTTAGTAGCTTCGATTGTCAAGGTTGCACTTATTGTATACATAATAAGCATAATTATAGGCTTTCTTCATTCTGATAATTACGGCGATATGGAGAGAGGTCAATCCAATAATCAGTGTGATAAAATCGAAGCCTCTTTTGACAATCAGTCAGTATTAAGTATAGATACAACAACAATTTTGAACAACATGGATGAATTAGATATTTACAGGGTCCAAGCGACTTACAGCTCTCACCGTTGATAAATGTAAATACATCTTCTACTACACCAACATCTCCTACAGTCAAAATATTATCTAACGTACGTTTGAGTTGAGAAACAATACATTTTATATGATACCAAAGGAAAATCGAAACCCAAAACAACTAGATGTAGTATGTAAAACTTCTGAACACCAACAGCAATTTGAGACTTTCATTAAATCAACTCCATCAGAAAAACAATTTTAAAAGCACACTTTTCGACGACTCAGATGATAGTGATGATTAGGTACAACATACTTTAAAATAGTTAATAATATGTAATAAGTAAAAATTTATAAAAATTAATAAAAGTTTATAGACGGTGTTGGTTATGATAATAGAAGTGATAAGTGATAAAGGATTTTTTAATATTTTTTTTTGTTTGTAAGTATATTATTGTATTGTGATTTGCACTCTAGCTTAAGCTATCCAAAATTACTTTTATAGATGTGTTAGTTGTTTTTATGAGTAAATACTGTGATTATGCGACAACGACCCAAAACACTACTTAAGTTCCTATTACTGGGTATATATTATTATTATATTCAATTCAATTCATTTATTGCGAATACAGGTATTATATATCAGAAAATTATAATAAAGATAAGGAATATTGTTTTTAGTTTGTATATTGTGATTTTGCACTCTCTAGCGTTCAAAATTACTTTTATAGAATTGTTAGTTGTTTTTTTTAAATAAATATTGTGAGATTGTGTTAGTTAGTTGGCTACTATATGACATTCTTTAATTAGGTTACTATTCGAGACTGAATTAAAAGGCTAAATAGTAATAAAGGTTAATAAACGTTTTATTAATAAAATAGTGCTGTTTTGTTTTTCTTTCATAAATTAACGCCTTTTATAATTCATTATAATGCCATCTAATTACAATACTGTTCTGCGGTATTCATTACCATCCCGACTTAAATCATTACCATCGCTTGCAAGTTCATTACAATCCTTACAGTTTTCATCACCGTCCATCTGGTAATTTTTAATTGTTATTTTCTCCGTATCTAAATAAGATAGAAAAGTGCCTTTCCGTTTTTTAGAATCTGGGGATGTTCTGAGATGAATCAATAAAAGAAAACAAAACTTAAATCGATATTTTTTTTTATTCCACGGAACGGTGTTTTTTGCGCGAAACGGCGGAATCAACCTATGCCAAATTTGATGAACCGTTAGATTGGAAGAAACAAGATGATATAAGGTCCTTACCTATGAAATTGGTGTTTTGTATGGAGATTTTGGGGATGTCTGCATTTTACATACTAACATTTTATCAGTTTTTTCTCAGACAAATCCAGAGATAGTATTATTTGGCATGTATCATAAGACAAGAATTAGCTTGATAAAAATTATTCATCGTTTTTATGTTAATGCAAATCAAATTATGTATTCGGGAGGCAGTTAAAAATAATTGTCTTTGTGTCTAATTTTAACACAATTAAACTTACAAAAAAATATCAAATTAAATAATACGTGCTCAAATATATGGTCTATTTTTAGAAGAGGCAATTATTTTATAAGAATGTTCTGAAACTTAATAGTTACGGACAAATTGCTAAGACAGAATAAAAACACCAATTTCATAGGTAAGGACCCAATATAATACTGTGTCATGAATTTATTTAATATATTATATTACGATTGCATTGTGCGTTAAAATATTTGAAATTGAAAACGTGAATTTGTATTCATGGTACTACATGAAGACAAATTCAGTCATGTTGCGCCGAACCCACATAATAGAATCGGGAACAGGGCAGGACAAAGAAGGAGATACTACATGGACATGGCATTAACCTACTCGTTTTATCTCTGGCTTTGTCACTGAGTTGAACAATAGTCAAGTTTATCGTAAACATCGCTCGCCTTACACTGTGTTAGATGCATAGCAAAAGCTCGCTCCTGTTATAAAGGGAATTTAAACATGTACGATAAAATGTGAATATTAACACCAGGACCACTACATACCCCTTTGACGATAGGCGAGAGATGTGTCGCTTCTCGGTCGCTCTCATGGGGCCGTCGCCAACCTAAGAAATTCTTCATCCCATCTTACATCTTGCATGTTTGAAAAGCATACATTTTAGTACATAAATCTACATACACACTTAAACGTACGTGGTGTAAAGAAATCACCGAGCTACCGCGCACTGGTCACAGTTAAAATTAACTGCAAATTACTCTTGAAGCGAGTTAAATGTATATCAAATGCTTAGTTAGATCCTTAAACACTTGAGATAGAATTCTAAATCGTAGAGAACTTCTTGGTGAGTGACAAGTGTAAGGAACTATATTTATTGTCAAGTATGAAGAGACTAAAAACTATATAAAACGAGTTAAATAAAAATTCAAGTCTACTTATTAAAACGAAGTCATTAATTGGGCAGTCATTTAATACGAAAAATCATTCGGACAGCAAACAAACATTTTGTCAACAATTTCATTATTTGGGCGAATAAATAATTATTTGGTCAGCAGAATAATTACTAGGGCAGCAAGATAATTATTTGGGCTGCTAATTAATTACTTGCGCAGCACTATATATGTACAGGAAATGTATAAAATCTTGGAATAGATCAATGAAGGATCAAGGATCAATTCCTAGGAAATGTATTCTGATAAATAAGCCACAATAGAGGTTAAACAATTTGGCAGCAGAGAAAACATTTAAGTTGCTGCCCAATTAGTTATATTGCTGACAAATTAGAAATATCGGCTGTCCATAAGTTGCTGAGCAATTAGTTATTTTAGCTGACTAAGGCCCGATTTTTCAATCCTCAGATAAAACTATCTGTCAGTCAAATGTTAGCTCTGTCCCTTTTCTTTTTATGACTTTATAAAGTGACAGTGATAGTTTTAAATGGCGGATAATTTTATCTGAGGATTGAAATCTCGGGCCTAAAAGTCGAATATTTTGCTAACCGTTTAAATAACACCCCTTATAAAATGTCTATGAATGAATGTGTTTATTTCTCGTTTGAAGGTGTTTAGAAACATATTTACAATTTTATTCATTGAAATTCAGCCGCTCATTTTTATTGGACTATCCATTTCTCTCCTCGGTTCCATCAAACGAGGCTGGGTGATGATGCAATTATAATCATACAAGACCTGCAATAATATGCAATACAAGAATACCATAATTGTCACCGTAAGAACCTATAAGTGTGTCAGAATATACAAGACAAAGGAATAAAAACCTAAATACCAAAGCACGAAGACCCATTATCCCATTTATCCCATGCAGATCAAACTCCTTGGTGCATCTACCGCCGGTGCGCCATTAATCTTGAGCTCGCGAACTTCGTGTAAGGTTACCGATGGCTGTTTTGACGGGCTCGCCATTTTTGCCCGTAATGGACTCCTTTGACTATCATTCAAAGTATTGTTCTAAAATCTTGTTACCGGGGCTGTGGGAATTGTTGCGTTTGTTTTTCCAAGTTATATTTGATGAAAATATTATTTATCGCTATGTGGAAACTAGATAAGATAACATTGATAAGTAAGAGTGGCTTCTTCTGACACAAGTGCGCCAGTACTAGTAAACCTTATTGTGAATGAAATAAACATTTATTATTTATTATTATTATTATAATTTTTGGTCTTCACCTCAATGAGACTTTGAGTAATTTTGAAAGAAAGAAAAGAAACCTATACATTATTTAGCATCTCTAAAAGAAAGTAATTAGAGAATGTATAGTGTATATATATCTTAATATTTGTTTTTTATTACAAGCAAACTGTGCCTTTGTAGGGACAGAACAATGTATGTAAATTCATGTCAGCAGTTTTGGATGCGGCGCTCGCGCAAATCGCGACTCGCCAGTCGTTCCCCATCGCGCCCCACGTTAACCAGCTTTCATAAGCTCACTGTGTAGTGTATCTTTTTATAGTATTTTTCATAACTTAGAATCATCTGTGAAGAAAGATAATAAACTGTATGTGACAAGTGTGGAACATTTCATTTGCACCAAATCCTTCTGAGTAAGGTCCGACGGCTTAATATAGAGATCATAGACCTTACCTTGGTTGGACGCTGGTTAAGTAAAAGGAAAATGGTTGATTGTTTAATCAATTAAAATTTAGATTTTATAGTATATCTCTATAACTATATATACTAATATTAAAAAGCTGGAGAGTTGGTTTGTTTGTTTGAAGGCACCAATCTCAACCAATCTCTGGTCCGATTTGAAAAATTCTTCTAGTGCTAGATAGCCCATTTATAGAGGAAGGCTATAGGCTATATTATCTAATCATGGTATCCCAAAGTAACTATTCCACTCGAACGAAGTCGCGGGCAAAAGCTAGTTATAATATATTTTTCCAAAGTAAGTTGCTTACGAAATCATGAACATTATTTCGACTATGTGTCTTCTTGACGCAAGAAAAAATAAAGTTCCAAAGTTTCAAGTTAAATGGTAGTCATAGAATAAAACAACACAGTACAGTCGGTAACAAAAACACTGCAGAACACTTGACGCATTCAATGCATTCTTTTAAGAGTTGCTATATAAATAAAATTGCAGCACGAGTGTCTGGCTTAGACGAGTCACTTTAAGTTGGACGGCAGTGTCTGCTGTACTTTGTATTGTACTAATAATAAAACTGACGTAAAATACACTTTGTGACAAGCAGTCCTGTGACAGGATTGCCACTTGTGTATTGAAACAAAGTAGTACCGACTCAATACCATTGGTCTTACGTTTGATAAAATATTATTTATACATGTAATAAAACTGTAGAGGTCGAATGTCTGTACATAGAAATGCTTAAAATCAAGTCAGGGGGATGTAAAAAGAGGGAAAATACCAAATATTTTTTTAAATTTTTTTGTTTCTCTGTCTGTTTGTACGGGCTAATCTTTGAAATGGCTGGACCAATTTTCAATTCCTGGTCAACACCTAAGATACTTTTAACTCCAGAAAATGAAGGTTACCCGTGGGATAGTTATAAAACCATTGTAAGCGCGGACGAAGTCTAGTCTGTAATATTGGGTCCTTACCTATGAGATTGGTGTTTTTATTCTGTCTTAGTATTTTGTCTGTAACTATTAAGATTATTCCTAAAAAAGTAGTGATAAGTATTCCTAAAAAATAATTACTCATCTAAAATAGACTATATTTTTGAGCTTTTTTGATTTGTTTTGATAATTTGTTTTAAGTTTAATTGTGTTAAAATTGGACACGGAGACAACTCTTTTTAAGTGCCTCCCGAATACATCATTTCATTTGCATTCACTTAAAAACGATAAATAATTTTTATGAAGTGTGATATTACACATATTACTAAAGCTTGTCTAATGATACATGCCAAATATTATTATCTCTGGATTGGTCGTTGTGAAGAAAACTGATAAAATGTTAGTATGGAAAGTGATATTACACATATTACTAAAGCTTGTCTAATGATACATGCCAAATATTATTATCTCTGGATTGGTCGTTGTGAAGAAAACTGATAAAATGTTAGTATGGAAAAAGGCAAATGTTAGTACGGAAAATTCCCCAAAATCTCCATACAAAACACCAATTTCATAGGTAAGGACCTAATATTATTGTAGGGAAATGGACGAAAGTTGAGTATGAATATTTAATGAAAAAACTAAGATAGTAAACACCTATACTTTGCCTGATTTGATTGGCCCTCGGCCTATATACGTCCCACTACTGGGCACAGGCCTTTCACATTAAGAAACATATGAGTATGGGCCGTAACACCACCACGCTGGCCCCATGGGGATTGGCGCGTAGAAACGGTTTCAATAGCGACCGGGACCAACGGCTTAACGTGCCAAGCACGGAGGAGATTGAGATCACAAAGTTTTGGTCACCCATCACGGCATGACCATGACGAAGGTTGCTTTGTTTTCGATAGAAAGCCAAAGCGTACTAACCACTGCGCTACCGAGCTGATTTGCTTGTCCCCGAGTAATTACATGAGGCACAGAAGGAAGGAGGCCCAAAGAAAACATCGATTGATTGTGTGAACAACATGTCTCTGAAGGGAGTTAGCGTTGAAATGGCGTATGATAGAGTAGGATGGAAGAGAGACTAGCGTCAATCCAAATAAGATTAGGACTAGGCCAGGGAAACTATGATTGCAAGTAAATAAGCAGGTTCTAATACTTATTACTCACTTAATAACTCATGCAAATAAAAGTATATAATTTGTCAAAAATTATCTAGTTTATTTAAAATACATGGTACACGTTTCTGACAGTGGACATCTCAATTATATATTTTGTAAAAGAAAGGATGAATCAAATACACTCGCAAATAAAACAACAGGTAACAAAGCAGCAAAAATACCAGCAGCGAAATCGATTTAAAGGAACATAATTTAGTCTGTGTCACTCTTTGTAATGTCTGTTTCTAAAGGAAGCCGTTTGTTTTGCTAATGTCTTATTTCGATCGCGAAAAAGTTGTGAAAGAAGTTCTTTGTAGTGAAATATTTACGGTTTAAGTATAGCGTGGCCTTTTTGTGGCTATAATTAAGGCCGAGACAGATGACTGGCTTTTTTTAAACGGCCCGTTTTCAGAGGGGTTTATGAGTGAAAAGAGGACGTTACTGTGCTGATTACTCCGCGATTTGTTTCGCTTAAGTTATCGAGAGTTTTGAGCTTTGTTCTGCGAAGAATGGAGCCGTTTTTGTTTGAATTTTATTCATATTTTATGTGGTCGAGAAAGTTCGCGGTCGTCCAATAGAGTTATAGAGCGTTATTTGAAAAAGTAATAAGGTTACAGTCATTTATGATTTAAACAAAAATGGCGGGGGTGGCATGACGAGACCTACTCCTACGTTAATTCGTAATACAGTATTCTTTGTTTTTTATACAAGAGCAAATTATTTATTGCATTCCATAAGTTAATTAGAGCTGACAATAATTTTGAATGTATCAATAAGGACCTTGTAATTCACAGCAATTTTTAAGAGGCGCAATTTTATAAAATTTAGCACTTAATTATTACGACAAAACTAAATCTTGCTTATGGACTAATGAGTCTTTAGTAAATGCATGTCATGTCACGGAACTGTACCTGCAATGTCACGGACACGATAAGAGATATTGGATAGTAGAATTGGGTCTAGTTAGTTCATCAGTCTTCCCACAGAAGAGCTTTCTTAAACACCAGCAATTTCCATTGCAGCTCCTCGAAGTTTTTGCAACATCGTTTACGGGCGTCAGTCGTCATTTTCCATAAGCCAACTGTCGGAAAATATTCCAATTATGGAATCTCTATCACTGCATTATACGCCGGCCACCAGCGCCGGCGTGGCTCTGAAATTCAAGATTCAAGGCTGCCTCATTTTATTTTAAGTAATGAACAGAGAATATCAAACTGACTGACACAAAGTCTAACGTCATGACATGTGTACCTCTTGTTCATGATTATAATATTATTAGTATGGATTGGAACTCCAGGATTCACGGATTCACGAGTCACGAGTTATTTATATCAGACATTTTTGCGTAAGCACTACCTGAGCTGATAGCAAACAATTATTTATGGAGATTTAAATATTTATGCAGCCATTCCAGTCATGCCCTGATCCCTGTTACAATAGCTTAGGTGAAGCTTCTGTTAGTGTGGTTAGTGTTGGGATGGGTAAACGACACTTTATTGTACTGTATTCAACGGACGCATTTTAGTGCCTAGTATTTCTAGATTACAATCGAAATTACAATTTTTGCCTACTCGACTATTTGTTAGCACTTTTGCCTACCTCTTCAGGATGGAGGCTTGTATACGTATCAAAATAATTTTCTTGTTTCGTCCCCAGGTCAAAAGTACCCGAAATCGCCGATGTATGAGGACTGTAATGAGTTGATGAAGCGAAAAAAAATATGCAGGGATCGTAGCAAGCGGAAGGATGTAATCTCTGCCTACCCCTGTGGGAAAAAGGCGTGACTTGTGTATGTATGTAGTTTCCATAAATCGGGCGGCTTAATTTACAGCCAGTTAATAGGTGTGAATGTCAAAAGATAAATAAAAATAAATAAATAAATATTTTCTAACATCCACACCTATCAACTAGCCCATTTTGAGCAACTAATGCTGCTTGTTTTACAGACACTAGATGACGGATAAATATATTTAATAGATAAATACATATAAATATATATAATTATATATAAGCATCCAAGACTGGAGAACAGATGCCTGAATACATCACCCAAACATTTGCCCCGGATATCGAACCCAGAACCTCTCGAGATGGCGACGCCTTGAGACCGGCATACAGAGCACTCGACCGCGGAGGTCGTCAAGATGTGTATTATTTATGTAAGTATATTTTTACAAAACATCCTCCGTGGTCGAGTGGTCTGTATGCCGGTCTCAAGGCGTCGCCATCTCGAGAGGTTCTGGGTTCAATCCCCAGTGGGGGCAAATGTTTGGGTGATGAATTTTCAGGCATTTGTTCTCCAGTCTTGGATGTTTATATATATTTCTATATATTCAGGTTATCCATATTTATTTATATATTAAATATATTTATCCGTCATCTAGTGTCCATAACACAAGCAGCATTAGTTGCTTAAAATGGGGCTAGTTGATAGGTGTGAATGTCTGAGGATATTATTATTATTATTCTTTTTTATTATTATTATCCTCATGAACATATTTACAGTCACGATGCAAGCTGTATTCCCCAGTATGTTGTATTTATAACATGGCCCCGATCGCGCTTAATAAGAACGTAATTACTACAACCAGTCACAGTCACAGACGAAAGCGTTTTGGCCAATCACACTCCACGAGGTGACACTAGGGAAAGACCATTACGTTTTTGACTGTGACTTGGTTGTGGTAAATAGGTTTTTATTTACCGCGATCAGGTCCCAGGGCACAAACACAATACTTATTCGTTACACCTACGCTATATTTAGTACTAGCTGTGCCCGCGACGTCGTTCGCGTGGCTATTGATTTAACGCCGATAAAAGTTTGCAAAAACTTTTTTTTGTGTGTTTTATTATATTCCTACCTCTTATTAGCAAAATGTTGATTGTTAATAGTTGAACTAAAACTTCTAATTATTAAAATAATGAAAATAACATTTCTGGTCAGCGTCATCTGATTAATTGTTGTCATGGTGATAAATCTTTGTTGTCGTGTCATTTTTTTACAATGTTGAGAAATTTTTAAATTCGAAATGAAATTACATTTTGACATAATAGTAGCATATATTGATAACCACAGTTACACCCGCGCGGTAGCAGTTCCCATGGGAATATCGGGATAAAAAGCCTTTGTCCTTTAACAGGCTCTAGACTGTGTGTACCAAATTTCGATTGAATCAGTTGCAGTAGTTTTGACGTGAAAGCAAGACAGACAGACAGAGTTCATATTTTTAATATTAGTATGGATTTAGTTATAAAGATAGCTATATTTAGTTATGAATGGCTAACTTATAGTAGTACCTACCGCGAAAACGTCTGTCTGAATAAACCAGTCGAAGTCGAGTTCCTCAAATATTCATCGATGTGTCATAATCGAATATGAAGCGAATCGATTAGAGCCGTCACGATACATGAATTACAAAAGATCTAAATTGGTATCGATGATAATAAATAAATTACAATATTTGATAGATAGGTAGAGATGCTAACACCCACACTTCAAATAATGTTTTATTAATGTATCCATCATATTGAGCACAATGTTACTTTCGCCATGACCAGTCCTGGGATGGGTGATCAAAACTTTGTGACCTCGAGATCCTCCGTGCTATTGCAACAATTTTTACCCACCAATCCGCATTGGACCAGCGTGGTGGTGTTAAGGACTCCTCAGTTCTTTCTCCGTGTGCCCAGCAGTGGGACGTATTAGGCTGGTAACGAAAGTGTCCATGCCCCTTCAAGCCTATTCCGTGTAGGGTAGAAGTACGGATAATATTAATCTGCAGTTTGGTCTGACTTAGTGACGCAAACGTGATTGAACCGCTTGCATTTTCCCAACAAGGCTTTACCGTAGCTGTCGTTTATTGGGAACTACTCACATGTTGCTTACCCTGTACAAATCACGGAAAAACCTTAAAAATGTGTGTTCTTATTATTCTTCTTCTTATTTTTAACTAATTGAGTCGTGTGGTAGCGGCTCATTTAAAGAATACTACCAACCCATCTCTTCCCTTGGGTGTCGTAAAAGGCAACTAATGGACCTAGAACTGCACAAACATCCAACAGCTATAGCGGCGACAGGCTCACCACCTGTCACGCTGAGTGCAGTCACTGCTTGGTGAAGTGCGGACTATGGCAATGGACAGCTTTTGTTATGCTTTTGCCTAGTCTCTGAGTAACCTTTAGGGGATAAAATTCGTGACTAATGTATGTATGTTAAGAAATATAGTATTTAGGGCTGTTTATGTCATACACAACTCAACAGAATTATTTTAAAATAAAATGGAATCATCCGTCAGATAATTTATCACATATTTATCTAGAAGTCATGTAACGGGCAGTTAAACAAAAAAAATCATAAATTCTCAACGTCGAAGTGTATAAAAATAGTTCAATACTATTTCAGTATGGAAGGATATCTGAAAATAGTTTCATTCCAAACGTAAAGATAAAGTCCTTTCGTGATTTAAAAGGAATTTACCGAAAGATTTAAAGTTTACTCGTTCTAATGAACTTGATTTATCACCCGTAAACTGGGTGCGGAATGTGGATGTGTGAGCGGGACAGCTGCGCGTGAGTCAGCACCGAACTGAACGGCGCCACAAAAGAAATCGGTCACAAATCCCGACCAACCCTCGCCATAAACAGACCGAGCTAAAAATAGAAATGCAACACGTTGACAGTCGATATCAAATATTTTATTTAAAAAAAAAATCCGTTAAATGCATCTTGGAGAGTAAAACTGTACATTGTAAAAAACTAAAGAGAGATTTATACGTGGATTGTTCTTTTCACAATATCCTTTTTTAAGCTCGCTAACTTACTCTGATAATCAAAATGACTTGATTTTATTTTTAAGCTTAATATTTTCTACACTTATCAACCAATAAAACAAGTATAAACTATTAAAATCATTAAGCTTCTAAGAACATTCGCAAGCACAACCTCCATCCGGTAGGGTCAATGTTCTCTAAATGATCGTATTGTGTGTGCCGTGTGTGTTTTCTCACAAAAATTTCCTCAGGAATACAATTAGTAGAACAAATAAATATTTCGAATTTCAACCTACTAAAAAGATTCTGTACATTAATTTCATCTATTGTTAGTTGTTAGACAATTTCCAAGGACACATCCAGAAATTACACAGATTTTACCTTATCGATAACATTGGTATGCGCCCAGCACTACCGAAACCAATAAAATAGAACTTAACTAAGTCGGATTCTGATCTTGTCCATAGTAACCGACAACTTTACATATATTTCAGTTAATAAGCGAGAGAATTTACCCTCTACAGCTAAAGAAATAGAATCCAAAAGCGATTTGACACAAAGGTTTTGGTGTATTCTCCTAGAAAGGGTCGCTTCTAAGGTTTCGCGATAAATTTATAAAATAATAACTAAATATTATGAATTTATTGGTAAAGGTTGGATTATCATTATGGAATAGAAACAGAGAAAGCTATTCTCAAATAAAATAACTTGAACTTTTAAGATCCTCACATAATAGTACCATAGTCTGATAGTACCATACACATAATATTGTCAGTGTAAGCAGAGAGACTGTTAGCCAAAGCCAGAGACAGGCTTACCACTCAGTGTTGTTCGAAGCCTAGTGATTTTTTGTCGGAACGCTAAAGCTTTAGTACCAAACGGGAAACGGGGAGCGAAGAGAAGCCCACTGTAAAACTACCGTGTTGTCAAGGTACCACAACGTCGAGTGTACTTAGGTATGAACCTTAAAAACAAAAAAAACCAGTACAAACAGGTTTATTGGATAGCTTATTCTTTACAATCTTTCTTTGCCCTATATCTCACATAAAAGAAACACCGTTAGCGCGATGAAAGAGCATGCAGCGCCATCTCTTGGCGTCACACGGAACAAATTTTTACAAAGACAGAAATAGTGTTATACACCCACTCCGCCCAGGTTTGTGTCCTGATGACCGGGGGTCCATGTGGCCCCTAAGAAGAAGCTCCGATAACCTCGCAGACCCGCACCGCCGCCTTAACCACGCAGAGAAGACCGCTAGAGAGAGAGAGATCAGCTAGTTAGCACAGGTCCACAGGTTGCCGACAGAGGGCCGCAGAGACGGTTAACGCCCATGGCCAGAATTGGGCAGGCGATGGTGTGAGTGGCCCAAAGTGACGTGATGCGCAAGTGGCTGCAGAGGCCGATGAAGAAGATTTTGTATGTAAAACATACTTATTATATTAGTTAAAAGTAATGGCATTTATTTTAAAAAAAGCAGATACATTAACATGCCATTGATGTGCAGTAAAAGTTAATAAATATTTTTTTAATTTAAGAATATTATCAACATACACATATTCTTATGAACGTCAGAATACAGTGTATTATTAGTGTACTATTCCTAAAAATAACTGGCAAGAAACTCATCTCAGTTTGAAATAATTATTCACTTCCATCAAAGACAGAAGAGTAATTTAATCTTGTGATCCTAACTTACTGCCTCCATGTTGATTGTGGCACCGTCATACGACCTAAGACCTTAGATAATCAGACCTCCGACCTTTGATTCGGTTAATTTGACGATACGAACCGAGACGTGCGTTAAACGAAGAGCAAGCCCGACCGAATATCTATAGACGCAATCAGTTTCTGGGAAACCAGAGTTGATGCTTTTGAGTGAATTCACCACTAAAGGACACCCGTCTAACCAAACCGGTTTTGCATTTTGATAATCGATATGGAATACTAGTTAAATCAATGACATGAAAAGTAGTCTGTATGCCGGTCTCAAGCCGTCGCCATCTCGAGAGGTTCTGGGTTCGATCCCCGGTGGGGCAAATATTTGGGTGATGAATTTTTGGGCATTACTTTGTTCTCCAGTCTTGGATGTTTATTTATATTTATATGTATTCACGATGGCTTATGTATATGGAACTATTTCTGCAGAAAGCAGCCATATTGCATTTTTTCGTGAAATGATTTATAAACACAGAGCCACACAAAATTTTATTGCGGATTTTTTGCAAAGACAGGAATGTTGACATATCTTATAGTAACAGGGATATGAGAGATTTATGTTTTGTGTAAAAAACAGTCATCTGGTGTTAAAAAGAGCAAAATTTGACACTAACTGATATATTTCTATCACACAAGTCAGCCATCCTATGTGGCTGATTTTGACAAAATTCATTTTGTTTGAAGGTATCCACATTTATGTTATTTTGTATAAAACAGCCACATCCAAAAACGAAATAAACTATATTATTAACACTAGTATGTAAAGCAGGCCTGAAAAAACTTGAAATGGTTCAAAATAAATAAAGTGCAACCAAAAGTAATACTTATTTCTCGGTTTGTACTTTTCGTCACACGCCCGCATTCTGTAAAACTAGGTCCTATTTATCTATTAAATATATTTATCCGTCATCTAGTGTCCGCAACACAAGCAGCATTAGTTGCTTAAGATGGGGCTAGTTGATAGGTGTGAACGTTTGAAGTTATTATTATCACAGAACCAAACATGAGCGGAGACGACAGCATAACTTTAGTACGATAGCAACCCTATAAATTATCACTGCTAAAACATTTTAGTTGCGTTAAGAAGCTCAAAATCTATGGGAAACGTGATTTCTGATACTTTCCGCTAGGGGCGCTTTAATTACAACTTACACTAAAGAGGTACTGTACTCACTAGGTCGAGTAACCCTGGGACCGGCTCGGAGAATTGCTTCGGCAGACCCCGGGTCGCTCCCAAGACAAGGAGGGTATATCGGGGAGTTTTAGGGGGTATTCTTGGCCGGCGCCGAGCGAGTCCCACACACGCCTTCCGCCTAGCCAGCGGTTGGTAGGTTCGTAAATGGATTTCGTCCGCGAAATAAAATGGGTACTGGTAGGTACTCAAGTCTTGCTGTCACCAAACTTGCTTGTACTCAAACTGTAATACGGGCCTAGTAACTAGGAATTTATCATAAAATCACTTTTCAGAATAATAAATTAGATGCTCCCAATTTAGTTTTAAGCAGAAACGCTGTTTATTAATAATGTTAATAACGTCGAAGTGACGTCGATACGTTGAACTAATTATTAAGTTCGGGAAATTCGCGATCGGAACAGTGTTGGGGGACGAATGGGGGGACAGGGTGTGAATTCAATGTCAATAGCTGGAATTACTATTACAAATTATGGGTTTGATACAGTTGGTGCGAGTAATCTTGTTAAAGTGCTAATAAATGTTGTTTCAGTAAAACTCATAGATGTGAAAGCTCAAACGTTTTGACTTGCTGCCGACATATTTGTTATCAAAATTCTAAGACCTCTTCCTTTTTCTCTTCTCTCTTCTTCCGAAAGGCCTGATTAATTTTATTAGAGAAAGGCACGATACGAGTGACATACATGTCATCATGCCTCCTTCCCCGAAGGGGTAGGCAAAGGTCTTAAACACCCACATTCCGCCAGATTTGTTAGGTCTCCATGTAACAGGTGGCGAGCCTGTTGCCAATCACCGGGCATAATGTGAGGCAAGCAATATTCAATATAAATTGTACATAAGTTTTATTCAAACCCAGTGGTACAGGCGGTGGGCTCGAACCCGCGTTTCCCGCGGCCTCTTCATCCAGTAGTGCCCCGTCTGTCTCAACTCGGCTACAACTGGCTTTGTGATTATGCAAATAATCTGTCTTCGTCAACTAAACAATGGTATTTGAATTTGGGAATATCTTTTGGACATGTGAATGCTTGGTACAGAGGTAAATGTAGGTGGACCTAGATTCAAGAGGAACATCAAGAAAGCGAAGGAGTATATGAGATGAGATAATATTATGAGAAGGAAAGAATTTCTTCTTTCCTTCCCAACCCAAGAAGAAGAAGAGTATGATTATCAAAACGTAGAACAATTTATTTTGCAGGCCCTTAGTCCCGATGCAATAAGTCACGGCCACAGTGCAGGTTCTTTACCTTTGCATCTTATGAAATACTAAGAACAATATTTGAGATTGTTAAAAATATTCATCTGAATAGAATTAACATAACAATAGACAGTTTAGAAATAAAAATATAAATGTATTCCATTCGATATTAAAGGTTTTGTACGAATTCTGACAATAGGCCTAAAATGAACAATGTCATAACAATATAAAGAAGCTCGCTACGGATTTTCTTAGAAATATTTAGAATTCTGTCTCAATCAGACTTACGAACTAGAAACAGGATAACTCACATTTTAGTCAAAATTAGTATTTTTATTATAACTGCAATATTCTAAAAATTTGAGTAAAGTTCAGGATACTAGGGTAGCTGACGCTCCATAAAAATTATAGACAGTAATTGCCATCAGATGTTGTCGGTGCGCGTAGTGCTTTTCTTTCTTTTGAAGATTCCGACATTGGATCTTGCGGAAATACAGTTCTGAAAAATTTCAATGGGGATTTTTTTCAGCACTTTTATACTGGCTTTATACTAGCTCATCTTTTATAACTAAAGCCGCTTGTGTTACAGATACGGTATTGGTAATTTATTAAATAGAAGAGTCTTTTTCATCATACGCCTTGCGTTTTCCCACCCTTTTGTTAGGATTCGCTACCTTGCTATGCCTTCAAAACTTTGCCCGGTCTTCGGCATCCTCTGGTAGTGCTCCCTCATATCCAATTTAATCACATCCAACTAGCTTCTTGCGTCTTCCACGGGATCTAAGGCCTTGTAAAGCGCGATCAAGGCATCAGTTTCCGACGTACTCCTTGACCAATTAGAAGAGTATTTAAAGCCTTGACTTTGTATTAAAATTTTTAAATAGTCTTGATTTTAAAAAAATAAGAGTTACGCCTGTAATAAGTTTAGGCAGATAGCCTTCATAATACCTCTGAAATGTCTGGTTTATATTCTGGGCTAGAGGGCGCCAGCAAGTTATGTTATCAGTTCATTAGTTTAGAGGCCTAAAGGATTGGTCCATAGTCCGGGCCCAACTTTGGCGGCTCATTACGCAGATGAGATGGTGATTTGGGACTTTAGCCTTAGTTTCTACGTGCGGTAATTGTGACGTTATATTTTACTACACAATCTTTTTCTAATACTAAGAATTACTAAGAGTGTTGTTAATAAAAAAAACTTATGCTTATGGATAATATCGTTCATATAGTTTAAGTTAAGCGGTGCGTAGGCTTCGACAACTTCTAGTTGTTGGAAAGAGAGAATAATAAAATAATGGATGTCGCTTGTCATGAGAAACGTGGTAAGGGCTTCCCATGTCCTTGCTCATTTTTTATTATACAACACCATTATTAAAATGTTATTGGTCTGCTGCTGGATTTCGATCTGAAGGACTTAACTGAATTACACGATACTGAAACAACATTTTGTTGCGTATCAGGATGGTCTTATTATCACGCCGGCGGCGGCTAGCGCCGTTGGCTAGCACCAGCTATACTTGCGAAATATCGGTACACAATCGGCGAGCGTGATTGTCCGGTGCCGCCCGCCGGCGTGACAGTAAAACCACCCTCATTTCTTCTCTTTATTGCACACAATGCCATTCCAAAAGAATTTTATTAGTATTTCTCTAGAAGCAGTTGAACAGGTACACTCGTCAGTGTAGCCTATGCGTAATTTCAAAATCGCGATCCCATCGAATACCTTCACAAAGTTTTACCATAGTAAAAGTACCGTTCAAAAGGGAATAAGGGAATTTCATCGATTTAAGCCTTCCTTAGTTGACGCTGAGCCCTGTGTTTTGCGGCGTAAGGTATAATTTATTAATGAATTCAATATGAGCTTTTAACTATAAATATATTAGAGACTTTGTACGCGTGAAAAGTAAAAAAGTTTACTGCTACTCATTTATTTAATTAGACTTTAAACACACTTGAATAAGTCCAGATCAAAATTCAAAGAATTTTTGCTATATGTAACCTCTCAGTTATCACACATACCACACTTCATCATAATTATTTTAACCATTTTAAAGCCTTTTAGTCGCCTTAGTAATTGTAAGTTTAGTTTTAAGGTGTTTTTCTTATTAACTTCCGGTTTGTAGGGTAACCAATAAATAGGCAAAATGAAAACACAGCGCATTTAGCATTTATAACCAATATGAGTTGCGATTAGATGCAATTTATACAAGTACCGCCTGAATTCTGGGCACTGTCCTTTAGACATTCAGCTTTTCTACCAAAATGTAGTATAAATATTTATAAAATACTCAGTACGTTTCTACCAATGCTGTTATTCAGCGCGTGTCGCGGTAACGTTATAATTCTCGCCATGTTCCTGTCATTGACATGCTTTTGTTTGTCATTTGCGAACACAGTGCAGAAAGAAACAGTAACTCAGAGCGTAATTACAAAATACAAATATAAATATAAATATCTTTATTCGGTATCAGTTTTACATAATCTTTGTCACGATTGAGAATTTCTTTTGAGTAAACAATTACTTGTGTTAGAAATCCTCGCTCATTAAATCCACGATTTACAATAAATAGTATGATACTTGTTGAATATCAAGATTTACCATGAACTACAACATTAATAATTAGCCAATAAATTCAATAAGAACGAAAATTACAAATGAATATAAAGCTTGATTGAGTGTGTGTATGTGTGTGTGTGTGTGTGTGTGTGTGTGTGTGTGTGTGTTTGTATGCTCGTGCGAGAGTGAGCTTGTGTGTGTATGTATCTGTAATTATTCCCTTGTTTATGCATCCTAGATAATATTATACTGTGACATTGATCTCCTCATGCACCGCATGTCATATCTGTACCATACGTACAGTCGAGTTCAAAAATACCGGAATTAATGCCTTGAGGCATTTTCATCAGTCAACCGGGAAGCGGAGTGAGGAGAGCTAAAAAACTGTGCAATAAAAGTGAAAAAACCAACAAAATATGAGATTGGTGTTTTTATTCTGTCTTAGCAATTTGACCGTAACTATTAAGTTTCAGAACATTCTTATAATTGCCTTTTCAGATAATAATTGCCTCTTCTAAAAATAGACCATATATTTGAGCTCGTATTATTTAATTTGATAATTTTTTGTAAGTTTAATTGTGTTAAAATTAGACACAAAGACAATTATTTTTAACTGCCTCCCGAATACATCATTTGTTTGCATTAACATAAAAACGATGAATAATTTTTATCAAGCGTGTTCACACACATATTGCTAAAGCTTGTCTAATGATACATGCCAAATATTATTATCTCTGGATTTGTCGTTGAGAAGAAAACTGATAAAATGTTAGTATGTAAAATGCAGACATCCCCAAAATCTCTATACAAAACACCAATTTCATAGGTAAGGACCTAATATACACTAATAATCACACTAAAAGCCATAATATTTATGAATATAAAATATAATACACACACAAAATATATAATATTTTGGCCACATAATCGACGGTTCGCCTCGTGGATGATCTATATGTATGTGATAACTATCCTAACCCAACGTTCATCAGTTCAGCTAGCAATGCGCCCACTGCCAGTCAGGCGTGTAATTCTTTGGGTTATGTCGGTGACTTACCTTGTCTTCAATTTCAAACCCAGCATACTGAATCAGTATTTACTGTGCCCACCGCCCGCGAATGCGTATTTACCTACGCATGTCGTGCTTTAACTCCTAACGAGTTGCGTCTGTATCTGTCAACGACATCACCTTTAGGAAGTGGCTGTTTTTGACTGTACTTGCTTTAATGAAGAATGAAGAAGAAGATTTATTCTCATTAAAGACCAGACAAAATTGCTCCATTATGCTGTTAATTAAGAGTGTTGATACAATAATAACAGTTGCGGTAAAAACATCATACATACATTATCATCACATCTTTTCCCCCGAAGGGGTAGGCAGTGGTGTTAAACACCCATTAACAAAAAACACTATCAGCAATACCTTGTGGGGGTAAAAAGCCTCTTGTTGCACCTTTCGAAGGACCGAAATGAGTGGAGGAGCTAGTACACATTAACTTTCGATTGAAAACAAAGCTTAGCCATAGTTAGGCCGTGGATGGGTGACCAAACTTTGTGACCTCGAGCTCCTCCGTGATACGGAAGGCACGTTACACCGTTGGTCCCGATCGCTATTGCGATCGTTTGACCACTAAAACTCCCCGATATACCCGTTCCTGCCGTGGGAGCGACTCGGGATCTGCCGAAGCAATACATGTTTAAAACCTAACATAACCTAAACCTATTGATCGTTTAGTTTAAACTGATTTAATATTTTTTTCTATATAATAATATGCATATGATAATTACAGCTTACAATGAAGATAGCAAATTATGTTATTGCAATTGACAAAGTTTCTATCAAGTGACATGAAACATATGAAATTATGAGAAACAATATTATGTCTTCATTCGTACAAAAGTCCCTTCTTCTTCCCACAGGGGTAGGCAGACATTATATCCTTCCACTTGCTACGATTCCCGCATATTTCTTTTGCTTCATCAACTCTCATTACAGTCCTCATGCATACTCGGCGATTTCGTCATTAATTTGTCTTTAATTACGTCTTTAATTTGGTCGAGAAACGTTCGCCTAGATCTGCCTCGTCCCGTCAGCAAGAAAGTATGGGAGGCTGCCGCCTCCTTCAGCGAGAACGTGCTCTTGCAGAAGGAGGCTGCGGAGAGCGAGCGGGAGGAGGATGCTCTGGCCGCTCCCCTCCGGAGTAGACGGGTGGGCAGGAGAAGGCGGACGCCATAAGTCCCTCCTTCTACCTGCCCCGCGAGCGGCCGCGTGTGTTGGATGGCTTCCACGCACGCATTCCACCGGCTGCCACGTCTGTGAATCTCCCGAATATACCCGGGAATCCCCCATTGGCGCAAACCCCGACCTAGTGTCTGACTAGGTCGGGAAGCCCTGGGACCGGCTCGGAGAATTGCTTCGGCAGACCCCGGGTCGCTCCCACGGAAGGGCAAGGAGATATATCGGGGAGCTTTAGTGGGTATTCTCGGCCGCCGACCAACCTCGCTTCGCCAACGCCTTCCGCCTCGCCAGCGGTTGGTAGGTCCGTAAATCCATTAGTCAATATATTTTTATCCATCCTATATATTATATATAATATTATGTCCGTTGACCATATAAACAGATGAAATTATGGCGAATGAAATTCTGGCAAGTGGGTGTATCCCTTTTTTATATGTGCAAACACAAGTTGGACTTTAGGGTGGTTTCATAGCCACGCCGGCGGGCAGCACCGGCCGCTCTCAATTACTCGAGATATATATTAGCGTGACACTGCCAGCGAGCGCCGGGCGCCGCGCGTGTGTACCTACGTCAAATTGTATCGAAATTTAGGCGTGTAACCAAACGTCTGTAAATAAACCCGAACATATTTCCAATTACTAAGCTTAGAGCCAGATTAACCGAAAGTAATTTGATGGAACGCAATCCACGCAACAGTACCAAAAAGTTAATTTTCTAAGAAATACTCATAAAAAATTCAATGTTTAGCTGCGAAGTAAACATCTTCATTCATAATTGAATTCTTCAAAGTGTCTTACTTGAAACCATTATCTTAATTTAAAATCACCGCGAGGAGTCAAAATAATAAGTGAATAGCACGCCAACATTCATTCAAATGAAAGTCATTTAATCTGGTACATACTAAGCAAAGGCATTATATATACATTATAAATATTCCAGCGTAACTAACTATGAAACCACCCTATATTGAAATAAAATATCTTTGAGAGCAGTCGAAAGTGATGCTTTTGAATAGCTAGAAATTAGTACTTAATTCTTATACGGTTTTTTCGTTAATGATGATTCGACACCCATTTAATTTTGATGTAAAATGATAAAATATTTTACATTTTTCTTTGTTTGTACTTATAAGATCCTTACACTCTCAGACTGATCCTATCTCCATTAGAAGGCTCCTCATACTAAATATTATATTGGAACAACACTCTACGGTAGACAACAACACCAATATTAATAAAAAAAGACGTGTGGCACTCGGGGACTGCCGCGGTAAAGCTATTGCATAGCATTTTGTATCAACTTATGCAATTATAATTTTATTTATTTATTTTATTCATGCAGTATTTCTTTTTCTTTGATATTAATTCAAGTTACACTTTTTGAGCGTGGTGACCGATAAGAAAACAAATTTTTCTATTATTAAATAAATAAAAAAAGTTATATTGTTTAAAATATTTTTTATTATTTTACAATAATAGCAGTATTATATTTTCAATTTAAAATTAATACTGCATTTGTGATAATAATAAAATGTATGTATAAAGAGTACTCACTCATTTTCTTTCATTATTTTTTTTGGTGACTTTCTTCATTAATAATAAATGCACTTTGTTCATTCATATTCACGCACACAACGCCGTGTCGAAGACTGCCGAACTGAAACGACGTTAGACGATGCACGGCCTTCAAGCCACACCTCCTTGCGCATCGGAGTGGGGAGCGTGAGGTTTTTTCGTTACGGAATTTCTGGATTCGGTCCCCGCGCTCAAGGCCCGCGATAGAAGCTATTGCATAGCTTAAAAAGAAGAATCTTTAACGTTGCCAAAGTCACTCAGACTCGTTCACGTTTTGCCCAAACACAGTTTCAGTACCTCTCATCATACCTATATAATCATTGTAATAGAATTATGCAAATCCATCGCTTGTCAATACGCGAATGTAATGTAAGACCTTAGACTATTAAATATACTATTAAATCATATCGTCTAGTCTGGATATAACTTTATATATTACACACACACACACACACAAAGCCCTTTCTTAAATAATAGTGCACTTAGCACTTAAAAGAAAAGGTCAACCTTTTATTTGGATGTTTTCTATGTATAATATGTACGTATTTACAAAAAAAAGTATTTAAGTATTCTATTAGTTAATCTAGCTCTCATATTACAAGCTCTGCTTAGTTTGAGGCTAGATGACGTTGTGTGTTAGATGTCGTACAATATTTTTTTTTTTTTTTTTTTATTTATTTGTTTTAGAATGTGAATATTATGGAATAATTGATTTTGTATTTTTGTATTTGTATAAGATGAAAGTCAACCTATTTGGTGAATTTTATTGTCGTTATTCTATGATATTAACAAAATTTTGAATTTTACACAATACTAGTAAAATATGTAAAATGTCCATTATCCTCTCTGTAAGCAGAGGTGATAACACCCACACATCTAATGGCAAATATAGGTTACAATAATACGGTGATTTTCGGTTGCCATAGCGCGTCGGTGTTCAACGGGAGTGCTGTGTGTTCAGAAGCGTCATGGCTCCGTTTGACGGCCATATCCGTTTCCGGAGACCTGTACAACCAAATGATAGCAGTAGATAGTCTTCTTTTTTAGTTTCACATCTCAAGACTATCGACGTTGTACTAATGGAATACACAAGAGCTTTACGGGGAATGAAACCTTTACTTTGTTTATGAGTTTAATGAGAAAATGGTTTATTCCTATGGGTCTATTTTTCCCCACTTTCTTGTATAACTCTGATAATAACCCTATCTTTTGGTTATAAAATCTGTATCTGATCGTACATTGCAGTAAAGTACAGTTCTAATACATTGTTAATTATCTTATATGTATAACAAGCTGCTGTCCGCCACTTGGTCCGCGGTTACTATGGTTTTTTAACTATCTCACGGGAACCCTTTAATTTTCCGGAATAAAAAGTATTTAAGATATTTACCAGGGATATAAGGTATCACCATGCAAAATTTAATAGAAATCGGTCTTGCTATTTCGAAGATTAGTCCGTACAAAAGGACAGAGAAACAAAATATTTTTTTTTTGTATTTTCCCTCTTTTTACATCCCCCTGACATTTCTCCTCTACAGTTTTATTATATGTATAGATTGTAATTTGTATGTGTCATTATTACAGTTTGATTTGGATTCAATCTGGGGGTCCTTAATTTGCGAGATTATTTTGGGATAATTTGTTTAGTTGTCCTACTGACACCTCTTAGACTAGTCATCGCCTCAGGAAACGCGTGGACACTGTTTGCTTCGGAGCATTAGCGGCTCTGTTTCACAGCCTGCGAGCCCAGCACATTATACACATAATACGGCCTTATTTTATACAGGACACAGAGTTAGACAACTTTTCTTAAATTAACATATTTAAATACGTAATATTAGGTCCTTACCTATTTGGTGTTTTGTATGGAGATTTTGGGGAATTCTGCATTTTCCATACTAAAATTTTTTCAGTTTTCTTCACAACGACAAATCCAAAGATAATAATATTTGGCATCTATCATTAGACAAGCTTTAGTAATCATCATAAAAATTATTTATCGTTTTTAAGTAAATGCAAATAAAATTATGTATTCGGGAGGCACTTAAAAAGAGTTGTCTCCGTGTCCAATTTTAACACAATTAAACTTACAACAAATTATCAAAACAAATCAAAAGAGTTTTGACCTCTTTTGATTTGTTTTGATAATTTGTTGTATATAGTCTATTTTTAGACGAGGTAATTATTTTTTAGGAATACTCTGAATCTTAATAGTTACAGACAAAATACTAAGAGAGAAAAAAAACACCAATTTCATAGGTAAGGACCCAATATAATGTTGTAGATGAAAATTTTTTATTGCCCTGGCTACATTTCATTTAATTCCCCTACCGTCAGGTGGTGGGGATGGAAGGCTTGACGCGATGGTCGATGGCGGAAGACTGCAGCTGGGATCAGGTCAAACAGCTCATTAGAACACTCTCCATGGTAAAAGCGATAAAGAATGCAGAGTGAAGCTACATCTCTACGCAGGGCCAAGTTGTCGAGCCGATCTGAGGGAAGCGATATATCAGCAATTCGAGCTGCTCTTCGCTGGATGCGGTCCAGAGAAATAACTTGGTAGTGGGGTGCCCCTGCCCAAAGATGAGAGCAGTATTCCATATGCGGCCGGACTTGTGCCTTGTATTGTTTACTGTATGTTTTCTTTGTTTGTTTACTTTTGTGTTTCAAGTATTGGTATTCTGTATGATTCCATAAAATAAAGTAAAAAATCTGCTATAAAATTTTTGTACAATTTAATACTTGCTTACGTTAAACCTTTTTTGTCTGGGATCCCTCACATGAATAGAAACGTGAAGACCTGTAAACTGAATTTTTTACAACATTTTTTTTGGTGACGAGTTGGGCAAATTTTTGTTTAGGTATGGGAACACTGGAACAGGGGAAACTTAACGAGAAGGTGTTGTTTGATTGATTTTGCCAAAAACATGGATAATTTTCGTAGGACTACAATTTTAAAATTTGGTTCAGAAATATCGGTATCGAAAATTGTATACAGCGTTAATAATAAATAACTTAAAAACTACGTGCTTGTCCTGTCTGTCAGAACGACACGTTCTTTCCAATTACTAGTAAAAATAAAAGCATCCACTAGTTTTTCCAAAGACCGAAATTTGTCCGTCTCGTCTCCAATTAGCTGTAATCAAAAATAAGCTTGCTGGTAATCTTTGTTCTTTTTTCCTGTAGTGGATCCCTAGCTATATTTGAATGTCCTAGCTTTAGTTCTTTCTGAACATTATTATCTATAGAACTTCGCATACAACACTAATTAACTATTAGGTAGAAACTAGGTCATTGTTTTAGATCATGAATACGCCACCCAAGGGGACGACAGAAGCTTTACTTTCCAAATAGCTTTTATGTATTACTCTAGTTGACAGGAGTATAATAATTAACGTTTTAATTCCAGTGTTTATATCCATTGGGTGGAACTCACCACTCGCCGTTATGCGCGTATGTCACGGCAATTTCTAATTTATATTCTAGCAATATGGTTGGCAGTTTAAACTCCTTCGTTAATAGTTGCTAATGTACGAAAACTAGATTAGGGTTCTTATATATTTCTAAATAATTCCAATCCTATTCTGTTTTTTTTAAAGACATCATTCAGCACTACAGAACGTCTGTGACGTGAGGCTTGTTCCTGATAGACGGGCATTTGAAAATGAAAAATTCTATACTGCAACAATAACCATTTTACAAATAAGTATAGTTCTAGCATCTACAACACATAAAAATAAACACAGGCCTAAAAATGATAGGCGTCTGTCAGCTACTATGTCTGTTTTAATAATAAAGAATAAACAATAAGAATATCAAATTAAATATAAAAACTATAAAATACAAATAACTATCAAAAGGCAGCCAGCAGTGACCAGTGTCGTCACCAACAAGGCCTTTATCCCCGAAGGAGTAAACACCTACTTTTTGCCTGGTATGTAACCCGGGCAAGTGTAGAGAAAGTAGTATTCATAATTTACCTAGTTCTTAAAATGAGAATAACTTGATATTACACTAAGCAGGCTTCCCACGGTCTCTGATATTGCAAACGGTTTTGAATCTCTGTCTCTGTGTATATACCATTGATATTTATACCTTACCATAGATAGAAAATATATATGAAATCTGACGTGGACTAACTAGAATTTATATCTTTTCAAACAAATATTTTTTTTAAATCTTTGAGTAATCGGGGAAAGTACATAAAGAAGATAAAAGTTTTAATTGAATTGAGAACCACCTTCTGTTTTCTTGAAGTCGGTTAAAAGTTACAAAAATGATTTATTCACGATTTTTTGTTTATTACCTAAATAATTAGGTATTCAATGAAGCAATGAAAAAACCGCACAGTTCGTGTTGTGATTGATTTCATAATTTACATTTAGACTAACTTTTTATTTAACCTCTCAATAATATGTGATTCTGTGAACTTCGCAATATTAAACAAAGCTTTAAATCACTTGAATAAGTATTTTGTTATTTCAAATGGAGATCATAGACTTATAAAAATATATTGACGTTTAGAAAATTTATTATTTCTATTTCATCTAACAAGGTCTTTCCCCCCTCTTACTTAGAGGTAAAATATATTGTCTGGGCACTACAGACTGAGCAGTCTAAGAAAAAAGACGATTTAAAAGTACTTAACTTCTTTAAATTTCAGACGCTGACACGACGAAACTTAAAATATTACTTAGAACTTTTATGGCTTACTTCAGCTTTTACGAGAATTTGATGCGACTGCGCTGAGCAGTGTAGGCTCGTTACAATTATTTAATTATAAAAATTGGACTTTAATAAAAATTACATGAATTAAAAAATATACATCAACTTGTAAAATAAGATGCCAAATTTCCAAAGGCATGTCGAGCCGTTGGTCCCGGTCGCGATTGCAACCGTTCCTTCCCACTAACCCGCATTGGGCCAGCATGGTGGTGTTTTGGTCCATACTCCTCATGTGTTTGTTGTCCATGGCTTTGCCCAGCAGTGGGACGTATATAAGCTGAGGAAGAATACTTTCTTGGCCTTTTGTGGTAAAAGGACATAATTCAATTTCTGTGTTTTTTAAGCTTTTACCGGAAATAGCAAAATATAGCTGACCCCAATAATCAATCTGTAGCAGATTCCTCGTTTGTCCCCGTGGCTCTGTAGCTTGAACCTAATTAGTTGTAACAATTTATCGAAAGCCTTTGTCTTGTCGTAAACCATTGTTATTAATTTGCTATAGAACACAATGGTATTTTCCGGTCTTTTAATGGCTTCTCTTAACACTTGATAGCGCTCAAAAGGTATTATTGGATATCTAAGGGTTAATATTCTCGGGTCTATTGTATGTTTTTTGTGACTTGGTCTATCTGACTATTAAATCGTGTTTTTACTCGTCCACGATTAAGAAATTAGAAAATTAAAAAAAAATATTAAGAAAACAAAATCTAACATGATATTTAAATAAGCTTTCTATATTACGTGTAAGTAATAAGAAGTAATATACATATATGTAACCACAATTAAAGCAAGTAGCGCCATCTCTTGATAAAATACAAAACTTCTTACCGTTTCTTGACCACCAAAGAAAACTTGTACACCCGAAAACTTCATTGATGCGCACAGGCACGACCCGCCGATATGTTACACGCTAAATCATCGCTGCAATACACAGCAGTTTGTTGATATACGTAACTGCTCCTTGGGGGAGCATTAAGTCGAACTGAGACATAGTATACGGGACCTCAGTAAAACAACTGCGCGAGGAGAACTATGAAAATAGTACTCGATAAATCATGTCAATCTTTTTTCAAAACATTCAGTTTAATGAATGTCGTAAAAAGTAGTCTTATACATTTTAGAAAAAAGAACATTACACAGAGATTTTCATCCTAGATTTTGTTTTGTTAAGAGAGGGTCCCACAGCTGGGAACAGGCTTTCCTGGAAGGAACACATCAGGAGTATGGGCCATAACACCACCACGGTGGCCCAATGCGGGTTAGTGGGTATAAATGGAGGCAATAGCGACTGAGATCAACGGTTTAACGTGCTTACCAAAGCACGGAGGGGTTCGTCATCAGCCTATATACGTCCCACTGCTGGGACAGGCCTTCCTCATGCAGAAACACATGAGGAGTATGGGCCATAACACCACCACGCTGGCCCAATGCGGGTTGGTGGGTAGAAACGGTCACAAATGCGACCGGGACCAACGGCTTAACGTGCCTTCCGAAGCACGGAGTAGCTCGAGATCACTAAGTCTTGGTCACCCATCCACGGCCTGACCATGGCGAAGGTAGCTTTGTTTTCGATCGAAGCCAAAGCGCACTGACCACTACGCCACCGAGCTCCTCTAGGGGTTCGAGATACAAAATGTTGGTCACCTATGAAGGTCTGACCATGGCAAAGGTAGCTTTGTTTTCGATATCGAAGGCAAAGCGTACTTATCACTACGCTACCGAGTTCCTCTAAGAGGAGGTAAACAAAAATGTTTATAAATTTAGGCTTGAGATTTAATATAAGCTTATTTATTCCGCTTGTATCAGCTTATACCATTTTGATCATTCTGAAAGCTCTGCTTCCTTATCGCGCCCTCCCTTTTCATCATTGGCAGTCTCATGGTGAACTTTACTTGCGGTTCCCAGTGGCCAGAGGCTATTGCCGACTAGCTGACGATGACTTGTTGCTTTTTAAGCCGGACAAGCAATGTCAACCTTTTGGTAAAACTTACACGGTTAATTTTTGGAAAATAAAATTGAAATGACAAAATTAATATTCATCGGAGTGATCAACGTCAATCGTGAATAAAGACGTTTATCGTTAACAACTTATTACAAAATTGAATCAAGTTTGATGAAACGTTAAATTTTAACTTTAGGCCGTCTACTTCAAGCATCTCATGTATTTTTTTATTTATTACAAAAATGCACTGCGACTTAGTTTACTGCTCCCCCTCAACTGTGTCTGGATTAGCAGCGCGCTGTATTAATATGTAAAATGAGGCCAAGTTCTAATGGTTCTAGTATTAATGTTCTGAGAGATTAATATGTGTGTATTACGATTCATACGCAAGCCACTCCGACACTTACCCAGAGGTATTGCTTCGTTGGAATATTTAAACGATTGACTGTTGAAAGCTTTGAAACGGATTAAGTAAGACAAATTAAAATTATTGGGTTCTGTTCACATTAGTGTTATTAGGTTTTAGTTCTAGTCTGCAGACTATTGAAATGGTATGTAATGAAATTAAATAATTAGTAGAAAAAAATTGGCGAATGGAATAGAAAATAGAGGAGTGGAGTGAATAGTTGATGGCGCGAAAAGGAAAGGGGACAAATATAAATAAATAAATATCCTCAGACATTCACACCTATCAACTAGCTCCATTTTAAGTAACTAATGCTGCTTGTGTTACGGACACTCGATGACGGATTTAATAGATAAATACATATAAATAACTTGAATATATAGAAATATATATAAACATCCAAGACTGGAGAACAAATGCCTGAAAATTCATCACCCAAACATTTGCCCCCACTGGGGATCGAACCCAGAACCTCTCGAGATAGCGACGCCTTGAGACCGGCATACAAACCACTCGACCACGGAGGTCGTCGAAGTATAATAGTAAAGAAAAGAATTCTCACTTAACATTGTGTACTTACACTTCGTCCTCAGCCTATATACGTCCCACTGCTGGGCACAAGTCGTCCTCGTGGAAACAAATTCATGAGGAGTATGGGCCGTAACACCACCACGCTGACGCTGCGGGTTGGTGGGTAGAAACGGTCGCAATAGCAACCAGGACCAACAGGGAGTTCGATATTACAAAATTTTGGTCACTATGGTCATTCATGGCCTGACCATGGCGGGGGCTTTTTTTTTGATATTGAAAGCCAAAGCGTATGAACAACTCGCCATCTGATTATTATAAATTATAATAGGTCTTTACCTATGAAATTGAAAATATGTGTGATATCACTCTTCATAAAAATTATTTATCGTTTTTAAGTGAATGCAAATCAAATGATGTATTCGGGAGGCACTCAAAAAGAGTTGTCTTCGTTTCTAATTTTAACACAATTAAACTAACAACAAATATCACATATCAATATCAAAAGAGCTCAAAAATATGGTCTATTTATAGAGGAGGTAATTATTTTATAAGAATATTCTGAAACTTAATAACAGACAAAATACTAAGAAAGAAAACGGCAATTTCATATGTAAAGTCCTATTATTAAATATATGTACACAAAAAGCACAGCAAATGACTTATCATCACCACTAGACGTTAAGCAGTATAAAGAGATAGCTTGGCAAGGCTTAGCCAGCACCACCTTACTGTTGTTGAGGACACTTGAGGACTCTTTTATAAGAAAATCCATTTCGTAGGTCAGAGAGGACAGGTGTACCTAAAAGAAAAAACTCGATGGGGTTGTGTTGTTCAATTACTGAGTACCTATGGCCACCTTCCAGCTCCATCATCAGATCAGCTCCAAGTCATAATAATTTTGTATTGTCCTCCGATTTACATATACATGCAAAATTTCAGCTCAATCGGTTGAGGGCAATCCTATTCCAAAACATCTTGCCGGTTCTACTACAGAGGTGACAAGTACACTGTTATTTTAGCGCGCTAATAAAATATTTGGTCTTATTGTTATTAGGACTATCCAATGACGAATATATTCGTTACGTACATCTTAACGAGATACCGAGCAAAGCCCTCTCTGTGAGAGGTAGAGCTAAGGCTTATGGATTAGTCTTCTTACTAATACCATATGAATAGCGAAAACGCATTGTCTTACAGTGCTTATTTGTATAGATAAAGCAGTAAGTATTCACTTTTAGCTTTCTTGATGCTTTAATGACGTTAATACGCTATCATATTTGAAAATTACTGTGACTTATGCTTGGTTATGGTGATTATTAAAAGGCTTTGTCACTCTTAAACCTAAGCCACTGGCTCTCAAAGTTTTCTAAAAATCGCCCCCCGTAAGAAATTCTGAATGGACTTACGGTAACTATCTATTTGGCCGCAAGGCGGTAGTGCTTGCATTGCTGTGTTTCTGCTGAGCAGGTTTGGTTACATGTAAGTAACATTCTCTGTGATATAGGTAGATGCAACTAAGTTTATTTATTTTCTAGGTGACTGTAGCCAAGTACTATTACTATTACTATGTATATAATTATATGAATTGTAATTCATGTTTTGCTAATTTCAGTTGCCCTTATTTTTCTGGTCTACTATTTGATCCTTTTGTTATTAACAGACGCACATTTTCTAATATTCGGTTTTTGATTCTTTATTTGCAAAGACGCTATCATGCAAATTCTGATATAATTTTATCTACGTTAATTTTATAGGAAATATTGTTTATAAAACGAGCGTAAAAAGTGATAAAGAAATCTATTTTGAAGAACTACCAGGATTTACGTGAACTGATGATGTAAGGGGCTCGACGTTTAATGTTGAGAAATATTGGTTTATTCTGTCGATTTCAGTGCTAAGCCCCCGTCTGAGTCAGTTAGTCGACTTGCCTAATTGCCTTGCTAATGAATACTAATATAATATGTTGAAACATATTATATTAATTCTGTGTGTTTCATTAACTTTTGTTGTGGTTGTAACGAGGCGTTATATCAGTATTAGCGACTCTTTGCTGTTATTGCGCTCTTCTCTGGCCATTTTCTCTTTGTTTCTGTTTTTAAACTAACCATCTGCCTCTTTTTTATTGTTTTTGGTCTTCTATTTTATTTCTATCAGAGCTTCTGGAGCGGTTGTCTCGACGCCAATAAATTGTAAAAATTAAATGTTGGTAGTAAATTTATAATATATATATATTTTGGTTATAAACTATAACGATAAATGTTCAAAAGTTTCAAATAACTTTTCCAAGGCACTATTGTAAGTAGCTATCTTTGATTTTATTCGTTTTATAAATTGTTTCAGTATGCCTTAAGTTTTTTATAAATATATACCATAAGTGACGAGATCTCGAGGCTTTTTTTTATCACTGGCATCTCCAACGTGACATGGTTAAAAGATCTTATATAATGTCAATGTATTCTTCGTCTTCAGTCTATATACGTCCCACTGCTGGGAAAAAGCCTTTTTTTACGAGGAGAAATCCATTTACGGACCGTACCTACCGGTGGCTAGCCGGTAGGCGTATATGGGACTCACCTACCATATTACCCACTAAAACTCCCCGATATACCCGTTCCTGCCCTTCTGTGGGAGCGACCCGGGGTCTGCCGGAGCAACTCTCCAAGCCGTTCCCAGGGCTTCCCGACCTAGACGGACACTAAGTCGGGGTTTGCGCCAGTGGGAGATTTTCTGGGCATATTCGGAAAATCTCCAGACGTGGCAGCCGGTGATACGCATGCGTGGAAGCCATCCGACGCACGCAGCTGCTCCCGGGGCAAGTAGAGGGACGGGCTTATGGCGCCCGCCTTCTCCTGTGCTGGGCAAAAGCCTACACGTCCTACACAGAGAAACACATGAGGAGAATTCTTGTAATGTATTCTTGTGAGTACATATTGGGTCCTTACCTATGACATTGGTGTTTTTTTTCTCTCTTAGTATTTTGTCTGTATCTATCAAGTTTCAGAGTATTCTTAAAAAATAATTACCTCCTCTTAAAATAGACCATATTTTTGAGCTCTTTTGATTTGTTTTGATAATTTGTTGTAAGTTTAATTGTGTTAAAATTGGACACGGAGACAACTCTTTTGAAGTGCCTCCCGAATGCATCATTTTATTTGCATTACCTTAAAAACGATAAATAATTTTTATGAAGTGTGATATTACACATTTTACTAAAGCTTGTGTAATGATAGATGCCAAATATTATTATCTTTGGATTTGTCGTTGTGAAGAAAACTGAAAAAATTTTAGTATGGAAAATGCAGAATTCCCCAAAATCTCCATACAAAACACCAATTTCATAGGTAAGGACCTAATATTTAAAATCTGAAATCTAACTTAGCACTCTCCTATCTACTCGTATATGTAATGTATAGTGGGTAAGCTTAAAACTGTTTAGTACTTAATTATTTGCTCGTTACAGGTTTAGTTGTCAAATAGACGCCGTACGGATACACTGTTTTTTTATTTATCAGTATATACTCGTAAAACTTGTTTTTCTTCATCATGTCCCATGTTTCCATGTGTGTGTCAAAGTACGACCTATTGCCTAATCTCCTCACTCATTGTCTACTTACAAGGCCATAATCTATACGTATAATGAAACCGCAGAGGTCGAATGTCTGTATATAGAAAAATAAATGCTTAAAATCAAGTCAGGGGGATGTCAATAGAGGGAAAATACCAATGTTTTTTTTTTGTTTCTCTGTCTCTCTCTTTGTACGGGCTAATCTCCGAAATGGCTGGACCAATTTCAATGAAATTTCGCATGGTCATACCTTATATCACTGGCCAACATTTTAGATACTTTTTATTCCGAAAAATTAAAGGGTTCCCGTGGGATAGTTAAAAACCTTTGTAAACGCCGGCAACAGCTATTTATATCGTAAGCATATTTCAATCACCCTGTGTCGGGACAAATAGCGCCGCCACAAATTGGCTCGCGCCAGCTTCCCGCAGTTCGCAGATTGCGGTTAAATTTGCACAGTCTTGTTTAATACCATAAAACAGAAAGTTACTAGTTCAGATTAGTCATTTTGTTTCTTAAATAAACATCTACGTTCATTATTGAAGCTTATTAGGAATTCAGTTGCTATTTGCTTGCAAAGTTCAGTTTAATATAGAACTTTAGATTCTACTTAAAGATTTGGTACTTTAAATTTTTTTATATTGTCAAAAAAAAACTTCAGAAATTTACAGTTATCATCTAGCTCCATTTTAAGCAATTAATATTGCTTGTTACGGATACTAGATGACGGATAAATATTTTAATAGATAAATACATAAAATATTTAATAAAGTTGTAAAATTTTTCAAATGCAATAAAGAGTATTATTATTTATCTATTAAAATATTTATCCGTTATCTAGTAGAAGTGGAGTAGAGTAGTGGAGTAGTAGGAGTTTATTTAGAAAATATACAATACATAATTATATGAACATCCAAGACTGTAGAACAAATACCTGCATTCATCACACAAATATTTGCCCCCATCGGGGATCGGACGCAGAACCTCTCGAGTTGGCGACGCCTTGAGGCCGGCGTACAGACCACTTGACCACAGAGGTCGTCGATATATAGCAGACGCGAGACACAATAGCTCAATCTATTGTTTGGGGATCTCGAAATGCCATCCGGGATTTAAGGGTTTATTGATACGTTGGCCAGGCGCGCGCGCTTACAATTATACGGAGTTACTAACATCGCTTCACGGCCACACTCTGGCCGCTAGCCACGGCCACGCACGCGCTATACGTCGGAAATTCGCCGGCGGTGTTGGCCAGCACTGGCGGCCAGCGTACCTATGAAACGTCCCTAAAGGGACGTCCCTTAAGGTAGCAACATCCGAGTTTCAGAAACGTCACTACCTACTTGAGGATTTTTTAAAATATGATACAGAGAGTGTCATAGCATACAATAATGTCAAATATGATTTACAAAATTCTTGAAACAGAAAACCAAAATTATGAGCGTGGAAATTTCTAAATAAATATGGTAAAACACTTTTTCTGTACACACTGCCATGAATATGTTGAAATCAACTTAAAATTACTGCACTCGTCCAGCTCAGGGTGTCTTCTGACCTATAAAATAAGCTCTGAAGAAGTTTAACAAAATTTCGAAGGAGCCGCGTCTCCAATAGCGTCCTACATTCTTGTAGATGCATCAGATTTTATTACAAGCAGATAGCCCACAACGTTCCCGCTCGTAAAGCAGACGAAGCCGGAATGGTGCTGATTGTGAGAAGAAATGACGGCATTAAATTGTTTATCGTCCACGCTTCAGCCGTCTCGGAAGAACACTTCTTATTCAGCGGTTTAGAAACCTACATTGGGAGGATTTATTTGTATTCGAACCAGTCGACAAGCGGTCGGCAAATGTTATTTTTATTGTGCCTCTGACCGCAATAGCCCGAGAGAAAGCGACGATGTAGCCTAAGGTGGAGAGCGCATATTTGTTCACTTGGGCCTTAAAAATGTTCAAAAATCAAAATCATAAGTAATTTCAACGGCCAAGCTTGACGTAGCAGTGGACGAACACAGGATGATGACGATGATGATATTTTACATATCTTACAAAGTATATACTTAATGATTAATAACCGCGATCGCTTGTAGGAAATATTAGGTCCTTACCTATGAAATTGGTGTTTTGTATGGAGATTTTGGGGAATTCTGCATTTTCCATACTAATATTTGGCATCTATCATTAGACAAGCTTTAGTAATATGTGTAATATCACACTTCATAAAAATTATTAATCGTTGTTAAGTGAATGCAAATAAAATGATGTATTCGGGAGGCACTTAAAAAGATTTGTCTCCGTGTCCAATTTTAACACAATTAAACTTACAACTCTCAAAAATATAGTCTATTTTTGGACGAGGTAATTATTTTTTAGGAATACTCTGAATCTTAATAGTTACAGACAAAATACTAAGAGAGAAAAAAAACACCAATTTCATAGGTAAGGACCCAATACATCTAGAGCGCTTTGACTGTGGTTGTAATCGATACAAGTGACTGGTTAGGCTGTACATGAAAATAATCGGCTAAGAAACTCATGAACCACTTTTTAAAATATCCAATCTATTAATTATTGTCAAATTTTATTGTTTCGACCGTGGTAAGAGAAACTCGATAGCAGAATAATAATATTTTACATTATGTTCTTAATTTCTATTACTCCATCGAAATAACATGCTTATGACAACGGTAGCAAATAAATATTTCCACACTTACATACATTTATAGTCTAGGTAATCTATTTTAATTAAATTGAATAATAATTTATTTAATAAATTTGTCCTTTATGACACCATCTCACGTCAAAATAGGGGAACCCCGACACAAGGGTAGGTAGTGCGGAATAAAAAAAAAATTCTGCCAGCATGGTACCCTTCGCGCCTCTTCTAAAAGACCCATATGAAACAAGTATTCGACTTTCTTTATAGTAAGCGGTTATCGTTGTTGGAGTAGAATTTTATTTGTGTCTATGAGTAGAATATAAAGGAGTTTTGGCTTTGTGATTATCATGATTGTTGATTCTCTTTGGATATTGTGTTTATAAATTTGAATTAAGATAGTTGTCTTAATTAAAAACAATTTATACTTTTAGAAGTCACATTGGATCCAAGTGAAGGAGATGGTTTTGTTGTAAGAGAAGGTATTTTATTTTAATTGATAAACCAACTCAAACAGAAAATATCTACAACAACCGTAGCCTATATCTATAGGCTACGAGTATGCTACGTGCTACGATTTCTCGTAGCGCTTCCGACCTGCTCACTTTGAAATCACAGTGGGGACCAATTTTGTTTGTATGATGAATACATGCATTTTTGTCCAGTCTCTAGATCTATGTATGGATTGACTATAACGCATTTTTTTTTATTTTACTAATTATTATGTACATTAATTCACCATTAGTACCTACACAACAAGTGAATGAGCTGCTCAATTTGCGCGGGCAAGTAACCGTGTGTTACAGGTTATTTTTATCAGAGACGAGTCTGCCCCAACATAAAGGTCAATCACCTCTGTTAGAACATTAACCTTTCTAAATTAAATTCATATCCTTTTAACAGGAAAAAGCTCAGAAGAAATCTGAATGTATTCATTCCTCAATCCATCAATCTAAGTCGAGGTAAATTTTCCATCGCTCTTCGATGATACGTTGTCCATCAATTACAATTAAAGATCGACTGACTACCAACCTGAAATTTTCTTTGCAAAAATACATGAATTATACAGTTGATAGAGTACTTATTGATTAACATGGAATTATAATAGATAAACGATTTTGGAATGTTTTGATAACGGTGGAAAGATAATTGATAAACGGTTTATCCAGCAATGCTATATTGCTGGATAAAGCGTGAGATCGTCTCGTTGTCCTCAGCCTATAATAAATCTTTTGTTAGAAATGGAATTGTATTCGGTCAAATAATTCATGAATTGAAATAAAAATATTATTGTTTTATTTTAATTTTCTTGACATTTATAATTAATTATGTATTATTATAATTATTGCCTTTACACTAAGTAATCATTTGTTTTTATTATTGGGACATTTCTCATTTCAATTTTATTAAGTGTAACAATTACATGAATTTTATTATAATATATTTGACATTATATAGATTATTATCAATTTTATATAATTATTTCATTACTATTAATTGTACGTTTGTCAATATTTTTTTTCATGATGCATTTTTTTTTTATACTACCAGTGTGGCAAACAAGCATACGGCCCACACAGATGGGCAGTGGTCACCGTAGCCTGTGGACGCCTGCAACACCGAAGACATCACCAGTGGGTTGCCGACCCTTAAAAAACCTTTTCACGCCCTTTTTGAAGGATTCCATGCTGTAGTCTCTTGGGAAATCCTCACCAGGGAGTTCATTCCACAGCCTAAGCGTACGAGGATGGATTCCTCCTAAAACGCACGGTACGCGACCAATTTGGCTCTAACGTTCTAACATGGTGGGTTCTAACGTGGGTTCGTAATTGTTCATTATTTATCATGTAATTATGTAAAAATGAGCTAAATAAATCTAAATCTAAATCTATACGTCCCGCTGCTGGGCACAGGCCTTCCTCAAGGAGAAACACACGGCCATAGCTGGCCCAATGCAGGTGAGTAACAACGATTGCGATAGCGACCGGGATTTAAAAAGAAACTGTTTTCTTAGTAACACATCACCTGATACGTTTGTAGACACAATAGAAAATCAATTGTGTCTCGTCCATAACAGGATAAGTGTCAGTCTAGGGGATAAGGAACAAAACGAAGAAGTGGGAAGCCGCTGGCTGTGGGCAACGACGGAAACGTTGTCAAAATATAGGATTTTGCTTTTGAAACCTTTCAGCTCCAAAAGTGTAAAACGCTGTGACAAAAGAGAATCAGAAATTGGTAAGTGCCAAAAATTAATTTCCACGAACGCTCTGTAAGAATAATGGCGGATGACAAGAGCAGGCCACGCGTCGGGTCTGTCACACCCACGCCGACATAACTTCGCCACTTATCATTGAAGCACGTACATTTAAGCTTTTTAACGGTTATATTTCAATTTGAAAAACTCGGACGCCTGCCTGTGGAAAAAATGGATTTTAAATTACGTTGGAACAATTATAATTTCAATCGAGTATATTCTGGCTATTTTTAAAGTCAATCCGGTTAGTCATAAGTTCACGTCTTCAGCGTATGTCAACAATATGCATAGATAACACACTTCTCAACTACTGCATTTAAAACAGTTATTACTGATGCATTGCGACAATTTGAACAGAGGGGCCTATAAAATAATAACCGGCGAAATGCTAGTGCCAACACTTCTGCATAGGTAAATACTAGCTTTTTCCCGCGTCTTCGTCCGCGTAGAATAGTTACTTTGAGCTAGTGTGATGGTATGTAGTCTAAAGCCTTCCTCAATTAATGGCTATTCAAAACTGAAAGATTTTTCAAATTTGAACAGTCGCCTCAATTAGTGGAAGTGAAAATTTACTTCTACTCTATTATTAGAAGCAAAGTTCATTGTGTAAATTTATCCTTCTTTTTTCTGGGAGACGTTATTTAAATTTTTTAACATTCACCAGCATGACCCACGCTGCCATGGGAACATCGGGATAAAAGGTAGCCTTTGTCCTTTCTCAGGCTCTATGTGTGTACCAAATTTCGGTTAAATTGGTTCAGTAGTGTTGACGTGGAAGCGAGACAGTCAGACAGACAGACAGACTTTCGCAATTATAATATTACTATGAATTATGTTTTCTTACTAGTGAAGAGTACAGTTAAATACATTGTTGTGTTCCGGCAATCAAACGTAAGATAGCCATTTCCTGAGTTGTTTAGGAAAACAGGTAAAGCTCGCTTCCTACTTCGGCCTTATCGTCAGTTACCAACATTAGGTTAGATGAAGGCCCAGAGCTCACCTGTCATATGTAAAAAAAACGTTCGATTATCTTAGTAACTTAAAGTACCCAGCAACAACTTTGATTTTAAAACATCTTCAAATTATTGGCTAAGTTTACCGACAAATATTAGGGCATACATTTTCATCAGGAAATTCCAGCTCGAAGTTGCTCGATAGAATGTGGCTGCGCGCTTCTGAGCGATTTAGAAAATTTCCGGTTCCAAAGTTTTCTTGTAAAACAATCGAGCGAGGGATTTAGAAAAGATGATGTGACGGATCCAGTTCACTCGGGACAAATTGGAAATGAGAAAATAATGTGTGTGATTGGGGTGTTTACCACCTTCACTGTACGGGGTGAATTCATTGGATAGAGGCCTGTGTCCTACAGTAATGGTCTTCAAGCAAATTTAACGATTCTATCAAATGTTTCATTGATCACGATTTGACCGTATTAAAAACATTTCAATAGAAATATTTTTAATGCGGATCTTTGAGTTTTTTTTAATATTTCAAAATGAGTTAATATTAGGTCCTTACCTATGAAATTGGTGTTTTGTATGGAGATTTTGGGGAATTTTGCATTTTCCATACTAAATTTTTTTCAGTTTTCTTCACAAGACAAATCCAAAGATAATATAATATTAGGCATTTATCATTAGACAAGCTTTAGTAATATGTGTAATATCACACTTCATAAAAATTATTTATCGTTTTTAAGTGAATGCAAATAAAATGATGTATTCGGGAGGCACTTAAAAAGAGTTGTCTCCGTGTCCAATTTTAACACAATTAAACATACAACAAATTATCAAAAAAAATCAAAAGACCTCAAAAATATAGTCTATTTTTAGACGAGGTTATTATTTTAAGGACTACTCTGAATCTTAATAGTTACAGACAAAATACTAAGAGAGAAAAAAAACACCAATTTCATAGGTAAGGACCCAATATAAAAGTATTTTGGAAATTCTTATGACACGTACCCAATCCTTTTTCTTTTTTTTGGGAGGGGAAACCTTTATGGGTACCATGCGGGATTGGGCCTAGATTGTGTATAACTTTAATGGCATGACCCGCTGCGACCTTCGCAAAAAGGCCTTCGATTTGGGCAACATCGTTTCCGCCCAGACCGGAGAGCCTTACATGGCCAAAGACCAGCCATGTGTAGAGGCGGCGGCAGGCATTTGGCCCGTCCGAGAGCCGTGGCCGTACCGATTAACTTTGGGTACAGACGGCGAAAGTGTTCTTTGAATGACCAACTAGGGTCGAGCATCAATCCAAGGTACCCGGATGGTATCTCTGCCATGAAATAGACGAGCCGCTGTTTTGTCGAGGGCGACCTGCAGCCATAGGCTTCCGATACAGCCCACTATTAATTTATTTATTTAAAAATGGTATTGTAAATAAAGAAAGAAATAGTTAAGGCTTATATCTATAAGATATCTCTTCCAATCCACCTGCGACAGGAGAAGTGCTCAAAGAGAAAACAAGTTGCGTGTACCTACTTAAAATTATTATAAGCAAAATAAATTATATTATAATAAACAGCCTACCAAACACTATATGTCCGGCACCAACAAAGTACGTATCCAATCCTAATAACCCATAACAGCGTAAAAAAGGCTTATTGAACTTATTTCATTAAAAAATTGATATATATCTATATGTATAGTTATATTATTTTACATCTACAATATAAACGACATTAAAATAATTAATTTTGAAACTAAACTCATCAGAGTAGTCCTAAAAACCGATAGGGAATTAATTTGTCTGCTATAACAAAGTGATGGAATATTTTGATCTATATTTAAGTGATTGATCAAATGTAGCGCTTTTAGGGCGAATTCGACCATATTGAGATTCGTAACACGGGAATAGTAATGCCAAGCTGAGCTGAAATGATTGGTCAAATCTGCCCTAAGGGCGGAGCCGATTAGCTATCCTAATTTTTTCAAGTTTGACTTCACGCGAGTAATATTATTTTAACGGAGTACGCAGTTTTTCGCGCACGAATGTGTCAATGTCTCGTTTGACATAGGGCAGATTCGACCAATCGTTGCAGCTCAGTTTGGTATTACTATTCCCGTGTTACTAATCTCAATATGGTCGAATTCGCCCTTAGTATATTAAAGTTTCAATTGTGATGGTAGCTCTTTATAATTTCAATGTCACTTAAAGTCTGAAGTTTTTTACTAAATGTAAGAAGCTATAGCGACTTAACCTCTTGAGGGACAGCGCAAATACCGGTGTTCGCAAAAACTATATGTTTCTTTTGTGTCTGGTTTTCTGATCATTGACAGGTTAAGCCAGATAAATAATGACATCTCTATGGTCAATTCCGGTAGTGGTACTGTTCGCATCATACACATATGATCACGCCTCTTTCCCCGAAGGGGTAGGGCAGAGGTGTTAAACACCCACTTTTCGTCAGATATGTAAGGTCCCCATGTAACAGGTGACGAACCTGTTGCCATGCACCGGGCACAATGTGAGGCAAGCGATATTTTAAAAGAACTGTACATAAGTTTTATTCAAACTAAGTGGTACAGGCGGTGGGATCGAACCCGGTATTCCCGCTGCCTCTCGAACAAGCAGTGCTCCGTCCCAACTCGGCTGCCGCTGCCTTCTTTTCTCTCTGTTCATTCTTAGAGATATTTTTATGGTTTCAACATCTAACCAATTGATTGCAAAAACACAATGTTTGTGACACGTTTTCGGTCAAACATTTACAACCATTAAAATCAGACAAGGAACCCAAGTAATTTTAATTAGATACCCGAAACGGGCAAGTCACAACAGCGGCTCTGGTCCAGCAGGATCCGGAATTTAGTTTAGGGACTTCGGAAAATTGATTCGGAAGGTTGATAACGCCAACTTACTCTGATCAAAGTTTGCGAACTCGTAAAGTTAGGCTGGAGACCTTTCGAGTGAAGCAAAAACATCGAGAGCCGAGTCCTTTTTGTTATTGTTTGTCAATAAAACTTCGAGGAATATATTGATTCGGAAAATATTGGAGGCGTTTGAACCGATCATGCTATTTATTTTACAAGTGAGAGGTCTTTGTTTATATCAAAAACTAAATGTATTTTAAACAGCTGGCAAATAAGCAAACTAGCACCTTAAGGAAATAACACTACAACTAGCACTTTAAAGAATACTGCCAACCCATTTCTTCCCTCGGGTGTCGTAAAAGGCGACTAATGGACTTAAAACTGCACAACCATCCAATAGCTTATAGCGGCGACGGGCTCACCACCTGTCACGCTGAGTGCAGTCACTGCTTGGTGAAGCGCGGACTGTGGCAATGGAGTGCTTTTGCGGTCCTTTTGCCTAGTGTCTGACTAATCCTTAGGGGATAATAATCGTGATTATATGTTTGTATGAAGCACCTTAAAATAGCTACAATCTAATTATCATTGTTTTGCTCTTCACATTGTGCCCGGTGCATGTCAACAGGATCGCCACCTGTTACGTGAGGACTAAATATGTCAGGCGGAATGTGGGTGTTCAACACCTCAGCCTACCCCTTCAGGGATAGGGGCGTGATGATATATGTTATGTTATGTGTTTAGCTTATAATAAAACTTTTATACTAATATCTGCTTGAAACTTCTACAACAGTACGCACGCTCCGACTCTCTCTAGGAATGCATTTATTCAATGAGTATACAGTGTGATTTTAAAAGTTTGCGATTTTAAGAGTGGTTTCATAGCTACTCTGGCCACATGCACGCGCTTACAATTACACGGAGCTACTAACATCGTTTTACAGCTACACGCGCGCGCTTCTACGTCAAATGTATGGAAATCTCGCCGGCGCTTTGTGGCCAAAGCGTAGCTGTGAAACGTATATAATTATGTTTGGAATGCTTGATTTTCGATGTTGAAAACAGCCACTTTATGCCACAATTGGATTTTTAACGACGAAAACTTTGTGTTTTCAAAATTTCCCTTCTTTGGAAGACAGCGGCGTTGCATGCAAACGATCTCGGATGTTATTGCAAAATAGTCCTCAATCATATATTGGGCCGGATAAAATATAGACAATTACTGGACAATTATAACGACAATAATGTGTTAAATACACTATTGTCGTTATAATATTAAAATAGGTTTATACATTTTTAAAAATCGGTTTACAATCTGCTTTAGCTGTTATCATATGAGACAGTAACGATATCAAATTAATGTTCAGTTCATTGAGCTTGAGCAATACTCATTTTGTATTAACATTTTTACTCATATTATATAGAAGATTTAAACGATACAGTGCAAACATCTTTCGTGAATTGATGAGTATTAAGTATAAGAATACGCTGGCCGCCAGCGCCGGCCACGCGCGCGCTTACAATTACACGAGATAGTAACATCGTTTCACAGCCACACACGCGCGCTTATACGTCAAAATTGTGGAAATATGGCCGGCGCCGTTGACCAGCGCTGGCTCTGAAACCACGCTTAAGTGATAAGTGAGTAATAAGAATTATTGATATTTACATGCTTGATAACAGCCTATATACTAGTGTAATTAGTGATAATAATATAGCGTATATCATTTGTATGCTTGCAAATGAATAGTGTATTATTGGTTTATAATATTAAATAATAAATAAATATTGATAACGCATGTTCCAATAATTTCCAAACTGTTTTGAAATAAGCTGTTTAGAGCTACATAGATAACGATGGCTGAAACTACATTGTCCTGTACTTCTCAAACTCGTTCGCAATTGCACTCATTTTTGCGGTGTCAGCAGTTTTTCACAAATGCAATCTCCTCTTGAAAGTGGGGCGTTCCGATCTTGGACCGTCGGAACGATCTATAATCCGAATTGCATCGATGTAGTTCTGTTTTATTTTGACATCCGTGGCCTTTTATAACTACGGCGGTTACGAACATGCTTAGGTTAGTGGTTACTGTAACATAAAGACGGTCAGAGCAGCATATTCATTACTGACGCGTTGCATAAAGTAGGTTTTTATAAACCGTACCTACTCAGCTCGGATGTGGAGGCGCAGAACCGGCCGTTGTGGAGATAATTGGGGAGGTTTATGTTCAGCAGTAGACGTCAGTAGTCTGATGGATAGGTGGATGGATGCCCACTATGTCTATTAGATAGCCAGTTCCTCAGTTGTTGAGGATACAGGTGAAGCTTGCTCCCACCTTTGGCCTTATCGTCACTTACCATCAGGTGAGATGAAGGCCAAGAGCTTGCCTATCATATTATGTAAAAAAAGGTATAATTGAGAGAAATTAAGTTCTTTTGGGAGCATAGGCTCAAGACATCAGCAGACGAGTGGTTTGAAAGACGGTTTTAAGCGAGTCGTCTTATCTCTAGGTCTGGGTTCGAATCTGCTGGTACACAACAAAGCAAGCACTGTTGATGTGCGGGTGGTTGAAATCTAATATAAAATATCGATAAACTTTTTTTTAAATATGAAGAACTAAAGAATTCGTTTCGATTTGAGTTAATGTCATTTTAGTACTCTAGTAATGTTCTACAATATCGGGGGGCACGGGAGTGCCCCCGCCAGGTCGAGCGCGAAGCAAATACTGCCGTACCATCCTTTACTGGAACCATTTCGCCACATTTTCAGGCCCCTATTTGAGAACCTCTGGATAAGACCAGAACGCAAAAATTTTCCTCATCCAGTAAACTATAATCACATACTTTAAATCCAAAATTTGAAGTCTGTAGGTCTTTTAGTTCCGAAGCTAAGCGAAAGCAAAGTTTCGCATTTACGACACTCACTCACTCATGATCATCAAAATAGAACTAGTACTTCCCATAAACTCAGACAGCTGAAATTTGGTACAGAGTTAGGGTTTACTATAAAAACTAGGATAATCGAAGATCTGGAGTACCTGGTGTCCCAGATTAGACAACACAAGAGCCCAACCAAACTATTAGAGATCGACATACCGCCTTTACAAAAAATATTCAACTTGGTGGGCCACTTCATCTGATATCGAAAACCGAAGGTTTAAAGTATGCGATGAAGAACCCTCAGCTGGTCTCAGCTGCATTAGAGATATGGTAATACCCCCTTCTACTATTGGTCTCTTGTTGGTCTGGGACACAAAAAGAAAATACCAACTGTTTTTCTTGCCTAGCATTTCTTGGTTACTGAGTCTGTGATTGTGTAGGCGATGAGCTAGCCACTTGTTACTACTCTTTCACGATTTTTCATCTGACCGAGCCCAATTTTTGTATGGCTAAATGTGGTCTCAATGAACACAGTGCTCCTTGGACTCTGCCTAGCCCTTCGGGAAAAGCAGGCGTGATTATATGTATGTATGCATGTATGTATTATTGGTACATAAAAAAATCAATCGAAAAAAAAATATGCCCACGTTTCTACAAAAAGCAGTGAAATCCCACCAAAAACATTCTGTAAAAAACTAGCCATGTCTCGATGGAGCTGCTTGTTATCTCTAATAATAAAGAACTATAATAATAAAGAAATCGCAGTAAGGAACCTTAGACTTGGCACGACTTTGTCTAGATTTCATTACTTTTTAGAGATAAACAAGCAGCTCCATCGAGACATGACTAGTTTTTTACAGAATGTTTTTGGTGGGATTAGTTTGACTATCTTTCTATAGTTACAAGGTCAATAATCCGTGAGCTTTGGTGTAACACGGACACGGCTTTGAGGAAACAGATCAACAGACAAACAAATGAGTATTTGAAGAAATAAGAGTAATCCATAATTATATTGATGATTGTTTCAATAAGCTCTGTCGCTAAGCTGGCGAAAGATATTACAACTTAACGAATCTCAAATTGAGATAGTAATTTAACGAAGAGCTGACTCTAATTTCTGCATTCATATGCAATCGAGTTTCGTCAAACTTTTCCAATTTCTCTCCGTCTGCCGACGAAATGTCGTATATTTCCACATCAATGTCTTTTAATTAATCTTTAACTTTACTTTGAAACTAATTGAATAATAAATTCTTGGTGAATTTAAAACTATCTATACACATATACATATAATAAAACTGTAGAGCCCGAATGCCTGTACATTGAAAAAAAAATGCTTAAAATCAAGTCAGGGGAATGTAAAAAGAGGGACTACACCAATTTTTTTTTTGTTTCTCTGTCAAAGAACTAAAAAAAAATCGTTTATCTGTTTGTATGGGCTAATCTCCGAAATGGCTGGACCGATTTCAATGAAATTTTATATATCTTAGATACTTTTTATTCCGGAAAATTAAAGGGTTCCCGTGGGATTATTAAAAAACCAGTTACCGCTGACGCGGTACACAGCTAGCGGCAACAGCTAGTCTCGTATAAATTTGATATTAAGGATCATGGTCAAGTAATCAAGTGTTCATAGTTAGTAAAATGAAAAATGAGTCATGAAATCACTCAAACTTGTTTTCGTAGTGAAATAATCTTAATAATAAGTCTTAGACGCTTCTAGTAAATAACGTTCTTGGTTGTAACAAAATCTCATCAAAGTTCATCCTTATTTACTGAATGATAATATCATGTCTGTTTGTTAGGGTCGACGAAATAACAGGATACGTCTTTACTGGCAGTTTTTATTGCTTTTTTATATCTTTCTATTGCGTTGAAGGTTCGGGCAATCCATGTGATTCCTTTATTTTAGGTTACGCTGTCGATTTTACTTCGGTGAAATTTGAGAGGTTATTTTTAAAGAGCTCTCGATACATCTCTCTCTCTCTTCAGCCTATATACGTCCCACTGTTGGGGCTTCGTGGATTTGTCGCCAGTTCGAAGGGGATTTGTTGTGCTAGGTGCGTTACAGGGCTTTCGCCCTACGTACATCATCCTCAGCCTATATACGTCCCACAGCTGGGCACAGGCCTTCCTAATGGAGAAACACATGAGGAGTATGGGTCGGAACACCATCACCACCCAATGCGGGTTGGTGGGTAGAAACGGGCGCAATAGCCGGGACCAACGGCTTAACGTGCCTTCCGAATCACGGAGGAGTTCAAGATCACAAAGTTTTGGTCACCCATCCACGGCCTGACCATGGTGAAGGTAGCTTTGTTTTCGATCGAAAGCTAAAGCGTACTAAACACTACGCTACCGAGCTCCTCAACGCCACAATAAGAATATATTTATTTATTAATCACTGCCATTTCTCTCTTTGAACCTGAAAGTGCCATATATAGTCCCCAAGTGTCTTAAAAATAACAAAACAGATTCGAGTTCTCTGAATCTCTTGGAGTACACGTTTGTCTAATTTGCCGTTGGTCCTACCTACAGTTGAATGTCGAATTTCCGAATTTCTCGATGTGCAACCTTGCCCAGTTGTGTGAACTGATGTGTGGTGTGTATGGTGATTGAGATTTTGCAGATTGCCTGGAACTTGTGTTCCCAACGAGTTGGTACGCTGTTCTTTGCTCCCGATTCCGTTTCCAATCAAGTCCAAACTTGCTTGGGTATTTAACTGTTACCTTATTAACAATGCTCTTTAATGTTACACTGTTAGGGTGAGTTTTTTAATCCGTAGTAATAGTTCGTACTCAATAGTTAAAATCTAGACCAGTAGCGTGTATGGGTACGCCATACGTGACGTCAGTTTGACAAATTGTTAAAATTGCGATGAAAAATCTAAGTAAGTCTGTGCCTCCAGGCGCCATTTTACTAACGCCAACATCGTATTGTGGAAAAATTATCGATGATTTTTTAGTTGTAGTAATTTGAAAATTCGACTATTGGACAAGCTCCCGACTTCCCGACATCAGACGTTGTCGCCATTAGTCCATATTCTAACCTACTGGTCAACCTATCCACGGATCAAAAAATGTACCCTTGTTAATGTTACACTGTTAGTTAATCAAATTATATGAGATACAAGATCTTGTTCTCGGAATCTGGACAATTAACACCAAACAATATAATACTAAACGAATTGATTTCCCTATTTACTCCAACAATTACTATAAGTAAGCTATTTATTACTATCATATTGTAGATAATACGAGTAAGTAACTTGATAAATGTATTAATATGTTAAAATTCAATTACTACAGCATGAATTATACCATTTTGATGTACATAAAATTTATAAAAAAAAAAATGTCTATCAAGGTCAAGTAAACTCAAGGTCAAAATAACTGCAAAGAAAAGCCATACAAAATAATTACTGCAATAAATAATGTACGATATGACAATCTGTGAATGTTTAAGATATATTTTTGATTGTTGCGCATTATAGCAATTTCATTTTCTAGACAATACATTATTCTACAGTTAATGCTTTTGTGTTTATCAATGATTTAGTGGTTTGCATATACTTAGAGAACAAAATAAATGTACGCCTGCTATTCGGTCGTACATCTCGTCGGAGCTGCCACTAATTGCCACACCAACGAAATGTAGCTAAGTGGTTTCTAATATATTTTTAGTTTTTTTTTATATGACAGGTAAGCTCTTGGTCTTCATCTCACCTTTATTTTGTCATCAGCCTATATACGTCCCACAGCTGGGCACAGGCCTTCCTCATGGAGGAACACATGAGGAGCATGGGCCTTAACACTACCACGCTGGCCCAATGCGGGTTTATAGGTAGAAACAGTCGCAATAGCGACCGAGACCAACGACTTAACGTTCTTTCCGAAGCATGGAGGAGCTCGAGATCACTAAGTTTTGGTCACCCACGGCCTGACCATGGCGGAGGTAGCTTTGTTTTTAATCGAAAGCCAAAGCGTACTAACCACTACGGCACCGAGCTCCTTCTGAGCTTTGCTAAAACACAGAATACTCTTCATGAGTATTCTGTGTTTTAGCAATATTCTTCTAAGTTTTGTTAATTAAGAGAGCTTGTTGCTTTAATTCAGAGTATAGTTCATATCTTAGATACTCATAGTAAACAATAAACAAAGTTTTTATTGATACGTTTGACTAACGTTTCTTTATTGTCAAAGTTACTCGTATCCAGAAATAAAGTGACATAATTTCATAACTTTATTCGAGATGGAATATTATTTATGTAGATGATCAAGTTTATAAGTTCTCTTGGCATGTTATGAGTTTATTATACACGTGTAATATTAAAAGATGATTATGAAATACATATACATTAATGAGTTCTTTCAAAACTGTGATGAAAATCATCTCATACAAAGACTAGACCTGCTTTTCATTTTGCTACCCTCGATTCCTTCATATAATTATGATCTCAATAATTGCTTTCCATGAGGTGGTGTTGAGTTATTTACAAAGCTTTGAAATTACAAATTTATAAGAGATTTCCGATTGAGGTAAAGGCTCGTCAGAATATAAAAAAACTTTTTTAAAACTTAAAAAGAAATAATAATTGTACCGACAATTTTGTAAGTCTGATGAAATATTTATTCTCATAGTTATTGGTAATTTTTTTGGAAATTATATAAATACTACTCGTCATTATCATTTAAGAGGACTCAAGGCTCAACGAATATAAATATATTTTGTTTCGTTGTAATCTTACGGCCTCTTTTCTACAAGAAATCTTTGGATAAGTCCCTGATTTTATTTTGTTATTTTAAAATTAACACTTGAAATAAAATTGAGAACTTACCCAGATTTTATTTCAAGGGGCTCTCCAAAATTCAGGAATAATAATAATTACAGACACAGCATTTGAAATAAAAAAGTGAGCTTTTTCTTATCTTCGCAACTAAGAAAGTATTATTTTCATGAATAGCTTTAAGTAATGACCAAGAAAGAGATTTAGAATTTCAATGATCAAAATATTTCTGCGCAGAAATAAATATCTTCAAGACCAATCCCGAATGAAAGATAAAGGCCTTCGCTGTGAAATATATCTTCTAATTACAGTTCAGAATTAATTCCATGGACATTTTAATTAAGGGGAAAGTGTTGGGATTTCGATAATTGGTGAGGTTTCTTTATCACTCTACTGAACACATTTAACCAGGTAAACCAATTACGGGTAAACCTGTTATAGGCATTTCCACTCGAATTTGCAGCTTCGACATTGATAAACATCTTAAAACGAAAATAGATGCTGTTCTAGTTTGCCATGGCCTCATCCCACACAATAGCCCGGCTAATGAAGACTAACAAACTTAAACTACGCGAAACTTACAAATTGAGAAGTGGTATTGAAAATTTAAGTCTCGTGAGACACTTATCTTAGTAAGGTCGTACTGATTTTCGCTCGGTCTTTTATCAACTTGTATTAACTATTTTAGTGGTTATCGCAACACTCCTGGGCATCTTCAACGAAGAAAATTTTTAAGTTCCATATAGTTTGTAAGGTTGTAAGCTTCTTGGCGACCCCTATGGGAAAAAGGCGTGACTCTATTTATGTTATAAAATTCTGAAAAAAATATATAGGGTTTTATGTTACAGTTTAGGATCTCATACTGTAGAAACATTCAATCCAAGTCGAGATTATTTCCGAAACTGGTTCTAAAAAAATATTTCTTTAGACTTAAGAAATTGACAACAAGGAGCGCCATTGGCAATTCTAAATATCACACCTCTACGAGTTGCTTACGTGGTAATGTTGAAAACAGCAAATAGTTATTTCTCTTCCAATAAACACACAGAAAGCTATCCAATCTGCGCAATTAAAACAGAGTTGGAGTAACTTAAAACAAATGATTGCATACATTACCAATCCATGCGTCCAACAGGCAATGAGTCGTAGCTTTCCAATAATGCATTGGAATCGGGTGGAATTGGCAAAGTTCTATAATAAAGTGGATTCGCCTCAGAGGGGAGTGGTGTTATTGTAAACAGACCACAGTTTCGGCACCGCTTTTACGAGCAGAGTAATGCGACAAGTTTTATTAAAAAATTCCGACAATTGCCCTCGAAGGGCGGGGAGGTTGATACATTCGTCACGGGCGGAACGTGGTCGGCGTTTTACGTGAATAGCTCCGTGTTTGTCTTAATACAACCTTTTTTGTTTTCGGGGAGAAAATCCTATATACTAACCATACCTACAGCTGGATAGGTGGTAACGTGTGTGCGACTCGCTCAGCTGCTCGCTGACAATACATACATACATGTGATCATAACTATTATCTCCTAAGAGTTTGTCAGAGACTGGGCAAAAGCACAGCAAAAGCAGTCCACTGCCATAGTCCACTCTTCACCAAGCAGTGACTACACATTTGCTCAGCGTGACAGGTGGTGAACCCGTCGCCGTTAAAAACAATTGGATGGATGTGCAGTTCTAAGTACATTAGTCACCGAGAATACCCACTAAAAATCCTGATTCAAGCCGGTAACTACTCGGGTTCTGCCGTAGCGATTTTACAAGTCGATTGAAAGGCACGACCTGACTTGCAGATATTTATGCTTAGTGTCCGTTCACACCGATCAGCGCGGATTGTACGCTCGAAGCCGATCGCCTGCCCAACCACCGAAGAAAACGTCGTAACAGCAGCCGATCGGCTACTCCTATTATTTCACACTAAGCGCTTTCCGATATCCTCTGGAAAATTCCCAATAACAAAAAAGTGAAACGTTAAAATAAGCCTTATTGCAATGATTCAAAACACTTATTTAAACGTGATAAAAAAATTCTTAAAAACTTATTCTTGCTTTGAGGTAGTTACAGACAATCGGCACTACTTGTAATTAGAAGCAGCCACAAGCAGCAGCATCTTTAAGCTTTAGAATACAACTGTGATGATGTTTTATATAAGCTGGTAATTCCGCTAGAGGATACAATGACCTCTGATCCTCTCAGGATAATCATGGATTTGCATCACCAAATATTAATCCAAGATGGTTTGTAGGATTATTAATTAATTAGTTTTTCAAAAAACTTATGCCTACCATTAGAGGTTGAAAATTATTTCTGAAATTCTTTATCTTAGAGATCGGTTTGATTGGTTATCGCCCTCAGCCTTTATACGACGCACTGCTGGGCACAGGCCTTACTCATGGAGAAACACATAAGGAGTATGTGCCATAACACCACCACGCTGCCCCAATGCGGGTTGGTGGGAAGAAATAGGTAGGTTCATTAACGACAAGTAAGTCTTCTTAGAACTGCACAACCATCCAATAGCTAATAGCAGCGATGGGCTCACCACCTGTCACGCTGAGCACATGTGCAGTCACTGCATGGTGAAGCGCGAACTATGGCATTGGACTGATTTTGCGGTTCTTTTGCCTGGTCTCTGACTAACCTTAGGGGATAATCGTGATTATATTAGGTCCTTACCTATGAAATTGGTGTTATGTATGGAGATTTTGGGGATGTCTGCATTTTACATACTAACATTTTATCAGTTTTCTTCACAACGACAAATCCAGAGATAATAATATTTGGCATGTACCATTAGACAAGCTTTAGCAATATGTGTGCGAACACGCTTGATAAAAATTATTCATCGTTTTTATGTTAATGCAAATCAAATGATGTATTCGGGAGGCAGTTAAAAATAATTGTCTTTGTGTCTAATTTTAACACAATAAACCTTACAAAAAATTGTCATATTAAATAATACGAGCTCAAATATATTTTTAGAAGAGGCAATTATTTTATAAGAATGTTCTGAAATTTAATAGTTACGGACAAATTGCTAGGACAGAATAAAAACACCAATTTCATAGGTAAGGACCCAATATGTACAAGTATGTATGTAAGTCTTATGATCAGTTTTAGTCGTATCAAACTAATCTCGTTTAAGTTAAGTTTTCTGCACACATGAAGAGCAGAGAGCAAATGGGATTTTCTACCGAAACACATTGCCCTCCTGGGCTAAGCTCCTGTTCCTTCCCGGCCGGCTTTGTTTGTCATTTCATTAACTTTTTTAGCAAAACAGTAGCACCGTTAGTAGCAGGTAGGAAACGTTTGGCCATAATAAAATGAATATTTACATTTCTTATCCAAATCTGTGTTGCTAGTAGGTTTCCGTTAACTTCTATTTTGTATCTTTTTTTACAATTTTTTTTTTTTTTTCAAATTTATTTTTCCGTCATCTGGTATCCATAACACAAGCAGCAATAGTTGCTTAAAACGGGGCTAGTTTATAGGTGTGAATGTCTTATTTATTTTTGGTTTAAATTATAATATAAAGTGCGATCTTTATTTATATCATACCTATTTCTACTTTTTCTCTTTGCTTTTATACAAATACACCCACGTATACTCCCACTTAGAAAACTCAACTAATTATGAGATGGCTTGACATTTTCATGGTAGCATTTCTGAGAATTTTTCAGATGTTGACTCATGAATAATTGAATTATGTTAGTTAGTCTAGACATCTCTTTTCACACGTTTGCAGATGTATTGAGAGTCTGCAGGAGGTGTTAGTGCACGGCGAAGACTTCTCTGCTTTAAGCTCTCCAGCCAGTCTTCGTCGTGCTTAAAAAAACCAACTTTGGTGTCGTGACGATTCCGGTCTCTTCTCGAAGAACTCCATTTGCTTGCTTCTTCTTCAGGCATCATAATGTACGCTGGCAACTTGTGTTAAATACCAACAAATTTCACTGTTTTACCCGTCAACCGGAACTTTTGATTGCTCTAGCAAGGTAAGATAGAAGTACCCTACAGATACCTAGCAGAATCGACTCACCTGGTTGGATGGTAAGTGATAGACGAGTCCACACGGTGCCACCAAAACAATAACTCCTATTTTGATGGAAGCCATGTTGTATTATGAAGTGCTATATTGCTATTTGGAGCTCGGTGGCGTAGTTGTTAGTACACTTTGGCTTTCGATATCGAACGCAAAGGTACTTTCGCCATGGTCATGCTTTGGATGGGTGACTAAAACTTTGTGATCTCGAACTCCTCCGCGCTTCGGAAGGTACGTTAAGCCAATAGTCCCGGTCACTATTGCAACCGTTTCTACCCACCAACCCACATTGGGCCAGCGTGGTGGTATTACGGCCCATACTCCTCATGTATTGCTGCAGGAAGGCCTGTGCCCAGCAGTGGGACGTATATAGGCTAGAGAGAACTATATAGACTATTAATTATATACTAAAAGCTATATTCATGTTGAATTATAGACCAATTTTGGACTAGATAACTGTCGTGAAGCTGGGAATATTCCGGTTAATTAGTTTCAGTTCAACATTTAAACAGTTTCACGACGCAAACATGTTCCGCCACGTTGGGTTTAGTATTATAACATTGTAAACCAAAGCCAGAGCTTCCGAACGCCCGATCCTAATATGAATAACATTATGAGCTAACGATAACAATCAGCCGTATCCACGCTAATGTTTCACTAATCATGCTCAGCTAAATTGCTTTAAAATGGAATAATTGTTTAATTTTCTTGAAGACTTGTATGCGGAAAAGCTAGTGAATAAGCTGTTCCAGGTCCGTCATACACGTAGCTCATAAGGGTGGGTCACCGTTATCAACAGTCTATCTTTAGTGTTCTGGTAGACATTCCCATACACTAATGTGCACCTGTCTACGACTTATTATGATCGCTTTGCAGATCATTACTCCATCTTGCCAGAGGTCGTTCTAAACTACATTAGCTGCATTACACGGTTCTCCACACAAGAATTCAGGTTGAACTTGTGGTGTAAATAAAGGTCTGACTGTATGGACTTTATGTAATCATAGAATTAACTAGATATTATGTCAATATCTAGTTTCAATAATCCATACTAATATTAAAAATGCGTAAGAAACTCTGTCTGTCGGTGTTACTTTCACGTCAAAACTACTAAACTGATTCAATTAAATTTGGTACACAGATAGTCTAGAGCCCGAGAAAGGACAAAGGCTACTTTTAATCCCGAAATTACGTGCGTGGTTATCAATATCTGCTTGACCGAGTATTATGTGACATATTCCTTCAAAATGTAATTTCATTTCGAATTTTTAAATTTCTCGGCATTGTAAAATAATGACTTGACACAACAGAGATTTATCACGCTGACAGCATTTATCGGATGACACTGACAAGAAATGCTATTTTCGTTATTTTAATTATTAGAGGTTTTAGTTTAACTATTAACAATCAAAATTTTGCCAATAAGAGGTAGGAATGTATTGTTGAGCACTTTGCAAAAAAACATGTAGTGTTAAGAAACACACAAATGCTTTTTGTAAACTTTTAGCGGCGTTATATCAATAGCCACGCGAACAACGTCGCGGGCACAGCTAGTTTGTTATAATTTCGCTAGAAAATGATGAACGATGAATGATTGATGAAAAGATTGAAGTTTATAACGGAACATAAAGAGTCTGGGAGCTTACTTTAACTGGTATATCATATCAGTTGATATTTTCCACGCAGCACACTCACACGTACTGCAGCACACGCGCATTCATAAATTATTATTTGTTGTATATTTTTTTTGTGTATTTTCTAGTGTTGCAGAATTACAAATAAAGTTTTTATTATTATTATTATTTTTAAACAATCTATTTGGTACTTGTGTAACTGAGATGATGAACTTTCAAAATGTTTATCAACTACTTTTATGAACACACTTGTGTGATGTTCCTGGCTCCGTGTCTCGAAATGACATGTATTTGCCAAAGAAATGTTCCTTCTTTTTGATGTCTCATCAAAATTTTATGTACCTACGACATCTTATTAAGGCATAAAGCAGTAAAAACGGGGACATAATCATGTTACTGGGGCCAATTGGCGGTTATACGTAGTCGCAATTGGGAAGCTGCCTTGTCTGTCTGGAGCCGTCAAAACATGAACAGGCGAGATGGGACTGCGAGCAGTATATAAATACATACTTTGAATAGATTAATTTTTTTTTGGGCCTATCCCAAAAAAAAATTTACCAAGCAAGGGCAAGGGCAAGCGAGCATACGGGTTACCTTGTGACGGGGTGAAGCCGGGGATAAAGAAAATACAGTTGGGTCGTCACTTAGGTATGGTATATTTTATATTGAAGAATTAAGGCACAACTGAAACAATTATATAAAAAAAGGTAAATTACACTGAACACAAAACAATTTCTCATTTAACACTTAAATATATTATAAAAAGGGTAGGGCTACTTACAATAGTGCCTTAAAGAGACTTATAGACTTTGTTATTTATCAGGAACTGATCTTATGGGTTGTTGTAACTTTTTTTTAAGCCTATCAAATTGTATTGTTAGTAGGGAGTCAACCGCTCTACGCACTGACTCTCGTGAGAATGAACTTCGAGAACAAAACAAATAAAAAGAGACAGACAGCAAATTTAAAAACGGAAACCAAGAGAAAAATGGCTAGAGAAGAGCGCAATGACAGCAAGGAGTCGCTGATATAGCTATGGCGCCTCGTTACAACCTGATTAAACAACTACCGCCGCCCGTGGACACTAGCAACACCACAAGTGCGTTGCCGGCCTTTTTAAGTGGGAATACGCTCTTTTCTTGAAGGTTTTCATGTCGTAATGGCCCGGAAATACCGCAAACGACAATTCACTCCACAGTTTAGTTGTGCGGTGTACGAAGTTCCTGGAGAAGCGCACAGTGGAAAACAACCAAGCACTCAGACGATGGGAGTGGATGTCATGTCGCGCTGAACGATGACGGAATGTGGCGGCAGGTATCACACCGAACAGTTCCTCGGAACACTCCCCATAATAAATACTTTAGAGGATGCATAATGAAGCCACATCTCTACGCAACGCCAAGGGGTCAAGCCGAATCCGAATAATGTTAAGCTTTAAATTTTTTTGTTATGTAAAGGAGTTAAATAATGTTTGTGATTTTTTTTTACATATGACAGCTAAGCCTTTGGCCTTCATCTCACCTGATGGTAAGTGACGATAAGGCCGAAGGTGAATGCGAGCGTCACCTGTAATCCTCAACAACTGAGGAACTGGCTATCTTACCTCTGATTGCCGGAACACAAACTCAAACTCAAACTCAAAGTCATTTAATCAAATTGGTATCATCAAATACACTTTTGACAAGTCAAAACAAACAAAATAAATTATAAGTATCCTTAAATTGATAATACCACTACTTTTTTTTCGGCCTGTTCACTACCGGGAGGCCTTGTCTAGAGAAGATACAGGCAAGAAACTCTGCAAGGGTTCCGTCCTGCCTTTACATCAATATATTCTACAACCTAATAAAATTTACGTGTATTATATAATACTCTTAGTCACAAATGTCAAAATTAATTTGGAAGGTAAATGCTCCAAAAGCGACGTATTATTTATTTATTTAAAACTTCAGTACATTTGGTGTACATGGCGGACTTAATGCCAAAAGCATTTTCTACCAGTCAACCATTGGGTGGACGTATCAATATATACAAGTGATTGTAATAGTTATACTGAAGTAATTAATGCAAACTTTAGTATTATGGCAACAATTTTGGTAAGACGGTGGTAGCTAGCCAGTCGGGCTTAGAAGCTCTACCACCAACCAAACCGAGCAGAAAAACTCCTGCCCCCATGGAGAATCGAACCCGTACCTCCCGATCAACACCCGGTGGTGTGAACCACTGGCCCAGGGAGGCGGTTAAATGAATAAAGTTGTCAATGTATATTTTGCATCTTATGGATGCTAATATAATTGAAAGCAGACCTACGAGGCAAGTATATAAGGCATACTATTGTATGCGATATTTATGTTATCAACAGACAATTAAAAGCTATACATCTCAAGATGTAGTATTAGGTCCTTACCTATGAAATTGGTGTTTTGTATGGAGATTTTGGGGATGTCTGCATTTTACATACTAACATTTTATCAGTTTTCTTCACAACGACAAATCCAGAGTTAATAATATTTGGCATGTATCATTAGACAAGCTTTAGCAATATGTGTGTGAACACGCTTGATAAAAATTATTCATCGTTTTTATGTTAATGCAAATCAAATGATGTATTCGGAAGGCAGTTAAAAATAATTACCTTTGTGTCTAATTTTAACACAATTAAACTTACAAAAAAATATCAAATTAAATAATACGAGCTCAAATATATGGTCTATTTTTAGAAGAGGCAATTATTTTATAAGAATGTTCTGAAACTTAATAGTTACGGCCAAATTGCTAAGACAGATTAAAAACACCAATTTCATAGGTAAGGACCCAATATTAAATGTATACTAGCCGTCTGCGAACTCCATAAAAGCATTCATGAAATTTAAATAGTACTGAATATGATTCAAAATAATTACTGAGTATGGTTTCGTTAATTTGAATCCCAATACTCTTAATGCCAGGCTAGCGATAGATAGCTTATTTTAATGGATTCCTAATTTCATAACAAATTAAAGCTGCTCTAAGTGAGTCCTACAGACGCCTACGCCTAAGATCTACCTAGCGATACATAATGTCGACAATTTATTTCTATCCCCAATCATCATTATCCCGCCCTTTTCCCAATTTCATTTGGGTTCGGCGCAACAAGTCTTTCTCCTCCACTCTCCCCTATCACACGCCATATCAACATTCACTCCCATTCCAGCCATGTCCTCATTAACACAATCTATCCATCTCTTCTTTGGTCTTCCTCTCCCTCCATTACCATCCACTCTCATATTCTTAACTCTTCTCGTTACTAAGAATTACTTATAAGAATGAAATAATCCATACTAGGAGGAGGTCGCTAGGCCTGCATCCTTTGGTGCTGCCCTAGCATCGTTCTCAAATGGACTTATCTACTGCTTACCATCAGCTGGTGTTGAGTCATTTGATGGGCTGATTATAAAAAAATACTAATATTATAAATGCGAAAGTAACTCTGTCTGTCTATTTCGCTTTTACGTCAAAACTACTGAACCAATTTAACTGAAATTTTGTACACAGGTAGACTAGAGCCTGAGAAAGGACATAGGCTACCTTTTGTCCCGATATTCCCTGGAAACGGGTGCGATGCGGGTGACTGTTAAAACATTTAAATAACGGCTCCCAGAAAAATGAAGGACAAATTTACGCCACTATGAACTTTGCTTCAATTGAGGCTACTGTTCTAATTTGAAAAAACTTTTATTGTTGATTAGACTAACTATCTCAAAGTGACTATTCTACGTAGACGATGTCGCGGGCAAAAGCTAGTATTAAATATTTTCGGCTCAAGATACATAGCATATTAGCAAAAACAACAACACAAACACACACATTAGGAGTATGGGCCGTAACTGTCCGTAAATGTGTTTCCATGAGCAAGGCATGTGCCCAGCAGTGGAACTTATACAGGCTGAAGACAACACAACCACACTGCCAATAATTTTGTTGGGCCCGCGTAATAGGCGCATTGCCGTTGGCATTGAAGAAAATCCATAACCATGCTGTGATTCAAACGACATGCGAACAGTTAAGACAGATGTTACATAGCACAAAAAGGAATCTCTGTTGTCTGTCCTCAGCCCCACTGCTGGGCACAGGCCTTCCTCATGGAGAAACACATGAGGAGTATGGGCCGTAATACCACCACGCTGCTGGTCCAATGCGGGTTGGTAGAAACAGTCGCAATAGCGACCGGAACCAACGGATCAACGTGCCTTCCGAAACACGGAGGAGCTCGAGATCACAAACTTTTGGTCAACCACCCACGGCCTGACCATGGCGAAGGTGGCTTTGTTTTCAATCGAAAGCCAAAGCGTACTAACCACTACGCCACCGAGCTTTTCTAACTGCCTCTGCAGTCTGTGAAAAAATATATAGATAGGTACTAGTTGTTGCCCACACCTTCGCCCGCGCTTACTATGGTTTTTTAACTTTCCCACGGGAACCCTTTAATTATCTCTTAAAGTTTCAGCCCGATCGGTTTAAAATTGACAAAGTTTCATACAAACTTTCATCCCCTATTTTATCCCCTTGGGGGTAGAATTAATGAAAATCCTTTCTTAGCGGATGCCTACGTCATAACATCTACCTGCATGCCAAATTTCAGCCCGATCCGTCCAGTGGTTTGGGGTTTGCGTTGATAGTTCACTATGTCAGTCCGACCTTTGAGTTATATATATTTAGATTATTAGTCCCAAACTCTTCAGATTTAAGTACTGAGTTTTTAAGACTTCGAAAACATTTTACGCTTTGTACACATACACAGCTTGTCCTCGTAACTTGTTGTGTGAACAAGGGGCCGGCACAACCACTCGAGACAAGGAACTGGCCAATGAATTTACAATGTAATATGAGACCCAAAGTGCTCACTTGCAAGAGGCATTTTTGGAATTGTTTTAGAAGTGTTCGGGCCCAAGTAGTCTCTCTTCAAGTTTACTGCGACTAAGCTAATAAATAAATAAAATTTGTAACGCTCTAATATTATAATTTAAATTGAAATATTCATTATTAATTTTACATATATAGTGCGACGGTAATGTAAAGGGTGCTACATAATTATACTATGAAATTACTTGTACGCTTTTGCGGTAATCGTTCTACGGCTCCAACGCCGTGACGGACAGAAAAAAGGTGATATACCATTCGGTTCAAAATGCTAACATACATACATACATATAATCTCGACTATTATCCCCTAAAGGTTAGTCAGAGACTAGGCAAAAGCACCGCAATAGCAGTCCACTGCCATAGTCCGCGCTTCACCAAGCAGTGACTGCACTCGCGTGACAGGTGGTGAGCCCCTCGCCGCTTTAAGCTATTGGATGGGTGTGCAGTTCTAAGTCCAATAGTCGCCTTTTACGATACTCAAGGAAGAGGTGGGTTGGTAGTTTAATGAGCCGCTACCACACGGCTAAAATGCTAACAATACTAAATAAAAGAATCATGCCCACTTTCCATACATTGATTGACCCGTCACCCACTTTGTTTTACAGATCGCGTCGACCTATAAATAGTGTTATCTTTAATCAGTTTTAGATTAAAATCAAATAATAACTAATAATTTTTGTATGAAATGCAAATATGCTATAATTAAAAAACGTTTTGAGGTTATAAAAGCTGTCAAACCGCGTTATTGTTTTCTGCAATTAGCGAATGAAATTCACTTAAAAATTAGTAAAGTAATTAAGAATAATTTTAATCTATATCTAAACACTTTGTGCACTTTATTCGGCCATATGCCGTATGAAAATTTTTTCTTAATATCTAAAACGAAACGTAGCAACCCTTTATTCTTTCGGTCCGAATTGCATTGTCGTATGTTTTGTAGAACGCTTTTTAGAATAATTAAAGACTCATTATTTTTTTCTGGCTTTATTTTAATAATTGGTAATGCCACACGAAATAAACGTAAAAAGAGGATTTTTTTGAGATATTCTTCTTCACTAGACGCGTTATTTAATTTTAGGGTCATAATTGAACATGATTCTTTGTTGTCATGTCTTCATAAGCTTCCTTCAAATTCTCCTTCTACAACCCTGGGACCTTCAAAACAGGAACAATAACATGCCATACAGGCATATACTGAAAGAACTCGAATCAGGTCAATTATTGATACCGTTTCACTGGAATTAGAGATCCAGAGGCCAGTTCCAGAGGCCTCTAAGAAATTCTCAAAAAAATATAGATGCCACGTGTAAGATTATTAATCAGCAAAAAGTACGTGTACAGTTGAGATCAAAAATTTCTATTCAAAAGTAACAGTCTTTATTCCCTTCCCATAAGAGTAATACTGTCAAACATGCATACATATTTTTGAACTCAAATGTACAGTCAGCATCGAAAGTTGATGACCATTTATGCACCTTGTCGAATTAAACGTCGTAGTAAATGTCAAGATGTGTCTAGGAAAATGCCATACATGTGAAATGTGACACAGTACTAAAATGATGAGCTACATCTGATGCTGACTGTACATTGTTATCTCGACATAAATAACCGACTACTGGGCTGTTTGCATTGTCAACTTAATGTTAAATTCATCCGAATTCCCACATTGTCAGCCCACCTCCACCGCAAAGTGTTGGGTTCGATTCCGCCCGCACCTGCTCCCGCAGTTTTAGCGTACGTGACTATTCTGAATTAGCTGTCCAACTGGCCACTTGGGCCTCCGCAAATCGAATTTAAGCCTTCAGTGTAGACGTTTACGTTGATTTTCCAACAAACTCTTTTTGTTTCGCTAGTATTGTCGGGAACAAATTGGGGTACGCTTTTCAGGGTAATGAGAGGGAATTTTGTATCGCTTAGAAAATTTATGTTGTATGTATTTAGTTCCGTTAATTTAAATGCTGAATAGTTTTTTGTGGTTTTAGATGCAAATGCATCAAATAATTCTTTAAGAATAACTTTCGGAGTCTAATAAAGCTCTGGATAATCATAACGTTATAAACGTTGGGGCAGATAGAGGACCTGAGGTCATAAAATCCTCATTGTATGACACTTTGTTTCTCTTTTTGTTGAATTAGTTCCTAGTGACGCCAAAAGATGGCGCTGCATGCTTTTACATCGCGCTAACGATGTTTCTTGTATGTAAGATAAAAGGTTATGAAAGATTGTATGAAAGAAGTTATCCAATAAACCTGTTTGTACAGGGTTTTTCTGTTTTTATGGTTCATACCTAAGTTAGTCGACTTTTGGTACCTTGACAACACGGTGGTTGTACACTCATAGAAGGAAGTTAGTTAGGAAGTTCCTTAGTAAGTGTAGAGCTACACATCAACAGTTGTAACGATCAACATATCTAACTATTTTAACAACATAAAATATCTGCTTTTATTGCCTAGCATGACGTAAAAGGCGACTAATAGGGCGTATTGGGTACTGGACTACTGGGTCTGTGAGTATGTAGGCGATGAGCTAGCCACTTGTTACTACTCTTTCACGATTTTTCATCTGACCAAACCTAATTTTTGTATGGCTAAGAGTGGTCTCAAGGAACACAGTGCTCCTTGGACTCTGCCTACTCCTTCGGGTATTATAGGCGTGATTTTATGTATGTATGTAGAATATCTAATAAAATCACACTATACTTAAATATTATTATTGTCTCTTCTCCCTGCATTTTCCCTGCCTTAGGCAAGGTCGGCACAATAATAAGAGTTGGTCTCTATTCTTAAAAATAATTCAACAGACTAACCTCTCATCATAATTTGAGATTTGAGAATTTGTACTTTTGACAGATTTAGTTAATAATAAACCCCTTTTCGAGTCCAAACAAGACATGGATGTGCGGTTATCCACTCGAAGGAAAGACTTAAGTAATAGTGTGGTTCCTGCATTGACTGTTGTAAAGCATTGCTCGAAGCATCAGGCAGTTGTGTTCTTTAACAAGATGCCCTTGGATTTGATAATAATAAATAAATTGACCTTATTCAAAAAAACGTTGAAGGTACTGTTATTGGAAAAAAATTGTATTCACTGGACAATTTTTAAAGGCATCTTACAATTATGACTTTTATTTTAAATATTTTTAACTGTATACTAAGTTAATTTTAAATGGCTATTATAGTATTTTAATTTTATTTCATATGACATTATTTAAACATACACATTTTTTTACATTATTTATATTAGGCATTGCTATTAGAGAATTAAATTTATTACCTTATTTTAGAATGTATTTGACAATTTTTTTTAATTAGATTACTCATGTATATCTTGACTCTTATGTATTTTGAGTTTAATTAGTTAATATTATGTTTTGGTTGATATTCGCATACATTGTGTGTTATTGTTTATTGAATAAATGAAATGAAATGAAAATGAATGATTGACTAATCTACAAATTACAAATTATACAAATTGAATGAGTGGTGTCAAAAAGCTTTACAAGCTAACTACGTAATAAAATTTTTATTTTGCGATTAGCTGTTGCCCGCGACATCGTCCGCTATTTGGTTATTTAACTCTCCCACGGGAACACATTAATTTTCCGGAATTAAAGGTATGTAAGATGTTGACCAGAGGTATAAGGTATCACATGCAAAATTTCGTTGAAATCGGTCTATCCATTTCGGAGATTAGCCCGTACAAACAGCTGACAGTCGAACAGACAGAAACAAAAAAATAAAGTTTTTTTGGTATTTCCCCTTTTTTACATTCTCTTACTTGATTTTAAGCATTTTTTTTCTATGTACAGACATTCGACTTCCACAGTTATACTATTTGTTGATTTTGAAAAATCGGAATGAAAAATCATTCTGACATGTTTCTAGAATTTCCTTCATCGTACAATCTCACATCAAAAGAGCAACCCTCGAGTTTCTGGCTCGCTCTTCTCGGAGATGTCTGCGTTCCGAGCGAGTGGTAGATTCATTTATTCATAAATTTTTAAGTGTTTGTATATCAAATAAAGATATTTTTGATTTGATTTGATTTGACTTCAATCTCGGGGTGTTACCACAATGATACAATCTCAAGATTTTATTCGAAACTCAAATTCCACAGCACCTACTTTTTAAAAGCCATCCTTATCGATGAGGAAGAGTTATTTCACATTCCGCCTCCAATTATTAATTAAAGTTCGCGAGAACTAAAATACTGCGAGGTCGTTTTCCCAGTTCTCTCCAGTTTCATTTTTGCATTTGCCTTTTTGTCTGCCGCCTCTTTCATAGTTTTTATTAAAAGTGCAGCCAGTTCGATACAGAAATATTTTAATATAGAATAATGTTTTTCTCAGTATGGAACGTTGAAAACAGTAAATGGAAGGATCAAGCTTTTGGACAGATCAAAGTTTGTGTTACCGGGTATAAGTGACCAATTCAGTGGTTCGGGGTAATATTATCCGGGAAATGAAAAATTCATCGTCCACATTATTATTTGCTTTTAAAAGTTTTTTTTTTTTACATGTGACTGGTAAGCTCTAGGCCTTCATCTCACCTGATGGTAAGTGACGATAAGGCCGAAGGTGGAAGCGAGCTTCACCTGTAATCCTCAACAACTGAGGAACTGGCTATCTTACCTCTGATTGCCGGAACACAACAATGCTTATAACATTGTTATTATGGCGACGGATTTAAGTAAGACAGTGGTAGCTAGCCAGGCGGGCTTAGAAGCCCTACCACCAACCAAACCCTGCAGAAAACTTCTGCCCCCATGGGGAACCGAACCCGGACCTCCCGATCAACACCCGGTGGTGTGAACCACTAGACCAGAGAGGCAGTTAAAACAACAAAATTTTAAACTTTTCAACCCCTCATCTGTTAGGTGGCTGGGATCAGGCGAGACAAGTTTGATTTCCTATTGTTTCTATAAACGTCATAGATATGAGTTAATATTGTGTCCTTACCTATGAAATTGGTGTTTTTTTTCTCTCTTAGTATTTTGTCTGTAACTATTAAGATCCAGAGTATTCCTAAAAATAATTACCTCGTCTAAAAATAGACTATTATTTTGAGCTCTTTTGATTTGTTTTGATAATTTGTTGTAAGTTTAATTGTGTTAAAATTGGACACGGAGACAACTCTTTTTAAGTGCCTCCCGAATACATCATTTTAATTGCATTCACTTAAAAACGATAAATAATTTTTATGAAGTGTGATATTATACATATTACTAAAGCTTGCCTAATGATAGATGCCAAATATTATTATCTTTGGATTTGTCGTTGTGAAGAAAACTGAAAAAAATTTAGTATGGAAAATGCAGAATTCCCCAAAATCTCCATACAAAGCACAAATTTCATAGGTAAGGACCTAATAGTATGGATAATATTTCTGTCATCATTTTTATATCGGCTGTAGCGCAATCTCGGCTAAATGTCGTTTTAAAACGCTCAAGAAGGAAGCTGCATTGGAGGGAGGGGGAGGGGTACGCCAAGTAATATGTAACGCGAATAGACCAACTGCAGTGTTTAAAAGAGGCGATTATGTAAATTGAACTGTTTTAGTAACGAAAATAAAAGCCATTTTAGCTTTGCTTCTTTTGTGACGAAAGATTTTGGGCCCGATTTACTTATAAGTCCCCCGATTGAGAAGCCTGTGTTCTGACCCGATATGTATAAGGTCTGAAAAACTAATGTGCTTCGGATAGGCTTTACTTGTTAAACGATGTAGTGTAGCTTGTGCCAAGAGATTTGAAGCAGCACAATAAACTGAGACAATATAGTTATATATCGTCAAAAATGCGTATAGTTATAATAATATATAATATTTGTAATATTTAACATTTGATAGCAATGAGTTTTATTTTAATCTCATGAGTTCTAGATGACACAGATAAACAAGAACACACTTACACCCTTACTAATAAACGAGGTATAAGGTTGAAATAGTTATTTAGTGTTTTGTCTTCGTCAGACATTCAGAAGACAGTAGTTTCAGAAAGTGACAAAACACTGAATAACTAATCCTTCCTTATACCTCGTTTATTAGTAAGGGGGTTTATTAGTAAATGTACAAAAGCCCTTAAGGTAAGGTCTTAGCCTTCATCTCACCTAATATTGGGTCCTTACCTATGAAATTGGTGTTTTTATTCTGTCTTAGCAATTTGTCCGTAACTATTAAGTTTCAGAACATTCTTATAAAATAATTGCCTCTTCTAAAAATAGACCATATATTTGATCTCATGTTATTTAATTTGATAATTTTTTGTAAGTTTAATTGTGTTAAAATTTGACTTACTTTTGCCCCCATTGGGAACCCGGACCTCTCGATCAGCACCCGGTGGTGTGAACCACTAGACCAGAGAGGTGGTTCAAAACGGGCTTGCGTCAGCGTGTTAGCATTACGGTTCATACTCCTCATGTGAGGAATACCTGTGCATAGAAGTAAAACGTATATAAATTCATGACGACGAGAAGTAAACTTTAAAACTTTGTATTTTGTTAAAAAAAAGGATATCATTTAGTTTGTCCTAATTTCAAAGCTATCCATCGCAGATTCCCAGCCATTGTACAACTGAATCTTAATAGTGACAGTTTTAAACAACACAGACGGAACCCGCCCTGACAAGGGTCTGATAAGCCCTCCCATTAAAAGTTAGATTAGTGACAAATTTACAATGGGTTCCGAATACCAGGGCCACTATCTTCGAGTTATGAAGTTGCGTTTGTTACTGACAAATGGGATTGGAGAGAGAAGTATGTCAGTAATGTTATCATCATAAAGCAAGGGATATAATAGGATTATAGAACTATTTTTAAAGGGCATTGGAATACTTTGACCGTTTGTAATGTCGTGCCGTGTGGTATAGCGGCTCATTTAAAGTGTTTGGTCTGGTGGGTGGTTACTCTATACTGGCGTAGTAGTTAGTACGCTTTGACTTTCGATGTCGAAAACAAAGCTACTTTTGCCATGGTCAAGCCTTGGATGAGTGACGAAAACTTTTTGTTCTCGAACTCCTCCGTGCTTCGCAAAGCACTTTAAGCCGTTGACCTGGTGGCAATTGCAACTGTTTCTACCTACCAATCGGCATTGGGCCATCGTGTTGGTATACCTCTACTCTACTACTACTGTGAGACTATCGATAAAATAAAAATTAACGTATAACGAATTCTTACAATATTAAACAAACTCAGAATAAATGTATTGACACTTCGAACTGTAAATGGACTCATTTTACTATAGCAGTCACTGCTTTTATAAAAAGAACAGCCCTGAAAAAATCCTAAAAGGCAAATACTCCCTGATAGCATTTCCGTGTAATCTATCGACACGTCATAAATCTTGCGCAACTTTGACCGCAGGAAATGGACCTTATGTGGTGCGGAATGGGTTCATTATTAGGGAAGGAAGACCAAAGTTCGAGTGAAGATTGTTTTTTTTTTATGCCACTAAACACAAATTTGCTGAGGCGGTCCAAGGTGTATTGTGTTTTGAGGGATGTGGTCTAAAGTGATTTGAAATATTTGATTGTAAAGTATCCCAATTCGAAAGGTAATAAATTTTATATTAAAATAGAGTTCTCATATGACAGGCAGCTTTTGGCCATCATCTCACCTGGTGGTAAGTAAAGATAACGCCGGAGGTGGTTGCGAGCTTCACCTGTATTCCTCAACAATTGAGGAACTGGCAATCTTACCTCTAATTGCCGGAACACAACAATGCTTAGACATTGTTATTATGATGACAGACTTAGGTAAAACGGTGATAGCTAGCCAGGCGAGCTTAGAAACACTACGACTTCTAGAGAAACCTAAAAGGTTTCAAATGGGCTAGCAAGGTGGTGTATAAGCCAACGGTTCTCTGAAAATCTAAAAATCTACGATCTCAGAGTCAGCTATTGCTTACCATCAAGTGGTTTTGAGGCATTTGCTGTAGCTTATATGAAGAAAATATTAAAAGAGAAGAAGGCCATGCTGATTTAATAATTTTACCAGTTATCCAACTCGACTATCGCTGTCTTAAAAAACCAATTAGATTTTCCTTAATCAGTTTTATCGTGACATAATTGTCAGTACTGTTTACCGCCGAAGTTCGGGCTCGTATTGTTATCTCGAGCCCCATAAACAATTACTGGGGACACCAAAGAGGCTCCCTTAGAGATCATTTGCGAAACTTTATATGACCCTATACAGCGTCCAAGTGGATACGAGGTTGGATTTACAACCTAAACGCTGTAGAAATAAGAGATATTTTTAAGTAGCACTAAGTGCCTTAGTAGTAATGATTTAGTATAATTTGTGAGACGATTTTCGACATACTTAAAGTTGGAGCCCACCTGGTGGTAAGTAGTTATCATCCTAATATTTTGAATGCGAAGGATAATGAATTCTTAATTTCGTAACAAATTAAAACTGTTCTGGGTGAGTCCCACAGACACCTACGGCTACGATCTCCCCAGCCGTACATAATGTCAAAAATTAAAAGTGTTTCTTGTTGTCCTATATATGGTCCGCCGCTGGGCGCAGGCCTTCCTCATGGAGAAACACTTTCTCGTGGGATTACACCACCACGGAAGCACGGAGGAGTTCGAGATCAAAAAGTTTTTGGTCACCCATCCAAGGCCTGACCTTAGCGAAGATAGCTTTGTTTTCGATATTGAAAGTCAAAGCGTATGAACCACCGTTATCCACATTAATGTATTATGAATGCAAGCGATATGAGCAAAACCAATAACTACTTTTTAAGATTGAGCAGATAGTGCGTAAATCGCAACAGTCATCCAAAAACTCCAAAATACAAGTAATACTAACCTGCAAGAGATGCTTCTGGATAGCATACATTGCCATAATAATAATGGATGTTTCATAGGTAAGCTGGCCACCAGCGCTGGCCAACAGCGCCGGCGAGATTTTGACATAAAAACGCGCCCGTGTGTTTATGAAACGATGTTAGTAGTTCTTTGATTATTTGTAATAGTAAGCGCGTACGCGTGGGTGGCGCTGGCAGCCAGCGTACCTATGAAACCACACTAAGATGTCAACGAGGTACGACGTGAAGACACAAGAAGCACTAAAGCTACGGAGAGTATACGCGTGCAGGCTCTAAGCACTAAGCACGAAGAATGACTGCTGTCACATATTTGTCTTTGACCTAAGTTGCTTAGTAAAATTTGAGCTGTTATTCATTAAATTATTTTCTAGGCCTTAAGACTAACATTATCATTATCAACCATAAAAATAATCATAATAACACAACTATTTATTATTATATTATTAATAAATAATTCTACACAAATCACGCTAATATAGTATTGGTGTAAGGCGTAAGCTTCTAAAAAACACTTCCACTTATAAAAAAAACACTCATTTGTATTTATTTAATACTGTCTAATGTCAAAACCTGTTTCCTACTTCGAGCCAAAAAAGAGGTCACTTACGTTTATTATTACAATTAATACTACAAATCCGAAAAGTTTGATAGAATTCCGACCTCTTGAATATACTTGTTTGGACAGTTTAATTTAAAGTGGGTTACGACTTACGACGGTGGCGCTAGACGCCCTTTACGATAGGATTATGTACGCTACTATGAGAGTCTTAGGGTCTAGTTTTCTAGTCCCTTAGCAGGCTTACTTGTAGAAGTTCTAGTTGAAATTCACTCACAGGAATGGTTTCAATATCAAACAGGGATGGTTCATTGTTTTGATAGATTATATCAAGATTGTGAATTAACCAAACTATAAAAACTTTACATTACATTTCCGTATTATTTAATTTCTGATCGCACCTTTGTTGTCGAGTAATATAAAATGATTACTTTATCATTTTTTTTACCTTCCTTAGACTTATACGAATATTTCAAAAACAAAAACTCTCAACTTTAGAAAAACGTCTAATATATAATACTATGATGTCAACATATTATGTCAACAAACTTTTATTGTAAACCGGTCTCATTAGAATATAAACAAAGAAAGCAACGTACTGTTTTGTAGTTTAACGTTTTGTTTTCCGTTAAGGATTTAAGTCATATCATTAAAATATTTGTTGCCCATAAGTTGCTGACCAATTAGTTGGTTATTTTAGCTGACCAATAGTATTTTTTTGCTGACCGTTTAAATATCACCCAATTATCTATTAAAAATCGTACATCTTGCAATTTGCGCGTTCAAGTATTTTTTTTTTTTTTTATCATTAAATAATATTACTTTAATGGTGCTACGGTATGCATTTAAACGCACTTCGCTTGCTAATTCGCAGAAGGTACTTCCTAAGAATTTTTATGACTCAATAGTATCAAATTGCTGTTTTCCTTACAAATAAAATAAAGTCGACAACTTTTTCTTTACACAAAATTCTGCACAACATAATGCGTACCCAACACATGATCCGAAACCTAAAAGCTAACAAAGTACCTAAGAATACCGTCGTTATTTCTATTTAACTTTCCAACTATCACATACAATTGGTCGTGAAACTACTGTGAACTTCGGAGAATCCATTATATTTTCTATCAACAAACTTCATAAGTTGTATACAAAAGTAAAAGTGATTGTTTGACTTTTAGCCCACAAATATCTTTATCTAACTTACGAATTCCTAAGTTTAAGGACAGAAATATTATAGTGTTATCTACGTGAGACATGCCAGCATTACAGAATTATAGAATAAAGTTTTAGTACTGAAATTGAACAGTTTAATTGTTAAGTTTCATGATTAATAAATAAAAAAAAATTAAATAGGGCAGAACGAGGCGTAGCTAGCAAATTGCGACAGCAGACTCCAGAAGATGTGAAAAACTTGTACGAGTACAACTAATAACACTTTAAAATCGGGACGTCTTGTTTGTTCCATTGAAAATCTGTCGAAAAGTGCATACGGCACGAATACCATCGGTAGAACGGGAAACCACGGGAAAAATTTCGTCGGCAACGATTTGTTTGCCTTAATTTTAGAAATGAAAAATCCACTTTATTCATTACACCACCTCGTTTGTTACGAGTCAGTGTAAAACTGCAGTGTAGACCCCACAAGGCTTACTAAACCTCGTCCTGCCTTCGTCCCGTCCACGTAATGTATGCAGCGACCTTTAATGACCTTGGCATTACTAAAATCTTGTATAACTTCAACCTTTTAATTACCTACGTTATGTGTCTCCCACAATAGCAAAATCTAATGTGTTAGCATGCCGAAATGCTTTCTGGGACATGGAGAGTTTAAGCGACAATTATGTCACCAGCCTTTATACGTCCCACGGCTAGGCACAGGTCTTGCTACACGGACAAACACGTGAGGAGTACGGGCCGTAACACCACCACGCTGGCACAAAGCGGATAGGCGGATGCGTGGCCATTGAAGCACGGAGGAACTCGCGATCATTGCGGTCATATAGCGCTATTTGAGCCTAAGCATGTTTTATTACATTGGTTTCTGACAAATCTTTTTATGATTATGGACCGTGCCATATTCCAAACACCGTAATGTTGTGAATGGTCAGTCTCGTCATGATGTGAATGATTCGGCTAATGCACTGAATTAGTATTAGGTCCTTACCTATGAAATTGGTGTTTTGTATGGAAATTTTGGGGAAATCTGCATTTTCCATAAAAAAAAATTTTCAGTTTTCTTCACAACGACAAATCCAAAGATAATAATATTTGGCATCTATCATAAGAAAAGCTTTAGTAATATGTGTAATATCACACTTCATAAATATTATTTATCGTTTTTAAGTGAATGCAAATAAAATGATGTATTCGGGAGGCACTTAAAAAGAGTTGTCTCCGTGTCCAATTTTAACACAATTAAACTTACAACAAATTATCAAAACAAATCAAAAGAGCTCAGAAATATAGTCTATTTTTAGTCGAGGTAATTATTTTTTAGGAATACTCTGAATCTTAATAGTTACAGACAAAATACTAAGAGAGAAAAAAAACACCAATGTCATAGGTAAGGACCCAATATATTATTAAAAATGAAACCCTGTTTATATTAGTACGGATTATCTTTCGTTGTAACATTCAGGACTGTTAATGTTCATACATTAAAACTTTTATTTAACATTGTGATTTAGGATGTCATTAGCTGCATGAAGCAATTTTGTAACATTCTAATTCTCTGGAAGTATTTCATGAGTTGTTTTGTCATGTTACCTTATGACATCTTCTAATTCACTTCATTTTCACTTGCTTGTAATTTGTATATTCTAGAACGTAATACAATTTTATTAAAAGGGAGGATGGAACCCTTGTGTTTCTTGCCTGTGTTTTCTCTTGACAAGGTCTCCCGGTAGTGAATAGGAAGAAACAAATGAGGAGATGAACATGTAGAATTGTATAATTTGTTTGGAAGTTCTAAGTAATACTAAGGAACCATTCTATTGACTTTATGAAAACTATACCTATCAGAGTATAAAACGCTAACACCACTAAGACCCGGACTCCAAGAAAGCGGAGATTGCGCGGAGAAGTTCAAAGCCGGGACGAGAAGAGATATTTTTCAGCTACCTGAGCGGAGATGTGCGCTGGCTTGCGCTGCAAGTGTGTGAGGCGATGAGTGCTCAGAACGCTTTCTGACACGAAGTTCTGGTTGTTGGAGGAGGGAGGGTGGTACCGATCAATTGCACGCCGCTCACATCTGCAGCCCCCTTATTCTAAACTGTCGGTTCACGGATTCGATTCGGAAAGCCACGTCCCGTCTCGCTCTAATTCGCCGCAATAAAAAGAGGCAGCAATAGCGATTCCGTGATTCGTTTAGTTTCCGACAGTTTAGAATAAGGGGGCTGATTGTCGCTGCGCGTCGTCGCCTCGGCATCTCCGCTACCACCGCCCCATACAAATATAATTCAGCGATCTCCATTGGAGCTCAGTAAATTCTTTCCGTCGTTTAGATAACATCTCTCCGCTTGTCTCGTCTCCGCTTTGGTGGAGTCTGGGCTTAGGTCCTTCGACGTAAGATGATTTTTGTTACATCTGTGAAATTTATAAATTTCGGATAGGCAAGTTTTTTTCCATCAAGCGATAAACGAATCTATAGTCAACCATTAAATTACTTTACCACTTTTGGAGTGAATGTCGTTGGCAATCAGATTCTAGTTTTGTCGTTTCCAACTCTGTAGTTTTAACATTTGTGTTATCTTAGTAAAAATTATTATTTAAATTATGCTTACGTCCACCAATCATGTGAATATCACATACGAACATTAATAATCAGTCTTAGTGAAATTCGTTTGATGGAAGTTTTTGTCAAAAGTTGTTAAGCCATTTTATTGTTGTCATAGGAACACATCTCACGTAAAAAGTCTAAAAATGTTAATTTAGAAACACAGAGTACCTATGAAAACAATTTATATTTTCATTTGTCATTCGTCGCATAGTAAAAATATTAATACTTCCCACAGTCCACACTTCTTCAATGAACACAAAGCACAGCCAAAAATGTTCCATTATGACACTCGAAATTCCATTGAGATCCGCATTACCAAAATCTAAGCAGGCTTTAGCTACGAAACATTGCATTTGAATTCCTAACTTCAAAATACATTTCAAGAGGCATTCGCGGAACGATACCCGCCTTCATCTCGGCCGAGCACAAAGAAACCCACATTACTCTCTGTTCACGACCATATTATTTCCAACGAAACTAGAGCGTTGCGCTTTATTCTTCATAAAACTGACACGCCGAGAAATACACGGAATACGGAGCTCCTTATTCATTGGTGATAAGGTTCAAAATTGGTGTTGTTTTTTGAAATATCGCCAGGTGACCACGAAACAAATGTCTCAATTCCTTTTTGATAACGCCCCGGCGATGTAGCGTGCGGTAACGTAATATTATGAGAAATATAACACATTGGACACCGCGGGGCTTCTGAATACTGAATTTGTGCATTCTGCATATTCTCTGCTGCATGTAATTACTAGAATTGTGGGGAATGTATTCCTGTAAAGGTGTTAGGGTTGGCACCATTCAGAAAAAAAATTAAAATGCAGCATCAGATGTTGTAATTGCGTATTTGACAGCGTAAGTGAGATATAGTCTGCGATATCATCTTGATCCTTTAAGTAGGATTTTTTTTTGTAATTTGGTTAGTACATAATTAATGTTTTACCTACCTACTGCCCGTGTTTCATGATGCGGCGCGTGGACGGCTGACACAGGTCTTACCTTGATGAGCGCTCGCGCAATACTGAAGAGCGCATAGCTTCGATGCGGAATATATAGTATTTTTAATAATTCATTATAATTACGATTTACAAATGAAAAATATATTTTAATATACCAAAATATTCCCTGTAAATTAAAGTTTCATAATATATAAATTTATTTGGTTTAATTGTAGTTATTTGGCTGTTAATGGACGCTGATTCAAGATGTTTTTTGTCTGAAATAGGCTTTCCTCACGATTTTTTTTACGTAGAATGAACGAATTTAAATAATTTTTGTTACCAGATATAACTAGTAAAGTATGCATTATATCTTGAGTATTTTTTTTAAATTACTAGAATTGGTTGTATGATGTGAATTACGGAGTCAAACTTTCATCGACACCAAATTTGCTTGCAATGTAAGTTTGTAAAATATTTATTATAAATTATTTGAATATAAAAATAAAAAAATATGACCAGACATAACAAGAACAAGAAAGGGACTATCGATTTTTATATCTTGAAAAATTCAATATTGCACAGTTTCTTTGAAAATGAGCATAAAAAAATTGAAATTTGCGCCATTCTGCGCAAATTATGTCAATAAGCTCTTAATAGAAGGAAATAAAGATTGTTACCTCTAAAATGTGTATAAATGTTTTTGTATTCAACTGTGCCTAATTTCTTTGTAAAAGGTGAAGAGCGTTTTGCAGCAGTATAAAGCAAGTGGTGGAAATATTGCTAATTATCACAATAGCTGTTATCGTATACGTCTCATTTTTCTGAGGACCTCGGGGGCCTAGCGGTTAGTACGCTTTGGCTTTCGATATCGAAAACAAATCTACATATGCCATGGACAGGCCTTGGATGGGTGGGTGGTTTTACCATATCAAGTCAGCGTATCCTGAAACCATACTGGTTTTAGCAAATAGGTGGGATACAAATATAATTACAATATCGATAACATTTCATTAGATACAGCTACTGGTGTAATGTAATCTCTTTTACTATACTTCTATTTACGCTAATACCTCACCATTTCTATTACCTGCGTATTAGAATGGATAGAATTCATTGGTCATTAATACGAGGATTTACACCAATTTCATAGGACCCAATATGAGGACATATTGGGTCCTATGAAATTGGTGTTTTTTTTCTCTCTTAGTATTTTGTCTGTAACTATTAAGATTCAGAGTATTCCTAAAAAATAATTACCTCGTCTAAAAATAGACTATATTTTTGAGCTCTTTTGATTTGTTTTGATAATTTGTTGTAAGTTTAATTGTGTTGAAATTGGCCACGGAGACAACTCTTTTTAAGTGCCTCCCGAATACATCATTTTATTTGCATTCACTTAAAAACGATAAATAATTTTTATGAAGTGTAATATTACACATATTACTAAAGCTTGTCTAATGATACATGCCAAATATTATTATCTTTGGATTTGTCGTTGTGAAGAAAACTGAAAAAAATTTAGTATGGAAAATGCAGAATCCCCCAAAATCTCCATACAAAACACCAATTTCATAGGTAAGGACCCAATATTAATGGAACGAACACCTAAAATAATATATGCGAATCTGGGATTAATACATAATCTATGAGAAGCTCGGTGGCGTGGTGGTTAGTACACTTGGGCTTTCAATCGAAAACAAATCTACCTTCGCCATGGTCAGGCCTTGGATGGGTGACCAAAAACTTACTGATCTCGAACTCATCCATGATTCGGAAAGCACGTTAACCCGTTGGTCCCGATCGCTATTGCAACATATTGCTATTACAACGTTACTGTTGGAGGTTGTACTGCACATAAACAGGCAGCTTATAATAAGTTACTACGCATGTCAGAAATTGAATAAGGAAGTGTACAAATATATCTTGTTTAGTTGTCTTGTCAGAGTTCATATATTGATTACATATTATATTTTACATCAAATATCTTTTACTTCTTCAACAGTGGATAAACTATTTCCATTAGGTTATGGGCCCAGAAGTTTAAGTTATTGATTAAAATATAGAAAAGTGGTGAAAATTTTTATTTTCAAAATGTCAGAAGAAACATCGACTGGTGTAAGTGGAATTAAAAAACTCCATGGAGCTGACGATTTCGCGGACTGGAAGTTCCAGGTACGAAATTACCTTGAAAATAAAGATTGGTGGAAAGTGATCGAGGCAGACGAAATAGATGACAATCTTGCCCAAGCTGATCGTAAAGCCAGGACCACGATATGCTTACTTCTAGAACCATCATGCTTTACACACGTATATAATGCTAAGACAGCAAAGAATGTGTGGAATAATCTTTGTAAAGCATACGAAGATAAGGGATGGGGTAGACGTATTATGATACAACGACAACTCTGGCAATGTAAGTTACTTAACTTCGAGTCTATGGAGAAATATATTTCTCGAATTTTATTTCTGTCGCAACAGCTTTCAGACATAGATGCTGAAATTAAAGAAAATTGGATTATTTCCATACTCTTGAGTGGTCTTACTGAAGATTTTAGTCCTTTGATTATGGCAATTGATAATTGTGGAAAGGAAATGAGTCTAGAACAAGTAAAGACGAAGTTATTGCAGGAAGCTAATAGACAAAAAGAAGGTAGTTCAGATTTTACACAAGCTTTGGCTAGTAAGAAAGCTGATAAATTTGCAAAGTCGAAAGTAGTTCGACACCAAAAATATGTGTATAAATGCTTTAAGTGTCACAAAGTAGGACACAAAGCATCTGAATGTCCAGAAAAGCAGCAGAAGTGTGCTCAAACTTCAGCGGCGAAATGTTTAAGTATAACAAGTAATACCAATGACAGTAAGAACAAAGAATGGTATATTGATAGCGGATGCTCGAATCATATGACTTATGATAAAAGAAAGCTATTGAATGAAACATACACAGAGTGTACTTCAAAAATAAATGTAGCAAACGGTCAAGAAATCCAAGTACAAGGTAAAGGGAATGCTAAACTAAACATTGGACAAAATAGAACAATAGTCCTAAATAATGTTTTCCATGTCCCAGAATTATCGATGAATTTAATTTCTGTGAGTAAACTTGTAAATCAAGGATATTCAATAGAGTTTAACAAAAAAGGTTGTAATATTCAAAAAGACAACAAGAATATTTTGAAATGTCATAACATCGGCGGACTCTATGAATTGAAAGAAAATGATTTTGCCAACTTGACAATGTCAAGTAAAATATTATCAAATATTTGGCATAGAAGATTGGCACATTTGAGCAGAAATTACATGGATAGTTTGAAAAAGATTGTTACTGGGATTGAATTTAAAAAGGAAGATTTAAGTGAACCGTGTATTGCTTGTATAAATGGTAAGACGTGTAAAATTCCATTGAAAAATAAAGGAACGAGAGCAAATTCTATTTTGGAAATTGTACATACTGATCTCTGCGGTCCAATTGAAGAACCGTCATTTGCTGGATTTAGGTACATATTGTTATTTATTGACGATTTTACAAGAAAGACACATGTATATTTTTTACGTAATAAAAACGAAGCTTTTGATAAATTTCGAATTTACAAAGCGGAAGTAGAGAATGAAACTACAAAGTTTATAAAGTGTCTTAGATCTGACAATGGATCAGAGTTTTGTAATCGTGTTTTTGATAATTTTTTGATATCTTCAGGAATAAAACACCAGAAGACGGTACCTTATACGCCTGAACAGAATGGTGTTGCTGAAAGGGCTAACCGAACTATTATTGAAAAAGCGAGAACATTATTGTACGAAGCAAATTTAAGTAAAAAGTATTGGGTTGCTGCAGTTGACACGGTTGTTTATTTAAAAAATAGAAGTCCTACAAAAGCAATTAAGAATGCTGTACCAGAGGAAATGTGGACAGGTAGGAAAGTTGACATAAGTCACTTGAAAGTTTTTGGTTGTTTAGCTTATGTTTTGAAACCGAAACAAAAAAGGCAGAAACTTGACATGAAAACTGAACCTTTAATTTTTATTGGTTATTGTAATAATACTAAAGGATATCGGTTAATAGATCCCAAAACTGGAACTATATCAACAGCAAGGAATGTCAAATTTCTGGAAAATGTATTTCCTGGAAATAAGGAAATGGATATATCGAAGAGCACAATCGTTCCTATTACTTTAGAGGAGGAACGTGTAGAACCAGTGCGAAATACAGGTTTAAGTCTTGATATAGAAACTTGTATACATGGTCAGAATAATGATTCCAACCCAACAGAAACAAATGGTAATAATATAGTTTCCGAAGACAGGAACCTGAGTGATGTTGGTGAAGAAAACAATAGGTATAATCTTAGAGAGCGTAAACCTGTGAATTATACCATGTACAGTGCTATTGCAGCAATCGATGGAGACCCTTTAACGATAGAAGATGCTTTATCGAGACCAGATTGCGAATTGTGGCAGAAAGCAATAAACGATGAACTGAATTCGTTAAAAGAAAATGGTACGTGGACACTAGTGGATCTGCCAGCTGATAAAAAAGCAATAAAAAATAAATGGGTTTTCAAAATAAAACGAGATAGCGATGGTAAGATAAGCAAATATAAAGCTAGACTAGTGGCCAAAGGATTCACACAGATACGAGGAATAGATTATAACGAAACTTATTCTCCTGTAGTCAGAAGTTCAACTTTACGACTGTTGTTTGCGTTAGCTGTCGAGCATAATTGGTTTATTGAACAATGGGATGTTACTACTGCATTTCTTTATGGTAAGCTGAATGAAGATATTTACATGTTGCAGCCAAAGGGAGCGGTAGTCAGCGGTGAAGAATATAAGGTATGCAAACTGCAAAGATCATTATATGGCTTGAAACAGGCATCAAACGCGTGGTTCAATGAACTCGATAGTGAAATGATCAGGTTGGGGTTTAAACAATCTAAGATAGAACCTTGTTTGTACCATAAGTTGAATGTAAATAGTAGTTTAATTGTAGTAATCTACGTTGACGATATTTTCCTATTTGGGACTGATACTGTTGAAAAGCAGAAGCTAAAACTAGATCTGCTAAAGAAGTTTAAAATTAAAGATTTAGGTCCTGCTAGGCATGTATTGGGTATGCGATTGAGAAGGGAAAACAATGTTATTTACCTGGATCAGAAACAATACATTTTGAATATTTTAAATAATTTCGATATGATTGATTGCAAACCAACAATCACCCCAATGGAGGTTGGTCTAAAGTTAGAGAAAGCCCCAGATTCTAAATGTACATTACCATACCAATGTCTGATAGGATGTTTGAATTACTTAGCACTTAATACTAGGCCAGATATTGCGCACGTAGTAAGCGTTTTATCACAATTTAACACATGTTATGATGAAATACATTTTAATTGTGCAAAACGTGTGCTTCGATATCTTAAGGGTACAATAAATCTGTGTCTTACTTTTGAGAAGTCTGCTAGATTCGATTTAAATGGGTATGTAGATGCTGATTGGGGTAATTCTTTTGACAGAAAATCGTTCACGGGGCTAGTTTTCAAGTTAGGTAAAAACTTGATATCGTGGGAGAGTAAAAAGCAACAATGCGTATGTCTCTCATCCACTGAGGCAGAATATGTTGGATTGTGCCATGCATCTAAGGAAGCAATTTACTTAGGTAATTTAATGAGAGATTTAACTAACGATTGTAGTTACTGTACAAGTCCTGTAGTAATATTTAACGATAATCAATCGGCACAAAGGATTGCAAGCAATAAAATGAACCATAATCGAACAAAACACATCGATATTAAATATCATTTTGTTCGTGAGGCTATTTTAAATAATAGAATAGAGGTTAAGTACATGCAAACTGATAAAATGGTTGCAGACATATTAACAAAATGTCTACATGGCCCAAAAATTAGAATTTTTTTACCAAGTTTATGTCTAAAAGATAAATTGGAGGGCTGAGTTTCAGAAAATATTTAATTAATGGGGGCAAATTAAGGGTGCGCGTACATATTAATGAGTGTATAAGGGTGCGCATAGACTTTTATAGTAAATTAATATTGTACATGCTGCTTAGATGTAATTAAAGATTTTCTGTAATTTTCTTTTTAAATATTTTTATGTTGATGCTATGTAACATATTAAGGGTGCGTGTTGGAGGTTGTACTGCACATAAACAGGCAGCTTATAATAAGTTACTACGCATGTCAGAAATTGAATAAGGAAGTGTACAAATATATCTTGTTTAGTTGTCTTGTCAGAGTTCATATATTGATTACATATTATATTTTACATCAAATATCTTTTACTTCTTCAACAGTGGATAAACTATTTCCATTAGTTACTACCCACCAACCCTCATTAGGTGGTGGTGTTACGGCCCATAGTCCTCATGTTTTTCTCCGTGAGGAAGGCATGTGATCAACAGTGGGACGTAATATTGGCTGAACTTCTTTAGATCTCACTGATGTCTAGAAAGTTATTCAAGAATGTCAAATACCTACATTCAATCTATTTTCAGCCTTTGTTTATAGATAGCAAGTTTTGATACTTTGGCATAGTTGAGTTGTTACATTTGTAGTATCATCTTTATTAACAACCTTTAGCTGTAGTATGAAAGCCAAAACCTATTAATTAATAATGAATACTTGAACTCTGTACAACACTTTATTTTTATTTCAAAATATTTTTTTTTTATTTGGTAGAATAAACAGTAACACAATACAATATAACATAAGACTAAAATACATAATAATATAAAAATATCAATTGTGGAACCCACAACATTCTCCACAAATCAAGTTGAAAAACATGCCGAAGACACATTATCAACAAAAATATAATAATATGTAGTTTATGATAATTTTACAATTGGTAATGTACCTATAACCTGTAAATAGCAAAAAATATGACTGCTAAAGTTAATTTAAAATACTAATATAACAATAAAATACCCATAAAAATAAGATATAAAAATAAATAAATATCCTCAGACATTCACACATATCAACTAATTCCATTTTAAGCAACTAAATGCTGCTTGTGTTACGGATACTAGATGACGGACAAATATATTTAATAGATTAATACACATAATTATTCAGAATACTTATATATAATATTATACAAATATAAGGAACATCCAAGACTGGAGAACAAATGTCTGAAAATTCATCACCAAATACTTGCCTCCACTGGGGATCGAACCCAGGACCTCTCGAGATGGTGTAGCTTTGAGACCAGCGTACAGACCACTCGACCACGGAGGTCGTCAAATACCAATACCCATACCCATATATAAATATTTTTCCGAACACTGTCTGAATTACTCATGACTCGTATTAATTGTCTGTTTATTGAAGACACGTTTGCCTGCATGATGAAAGAAATTAAAAATATTGCGTCAACTTCCTCTTCCGTAAATTATGTTGTGTATTAGCGATCGTTATCATTGGTTATCACTATGGCTGCCCGCGCTTACGTGATAGGCAATGTCATTGCTCAATATAACAATATTATTCATAGAATTAATCTATTCCTTATTCAATAGTTGTTACATATAGGAGTTGAAAATCTTACAATGGGCGTTAGACTTGCATGGTACTCACCAGAAACCCTGGAACAACATACTAAACTCCCCGATATACCCTTTTGAACCGCGGGAACGTCTAGCAACTGGAGCAATAACAATCGATACTGCGCTAGCGCTTTCAGTGCTAGTGGAGAAGTGCCATGAAAGGGACAAGCTATGTCCCTTTCATGGCACCTCTCCCCTATGTCACCTTCTTTACTTTATTACTTTTAATGTAAATAAAATATATTCTGTACATCCTTACACGCCAGGTGCATAACAACAAGCTTGCCTCCTCTTACATGATGGAGACCTTTTTTTGTTTACGGGGACAAAATCCTATTTACGGAGCGTACCTGCCGCTGGCTAGGCGGTAGGCGTGTGTGAGACTCGCTCAGCTGCTGCTCAGAATATCCACTAATTATATAAAATATAGATATAGCCATTCGAACCTGAGAATTTCCCGACCCCATTCAAACCCTAACACTGGAATGACTCGGGTTCTGCCGATCATATCACGCAAAAAGTGGGCGGTTAATATTAGGTCCTTACCTATGAAATTGGTGTTTTGTATGGAGATTTTGGGGCATTCTGCATTTTACATACTACATTTTTTTCAGTTTTCTTCACAACGACAAATCCAAAAATAATAATATTTGGCATCTATCATTAGACAAGCTTTAGTAATATGTGTAATATCACACTTCAAAAAAATTATTTATCGTTTTTAAGTGAATAAAATGATGTATTCGGGAGGCACTTAAAAAGAGTTGTCTCCGTGTCCAATTTTAAAACAATTAAACTTACAACAAATTATCAAAACAAATCAAAAGAGCTCAAAAATATAGTCTATTTTTAGACGAGGTAATTATTTTTTAGAAATACTCTGAATAGTTACAGACAAAATACTAAGAGAGAAAAAAAAACACCAATTTCATAGGTAAGGACCCAATATTATGTATTATACCATCGGAGATACAGGCGTAATAATTGTATGTACGTGTCAATATTCTTTAAGGATGTTATAGTAATTTAGAATCCATGGAGATTCTAAAAACACGTGGTAAAATATTGCCTTTGGTTAAATTTGTCATAATCAATTTAGCTACTATATTTTCCAAAGGTCGTTCACCGAACGGTTCTAAATTCGAGCGTGAAATGCCGCTTTGTCGTACCAATTTAATCAATTTGAAATTGGATCAGAGCACTTCAACTTTACACACGTTCAAACATTGTCCAGTAGGTCAACTTCCAAGAAACTTCCACCAATCAGTATAGATCAGGTAAAAATTTCGTCTGTTCAGAGATGACATACTGTGTACACCTTGCCTGGTTTTATAAATCGTCGGAGCGTACCTAAAATATTATTTCGCCGGACCTTGCGAGTAGGTATTTCCAAACGAACGGACCGTGAAGGGACAAAGCTGCTGGGGACAAAGGCCCCGCAAAATGGATCTCGTGAACGAATACTGCGCGGCGGTCGCCACAAGCTAGCGATTTGATACATTCGAATAAAAAATGTTGCTCTTTTCTAACCTATTTTTCGTATTCGATTGTTTTAACTTAATAGCTCAAAAACGCCGGAAAGATTAATATTTTATCAATTTGGAATACGAGTTATTATTACAAAAATATAAGGTTTTTCTTTAAACAAAATGAAATAATATGAATCGATACAAATAGTCAATTTTTTTATTTATCTAGTTAAACATACTATAAAAAAAGAAATTCAAATAAACAAATAATAAACATGTCAATATTAAATGAACAATTGTCATTTAAGAAATCATTTATACTATAATAGCATTTTTGTCATTTAGGCAGGGTAGGATTTTTAAGCATTCATAAACGCCCTTAAGACTTTGTCGTAACTCTACCCGATCTCTCTTAGTCCACATCGTTAGGTATTATAACGAATCGGACTTTATGTGAGCCGGTATAATTGTGGTCCAGAATGTGATTAACGTTAAGAAAAGGCCCGGAGATCGGAATTGAAACCGCTCGCGATAAGCGAAGGGATAATGATTTAGACACGTCGTGAATTATGGTCTTTGCCAAAGAAATGGCAAGAAATATCTTGTCTACATAGAAGCAGAAGCAATTTGTTAAGACTTAAAAAATTTCTAAAAATAAAGATTCTTTAGATTTAATAAAAGTACCACGGTTCAGCTACTGAGAACATATTTAGTCCTCAGTAGCAGAAAATTTTGCTACGAACGTTATCTGTGCTACAGGATCTGCACAGAAATGCTACGGAATATATGCGTGCTACGCGCGTAGCAAGGAAAAATCCGCACAACTAAATTCATAATTTAACACACGAACAAGTTAAAACCTTCAGTTTACGTAAATATTCATTTTAAATAGTAAACATATAAAACAGGATCGTTCAATAGACAAATGAAGGTTATTTATTCAAACAAAGGTCTGTCCCGTTTTCGGGAACACGTGATGCATTCCCTATCAGGCGAAAGAAAACCAATTTCCAGGCGATACGACCCAATTTCGTCCTGCTCTTACGCATTATAACAAATATCGGCGTCTCTTTTCATCACAATTTACATACAAAAGGGAATCGTGCCGAATAATTGTCGGTTCCAAGGTCATTGAATGTTTTATCCAGGAGAGCGATGTTCTTTGACTGATATTGATTGCCATCAATTTTTTAATGGAATATGAATAGGTCGAGAGGAGTCTGAATTATTGTATACAAAGCGTGGTATATGAAAGCTTAATGCACGATTTTTCATATTAAAGTCCCAATAAACATAAAGCCTGCCTTCAATGATGCATCATACGTAACGCCTACGTCCTCAGCCTATATACGTCCTACTGCTGGGCTCAGGCCTTCTTCATGGGGAACCACATGAGGAGTATGGGCCGTAACACCACCACGCTGACCCAATGCGGGTTGGTGGGTAACGTAAAGTAACGCCAACGATACGATAGAAATTGCTATTATGTATAGCAGTTTCATATTTATATATATCTACAGACATTCACACCTATCAACTAGCCCTATTTTAAGCAACTAATGCTGCTTGTAGTACAGATACTAGATGACGGATAAATATATTTAAAAGATAAATACATATAAATATTCAGAAAATATGCAATACATATATAAACATCCAAGACTAGAGAACAAATGTCTGAATTCATCACACAAACATTTGCCCGCACTGGGGATCGAACCCATCTCTCGAGATTACGACGCCTTAAGACCGGGCGACCACTCCACCTCGGAGGTCGTCGGTATATGCAACAGTCTTTTAATTTTTTTCTTCATAATGTTTTGATAAATAATTCCATTCTATTAGTAAATAAAATCTGAGTGTAATCATTGAAAAATAATATATTAACCTGTGATATTAACGATTAATCAGTTTGACAATGTTTTACAACAGCCACTAGTTGCGATACAAAATAGGTTATCGATCGAAAGTGTTTTTAATTTCAATACTATGAAGGAAAAGAGATCACGTAGCTTGATGCCCTTTGCTTCGGGCAGTGAGCAGACGCAGAGAATTATTTATTTAAGCCACATTCACATCACACACCTAATATTTTTTCGGTTTCCTCATCTTACATAACAGAACACATTATCGTAACTGTAACGTAATCTAGGCATGTCTAGCGCGGGGCGTACGGTGGATTCTTACTCGTCAAGAAGAAATTGATAGCTATTAATATTAATTTAATTATAGCTAGCGGGACACAAAAAGAATGTAGCTACTGCTTTTCTTGCCTAACATGTCGTAAAAGGCGACTAAGGGCGTAATGCGTACTGGGTCTATAATTGTGTAGGCGATAAGCTAGCCAGTTGTTACTGCTCTTTCACGATTTTTCATTTGACCAAACCCAATTTTTGTATGGCTAAATGTGGTCTTAAGGAACGCAGTGCTCCTTGGACTCTGCCTACCCCTTCCGGGATTACAGGCGTGATTGTATGTATGTATGTTTAACTAGCTTAAACCCTACACTGTGCCTATAGAATGTAGAATCAAGTTATAAAGCGGGCCTTAACCCAGACTTATAACATTACGAGCACCATCACTACTGTACTCTATTTTCCGCCGTATCATGAATTCATGATGTTAAAGAAAGACGTTAAAGATACATGATTTTAGACTCCTAATAGAAGGCTGCTTCTATTGACATACACGGTGTACCCGGCACACTTTAAGAAACTGTTCATATATTGGGTCCTTACCTATGAAATTGGTGTTTTTTTCCCTCTTAGTATTTTGTCTGTAACTATTAAGATTCAGAGTATTCCTAAAAAATAATTACCTCGTCTAAACATAGACTATATTTTTGAGCTCTTTTGATTTGTTTTGATAATTTGTTGTAAGTTTAATTGTGTTAAAATTGGACACGGAGACAACTCTTTTTAAGTGCCTCCCGAATACATCATTTTATTTGCATTCACTTAGAAACGATCAATAATTTTTATGAAGTGTGATATTACACATATTACTAAAGCTTGTCTAATGATAGATGCCAAATTATTATCTTTGGATTTGTCGTTGTGAAGAAAACTGAAAAAAATTTAGTATGGAAAATGCAGAATTCCCCAAAATCTCCATACAAAACACCAATTTCATAGGTAAGGACCTAATAGTTGTTGGTTTAATGTACGTCACTAATTTGAAAATATTTAAGGGCAATTCACAGATATTTCTGAATTTACATAAAATATTCATCATCAGCATCGTTCGGCTTCAGCAAATCAAAATCAAAAATAATTTTATTTCATAGGTCAAGCATGGCACTTAAAGCGTTTCGCAGATCATCACTGTTGCTTGCCGGAGAGCGTCCTACGCTCTGTTTGCTTTTTACATCAAATATTAGGTCCTTACCTATGAAATTGGTGTTTTGTATGGAGATTTTGGGGATGTCTGCATTTTACATACTAACATTTTATCAGTTTTCTTCACAACGACAAATCCAGAGATAATAATATTTGGCATGTATCATTAGACAAGCTTTAGCAATATGTGTGTGAACACGCTTGATAAAAATTATCCATCGTTTTTATGTTAATGCAAATCAAATGATGTATTCGGGAGGCAGTTAAAAATAATTGTCTTTGTGTCTAATTTTAACACAATTAAACTTACAAAAAACTATCAAATTAAATAATACGAGCTCAAATATATGGTCTATTTTTAGAAGAGGCAATTATTTTATAAGAATGTTCTGAAACTTAATAGTTACGGACAAATTGCTAAGACAGAATAAAAACACCAATTTCATAGGTAAGGACCCAATATTATCTTACCAGGAGGAGGAGCTCGGTGGCGTAGTGGTTAGTACGCTTTGGCTTTCGATATCGAAAACATAGTAACCTTCGCTATAGTCAGACCGTGCTTGGGTTATTAAAACTCTGTGATCTCGAGCTGGATCGCAAAGCCCGCAAAGCACGTTAATCCATTCGTACCCGTGCCTATTACAGCCTTTTCTACTAAAATATCTCTTAACTAGTTCAAACTTAAATCTAGATTATCAAGTTATATTTTATTCACTTTATTCACGAAGCCGTAGTTCATTACTGCTAATAACATTATATTCTGTAAGTTCTGAAGGTGTTCTCAGAATATATAAGTCTGGTAATGTTTTCCCGAAAATAGGTCCGTAAACAGGATTTACTCTTAGAATAATAAGCTCTAATAGAAAAGAAAATATAAGAGGAAAATATAAGGTTCTCATCACGAAAAACTGTTGTAGTTATTATTATTATACTCGTAGCTCGAGTAAGCGAATTTATTTAGCAATAAAATTAATTTTCTTGGTCTGCGGGGATCTTACTGCAATGTATTTTGAGAACGTGCTTGTACAGTCGATAACTCATTAATGCTTACGATTTTATAGTTAAAGTGATACGAACAATACAATTTCTTCTATTTGATATTTCAATATAAATAAATTAATACATAATAATAAATAAATTTAAAACATTATTAAAGGAATATCTTATTCAAAACTGATTTTTTATTTACTGCAGGAGTTCCTTGAGAATATTTTAATCAAAATCAATAATAATTTTATTTCATAGGCCAAGTTCGGCACTTAAAATCGTCAACATTTTACATTATTATGCATTTTACAAATAAATAGTTTATTATGAATTATTTTAAAATTACAGTATTAAATTAAACCATTGTATTCATTACCGCGAGCGCTTGTAACAAAATAAATAAAAATACTTAATCAGTTAAAATTAATATGGATAAAGTAGTATTTAATATTATTATAATATTATGTTTAATAATTTCTAATAATCCAGTGACATTAAATAATGATTTTATGAATACGTACAAGGACAAAGTAGTTTAAATGTGATAAATACTATAATAATAATAAATACGTACATTGATATAAGAATATTATTTTATAAAAATGTGATAATTTAGTTATAAGAATTGAGTGTCTACTTGCTGTGCCCTAGCAGGGTCATGTTTGTGTCCATTCATTACTACCTGTGGCGGGGTGGAAAGCGTGGGATTCGCTAAGATTGTAGTACATAAATACTTATAATCACGACTATTATCCCCTTAGGGTAAGTCAGAGACTAGGCAAAAGCAGTCCACTGCCATAGTCCGCGCTTCACCAAGCAGTGACTGCACTCAGCGTGACATGAGGTGAGCCCGTCGCCGCTATAAGCTATTGGATGGTTGTGCAGTTCTTAAACCATTCATCGCCTTTTTTACTTAAGGGAAGAGATGGGTTGGTAGTATTCTTTTAATCAGCCGCTACCACACGGCAATGATGAGTCATTGTAGTGATGATGAGAATACCTATTAATTCTCACCTATATACTGACGAGTCCTTTAGATAGAAGTTACTATACGAGACATTCCCAATAGCTTTGACACTAGGTCGAGGAAAGCGCCTATGATCATATTCCATTGGTATATCGTCGTTTATGGTCAGACTTATAATGCCCGCTTTCTTTTGAGCTATATCGGTATCTTTAGTTCTCCTGTGGACCTCGTAACATTATCTTGAAAGACCTTTGCGTACCATTCATATTACCGCTTCTGGAAAAATTACGTAGAACCGTAAGCCTATAAATAACCTAGACCAAATACTCCAATCAATTATGAGGTTAAAACCGAAAGAGAAATTTATTTCAGTCGCAAACTAATTTATTATTGCGTCCTTGAGTTTTGTTACGGAACCATTACAACGGTAATATTCAAAGTTGGCCAGTGATCGGTCCCCGCGGCCCGGGTTGTTTGTGAGAAATCACTCTGAGACAGTTTTCAACTTACACGTTTTAACTTGTAAAATTGTTGTGAACTTCTGAACAAACCCAATAAAGTAATTTTGGAGCGCGTATTAATCTTCTCGAAAAATTACCACACGTATTTCATGTTTCCAAAAATACAGCAAAATGGTTATACTATACTGTGCATGTTTGTTTTTTTATGAAGGGCATATCAGCTACCTCGTCTTAAATAAAGGTCCCACTGATGTGCACAGCCATACCTAGGGACAGACAAACAGCGAGAAGCGACTTTGTTATATAGTGATTACGTCTCCCCTTACTCCATTGCCTAGAAAACATTCAGTCCTGCTGGACTATTGCTTATACAAAGACTAACAATTTCAGCATTCAAGGACTTATATTTTATGACAATAAGATACATTTGTTTCTTTGAAAATCTCAGAGTGAAAGGAGTTATCGTTATTTTCAAAGAAAAAGGGAACTGCCTTTCTTACTGTCAAACAGTAATTTGTTCGCGAGTTTTACAAGGCAATCAGGGCTGCCAAAGAAATATACCGCAATTTTTGTCAAATAAAACCGTCACAGATATATCCTTACCTATGAAATTGGTGTTTTGAATGGAGATTTTGGGGATGTCTGCATTTTACATACTAACATTTTATCAGTTTTCTTCACAACGACAAATCCAGAGATGTATCATTAGACAAGCTTTAGCATAATGTGTGTGAACACGCTTGATAAAAATTATTCATCGTTTTTATGTTAATGCAAATCAAATGATGTATTCGGGAGGCAGTTAAAAATAATTGTCTTTGTGTCTAATTTTAACACAATTAAACTTACAAAAATTATCAAATTAAATAATACGAGCTCAAATATATGGTCAATTTTTAGAAGAGGCAATAATTTTATAAGAATGTTCTGAAACTTAATAGTTACGGACAAATTGCTGAGACAGAATAAAAACACCAATTTCATAGGTAAGGACCCAATATTTGATATACATATCTTGAGTTATTTGTTATTTATTGCATGTATGTTAATTAGTTTTCTCTATTTGTGACTGCACGAATTAATGTATTTTCTTTCTTTATTTCTTCTTTCAGGTCTAATAAAATATTACTATTTTCCTCACTTTTGCGTGTTCGTACTATTGACCTCTTATTTATTATTGAATTATATGCCTAGCCACTTGCCATTGCCACTTGACCTGCCTACCGGCCTGGATTCCTATCAACCGGTTGGCTCAGAATCCATCAGAAAGGTCTATTTCCAACTACGTCTCATGGGTAATATGAGGACGATGACATTGAGACTTATATGGTGATTTCAAAAGTGGGCTAGCCGAGATTCCTAAAATCTTTCGTCAAAATATATGGAAATCTCGCCAGCACTGGCAGCCAGCCCACCTATGAAAGCACTCATAAAAGACAGCTGAATGCCAATGAACTCCAAACAAAATAAAACGTTCTGATTTGATATTAGAAAATGTACTCCGTGCCAACCCTTAGACTGCTGCTGCAAACTGCAAGTCCAAACTTGTCCAACGCCGGCCCGCAACTTGCTCGGACAAATCATAACAACTTGCATTCCGCTTGTTAAGTTCCCACGAAATTCATTGTCCCACTGTAATTTAATTTGGGCCAATCCGAAGCTTATTTTACGAAATTCCGAATTTCGACGGAATATTACAAGGAGTTGTTAGCAGAGTTGGTAATTTTGCATAATATTTCGCGTGTTATAAGAGTTCGCTTTCTTTCAACGCTTTATGGTAAGTAGTCTGTTAAAAAGCCTGTTAGATACCTTTATAAAAACGGCGAAAAAGCATGGGGCTATAAACATAAATGTGGTTTGCAGCTAAACAAAATCAGGGGAAAAAATTGCTGAAGAAGATACAATTCAACAAAAAAATATATAAAAATATAGATGTTTCTCAAGATCATAACAAGCTAGGGCTGTAACCTCTACCAACACAATCGGGAGAAAAGAGTAAATAATAATGTAACAAACAAAAGTACATTTGAAGTTATCACGGTACTCAAACATTCTTCAGATAGTTCTGAGTACCGTGATAACTTCAATAAAGATTTCCATATTTATTTTATTAAAATTTAGTCAACCAACAAATTATTACCCCGCAGGTAATGTAAAGATAAAAGATTAAGGCCCGTATTACGGAACTAAACTCAAGCGTAGAACTCTGCTTGAGCACTTTTAGAGAGAGATGGCGCTATTGATCCCACACAGCACCACCCCTTTTTAACTGCGCTCAAGCAGAGATCTACGCTTGAGTTTGGTTCTGTAATACGGGCCTAAGAAACCCAGATTAAGTAAGATTAAATTCTATGTGCTCTAATTCTATGTATTCTATGTAAAATTATTTTACGAGGAGTATGTTTTATTAAGTTTTTTTTTGTGTAGAATAGAGGCGATCTCAATGTGGAGTTTGATTTGCAGCCGCGTGTGCTTCTTTTTCTTGTATAGCTTACAGAGTCTAGGAATTGGGCAGTTTAACGAAAAGGGCGATTTAAGTGAACACATTTTCTCAGTATCTTAGAATCAATGAATTCTCAAGATTATGGCCCTCTTGCAAGAATTTTTAAATCTAGATTAAAACTAAGTAATTTTTGACATTTTAGCCATAGTTAAATTGTCAAAAAATTATAAAATCGAGACAGAGAAATTTCCTACAAGTGGACCCAAGAGTTTCCGAACTTGAAGTATCAAGTCTTGACCTACCATTCTGGAAGTCATGAGTCACAGCTCTATAGTTGAAACGTTATACTTGGACATAACGGTTTCTAAATAAACTTTTAAACCTATCTCTTTCAGTTATGTCTTCTATCGTATGTCTCCATACTTTATTCCTGCTGTTTACCCAAAAATATCATGTATTTTCTTCAATTTTCACTTAATTTTAATTTGACTCACCAGGGTTAGTTGGTGAGTGTGTCAGCCCCATCAGATTACCGCGTGAACGCGCGGGATTTGGTGGCTAGCGAGGGATTAGCCATAGTTCAGGAGCTGGTAGTAGTGCCACTTGTAAAAGATTATTTATTGTTTCACTGGGTAAAAATACACAGATTAGAGAAGGCATATTCTTCAGCAGCTGGTGATGATTTCATAAGGATTCTCGCCAACTGTTGATCATGTCTTCCCTTCTCTAATACTCGCTATCGTTTGGGTTCTCATCGAGCCTAATTCATCCATCTTATTATTGTTATTGTCATCGCATCTCCAATAAAAATATCTAATTTGAATAGCCGTCAAATCTACTGCGTATTGCTAATTCGGTGGCCTTTCTTTATGTGCATGTATCTGATACCAACCCGCATTGGACCAGCGTGGAGGTGTTATGGCCCTTACTCCTCTTGTGTTTCTCTATGAGGAAGGCCTGTACCCAGCAGTCGGACACATATAGGCTGAATATGACGATGTATCTGATATTTTTGATGAGAGAAGTGGTTGTTAATCAAGTGCTTGCTTGCATCGCTGTAGTATACTGCTCCTATAATTGCACTGCCAAGGCCACTTCCACTATATACCTTATTATAATGTGTTTTATGTGAAATATTTCATTATTACGGTGCATTTTCGAGATGTAGAAATTGTGTAGTAAAATTGCAAGATGAAAGATAAATTTAAATTTACAGCAAATTTTCTTTGGTTGCGCGAAAAGTAGCTAACGTATTCTTAATACAAGCCGTTTCGAAACGTGTCGAAAAGGTTGTTACAGACTTGGCTTTTGTGCTAATAAGGATGATATTAATAGTTATCAAAATTAATGCACATTCATTACTCAATTTCTTTGCTCTAGCAGAGTTTAGAGTGGTTGGTGTGTAAATTAACAGGACAGTGGTGGTAGCCACGCTGGCGTAAATTAACAGGACTGTGATTACTGTAGGTTTTGCAGACATGCTCCTCTCTCCACTTACACGTATTTTAGTGACATTTACCTTGTTTCCCACAATTGTATAAAAAAGGCAAAATTAAAATTGTATCAAAATTCTGCGAATAAAATTCCCCAGCAGATCATGGCTGAGCTGCTGGTAAAGTGAGGAATACCGGAGATTTAAAACTAACCCGTTGACGCTCCGTAAGCCGAGCCGGAAAAAGTTAAGCCACAAGACGAGAGGCTTCAAGATAAATTGCAACCCACTTTTCATGTTGCGCAGATTAAACAATTTAAAAACTGCTGCTGGATCTAGTTGGAATATGAACGCTAAAATTAGCACTTTAAAGTTGGAGTTTGATTCACAACTAGATATTTCTCTTTAGTCTAGAAATGATGTATTATTTTGCTAATGGAGTTTAGTGTACAGTTGATTGATTGTATTGGGAACGTGAAGCGTAATCATGAGTCTAATGATGTTTTAACTTTCTGTTTTCAATAGTACTTTAGCCTGGAGGAACTTGCTAGGGTAGTGGTTCCGTAATAATAATATAATAATATTATGTCCTTACCTATGAAACTGGTGTTTTGTATGGAGATTTTGGGGAATTCTGTATTTTCCATACTAAAATTTTTTTAGTTTTATTCACAACGACAAATTCAAAGATAATAATATTTGGCATCTATCATTAGACAAGCTTTAGTAATATGTGTAATATCACACTTCATAAAAAATAATCATCGTTTTTAAGTGAATGCAAATAAAATGATGTATTCGGGAGGCACTTAAAAAGAGTTGTCTCCGTGTCCAATTTTAACACAATTAAACATACAACAAATTATCAAAACAAATCAAAAGAGCTCAAAAATATAGTCTATTTTTAGACGAGGAAATTATTTTTTAGGAATACTCTGAATATTAATAATTACAGACAAAATACTAAGAGAGAAAAAAAACACCAATTTCATAGGTAAGGACCCAATATATATTATATATTCTTTATTTTCCTTCACAATGTATACACATGAGTGATGACAATTCACAATAATGTAGGTACAAATATATTATGAGAGGCTGGTCTCTGTACTAAGATAACCTGTATTACTGATAACCAGGCCCCCACTTGTTGGAAACGTGTCTTTCATAGAATAAACTCGATACAGTAGTGTTCAAGGAAACTACATTTAGAGTGCAAACAAAAGTTATAAACTAATGTCACAACAATTAAAAAAAAGGAGTTTTAAATTAAATATCATATTATTTTTATCTATGTGTATCCGGTTACTTTGTTAGGCCAAGAGCTTACCTGTCTTAAAAAAAAAACTCTGTTAACAACGTCAGTGAAGAAGGTAAGGAAACTCGATGAAGGTGTGAGGGTGTGGCCGTATAAATGTCTGTAATTGTATTTATGTAAAAAGAGATATATGCTTAAAATATTTGGTCCTTACCTATGAAATTGGTGTTTTGTATGGAGATTTTGGGGATGTCTGCATTTTACATACTAACATTTTATCAGTTTTCTTCACAACGAGATAATAATATTTGGCATGTATCATAAGACAAGCTTTAGCAATATGTGTGTGAACACGCTTGATAAAAATATTCATCGTTTTTATGTTAATGCAAATCAAATGATGTATTCGGGAGGCAGTTAAAAATAATTGTCTTCGTGTCTAATTTTAACACAATTAAACTTACAAAAATTATCAAATTAAATAATACGAGCTCATATATATAGTCTATTTTTAGAAGAGGCAATTATTTTATACGAATGTTCTGAAACTTAATAGTTACGGACAAATTTCTAAGACAGAATAAAAACACCAATTTCATAGGTAAGGACCCAATAATAATAGAAAAATAAGCAACTTTCACCGTGCTTGGACCTTGGAGGGGTGACCAAAACTTTGTTCGATTCCACTCGCGGTTCTTCATGCTTCGGCATGCACATTGATCCGTTAGTCCCGGTTATTCCGTGAGATCTCGCCAATCTCCAATGGAGCAGCATAGTGATTTAGCAGCTCATGTTCCTCACGTGTTTCTGTAAGTAGGAAGACCTTAAACCCAGCGGTGGTAATTATACTGGTAAAGGTAATAGCATCTAATCAGAAGTTTTACAAAACATCGCAATAACAAAAGATAAGTGAACCAATCACTACACACCCAAAGCCCTTTACTCCCATATTATCCCTAAAAATACCAATTTAGAACGCTCTATTTTTTACCAAATAAACTCATTCTTTCGACATTGATAAATGGTCTGCCGAAGCGATCCGCTGACAACTTTCTTTGTTCACTGCAATGGACAGCCACCAACACGTTCTTGCGCTAACCATTTAATATAGCCTTAGGAAACTTTCATGCTATATTTAACTTGCGTAGTTTTATGGACATTATTATAATGCGATCAGTCGCTCCGGCAGTGAAAAGAATAACCTCTTATTATTGTCATAGAAAGGACTATATGAACTGATAAAGTCGCTTCTGTTTCAAGATTTAATACCGTCTTTGCCCACCGCTTTCAGTGTTGTCTTGGAGCGCAACTGTATAATTCTATAAATAAAAGTACTGCCATTTATTAGTGACTTCTTGAGGATATTAATGTATGAAGAAACTGAAAAGCTAATTTTAATTTTAAATGGTGTAATTTAGAAATAAGTTACATTATTTTTATATCGTGCTTTCCTTAAGTTATGTCTATGAATGCTAAAAATATTGTTACCTCTGTAACACAGGATTAACCTAGCACAGAGGCTTACGCTGTCCTATAAGACCTACTTTAGTAATAAGACCACAATGTTGTACCAAAACCATTGTAATAACTATTTTGGAGCAATTAATTTATCTTTGTCTTTATATTTTTTGTGGAAGCGAGCTTCACATGTATTCCTCAACAACTGTGGAACTGGCTATCTTACGTCACCGGAACGCATCAATGCTTTATAACATTGTCATTATGGCGGTAGATTTAAGTAAGACGGTGGTAGCTAGCCAGGGCAGAAGCGCTGCCACCAACCAACGCTTTTTCTTTCCAAATCTGTTATAACTTTAGCACAATTTATAATCATTTTTTTTCAGTGCAAGATTTGTATGAGTCGTTGTATTTTCCTAGAACATTTTCGTGTAGTCAGTGCAAATTACTGCCTTTAAGATATACATTATTTACAACTTTTCTAGTATCAATTTAACATTTTTCTACCGAACCATATTTCTTACGTTGGCTCGGGTCAAGCCGAGCCCTGGATGGTTCAAAGTTCATGTTTTTGTTCCAAACTCCGATGGTAAACAGTTTTAATGGATACCATGAAAGCAACAACTCTTCAATTCCGCCGGGTTTTATGCAAGTTTCTTTGAAATACAATCCGTGTTCATAATCTTTGTGTATCCGGTTACTTTGTTAGTTATAAATTATTTAACACTTTCAGTTTAATATTAGATCCGGTTGAGTCAAATTTCTGGGTGTGGAATTAAATTAATTTTCATTCAATTAAATAACATTTAATTAAGATCAAGATAAAGTGACAATAATATAGCTTAATAATAATATGGTAATAATAAGGTAATATGAAGATATGTTGAAGAAGTTGTATGTGCAAAGATTCTCAAGTGGCGATCATCGGTCTACGAGTGAGGTTTAAGTGAAATTGTAATGAATAATTAAGCCTCTCCTTAGTGCAGGCGAAGGGCAGTAGTTGCAGAGTATATTCAGGAAAAAAAATTCGACTTAATCATGATTCTCTAAGATAACGTAGTAAGGAAAAACATTGTTATATTTTCTTCTCCCACATAAACACAGATTCAATCAGGGTGTAATTAATAAAAAGCAATACTTCACAAGTACTAAAAAATATCGTTAGGAATTTGTAACAGACAAATATTTCGGGTAAATTAAAATTTTACCCGAAATATTTTCATTGATGTTCATTTTTTTCATTAATATACTCGTGGATCATATAATATAATCAACGTAGATGATAATTAAATTGTAACAGTTTCCTCATATAGATATATCCCTAGAATACAAATTTCATTCAGTAATATCCAGAACTTTCCCTTTATTCAGCTCCTACTTTTAATTAAATTATTAAATCATTTAACTTTTTGCATTATTTTGTCAAGAGATAAAACCTACGAACGTAACTTGACCAAATCGGAGACGTTCTGGAAAAGGGCCAGCCCCCTTATTCTAAACTGTCGGAAACTAAACGAAACACGGAATATCCAATGCTGTCTCTTTTTATTGCGGCGAATCAGAGCGAGACAGGACGTGACTTTCCGAATCGAATCCGTGAACCGACAGTTTAGAATAATAGGGCAGGTCAATCCATCAAACCGAAGGGCATGTATGAAGTTAGTAGTGAGAGTAGAGGAAGCGAAAGATGTGTGCCGGGATCGCAGCAAGTGGAGATCGGTAATCCCGGCCTGCCCCATCGGGAAGAAGGCGTGAATGTTTATAAAATCCTTCTAATTTATACGTCTTCTTATTAAAACGCCCTTAATCTTGTTTTGCCCAATACAAATTAGAAATAATCCCTGATTCTGTTCACATTATGTGAACTTGTCAATGTTGGTACAAATCGCAGTGCTTAACAGTAGTATTATTATATGTCTCCTCTTCTTTTTCCTGCCCTGTTCCCAATTCTATTTGGATTAATCAATTATTATATATATATATATATATATAATCATAAAATGGCATTTCTTTAACAAAATTACAAAATAATATGCCATTACATCTAACGTAATCCAAAGTTATAACCTTATAACTGTAAAAACTGATATGTATTTAAGAAACATGAGGTCATCATTATCATCAGCCTATGTTATTATTATTTTTTTTAGTCGGGGTTTCTTCGCATCACTGCGACCTAATAAGATCTATTGTGACCAACATCCTATGTAAATTCTATTTAGGCCCTACAGTTACTCCATCAACTGGGCACTGTCTTCACTCTATGTTATGTAGGGGAGTCCTATGTGCTGCGCATAGGCCTCTCCTAATGCACGCCACCGCTCGCGATTTTCGGTCATTCACATCCAGCCCACACCACCCAGCTTACAAATATCGTCATCGTAGCTTGTCACAGGGCGTCCCACACTACGTTTGCTGAGTCACGGTGTTCACTCAAGAACTAACAACAAAACATTAGTTACCATTAATCAAATCGGTGATCACGTTTAGCACAACAAAGCAAATTCTATTTCCTGAACAAAAAATACAGGGTATATCCTTTAACGACGATATATTTGTTTAACGAGCCCCATCTCTGATAAGAGAGAAGGATGCTGATGGTGCTTATTAACCGAATGACGCACTAATCACTTCTTTGGAACGAGCGGGACCCAGCCTAAATGGCCAAAATTTTCGTGAGCTATATTTTTTAATTAAACGTTCTAAAACAAATGTTTTTAGATAAAGTTTCTTTGGCCTTGTAGCTTTGTAAGTTATTTATCTAATTTATGAAAAAGTATCCTGCTCGAAGTACCAAGTTTGAAGAGAAACTTCGAAGCTAAGGCCACGTGCACACGACAGGTCGGCAGGTCGAAATGGCTTGGAGTATCGGAGGTACATACGTGGTTAGTTCAACTTACTACGGTACCACTTTTGGAGTGATGTGGACGTTTAAAACTGCAGTAGGTTATTGGGGTTTTTCAAGTTCTTATTTCATTCCGGGACTATAGTCAAAGTGAAAAAAATTTCAATGGATGGAATGTGCGGGGGTCAAAATGTCCATACGAACCGGCTGTCTGTGTCAAAATGTACATTTATCATAGTGGTCACAATGAATTAATGACAAATGGTACATATCTCAAAATGCAAGTACAACAAAAGGGTTGATAGACGAAATGCTCTAGTGATATAACGTGCTTAAGTTTAAATGGATAACTGTCAGAAAGTAAAAAAAAGAACTAACATGAATAACCTAACTCGATACGTTACTGACGGCTAATTAATTAAAACAACCTCTAACCCCAATCGCGTATACCGTAGCCAACCGTAATTTAAAATCTAAAATTTATTGTGATAAAAGCCTTAATTTTTTTAAATTATATTTTATAGTGATGGCTGATAGTAATGAACCATTTGCGGCCTAATAAAAAGGGTCAACTAGCCTATTATAAAAGATAATTAAAGCAAACGTCGTTGTAGTAATTCTGAATATGGGGCATTTATTTACGTACATATCGAGATAAATATTTATTAAACTATTCAACTTCGCAAGCATCGATTTCTACATAATACGAATTCTACATACAAAATTCACGCATTTTTTACCAGCTATTCCATGTGACTTCAGGCAAATGTTTATTTATTTATTTAGAAAACCAACAGCGATTACAAAATTTTCTTCACTGATAATACATATAAAATACAATGCAAATAAAAATTATATGGCCAATAATAGGTTTCCCTTAAAATAACAATAATTTCGTTCATTATGGATGAAGATGAATTAAATAACCAGAATAACAATCAAACGTTTACCAAACGTAGGCAACTTGTTGAGCAAACGCATTGAAAAAAATATTTGGAATGAAAATAAGTAGAAAAAACGTTAAAAATTTTAAAAACTTATGCGAAGTTTAGTAATTTTGATCTATAAAAGCTGCAATAACTCCAGCTCCTGGTAATGTCACTAGCTTGATCAAATATAAAAAAATAGCAGAATTCATTATTAACCACAAAATGACGATGGTAATTATTATATTTCCGCTTCTAAGCTTCTAAGAGATGTTCTGAAGTATAAGAATTTAATTAAAATCTTGAAATTATGAATTCCTTACCACAAACTCTTCAAAATGGTTTCAATATTACTCTTGGCCGATATGTGCAAATATTAGACTCAATACCATTGATTAATCATCTGAATCAATTTTGTTATATTATATTAATTATTTCCAATCAGGTTAGAGATTATTATATTTTGTAAGCTGTAACAAAATTAATTGCGCTTCTGATTACATAGTGTCTAATTAACAATATCTCTTGGTAAGTGAATGTATCCGAGGGTTTTATTGACTTTAATGTTATAAGCGTGAATTTGTTGGGTAATAATGTTATTGCGCTTGGTGATTTTATGAGGGTTATATTACTTGGTGTCAGATGAGTTGTCAGGGTAATTGTTCCTTAGTTTACAGGAAGACTGATAAAAGAAGATGTTAAGTAAGAGTGGAGTCTAGATGTATTAATATAGGTGGTGAGACAAGCGATGCCCGGTGCTGTGCCAGGCAACAGGCTTGCTGTTACCTAATTAAACATATCATCGAAGAAAAGACTTGATGATTTGTTATGGTATTGATGTGCTGATGTGATGATATATAAACTAATTCAGATGGTCTTCTTTTAAAGTTGATACAATGTTATAATACAAATATAAGTTTTTTCCAATAATATTATATAATCAAATGTATCTTATTTTCAATATTCTTGGAACTTATTAAAGAAAATGTATAAAGAGAGATCGGTTACAATCGGTAGTGCTAAAACTTGCAAATAAAATCTGCGCAACCTTAAGCAATTTCGAGCGAATTCATGAATACTGAAATTTTTTTCTTGGAATCTAACATATTGAGGTCTCTGAGTCGGTGAATTCAGACAAGTATTGGAAATTTAATCCATTATTTTAAGTGACTTTTACTTCACACATCTATCATTAGTTTGAGTTTTACATAGAAATGTTTCATGATTCTGATAATAATATTTATAGATAATTATTTTGAATAATAGGGTGTTGATATCTCTGCCCACTTTATTGTGGGTGTTAACGTTTCTACCTACCCCTTCGAGGAAAGAGGCCTGATGATATGTTGTGAATGTATGTAATTACTTTTGAGCTATTCCTCGAATCGCACCCATTTTAAAGCGCACCGAATGAAGCGCACCAAAATTATTCCTCGAAGAGCACCTATGTTTAAAGTGTAATACTTTCGTATTGGAATTATAATCAACGTTCTTAAAAAAATTAAGTGACAATTCGTGATTAATCAGTGAGTAGTGTTCGCTGTTTAAATAAACTCCCTCTGACATATTCATATAATTTTAGTAACTCCACACATCCATCTCAACATTCGCAAATTTAGCAAGAAGGTGTATAATATCTATATTTCCAAAAAAGTACCAGGCTGTCATAACTATAAAGGAACTATTTTATTTTATACCTTACCCTAAAATTTATTGCTCTTGCCTATTTTTAAGAGATGGTGCGCTGCAAAATGGGTGCGCTTCGAGGATGGCCTCTTATTTTTAAATATGATAATTGAGAAAAAAAAATATTATTTCCTAAATATAAGTTACAACATCGCTGACGAAGATATCTACGTTTCTACTTTTTAAGGTGAGAGGGAGTGGACTGTAAATGTGATAATTAGGAGCCGAATTCGAGAGAAACTTGGGAATGAAAAGACCGTGACAAGTTCAAGAGCTGTAATAATGTAAATTCAAAAGATGCAATGCCAATAATGGAAAAAAATAAAAATAAAACTATACATAGTAGCAAAATGGTATTCAATCCTGCACACAAGACAAAATAAATTGAATAACACAGAAATTATTATAGTATTGACGACCTCCGTGGTCGAGTGGTCTGTACGCCGGTCTCAAGGCGTCGCCATCTCGAGAGGTTCTGGGTTCGATCCCCGGTGGGGGCAAAAGTTTGGGTGATGAATTTTCAGGCATTTGTTCTCTAGTCTTGGATGTTTATATATATTTATCTATATTCATCATATTTATATGTATTTATCTATTAAATATATTTATCCGTCATCTAGTGAACACAAGCAGCATTAGTTGCTTAAAATGGGGCTAGTTGATAGGTGTGAATGTTAAAAGATATTTATTTATTTATTATATATTATTGAGAACAATTAGACAGGGTCGTTATTAATTTATTTAAGTAATTAATTCATAATCTTATACATTGACGACCTAAAGAAATTAAATAGAATGATAAAGTTAATCCCACGATCTTAGCAAATGGAGATTTTATTTATTTGTTATTGTTATCCTTCTAATCTGCACCAGGAAATGACGAGATTTCAAATTACCTATGCTAAAAATAAACATGTATTGATGACCTTTGTGGCCGAGTTCTCTGAACGCCCACAGTTTAACAAGTTCAAACAAGAACACAGTTCTTCCAGAGAGCTAACAATATTTTACGGCGTAATGGAAAATACCTTTTCTTCTCAGAGAATTAAACTTGTTTGTCGCTTGTGCAAGCTTAGTGACGTTTAATTTAAACTCATTCCTGTGTTGGAAGTGAATTGTCTTCTGGCCTGCTTTGGACGTAATCATCGTGGGTTTAATAGTTCGTTTCTGTTCATCTCTGAGCCGGTAGTTCGTTTCTCTTGAAAACGATCATCGTCAAGTGAACGATTACCGTCAAGTGTATCGAGTGCCTTATTTTCTTAGTAATGGTTCTAAGATTAGAATTGATAACTGATTTAAACAACCATGTTCATTATCATAATTTTCTTTGAAATTAACTGTACCTTATGTTATAATGAAAAGGAGCGGAGTCTCCTAACTGATACTGAATAAAGATTTTTTCATTTGAAGATTAACATTTTGGTTTTGCTACTGACAAAGCTATGTCTTCAAATCAAATTGTATCGATTCAGAAACAATGCATGTTTTCTTGTAATGAAAGACTCCAGAGACAGTAATGATCCGAGTAATGTGACTTTATCATTGTTACAGGTTTTAAAAAAAATTCTTATCGGTCAATCAATAATTATTCTGTTCTTAATTGACAAAAGCCTTTTTGTGGCTCATTGTGAAGTGTAAGATGTACTTGTATTGTGTATACTTGCAGACATCCTGAATAAAATAAAACAACAGAGGAGAATGTAACTCAGACAAGAACACCATTTCATTAGTTCAAAAGCATTATTTGTGGACCTTTGTATAGTTCGGGACACATAAAGATACGTACAGACTGTAAGTTCGCTAAAAGGTCGCTATTTGACAAGATACTATAACATTCTGTTGCACCCATTTTGCGCGAATAGGCTATTGTAGCACGCTTCTTCTTGGATCTTCTTCTTTAACCGCGCTTGTTTTTAGAATTACAATATCTCCTAATGTTATAGGGCAGCTTATATAAAATTTGTGTCGCCACACAAGCTAACAGGCAATGAGCTCTCTAAACATATAATTAAAAATGTATATAAAAATCGTATGTATATAAAAAAATGCTTAAAATCAAGTCAGGGGGATGTAAAACGAGATAAATACAAAAAAAAAACATTTTTTTCTTTCTGTCTTTTGTCTGTTCGTACGGGCTAATCTCCTGGCTGGACTGATTTCAATGAAATTTATCATGACGATATTCCGTTGGATAGTTAAAAAAACTATAGTAACCGCGGACGAAGTCGCGGGCAACAGCTAGTCATTAATAAAATTATTAGTCCAGTTGTGTCTTGTAATGAATAAATAATTGTGATTTGAAATCAGGTTCACCGTCTTTTAAAATAAACGCTGATTGTCACATTGGACTCCAGGAGTCCGATACACAGACGAGGGGACATTGTTACAGACGTATTGTAAACAGGATTGAGAAATATATCAAAGCAACAAGTATACAACGAGCGATCTTATCATAAAATTGTCAGACAACGGAAACTGTCTATTACTTTTTGCGGACGCAATCATTTCCGTTTATAAAGAATGTTTCTAAATTAAATTTCATTTTTGTCGGGTGGCTGGCTGACGTCAAACATGGCTGTTGGTCAAATATTATCAAATAACACATTCTTTTCGTTATCATTTCCGTTAATCCCAAACTTATACAGACAATGTGTGCAGTGGGCTTTATGATAGTTGAATGATGATAACAGCAAAAAGCAGAGACTTTTTCAAGTATTTTTATACTAAAAAGAAGACTCTAGCCATTTGCTATTGTAAAAAGATGTTTAAATAAAAATGATTAAATATTAAGTAAATATTTTTTGATTTTATACAAACTCCTTGTGCTTTTATTCACGTGAACGTTACGTCGGTCTAATCTACACGTACCTTTATAAGAAGCAAGTATTACACGTGAAGTACAAATGAGTACCGACCGAAGTACTTATGTGTACGTATAAAGAAACATCTCGCAAAGTAGGTACTGTAAACCACGTGAAAGGGTTGAAAGGTAGACGAATATTGAGACGTAATTTTAAAGGAATAGGGTTGATGAGAGCCAGAAAGTTTTACTCACGATATGTTGTTATTTGTACATTAACGCGCGACCGGTAAAAACTGTGGACTTCGCTTAGCGGAGAGGTTGAGGTCATATTAGTTGTGCTAAAGCGTGTTTTCTTACCCACTTTATTACGTCTTCTTTATATTTAATATAAAATATTATTTAACAAATGTTTTGTAGGAATTTAAGCACAGTGAAAAACATTTTATCATTTCGGGTTTCATAGTCAAGCTCTTTGTAGCCCGCACATAATTCGTAATTTCTGAAGGTATTTTCGCCTTCATTAAAGTATTACTGAAACTGATACTCGACGCAAAACCTTAAAGGCACAAACTACTTCTGCAATTGTAAAAAAATATAACACAAACACACATATTATCATCTCGCCTCTGTCCCCGAAGGATAAGCAGAGCTGTAGGCCGCGTTCTCGAATTCTGCGGGCAGCGGGACTGGAGTGGCGACTAGCTGAAAGAGCAAGATGTTTTTCATACAAATGTATAAAAATGAAAATACACTTTTTAATACAGTTGCTCAAAAAGTGGCGTATTGCAGGGACGTGTAGCGTTCGGGATCTGGGCTATTTCACACTCGTGCTTTTTTTTGCCTTTCCCGAACTCGTGCGTTTTCTTTCCCAACTGTCAAAATTATTTCTATTAAAAAAAACAACCATGAAGTTTTAACTAAAAAAAATCATAGAAGTTTTTGCGATTCATGCAAATAGGTTTATTTGTTTTTAAAAAGAAGCTACCTATACTAATTTGTCCAATATCAGAATTAATTAATTGATTGAATGAGTTAGGTAAGGTTTCAGTTCATTTCATATCATTAAATTTCAATTTCATTTCTTATAATAAAAAATACTAAGTACTAAAGACTTGGCTGTATGGGCAGTTCCCTTTGCCTACCAGAATGGGTGAAAAAAAAACTGCTTACATTCTACGGTTGGCGCCATTTTCCGAAATTTTCTTTGCGAGTTTAGTTGTTTTTTACACAAAATGAGTAATTTCGACCTAAATTTTTTTGAATTAACTCCACCGGAACTCAGGTTTTCGATGATAAAAAGTATGCTGAAAATAAGGAACAACGTGGATATAAGTCAATATCCAAAATTAAATTCTTTCTTAAAACGACAATCAGACGGGTTTACCAGTAAAAAGTCGAAAATATTAACATCGAATGACGTGGAAAGGTTTTTGAAAGAAGCTCCCGATGATTGTTATTTAGCCACAAAGGTAATTTATTAATAAGTATACATATCTACATTTTTCTTTAGTGTTCAGTTTACAAAATCGCAAAATACAGTCAATACATTATTTATATGAATCAAATCGTTTTTTTTAGGTTGCTCTGATTTTTGGCGTTGTTGGAGCTTGCCGCAGAGAGGAGTTAGCCAATATTACTTTAAAAGATATTGAAGCCCATGGAGAAATGCTACTTATCAAGATTCCAAACACAAAAAATAAGATACCGCGAAGCTTTGTTGTTGAAGGAGATTTTCTCACAATAGTGAAAAAATATATGAACCAGCGGTCCCAAAAAGGAAAATCCGACCGTTTTTTTCAAAATTTCCAAAATGGGAAGTGTACAGCTCAAGTAATCGGCATAAACAAATTTGGTAATATGCCAAAAGAAATAGCTACGTTTCTTGGTCTGCCGGATGCTGAGTGTTATACTGGGCACAGCTTCAGAAGGACCTCTGCTACATTATTGGCAGATTCAGGAGCCAATTTGACGTCCTTAAAGCGACTAGGTGGTTGGAAATCGGACAAAGTTGCAGAAAGCTATATTGGTGATTCATTAAACAACATACTAGAAACTGGGAAAAAGATCACACAATCCATTAATTTAAGGTCCAGTCCGTCTCCTTCACATGCTGAAGAGAACGTTCGTCCATCTACGAGTACCTTCGTTGATAATGATAATTCATCAGATCCAATTCCATCAACTAGCAAACGCCATTGTATGACAAATATACATGAACAATCATACGAAATTAATAATAGTTTGTCTCAAACAGTAAATATGCAACGTAAAACTTCCCCAGTTAGTATAAAAAACTGTACCAATTTCAATGTATATGTGAATTATAACTTTTATAAGAAATAAATGATTAGTTAATTGAGTTAATTGTGTTTTTATAATTTGATTAAATTGCTTCATTTTTTCGCAACTGTATTAAAAATAGTCGTTCAGTACACGTACGGAACCGTCATTGCAACTCGTTCCGACTGTCAACCCTCGCCTTTGGCTCGGGTAGACATTTGTCGGAACTCTTTGCAATGACAACCATTCCGTACTAGTAATGAAATATACTATTCTGGGCTAGAAAGTGTATTTTAATGCTTATCGCTTCACTCATCACCACGCTTGTATCCTGTTTCAAGGAACAGCAAGAAGTGGTTGATTCAAGGAACGCCAGTATAAGTATCGCTAATGGTGTTCCGCTCGAAGCCTCGCAAAAAACGTTTATTTTTAACCTCAAATATGATTTGACTTTTAATGAGTTTGAACTTACAACCGCAGATGCTGGGCGAATGTTTAAGGAACTGTTCCGAGATGAAATGAAACAATTGAGTTGTTTCATTTCCACTCGGAACTCAAGTGTTTTTCATATTTATTGAACTATGAAACGAGAGCGACTAAATCGTTCATTTAGATTTGAACGACATGTGAGGATCGATTCAGATTGTGCAATCCCGCTGCACAATGAACGCAGACAATAAAAAACCGATAAGCTTGCAGCTTTGCGTCAGTGTTTTGAAAGCTGGTCAAGGGTTTGTAAAATATGTTCGAAAAATATCTAAGGTGAGGGTGGCTAGGGCTAGTATGTCAGTAAGCTGCTCTGGCTATCTTCACATATGGACTCCTCTACTGCTTATCATCAGGTAGTGTGGAGTCATTTGTTGAGCTTTTCATAAAAAAAAATATATATATATTATATATATATGGCCAAATCTACATTTGGTCAAATGTAAAAATTTGATAAATGGATTCGGCACCGGACACTCGTTGATCATGTGACGCTTACTAGTTTACAACGTGGTGTCCACCAGTAGACAACGAGACGCGGTGGCGCTGATCACGTGCCGGGTGGCTCTTATGAGCTATGACCGTTATACAGCAAGAAAGTGGCAAACAATGGGTTCAAGCAGTGCTGAAAGGAACTACAGTAACTTGGAATCGAGTGGGCCATACCTACTCTTAATTATTAAGATACTTGATGCCAAGTCACTACAGCTAGGCTGCCATAGGTATGAGACAATCCAAAGCCTAAAGTACCATTAGTCACTTTTTTGTATCAACCAAGCAAAAGGCAATGAACTGTTCATAGCCGTAGAAGCCACATCTGAAAGGGTACCAATACCTATTCGGACACGTGAACTATAATCAAAATCTAATATTCGAGCAGCCTATTTCTTAAATGCTATAGATTAGTTTAACAACGGAGGCGAGGGAAGGGTGCAGTTGTCACAACAGCGGTGAATTTTAAGGATGCATACACTCATGCACATATTTAGAGGAACGAGAACAAGGACCGGATAACCACAAATAAAACTTTGTTTATATTTTATAAGATTTAAATAAAATAGACTTAGTTAAATTAAGATTTTTAAAGAAAACTTTAAATTCCCTGAAAATAAAAACAAATTATTGACAGTTATCTCATAATGTCGTAATGTGAGAAAACTGCTAACACTTTTCGTTTCATACTGAATGACAAACTTTATCAAATAGATAATTTCCTCTGTAATTTTATGCAGCATAAACGCCCGTAGGCACATTCAGTACCTAATGCTCCTCTTGCTGTCATAATTTTTATTAAATTCTTCTACTAATTCTTCTACCAACGCCCCTTTGACTCGTTTTAAGTTGGTTACTGCTGGCGTTAGTTGTTTAATTTGTCTTCCCAGTTTATCCCAGACATGCTCTATCGGGTTAAGGTCTGGTGAGCGGGCTGGTCATTCTAAAACTTCAATGTCGACTGTTGAAGACATCTCAAAACTCTGGCAGCAGTGTGGGGTCGAGCATTATCATGCATTAAAACAAAATTATCTCCTTTGTATGGAACAAAAGGTATCACAATTTGTTCTAAGGTGTACGTTTTGTATCGTGCCGCTGTCAGATACCCATGTTCTACGATGTGTAGCTTCGGACATGCTCCTAAACAAATACCACCCCATACCAGCACTGACCCTGGCCTCTTGAACAAGTCCCGGGCCTCTTGAACGAGTGCCTCGGCGGTCCCAACTTGGCTACCTCGGCCTTATAAAGATTTTTTTAAATAAATAATTTGGCAACAGGATACTTGAATCTTGGGCGTATCTTGTGCTACAGATAATACTATAATCATCGCCCAGTCGACCATCTCTTTAGTAGCAGCCGTCACCTAAAATAAGGTAAAATTCAAAGAAGAGAAAAGTAGATTTTTTTATTGTGATTGCCAAATACTAGCCCGATAGATTTGAAAATATTCAATCGTTTCGTAACCGTCTAGAAACTACTGGTGCAGTTTGCTGGTGAACGCTGTATTAGCCGACTTTAAATGTCAGATGTTGTCTTTTAATGTGTGATGAAATGTTACTAATATTGACGTCAGTCAGGTGGTCACTTGACACAATGTTTCTAAAAATAAAACACTCTACACGTGTTTTCTCTGAACATACAATTTCCGAAACTGTCAAAAACTGACTCGGTCAAAATATACAGAACACAAAAGGTTAACCTTTTCATCGCTGTCTTCACAGGCACAGCCGGCAACTAGCGGACAAAGGCGACAAAGACGACAGAGAAACGTCATTAGGCATTCAATTATATGTTCATTCTGTTTTCAATGTTCAATGAACAGCGATCGGCTGAATCGGTCCTTACCACAATGGAAACTTTAACTTCCCGGAAAATATTAAAAGTCAGCTTAGAACAGAGACTTGTCTCTGAAGTAATTAGGTTGGATTTGTAATTAGCCTTTCTGCTGTATTTAGTTCCTGACTCTCTACCATTGATTTAATTAGCTTTTTACTCATTACTGCTTGTGTAATGTAGGTTCAAGGATGATGTCATTGACGGTTTAGGAAATATTATTTTAGTTAGAGCTAGAAGGCTTAGTGCTTCTACGCTTTGGCTTTCGATAGCGAAAACAAAGCTACCTTATCCATGGTCAGGCCGTGGATGGGTGTGTAAAACTTTCTGATCTCGAGCTCTTCCGTGCTTGAGAAGGCACGTTATGCCGTTGGTCCCGGTTGCTATTGCAAGCGTTTCTACCCACCAACCCGCATTGGACCTTCTTATCAGATGACCACGCTTATCTTTTGCTCCTTATCTTTTCTGTAACTGGTGCCATAGATAAATTAAGTAGTATAGATCGCTATTCCCATACATGGGTTTTTAGTTCGTCTTAAACTTATTATTGTCCTCCGTGGTCGAGTGGTCTGTACGCCGGTCTCAAGGCGTGGCCATCTCTAGAGGTCCTGGGTTCGATCCCCAGTGGAGGCAAGTGTTTGGGTGATGAATTTTCAGACATTTTTTCTCTAGTCTTGGATGTTTATATATATTTATATATATTCCGGATATTAATATGTATTATATATTAAATATATTTGTCCTTCATCTAGTATCCGTAACACAAGCAGCATTTAGTTGCGTAAAATGGGACTAGTTGATTGGTGTGAATGTCTGAGGATATATTTATATTTTTTATTGTTGCTAGTTCCACTTATTGCGTTAAGTGGCGCTACTATACTAGCGGAATCATTAAATTAAGTAATTCCGTAATTAAGTAATTTATCTATACTAATGATAACGAGTATGTTACCTATTTCTTATGAGTATAATACATCCAACCACATTTGCTTGACACCCAAATATCACTCCGAGCCCTCGACAACATAGCTCAAAATCGAATAACAACGCAGAACCGTCCTAATCACGAAAAGCAAAGTTCAATAAAACGCCAAACTAAATTAAAACTCAGAAAAGTCCATTGGCGATCAATATCGAAGGCACCTTTGTATGTCGGCTCATTATAATTTTGTTTGTAGATAGTTCTGAGGTTTTAAGGACTAAACGGTGAGCAACTTTGGGCCGAAATGAGCCGGCCTTCGAACAATTACGAGTTGTTAATCCTGAAAAACTGCATGCCGGCTTCGGTAAAGCTAGCAGGTGACCCTGCCTAGAAGCCGCGTAGTCTACATTTGTTACGACTCACAATAAAATTGATTTTAGTTGCTTTAAATAAATATTTTTATTTATTCTTCAATTACGTGTCCCATAAATACCCGACCAAAGAAAATACAAACATTTTGTAAAAAAAAAATTATAAACAGCCCTACATACTTTTTCCAGGGGTGCTCAATAAATTTGATGCTCATTTTTAAAATGGAACTATTTATCACTTCAAAATAGTCAATAACTACGGACATCACTTCTTCATCGTTAGAAAATCTTGGCAATTGGGCCATTTCTTATATTTGAGCATTTTTCAAGAACCAAGGAAACTAAATCAGACTAATAGAGTGCATGGGAATTCAGACGGTAATTCAAAAATTTTGTCCTTTGAAATACCAGACTTGTGAACTGGTGCATTTTCTTGAAGAAAGAGCACTTTCTTTGTGGCAAAATATAGCCGTTTTGCTTTATTTCTTCTCTCAAACGATGCAGAAGGTCGCGTAATGCTCGCCGTTGATAGTTTTATCCTTTTCAAGAGAGTCAATAAAAATTATCCCAGGCGAATCTCAAGAAAATCTACCCCATGACCTTGCCAACAGTCGAAATGGTTTTCGCCTGCTTTGGAGCCGGTTAATCTGCAATTTACATGACATAAACGAAAAACTATGGCTTAATGCTACGATGCAAAACATCAAGGACTTTTGAAACACTAAGGAGTTCTTATTAATTAAAATATCTTAACTACTTATCCTACGGATTCCTGACTGAAGTGTGAAACGAGATCGGAATCCATTCAGCGCATTCTTCGTAGAGGTTTCACCTCGTTCAAAAGAAAGTTCCTCCAATTTTTCCAAACAACTTTATTCATAGAAATAAACCCCGATAGTCGTATCTAGTTTCACTGAGTCTTTTAAATCGAGAGGGATTTGAAAACAGATAAAAACGCACTCGAGCTTCTACTAAGAAATGTTAAGACACCTTAGTGCCGGATTAAATAGGAGATGGAATTTGACACTTCTTTCGCCATTCGCCATTTTATTTCGCCATTTCGCCAGATTTGTTAAGTCCCCATGTAACAGGTGGAGAGCCTGTTGCCATGTACCGGGCATGATGTGAGATAAGCGATATTCACAATCAACTGTACTTAACAATACGGGATTAAATAAGGGTAATATGAAGTAGATGATTAAAAAGACCAATGAGTGAATGCTACTTGCTTGTCAAGTAAGGTCAAGTGTTGGGCGATGGGTTAGCAGGTCATTTGTGAAGGCAGAGAAAAAGCAGGAGCTCGGGGGGGTAGTGGTTAGTACGCTTTGGCTTTCTATCGAAAAGAGCTACCTTGACACTGGCCAGACGGTGGTGACCAGAACTTGTGATCTCGAACTCCTCTGTATTTGGGAAGGTACGTTAAGCCGTTGGTCCCGGTCGATATTTCAACCGTTTTTACCCACCAACTCGCATTGGGCCAGCGTGGTGGAGTTACGGCCCATACTCCTCTTGTGTTTCTCCATTAAAAGGCCTGTGCACAGCAGTGGAACGTATATTGGCTGAGGATGAAGTATCTGATCACTGTCTGGCTTGATTATGAGAAAAATGAGCACTCGAAAATATCATCCTCGCTTTCCATCTTACTATGCTGCAATTGTCATGCCTAGAAATTTCATTATATGATTACTCACAATTTAAATACCCCATATGAGCCGTGTGACAGCAGCTCATTAAAATACTACCAAACCATATCTTCCCTTGGGTGTAAAAGGCGACTTAGAACTGCACAAACATCTTATAGCGGCGAGACGGGCTCTTCACCTGTCACGCTGAGTGCAGTCACTGCTTGGTGAAGCGCCGATGGCAGTGGACTGCTTTTGCCGTGCTTTTGCCTAGTCTCGGACTAACCCTTAGGGGATAATAGTCGTGATTATGTGTATGTAAAATACTAGAAATGAAATCATCAGGGAACAGATTTAAGCCTTAATTAATAAAATAGCTTTTGAATTAGAATAAAATATTTCACTGTCAGATTGAAGAGATCGTAAACAAACACGGCCCAAGGGTCTATACTCGTATGCCAAATGGACTTAAAGGACTTTTATTTGCAAGTATCGGAGCGTATGATATACGTGGCAACAAAAGAAAATAATTGGTTTCGATCCCGTTTTATTGTTTAAAAACAGTGCCACTGTTTTTGTGCGAAAAAAAATAATATCAGAAAATAAATAACGGGAAGCGTTCTCACTCTGATACATTTACATAAAAATACTTCGTTTTTGTTGAGTTATTGGATTTTTATTGGAAATCTTTTATTGGAAATGTTTTAAAACCGTTCTGTTTTGGAAAAATATTCTGTTTTTTTGGTAATGTCAAGCGGAAAATTATTAAGGGCGAATTCGACCAAAATTTCGATACTAGTAACACTAAAAATGCTTCAGCTGTCAAATGCGTAAAAAATTGGTAAAAAATTGGCCGAGTACGGACTCCGTCATTACAGCGCATTCGACTAATGAAATTTAAGCATATATTGGTGTCCAAACCCCCGTGCACTAACACGGAATTTGATCGAATCCGCCCTAAAATATTTTATTGAATCTTTAAAGGCTTTGTTTGACCGGGTTTTTCATACATTTAGATAGCAGTTTTTAAGTGTACCGGTTCGAGATATGTTATTGGATGTTATATTGATTTTTAAATGGAACTGCGCTTGGCATACTCGTAGATGGATTAGGTTATAATAAAGGCTTTAGTGTATTTTTGTTTAACGAAACATTTTTGTATTTTTTTAAATTTCCGTCGCTTATTACGAAGGAGATAGGCTCACGTGGATTGCTAAAACACAGTAATAAACTTGATGACAAAATACGAAAAAAATAGACGTGCCGGGAAAAAAAATCAGAGGGTACATCGGTAAGACTGATTTTCCACTTTCCCTCCGACAGGTTTGTTTTATCAGAAATTATCTATAATCAAACCTTAAAGGTGGTTTCAAAGTCAGGCCGCCGGCGTTGCTCTGAAACCACACTCTTATATCTGAAATCTAAAGAATAAGAAAGTTGAATTAGCTGTCAAGAATTGATGAGAGCATTACGAGTATATAGTATAGAATTTATTCAAAAATCTCTCGAAAGCAAGAGTAATTACGACTATCAAAATCATCATTATAAGAAAAAATCTAATCTGTTTTAGTATTTCTATTTGAATTTCAAATCCAAATACCCTTTTTTTAAATTGCGTACTTTAAAATCGCTCTATCATTCTCCTCGGCTATTAAATGATTTTTTTATGAATTAGACTAAGTAATAAGCAGCTTACCGCAAATCAGGTGGGAGTTACATATGTACGCCATCCACTTAGAAATGGGGGTAATTTGTTTGAAAAAATATGTTAAGAGTTGATATTTTAATTTTTTTTTAAACCTCATTTCTGAAAAGACTGAGGCTAATAAAAAATACGTTTTGGTAACAATATATCATATATTTGATATATTTTGATAATCTATGTCGTAATTTCATACTTCGCATCGGCACAACCTTCAAGAGAAAATCACGCTGATTTTAAATCCGTATCAAGGTCAGATTCAAAAATTAATTCAAGTTTATTAAGAACTAGCTGTTGCCCGCGACTTCGTCCTCGGTTACTGGTTTTTTAACCATCCCACGGGAAACCCTCAATTTTCCGGAATAAAAAGTATCTGAGATGTTGACCAGGGATATAAGGTATCACCATGCAAAATTTCATTGAAATCGGTCCAGCCATTTCGGAGAATAGCCCTTACAAACAGAGAAACAAAAAATTTAATTTTTTTTTTGGTATTTTCCCTCTTTTTAAATACCTCTGAATTGATTTTAAGCATTTTTTTTCTATGTACATTCGACCTCTACAGTTTTATTATAAATGTATAGATAATGCTTGTATTGCACTGTGTCCGGTGCATGGTTACATCTTCACAACTGTTCCGTAAGAACGTAAACGTAATTACGAGATGTGGATTTCATACCATTAAAAACGGAGGCAATTATATTGTATATTCGTTCTCAAATTATTTAGAACGATATAGAAAATTGTATTTTAATGATTCAGTAGCGTAGTCGTAGGTAAGCTTCTCGATTACCCTTAATCAAGTGGAATATAAAGACAATAAATTCTCTAGGTTCCAAAGAAATATCCTCCAGGTAGATCTTTAAAAACATTGTTCGTTCGGACAACATATACACGCAAATCTCACGCGGCGGCCTCGTCATACCCCACTAAGCTCCCAATAAAAATAAAACTCTACCTTCGTCAAATCACCAGCCCCAGAGAATAGATAGCGAAGCAGAGAAGTCACCGACGCATTAATTCAACTTTTAATGGATACCGCGCGGTCGCCTCTCAGGGGACTAACCTTTGTCATCGAGTTCGATGTGGGTCGTTATCATTTGAATTTTATACTCCCCAAGCTGTGTCTATTTTTATGAACTTTCCGATTGTCTAGGTGGCGGGTTGAATTCAAAAGTCATATCGATTGGGCTTGGTCACGAGACTGCTATTTTATCTGTTTTTAGTTGAAATATTCCAATGCAATTACTAGTTATGTATGTATAAATACACGTAAGTTAAAGAATACTTAATCTAAAAATGAAATTTAAATTGTTAAAGCTACAAACACACTGCACGAATTTATATGGTGTAGCACCTCTGTCACGGTGGGCTAGTCATTGCTAATTAAAAACGTTTTCGATTTTGATCAACTTTCGTCTAAATATGAATTGTGCGGTGGACATAGATTATTTTTACAAAATTTATAGGCATTTTTATAAGAAAGGAATCAATAATTTATATTTTTCTTTTTTGCACGTGTAGTGGAAACCCACCCATATCCAAATGAAACAGATAATATAAAAAGTCGTGAATCTATAAAAACATGGCTGCAACAATTTTGATTGAAACAAACAAACCCGAAACCATTATTTTCCAGAATTATTAAAAATAGGCTTATCTTGATTCATAATATAAACACAGACTCGATGGAGTGGAATTGAAATCACCACTTAGCATTACAACTGAATCGAATTAAGGTAATTCCATTGCGTGTTTTCTCAAATTATTAAAAATCAAATGAAATCGAACAGTCACAAAAAATATTTACAAAGTCAAACGGCGATGGATATGTTGTTTTTATTTATTAATACAAAACACAAACGTTGACATTTCCACTTGATTCGTATTGGAAAAAGCTATAGGTATGTTCGATAACGAATACAATATATATTTTATGAAAAGAGATAGTTTGGTGCTATTTATCACTCAACCCCCTCTCCCATCCCCCGCCCCCTATTAAATGGGGAAATAAACTTAACATGCGAAAGAGAAACGTGATGATATTATGTTTTTTTAATCTTGCGCGGCCTCGAATCGTTCCTCTACCTTCGCTCTTAATAACACTTAGTACTTTTAACCATGTTTTATAGACTCACTTTCTTGTTTGTCTTTTTGTCTCTTTGTTTGTCCGGTTTGATTTTTGTAACTGAATTTTGCTGAAACTTTGGGAATAGTTCAGAACTCGGTAGTTGCATTGTCGCCGGGCTCTGAACTATTTTCTTTAAATTTTCAACGAGAAATTTTAGGTCAAAATTTCAACAACTTTCAACAAAAAAAACATGGGGCTGAATGAGGGGTCACTCAAAATTTGGGCGCACATAATTGGAACTTACACTTACTATCTTACATCTATACATAATAATATAATTTTTTTTTCTCTGTCTGTTTGTACGGGCCAATCTCCGAAATGACTGGACCCATTTCAATGAAATATTACATGGTGATTCCTTATATCCCAACATCTTAGATACTTTTCATTTCAGCTACAACAGCTGGCAACAGCTAGTAGGTAATATAACAAATAGGTACTTGATATATATATATATATATATATATATATATATATATATATATATATATATATATATATATATATATATATATTGCTTTTTAATATTCTAGCTACTTCTTTTTGACGAAGAGGATTTCATTTCCAGATCATGCCTACCGCTGACTGCGCGCTAGGCGTATGTACTCACGAGAAATGCCGGCACTACTAAAATTCCCCGATACCTAATCCAACTCTACAGCGGGAGGTACCTACTTAGGTTCTGCAGAAGCATTTACTATCGGGTGGGTACTTTGGTTGGCACTGTGTTAAACAAATAAACAATAATCGTCGTAGCATGCGACAAATTGATTTTCATTCAAATAACATTACTGTTGAAGACGACAAACTCAATTCTCCCAATAGCTTATTTTCATACATAATACTGTGCCGCGACGTTTTTCGCGTGGCTATTGATTTAACGCCGATAAAAGTTTACAAAAAGATTTTGTGTGTTTATTAACACTGCATTGTTTTTTTACAAAGTGCTCAACATTACATTCCTACCTCTTATTAGCAAAATGTTGATTGTTAATATTTATTTATTTAATCTATCATGTCCATTACCAAAAAAAAATGTACACATGGCGGACTTAACGACTCATATCGCTCTCTAACAGTCAACCATCAGGCAAAGCGGTTCAACTAAAACTTCTAATTATTAAAATAATGAAAATATATATTTTTTGTCAGTGTCATCTGATTAATTTTTGTCGTGGTGATAAATCTGTGTTCTCGTGTCATTATTTTACAATGCCGAGAAATTTTAAAATTCGTAATGAAATTACATTTTGACGGAATATCTCACATAATGCTCGGTCGTGCAGATATTCGTCGAGCGGATGAAACCACGGTTTCATCCGCGCGGTACCCGTTCCCATGGGAATATCGGGATAAGAAGTCCTTTGTCCTTTCTCAGGTTGACTATATGTGGACCAAATTTCATTTGAATCGGTTCAGTAGTTTTGACGTGAAAGAAAGACAGACATAAAGAGTTACTTTCGCATTTCTAATATTAGTATAGATTTTTGGCCATTCCTACACCACCAGAGTACAAAGACATTGATTGTTTAACAGCAGTCATTAAGGAAGCGAGCCAAGTGCCCGCGATGGCGACAGACAAAACGCAATCAATTACGATTGGATTATCGGGACTGACGCCCACGCATTGGGGTTCAGTGGGCCTCAGGATGAAGCTGTAATATAAACTAAGGCATTTTTGTTTATGAAAAATTACAAATAATTTTGGTCAGGTATTCCTTAGAGTTGGAAAAGATGCACTACTCTCTCATGAGGTCGCAGTTTCGATCCCACCGCCTGCGCCGGAACAGTTGATTGTGAATAAGGCTTGCCTCAGATTGTGCCTGGCGCATGGCAACAGGTTACATAGGGACTTAACATATCAAGCGAAATGTGTTAAACACCTCCACTTCCCCTTCGGGGATAGAGGCGTGATGATTTATATTGTTAGTATGTTGTAGTGATTATGTTATGTATTTGCTAACTTTGATTCTGTTATGATCAAAGATTTTGCTGAAGCTGTACCGCCTACCCAGCTAATTGCGTCATCAGTGGGTAATCATATAAAGACTGAAGCATTATATTGGGTCTTTACCTATGAAATTGGCCTTTTTTTTCTCTTAGTATTTTGTCTGTAACTATTAAGATTCTGAGTATTCCTTAAAAAATTATTACCTCGTCTAAAAATAGACTATATTTTTGAGCTCTTTTGATTTGTTTTGATAATTTGTTGTAAGTTTAATTGTGTTAAAATTGGACACGGAGACAACTCTTTTTAAGTGCCTCCCGAATACATCATTTTATTTGCATTCACTTCAAAACGATAAATAATTTTTATGAAGTGTGATATTACACATATTACTAAAGCTTGTCTAATGATAGATGCCAAATATTATTATCTTTGGATTTGTCGTTCTGAAGAAAACTGAAAAAAAATTTGTATGGAAAATGCAGAATTCCCCAAAATCTCCATACAAAACACCAATTTCATAGGTAAAGACTTAATATAATATTTGTATACATAAAATAAAAAAGTAGTCAACGTAGTACCGAGTCGCCGCTGGACAGATGCCGTTTCCAAACGCTGTAAATTTTAAAATTTTGATACAGAACCCCTCGTCAGATTTAGTGTCTTTGTTGCCATGTTTTTTGTTTAATTCAAACAGGTTGACGGGCGCTTTTAATAAACGACACTGTAATAAAAAGGTTTTACCGTTAACTCTGATAAATTAACGAATTTTAATATTGGGACTTCCTTCCGTTCTTGCTCGTTTCTTTTTTGTACTTTCCTCAATATTGCCTGGTATGGTACACATGTGTGTACACAGCATATATATTATATCGTTAAAGGCAAAGCAAGCACACAACACCACAAATCAATTTAATTTAAGTAAAACTTTAATAATAATTTTGATCTTGCTTTTTCCATCGAGAGCGGTGTAGTGCAGCAGTAGGTGGAGACCTATGCTAATAACTCTTTTAGGGTTTATTGAAATAGAAACAGAAATAGAAAAATTGATTATAAATAATTTAAGGAGTACCTATCTAATTGAGAATTTAAAAGAGAGCCCCAATAAAGGAGACGAGTAAAGAGAGGTCTATCATTTAGATCGGAAGATGAATAGAGTTTAGTGTGCGAAATATTAAGGACCGCATTCTGTAATTAGTTTCGAACTTAGAAAACCTTGCAGATTATTATTTTGAATGTTGAATTCCAGGAGATTTATTCTACGATGTAACTTCTAAAATACTTATTCTACGATGTAACGCGCCCCATAGAAATAGAAACATTGGCATCATCCTTTGCTATTTCATATAATTTTTTTTAACAAATCAATTCAATATAATTGATGTTAACATTTATTTAGTCCATTTACTGGATATCCCAAAGGATTGGATAAAAATGGACCAAGAAATTTCCTGTTAGCATTTAGAATCAAAATCTACTCTAATTATTATTAAGTATACAAATATTCAAACATTCTTGTTTAATCTGACGTCATAAACAGCCGCCATTCCCAGATTTCAAAATTAGAACCTTGACATTTAAAAAGCAAGATCACTGATAATCGCCGAGCAAGCGAATTCAGCCCTAATTTCGTAAGTAACTAAGTTCATTCTTCAAGAAACCACCCCAACCCCGTGTACCCTCTACTAATCTGTGTAAAATTTCCAACGAATTTCATAAAAAGGGAACACTCGAGAAAATTGCTCGTTGATCACACACGCTCTTGTCTCCGGGATGATTCGGTTTAGTCGTCTCTCTAACTCTCGCCGCGGAATTAGAAATCTAGATAAAAGATTGAAAATCTTTGTATTTCAACGAATCGGCACTGAGTCAACTCCCACATGATTGCCAAAGCACTGTAATGTGAATTTTCTTTTGTCGGTTTAGGGTTTAATTTTCGTTGAATACGTCTTTGCATAGTAATGAAAATATATACTTAACGTATGCGATAAACTCACATTTCGACTGATGATATGTTTGAGTAAGAAGCGAGCGTGTTGCTGAAATTAAGGCAAGTTACAATCCGAATGAAAAGATTTTCAATGGTTTGTCCACTGGTGCAAGCAGGGTTTTGAGTGGTACTGGCTTTTTCACTCAGATTTCAGGACACGAAAATGCTCATTAATGAATTACCAAGGGAGACTCATAAAAGACTGTAAGAGTATTTACAGAGATGCGCTCGCTCCTCCACCAGGGACCCTATCCATATTCATCATCATCAGTCGTATGACGTCTACTGCTGGACAAAGGCCTCCCCCAATGATATCCATAACAACCGGTCCTGCGCTGCTCACAGGCTTCCCGCGACCTTCACCAGACCGTCGGTCCACCACCTGGGGGCCTACCAACGCTGGCTTCCCAGTACGTGACCGCCACTCAAGAACTACTAATCATAATAATCGCGTGTAATTTGTGACATGAACGCAAAGATGTTGTTTTAAGGTTCAAGCTACGCTGCACGCAGAAATGCATGCGGTGATATTCGGAGAAATTTTATAGCTCTTTCACGCAATTCAGAAATACCTACTGTACCGAACTAAATTTGAATGAACTACAACATTTTTTGACAGGTACATATTTTAATTGGGCTCGTTATATTTTGCATCTATCTAAACCAGCCATCTAGTCTAAACCATTATCATAAATCAATGTAGATCCATATACGCTATTAAAATCCCCTGCTAAAATAAATTGGAATGCATTGGTACACACATAATAAATTTTTTATGGGATCTTATCATTTTAAAAAGTCTCAATTGTAACAATTGCTAAGAAAACATGTACTCCGGTCTAATGGCCTTTTTAAGAAAGGCTTTTATTCATTGTTCACAGAACCATGAACAGTAAAACGGTCACTAAAGACATAGTCTGACTATTTTACCGAGTGTCCTTAATGCGGCTAATATAACACTGGTCTGATTTATTTATTTATTTGAGATCACAAGGTTTTGTTCATCCAGCCAGGACTGAACAGTGTAAAATCAGCTTTGTTTTCAATATTAGAAGCCATATAAGAATACCATTCCATTTTCTTAGCTATTCGGCCATTGTAGACGGCCCCACGTTGGGCGCCATTATCATTTGTTCTCTAAATAAAAGAACTATTGCTCTTTAAAGCGACAATTTTTGGCCAGTTAGTCCTTTTGTGTGGGAAATGGCGCTTGTGTTGTCAACGGCGAGTATAAAGATAATTTTGCGTGTAACGAAGTGAGACTGTTTGAGGGTAGCTTAAAAACAAGTACACTAACTCTTATACGCGTGGGAGCTCGAGTTAATTTGATTAGAAGTCTAAGCTTAGCTTTGACATGGGTATAATCACCTTTTTGAGTGTAATTATTCTTAATACGTCAAAAAACGGTTACCTAAAAGATAGTAAAAATGAAACTAAAATGGCTTGGTTAAATGGTTGGCTTTTTGAACACTTGGTTATGTGGTTAGTAGCCATGACTTTAATAAAGTTATACAAGTTGTTCATTATACTGTGACCGATAAACAAAATGCTCTGCCATTCTTTCATGAGATAAATGTAGTAAATGAGTATAAGGAGCGAACGAAATTCAGTAAATCTGGTTGTGAGCGAATGGACTGTCGATTGTTTTACCCTGGGAGCCGCGCGGGGAACTTTTTCCTTTTTTCGCAGGTATGCAACCTCCATGGTTACAGGCCGGTAAGACGTCCGAACACTTTTTTACACCATTAAGCTATGCCTATCGATATGACATTATGCATCTCATACGATTCGCTTCAACACCGCCTCTTGTGCGACTTCTGTGAAGAAGTAAGCGTTCGAAGTGCAAAAGGCTTTGGTAATACATGCGATGGGTAACAATCTGGCAACCTCTTAAACGAGTAGTGTCATCTTTCTCAACTCGGCTATCGCTGCGTCTTAAACGATGCGAGTTTCGTCCTCAGCTTATATACGTCCCACTGCTGGGCACAGGCTTTCCTCATGGAGAAACACATGAGGAGTATGGGGCGTAACACCACCACCACGCTGGCCCAATGCGGGTTGGTTTCAATAGCGACAAGAACCAACGGCTTAACGTGCATTCCGAAGCACGGAGGAGCTCGAGATCACAAAGTTTTGGTCACCCATCCACGGCCTGACTATGGCGAAGGTAGCTTTGACTTCAATCGAAAGCCAAAGCGTAATAACCACTACGGCACCGAGCTCCTCAACAAGTACAAGTATACAAGAAACAAATCCTGAATATTTAAAGACCAGTGTTTATAGCCACAGTTACTTATAAATTCAAATGCTAATCCTAAGTTCAGCATTACCAGTCCCCTGAGACATTCAGAAGTAAGTACTTCCTATGGGACTTGTCGGTAATTACATGTAATTTTGTGACGTAGTTAGCAGATAGAGGACTCGGGGGACTATACCTGGATATCCTGTCGTGCAAGGCTTCCGACTTAAAGTTGTCAACAAGCGAAAACCGGAGGGACTCGGATCTGAGTCTCGGGAACTAACTTGGGAGCTGGACCCTGGTGTTCTAAAGTTTCAGATATGGAGATCAAGCTTATGCTGGTTAATTTGATGGACGCGGTTGTAAGTTATATTTTGCGTGGATCTTGAATATGATTACATAGGGATCTTATCATGTCTATTATGGAACTAAAGGGAGTTCGTTTGCGTAGTGGTTTGTAGGTTCTGGGTTTTTTAATATTGAAAACAAAGCTGGTTTTGCCATAGTTAGCCTTTGGATGGGTGACCAAACCTTGTGATCTCGAGTAGAGGAACTCGTGCTTCGTAAAGCACGAGAGCCGTTGTTTAGTTTCTATCGCAATAACCTGTTATTCAAACCTGGAATCTCAGTGATGACACCTTGAAATTAGCATACAAATCACAACCACAGCGGACGTAAAAAACAATTCAAATTATTAACCGCAGAAAAAAACCTAACCATTTTTCAATTTTGAAATGTAGACAATCAAATAACAATCCTAAACACGCCCAAAGATTTATCACAGCAGAATACAAATAGAACGCGCTATAAAATTCAACGCGAACATTTATAATCTAGAATAGGGAAAATGTTATGCCGACAAAAAAATATTACTCCGTAATTCGGAGCGAAGACATAAACAATTCACGGATGAATAAATGATATTAGCATTCTGTTGTGGTGTTCCACGTGTCGCGTTCGATTTAAACTTTATTTTTAATCTTTTTTACTGGTTTGAATTCAGCTTTGGTGGAATTACCTTAAATTATGTAGAAGGGAAGTGATATTCGAGGCAGAGAGATGTTGGGATAACGACACGCGAGCTACAAGAAACATAGAAGAGCTCAGTGGTGTAGAGGTTAATACGCTTTGGCTTTCGATATCGAAAACAAAGCTACCTATGACATGGGCAGGTCTTGGATGAGTCACCAAAATTTTCACTAGAAGTCCTCCGTGCTTTAGATGGCACTTTAAGCCGTTGGTCCCGGTCGGTTGTATATCTTCTCGTTAGTCTTATTGGTTTTGATAGAGAATAATTGTCTCATAAAACTATCCTTAATTTATTACTGAACATATAAGTTAGTATAACGCACTTAAGGAATGATTTCTTAAGTCGCTCACCAATGGTAGCCGTTTTGTACGCTCTCGTACAAAAGCCCGAAGGGACATTAAGAAAAGAACTAAACGTTAAAAGAATTATCGATGTGAATAGAAAGAAATTGTTACAGAAATAAAAATGCCCAGACTAGGACATTTCGTGCCCTACGTTATGTAAGCCTGTTTCTTTACTGTACTTAGCCTAAGAAAGTTATATATGTAGAACTTTCATTATTTTAGCTCGTTTTTATTAACTCACTTTCTTGTGTTGTCTTTTCGTCTCTTGATCTGGTAAACCTGACCACGGATCAAAAAGCCGACCCAAAGACTTGTATCAAAGACGCTCCTTCCTTGGGGAAGGCCTGTGTCCAGCGTGTTTCTTCAAACTTAAATACATCAACCCATGCAGACAACTCAGCATCGAATCACCCCCTCGTTAATCTGTTGAAACCATTAATCCATCTAAGTCGAATCATTTATTCAGGCCAACCGAACCGAAGACATTTTGTACTAACCTTAAAGTTAATCAAGGTTAAGATAAAAATATTTTTTTTTTCTAATGCAAGAATCTGTGTGTGGTGTTGTAGAATCGTATAATTTAATAATTGTTTACCATGTTTTTACTAACTTTCTTGTTTGTCTTTTTGTCTATTTATGTTTGTTCGGTTGGATTTTTGTAACTCAATTTGACTAGCTATCGAGCTGAAGCTTTCACAATACTTCAGAACCCAGTGACAATGCAATTTGCAACTACTTTCAACTTTCTTCGAGCACTTTCAGGTCAAAATTTCAACAACTTTCACATTTCGTATGGAGATTGGTGACTACACACAGCGCCATCTATTGATTGGTGGTTCAGCACCAAGCAATAGATGGCGTTGAGCGTTGTTAAAAAAATAATAATATTAGATTAAAACTTTTAAAACACCAAGTTTTTAAAAAAGCAAAATAATAATAAACAAACATGTGGGGCCGAATGAGGGGGTATGGGGAGGTCTCTGGTTAATAGGGATAAGTCCTCCCTTGTATACTTGTATTTTTTACTGTATTGTATATTTTTGTTGGTACAATAAAGAGTTTAAAGAGTTTATTTTGTTTTACAAAGTTTTACAAAAATAATTTATGTTTATCATTGCTGTATAACAGAACCGCTTCAGAAACTTCATGTTCATTATTTCTTATTAATGTCAAACACTTAATAACCCATTCCATTTCGAGTCCATGTGGTAATAATTTCTTTAACATTTCACTTCCCTTAAAAGCGAGTGCGTCGTAATTTTCTTCCCTTTCAAGTTTGCTCCGTTTTTTCCTTATATTTGGATTCTGCTCGTGAAAGTATATGAAATGAGTTTCTTTTAGTTGTCGTAATGTTGTTGTGGCAATTACTGTGTCTGTCTTGCGTTTGAAAAGGCCATGTTACGGCTTCATCAAATTAAGCAGCTGTGGTGATTCTTCATTTATAATACAAATATTTTAATAAAATAAAGATCAAAGTATCTCAATATCTCTGGGATGGTTTACGACTTTAGCTGAACAGCCCTAATTAATGTTAAAATGAACGATGCTTTTCATCAAGTCATATTTTTGCAGATGACGTAATTAGATCAGTTCAAACGTCGAAAAATATTTGTACAGATCCTGAAAGAGACAGATGAAATGTTGTGGCATTATTTATTAATGAAATTTATCTATAAATCAATGCTTTGCTTACGATATTTAGTGGGAAGGAACCTTTGCCGCAATTGATTCTTGGATGAATGTTCAAACTTTCCTCTGTGCTTTTAATGCAGGTTTTCTGGTTACAGTTGTTGTGAAATTAACCACTGCACATAGTGCCGGCGTGGTGGCATCATAGTCTTTTATTTTTCTATGGTCATCGAAGGCAGAAGGCCCCCAGAAACATATCAAATGTGTTGATGGGTGTTGATCAGGAGGTCCGGGGTTTCCGTGTGCGGGGCTAGTACCGCCATCAGACGCGTCCCCGGGTTGCGGATAGGGGGATGCCTCCTTCGGGGGTAAAGCGGCTTTGGCCGTCGCGGATAGCTACTATTAACGGCAGCACGTGCTGCGGAAAGGTCGACTCGCTTCGGCGACCAGTCCCCGGGCGGCGAGGCCTAGTACCTGTGCCATCGCTGAGGCTGCGTGCTGTGGCACGTTGGGGCATCTGCCCGGTGCCAGCCGCTTCGTGACGTTTGCCCGGCGGCGGTGGAGGTGCCATGTCGGGGCCTTTGCCCGGTGGCGGCCGCATGTGCTGCGGTGGAGGAGTCACGTCGGAGCGTTTGCTTGGTGACTAGCCGCGTCGGGGCTTTTGTTCGGCAGCGGGCGGCTGTGACGGGGTGTTTTCCCGGCAGTCGCAAGGTGCGAGGGGGAGAACCCAATCCCTAAGGCCGCTAAGTCCCGTAGGTACGGGCACCGTCTGGGGTATTGGGCATGCTCGGTTCCGAGGCCTCTAAGTCCTGCAGGTGAGTTGTACGGTGGCAGCCAGTGCTCGGCGGGGTATCTGCCCGGCGCCTGGCGGTGGAAGAGTCACGTCAGGCCTTTGCCCGGTAACTGGCCGCATCGGGTCTTTTGTCCGGCGGCGGGCTGCGTCGGGGCGTTTGCCCGGCGACCCGGCCATCCGACAGGGTAATTATGGTGGCGCCTCTCGGGGCGTCACCGGAGCTCAGGGCCACGCGGGTGACGGGACGGGGGTCCTTGGTTATGGAGGCAGTCACCCGCATTGCACAGATCGTCGGCAGTCACTCCCGTGGCACGGAGTGTCTGGTCCCCCTCCAGGGACAGGCCTGTGGCGACCGAAAGGCCATGTCACAGCGATCACTGGTGCATACGCGAGAGCCCGGCGCCCCACCAAAGCGGCTGTGGATACGCCCACGGGGGGCTTAACGTATTTGAGCCCCGTATAACCAGGTCTTCCCCCGAAGCCTGGTATGGGTCGGCCATTACCCCGGGTCAAAAAAAAAAGGAGGTCCGGGGTTCGATTCCCCACGGGCGCAGTGTTATTTCTGCTCAGCTTTGTTGGTGGTGGGGCTTCCAAGCCCGCCTGGCTAGCTACCACCGTCTTGCCTAAATCTGTCGCCATATTAACAATGTTATAAAGCATTGTTGTGTTCTGGCATTTAGAGGTAAAATAACCAGTTCCTCAGTTTTTGAGAAATACAGGTGAAGCTGGCTTCCACCTTCGGCTTTATCATAACTTATCATCAGGTGGGATGAAGGCCAAGAGCTAGCCTGTCATTCGTAAAAAAAGGGAGTGTGCTTATTTGCAAGTAAAAACAGAAGGTTCAAAAGGTTCCCGCACTAGTTTAACTAAGATACCAATTAAACAAGTATTTAAGCCACTTACTACTTATTACAATTAGACAAGCATAAGCCTTGAATAAAATATTTCTGACGAAAGAAGACTTTAAAGAACACGTTTTAAAACAATAAATATTTCATAGTTTGAACGCATGAATAGGACTAACAATATAACATTGCCATCAAAGCGTTTCCACTATTTTAGCTCACCAAAACATCTGATCCACGTAAATCAAATAGCATCAAGCGTGCATTTCGGCAGTCAAACAAAGGTATATAACATAGACGGTTGTTGCAACGCTGGCTCATTTCTGAATGATTTAAGCAATTTAAAGCCATGCTCGTAATTGTCGGATCACAGTTAGAGCCGTTTCCATTGTGGTCGTTATAAAATTAGGAATGTTAGAACCAATAAACGAAATTGTGTTGATTTCAGAAGGGGAATTATAGACGCTTGGTATGCAAAACGTTATTAATATTTGCAAGAGTAATGTATGCCAGGAAAGGTTTCTATAATGTATATGGAATATACATCTGACACAACATTACTTAAGTAACATATCATAACGCCTTTTCCCCCGAAAGGGTAGGCAGATATGTTTAACACCAACATTCCGCCTGATATGTCAAAGTCCGATGTAACAGGTGGCAAGCCTGTTGCCATGGAATATGTAAAAAATCTATAAGAATGTCAAATATCCCACGATGTGCACTAAAATACATTATTTAGAAGATAACACCATCCCAGTAGGAGCTATTTCAACAAAATGGAGACTAACTTGCCTCTAAAAGCAGGTCCTTTTATAAACTGAAAATTCGCCAACCATACTTTAACATGCGAAATTTAAGGCATGTGCAAAAATAGTCACGCAAAGAGCCCATATCGGCCTTGTCTATTAGTAAAACTTTACACATTGTTCCGAACGGCCCAGGAAACAGGAAAAACGAGAGGGCCTTTATTTAGACAACGTCTAAAAAAATCGATGGCTCCACATCGGGCCGAGGCGTACAAGCAAAGATTATTGTTTGAGGCACGTATGCTGCGAGAGGCCACTCTTGGAGCTATGCAACTGACATTTTAAAAATTGTTCATTATTGCACTTATGGTGATTTTGTTTTATTTGGTTTAATCAATCATATTTGTTTTAAAGATGCATGCTCAACAAACTTACATTACGAAATTACCTTATTATCAACATTACAATTATAAATGATTTTTTATTTGCTGTTGGGTCTAGTTACCAGCTGAAGCATTCTGCAGAAAAGTTATTTTAACTGCCTCTCATGCCCTCAAATCTTTGTTGGAACACAAATTTAGTATACTTCGCTTGCTCGATATTCATCCATACCACAGCACAGCTGTCTTACTAGAGCTTTACTTTACGTATAATACAAGTACTGACATTTCTTCTTCCTACCCTCTTCTCACTCTGAGGTCGGCACAAAATATCATCCTATTGCATTCTCCTCTCATACTCGTTTTGAGGAGCTCGGTGGCATAATGGTCAGGCCGTGGATGGGTGACCAAGACTTTGTGATCTCGAGCTCCTCCGTGCTTCAGAAGGTACGTTAAGCCGTTGGTCCGCATTTGTGACCGTTTCTACCCACTAACCCGCATTGGGCCAGTGTGGTGGTGTTACGGCCCATACTCCTCATGAGTGTCTCAGTGAGATAGATCTGGCCTAGCAGTGGGACGTATACAGGCTGATGACGACTCGTCAGCACCCACTCCTATTCTCAAACATTCTTCACGCATTCATTCCATCGCTTCTTAGGCCTTCCCTTCTAATTTCTCTAATTTGCATATACAGCATTCTTCCCTTGGTTAGTCCAGAGTTTATTCTAGCTGGTTTGTTTTCCTTGAGGCTAGTAGTTAATAACCGCACGGGTGTTTATACGGAGGCACAACAACGCAGAGAGCACATATTAGGAAAAAACAGAGCATGAAGGAATTTTTAGCGTCCAGACAGTGGGAATTTTATAAAATAGACTTTTTGGATGACGCCGTTTGAGCACTACGTGCTTTCGTGCTTTCTTTTTTTATAAAAACATTTTGGATAAAGTAAGTGCAATTGCAGCCAATACTGTTATATAATAGCCAATAGGATTTGATTCATTTAATCTGAAATAAGAAAGGAAGAAACACGCTGAGTTTAGTTTTTTGGTAACTATGTAATGAAAGTTAAGCGTAGTTTTTAATAAAGGAGTATTCTAAAATATTTAAATAAAATTAAATGATTTGAGTTGATTCCCTGTTTACTAATCGTTAAAGAGCCAATCAGAGCTTAATATCGGGAATAGTAAAATCATAAAAGCCATTTTTTTATTGACATAATTTCCCAAACATCAACAATCCTCTACAGCCATTAACATTATTTCTAAATATACAAACATCGGCGGAACGCGCTTAGCCGGCGTAAACTCGAAAATTTTAATTAAAACCAAAACTTCGCAAATCCGTGCCGTAATCAATTGCCGATACAGTAAACCGCAGATTGGGAAACGTTATATTTTACTTTTGACTATTCCGAGTGGAACCTCAAAGGGTCAGAAGGGTCACTTTAGTATCCACTCGGTTTCAATCACCAACGCTCAGTGCTCTTACGCGCGCTTCTAAACCAATTTATTACGTCGAAAATTTTTTAAAACATGGTATGTCACTCATATACGTGCTAGTGCTTTCGCGTCTCCAAGCACAAATGCGGACCGCAAGGCTCTCTTTTTTGGATACAAAGGCTATTGTGAACCTTGATTACCGCAAGCGGAGAGGTAACCAATTCGAGAAGTGCCAATTGCCCAGCAGCGCCTAATCGTGGCAGCTTCGGGCTTACCCTCCAGATATACCCATTAGATCTTTTGTGGAAGCTTCTCCGGATCGACAACTGTAAAAATATCAGTTCTCGATAGGATTCTAAACTCGCGATAACTTAACAAAGAGAGCTTAATGATTAAGGCCCACCAATGATTAAGGAAACTTAAATCGAGACTTAAAACTCGATTTTGTCATATTTTGCAAAATCAAAAATTTACAAAATTGGGAATTACACAAGGTTTAAATTTCATGCAAGTGGACCTGAAAGACTACAGAATTAGTCACAAAACAATACGGCAATCGACAATAACGGAGTGTCGTAAACGTCATGATTAAAGATTTTGCGCTTGTAAAACCATTTTTATTCCATTTGAGTCACACGATCAACTAAACCCTCAAAAAAGGTTACATTCGCGCTCCCTTAACGGTGACAGATCTCGACACCCAATCCATTTTTAAGCACTGACGAATGACCGGAGCTTCTCTAAAATATCGCGCAGAAAAATCGTCTGTACCCAACTATTTCATGTCCCAACCAAAACCAGGCTTTGGTCCTTTTATTCGTATTATAGCGGGTTAACAAGTGGCAACACTTTTCGGACCTTTTTGGCTGCGCTCTTTTTGGCGCCCTCGACTCGCGCGACTCGGTTTAATTCAGGCGGAGTGAATTTCCGCGGTGGGTTGCCGGGACTCTTTTTTAGAGATCCCTAATGGGATTACTGGAACGGTGAAGCTTGAATGTTAATCCATCCTTTCACTGTGATATAGGTGCGTCGAAGGAAAGTAATACTCTTAAGATTATTTCCAACTTTATTGGGTCTTACAAAGGCCAAATCATGTAAGGGGTGGCATTGATGGTGCGGATATCTTACTTATTATTGACGAAGAATATGGACACTTGCGGTCATATTTCTAATTTTTAAGTAGTAATATTATAAATGCGGAAGTAACTCTGTCTTTCTCGCTTTCACGTCAAAACGACTGCACCAATTTTACCGGAATTTGGTACACAAATAGTCTCGAGCCTGAGAAAGAACATGCCATGCGGGTGAATGCAAAAATTAAACAACGCCTCCCAGAAAAATTAAGGGCAAATTTACGCCACTATGAACTTTGCTTCTAATAATAGAGTAGGAGTAAATTTTAAATTCCACCAATTGAGGCTATTTTCCAATTTGAAAAATTTTTCAGTGTTGAATAGCCTTTTTATTGAGGAAGGCTATTATAGGCTACAAACTATCACCCTATCGCAAACCATTCTACGCAGACGAAGTCACGGGCAAAAGCTGGTATAATATACATTTCATTGTAGCCACTGGATATGTGCAACGCTGGGCAGATCATGGAATTCTTTGGGAAGAGTTCGTGATACACAAGAGTGATATATCAGCATAGCATAGTTTTAAGACCAGTTAGTGAAAATATTTGCAGGGGAGAAAATTTTATGATTCTCAGCCAGTTCTCAGCAATTTCATTCAGAAGTGGAGGTGGGAAGATAATATTTTTCTTCTGTTATGCCCTATGCCCTATGTTATGCCTGTCATTGTGCCCGGTGCATGGCAACAGGCTCGGCACCTGTTACAAAGGGACCAATCATATCTGGCGAATGTATGTATGTGTTGTTATGCCCTAGACTCATGTACTGATTGTTATCAGATAGTGATGCGTGATGATTGCCCTTGATTTTAATTGGAGATGGCTGATGTAAGGTCTACGATGGAGCACACTTTCCTCAGTGTGCAGGAGGACTCAGTATCCTTTAATTGGATGTCAAGGCCTTGAATGATGATGAATAAAGTTCTGAACCCAAGTCATCCGAATGCTTTTCACACTTTTCCGATGTTGCGGCAAAAAGTTCACTGTGCTTCCCTATGACGCGTTCGGTCGCAGTTTGTTCCGAAGTTCATTTCGCCCGCTGACAATAGACCACAGTAAATTCTGCAGCGAATCGCGTTCGTTCGTATTGTCTCTGCGACATTTCGCCGTCGTTTATGTGCGTTTCGATTTTTCTATGCACTTTTGGATGGTACACCAGCAATTTATGGTAACCGTAACGGAGTTTGTATTTAACCGCGTGGGGTGTTGCACAAATAAATGAATAAATATCTTCATACATTCACACCAATCAACTAGCCCCATTTCAAGCAACTAATGCGGCATGTGTTACGGATACTAAATGACACATAACATATCATCACGTCTCTTTTCCCGAAGGGGTAGGCAGAGGTGTTAAACACCCGCATTTCGCCAATAAGTGAGGTCCCCATATAACAGGTGGCGAGCCTGTTGCCATGCACCGGGCACAATGTGAGGCAAGCGATATTCACAATGAACTGTACATAATTTTTATTCAATCTTAGTGGTAAAGGCGGTGGGATATAACCCGCGTACCTCGCGGCCTCTCGAACGAGTGCTGTCTTGTCCGTCCCAACTCGGCTACTAAATGACGAATAAATATATATATTCAATAGACAAATACATTAGACTGGAGAACAAATGCCTGATTTGGTCACACAAACATTTGCCCCCCACCCCCCAGGAGATTGAACCCAGAAACTCTCGAGATGGCGACGCCTTGAGGCCGGCGTACAGACCACACGACCATGGAGGTGCTTAAAACCGGTGTTTTCATATTTTGTACAAACCTGTACCAACTTGTCTTTGAAGGTTAACAGAATAAGAATATTAACTCTAATAAATAATAGACCATTACAAAAATCATTAAATAACTTTACACTCTTTGTACTTCTTCTCAAGCATTTTGAAAGCAAAGCGCTCCTTATGTAATTCAGTATATAATAATTACAAATAATAAATTGTTTATATATTTATTTATCTACAGTAATACAATATAAAACATGATTGGGATCTCTTGTTAAGCATTTGTCGCCTGTGCCAGGAGCCCCGCCCTTCCACATTGATTTACATAGAAATAAAAGGATCGTAAGTAAAACAAAGAAAACTTAAGTTACCTAATTAATACTATTACTAGATGTGTGTTTGAGTGTGTGTGTGCGTGCGTTTGAGTGGTGATTGTGTGAAGCTTAAATACAAAGTAAATTTTCTGTTTCTTAATATATCATCTCCTGTAGCCACTTAGTCAAAATCTTTGCACACTCACGTGAACACCTGTGGTAAATTTTTAGGCTTTTGTTTACTGTGTTATTAGAATCACTGATCGCTGCTTGAATTGTCTGACAAACTTTAAACATTACTTTACACTCAAACTCAAACATATTTGTCGACGGTAAACACAGTTTTATATTCTTCTTGTTCCCCCTTTCTTAATAAATCCTCGCTAATTAGGATCTTCTTGGTCTGGAGAAGAAGGCAATATGAGGACTGATTAATTGTTATACACAAACTTGACTTCTCATCAGCCTAAATTATTATTTCTTATTTATCCAAGCTTATATTACGAACTCAAAACACGAAAGCAGTTAATCGGACAAACTCCCAGATGACCTTGGCCTAAAAATTATGCTGCCTTGTAGTAATTTTATCATGTCATTCAAATTTGCAGACGAATACGAGTACGTGACGGTTTTTTTTTCGAATTCTTGTCAGGAACGTGGCATGGTTTAAATAAATAAAATTCTGGAATCAAAATTTTATTCCTTGCCTCATTTCAGGTTCCTTCATAAGGGCCTGTGCCCACTAGTGAAACCTTTATATGATACGCAGGTGGGCACATGCCCGAATGTTCTTTGTTCACATGAGTATGGGCTGTATGTAACCAATGATCATAAAAACAGATTTGTCAGATAAAACTGAATGAAAATGTATTCATAGTTGTCCATATTTCCATACTAATATTGCGAAAGTAACTCTGTCTGTCTTGTTTTGGCGTCAAAACTACTCAACCGAATTAATTGTAATTTGGTACGCAGATAGTCTAGAGCCTGAGAAAGGACATAGACTACTTTTTATGCCGAAATTCTCAGGGGAGCGGGTACCACGCGGGTGAAACCGCGGGAAGCCACTAATTATGTATGAAACTAGCATTTTCTTTTAATTATTTTCCCCTTCTTATATCTCATCTTGTTATGTATCCTTTTAGTTAAATATTGATCTGTACTGGAAAAGATTTACAACATAAATCTTTAATTCCACACTATTTAAATTAAATGCAGACAATACTGTAAAACTCCCACCATTTTTAAGCACCTCAATGTAGTTCCTTTTGATCAGTACACTGGAAATGAATAAATAAACTTGTTTCGGGTCGGTGTTTCATTATTCATGCTGTCTCTTTGATACTGAATCACTTCGGAGTGTGTGTTCAACTCGCCTCTTTGGCAGAGCACGGAACTACCTACATGAATTTTGACTGGCCAAGAGGAATTTTTCATGCAGCAGTCATTATGCCATGCTCGCACCGTAATTGATTGCAGTGCAGTCTAGGAGTTAACTGTAAGTTTTGCTTGTTAAGGTCGATTTTCAAGTGACGCAGCGCTGATTGACGGAATCGCATTACAATCGAGGTTTGGATTAGATACGACGATACGATTGTCACATGTTCGCTTTAAAATTTTCTACTTTTAAAACTAGAATTTATTTATCCAAGAATCAAACACATACACATAATATCATAATTATCATCAAATCGTTAGGAGCTTAGTGGCGTAGTGGATCTCGAACTACTCCGGGCTTCGGAAGGCATGAGAAGCCATCTATCCCAGTCGCTATTGCTGCCGTATCTACCTAGCAACTCGAATTAGGCCAACGTGGTGGTATAACATGTCTCTCCATGAGGAGGGCCTGTGCCCAGCAGTATGGGCTGAGGACATCATCAAATCTTATTTAATATCATATTATATAAATCATCATTTAACCGCCTCTCTGGTCTAGTGGTTCACACCACCGGGTGTTGATCGGGAGGTCCGGGTTCGATTCTCCATGGGGGCAGAAGTTTTTCTGCTCGGTTTGGTTGGTGGTAGGGCTTCTGAGCCCGCCTGGCTAGCTACCACCGTCTTACTTAAATCTGTCGCCATAATAACAATGTTATAAGCATTGTTGTGTTCCGGCAAACAGACGTAAGATAGCCAGTTCCTCAGTTGTTGAGGATTACAGGTGAAGCTCGCTTCCACCTTCGGCCTTATCGTCACTTACCATCAGGTGAGATGAAGGCCAAGAGCTTACCTGTCATATGTTAAATAAAAAACATCTGCTGAGAGACGTCCACTGCTTGAAATAGACTTAAAAAACACAAACTTCTATAAAACTTTTAGTTTATACTCTTCAAACCATCGACACTTGTCTGAGCGTACATTTTTTGATCATCGAGCTTAGTTTGTTCTAGCAAATCTTAGCAGTCAGGGTAAACATCGCAAAATGGAAAAGTTCGTTTGTTTAAGGTCGATAATTGCTTGCGTTATTAGTTTAAGTTACCACGCGCCAAAACAAAAACAACTGTATTATTAGAATATTCGAAGTACTGTGATGTAATAAACGCCATAGAACAACCAGAAATAATATCGAAAGAAAGTGGAACACCACGACCATCCGACCAAATCCTATTTTCAATTCTCACGAAACTAAATCAAAAGTATTTCTGTATAAGCCTGTGATTGTTGTAAAGCCGACATCTACTGACAATTAAACCAGCGATCGATCAGTCGAAACAATTGATGTTTTAGTGTTAATATTCCGGTCGAAATGCGGCTTTCAAATTCCTATCAGAATGACTGGGGAGAGCTGACCCGCAGCAAGTGAACCTTTGAATGGAGTGAATGTTAATCAATAACTAGTAACAGTTAAATCTGTGGTAGGTCTATGTAAATATGGATTGGATCCGCAAGAGCCTGTTCATGGGTTGATCGCTAATTAAGACAAAATTTTCTGAGCCCGTCACTCTACTACGAAGGCTATGCCAAAATTCAGGTTCAGTTAATTCTTTTGAAATTTATATAGGGAATGAAAATTTTAAAATTAATAAATAAAGGATTTATTGAACTTAAAAGTTTATGATATCTTTTGATTGACAAGACGAAAATGAGGAACGACCCGCCCCGATTTCGCACAAGTTACCCGCATTTTATATTTTCGCAAAATGCGTTCTTAGCGAATGTCAACACCCCATATCGAACCTACCTGCGGAAATTCAAGTGTGTAAGAATGACAGTTTCTGAGATTTCATGTGTGAGTGACATTTCGCTTTTAATAAATAGATATACATACATATAACCACGACTATTATCCCCAAGGGTTAGTCAGAGACTAGACAAAAACCGCAAAAGCAGTCCACTGCCATAATCCGCGCTACACCAAGCAGTGACTGCACATGTGCTCAGAGTGCCAAGTGGTGAGCGCTATAAGCTATTTGATGGATGCAATTCTAAGTCCATTAGTCGCCTTTTACGACACCCTAGCGAGGAGATGGGTTGGTAGTATTCTTTTAATGAGCCGCTACCACACGACTCGAGCCGCCGCCGCCGCTATATAAATTCTCGAAATAATCAGATCAACATGTAAGTGTCAAACATCAAGCAATATAGAAAAACTAAATCTGGAACTTCTACGTTATCACAATAAAATAGGAATTTATTCAGCCTTAACTCAAACAAAAGAACTTCATTAATTAATCCTTTTGCAGCAATTTGAGCATCCAAATGTATGAGTTAACTGTAAATATTTTAGATCCAGTGGAACAGATTCATGAATATTCACTGATGAAGTTGAAACAAAATAGACACATTTATTCTGCATGTTACTATGCACAGGAATATTAAATTGCCATGTTATTTCATGGAAGTATAACAGGTTTTTTATGTATTTTAATTTAAATTAAAGCATAGATATACGACAATGTTTGGAAATTATATTATATAGATATGCGACAATGTTTGGAAATTATAGAACTGTCACCCTTATCAATACATGTTCTTCTTATTTATATATCTCAGAAGGGATATGCCCTTCGGATACCATTTCTCTAATTCAGTATCCAATTTCTCTATTTGCAAAAGCAATTAAATTTACACGTGAACTCGTCATCAGTCTCTATAAATCTGTCTGCTAGATACTGCCTTCCTGCTTGGAGGAAAACCGAGCAGTGTGGGCCGTAACACCACCACGCTGGCTCATTGGGTATTGGCCCGTAGAAGCGGTACCATAGTGACCAAGAGCAACAGCTTAAAGTGCCTACCGATGCACGGAGGAATTCGAGATCACAAAGCCCACCCATCGAAGAACTGTAAAAGTGGTAGAAAGTAGTTTGTTTGTAGTTTGTTTGCTTATGAAATCAAGTATGGTTAATAACAACTGTCCTTCAATTTGCAGTATTAACAGAAAGAGAGGCCATTATTTTCAACATAATATTACCGAATTCAGTTTCATTCGGTTACATACTCGTACATGCTATAAAATTAAAACCATAATCTTAAAATGTTGATGAATAGAAGATAATGAAATAAAATATTCTATTCTGGCGCTCCGCCAACTGGTATGCAATACGCTTCCACTCTTGGATCGTGTGTCGCGGTTATTTGCTTTGACTAACTGCACTATATTATATTTCGATATCTTAATTCTTTACAACGTCAAATCACAGTTACTTTCGTTTGATTGTTTAACAAAAATAGAATGTGTTATAGAAAAATTCTCAAAGTCATACCCATCAAGTACCTAGTCCATTACGTGGATATCATTTAATGTATCTTTACAAAAATACGTTTGATAAAAAAATCACAACATATACCCCTCGATCCCGGAGAGGTAGGCAGAGGTGTCTTACGTTTCGTCTGATATGTGTAAAACGGGGGGCGATCCTATTCTCTTGCACATGGCACAATAATAATAATAATAACACGTCGTCCCTGAGCTTGTATGTGAAGGACATGAGGAGTATAAGCCGTAAGACCACCACAATGCGGGTTTTTTTTTTTTTTTTTTAATTTGAGTTTTATTTCTTAAGACGCTTATATCTTCGGGCGCTTTCGGACTACGCCGTCTGATATGAGCCTGATTTTAGTTTTTATAGATATCTTATGTTTTAATTTTCTATATTTTAATTTATAAGTTTCATAATGTTAATATGTTTATTTATATTGTATACATAGTATACATTTATATATAAATTTATTAAGTTTAGAGCATTACGTGTTACCCACAATGCGGGTTGGTGGGTAACGGCTTAACGTGCCTTCCAAAGCACGCAGGACTCGAGATCACAAAGTTTTGGTCACCCATGCAAGCCCTTACCATGGCGAACGTAGCTTTGTTTTCGATATTGAAAGCCAAAGCGTAATAACCACTACTACACCGACCTCCTCATAATAACACTTATTGGAATTAAACACAAGCAAAACTTCAAGGAATTTCAATTTATTTTAGCACAGTTTGACTGCTAGTTTTGTATGCTGCGACTCGGGTGTGTTTTTATTATGCCATCCGGACCGGTCTATTTGTTGAAGCTATCAGAGTATGGGGCGGACCCGGTTTAGTGTAATGCCTTGTGAAAACGGTCCGGAATGTGCAACGTTGCAGCTTCGCCGGGAATGAACTTTGATGGCGTTCAAACATAATGATCATCTAATATTGAACATGAAGTTCCACATAAAATTACTGATAGCACAGTATAGAGCGGAATTGCTCTTGATTTTATAATAGATAGTGAACCAATCACTTATATAAAAATGCGCTTAAAGGCAGTCAGCGATAGCCATTTAGGAAAACCGACAGTACTCATGAATTTATTAAGGGGTCCGCTTAATGAGTACCGACAGTACTCATTAAGCGGACCACGGGTTCTCTCACCAAGGGCTAGGTGAGAAACCGGGAGAGCGCTAAGATGATGATGACAGTACTCATGAATAGAACAAAACAGAATAGAATAGAATAATACTTTATTGCACAATAACAATGCAGTTTATCTGAGTTTGAATAAAGCTTAAGAGTGGCAATTTCACAATTTCAACACTAGACTACCTCCGTGGTCGAGTGGTTTGTATGCCGGTCGTCATCTCGAGAGGTTCTGGGTTCGATCCCCGGTGGGGGCAAATGTTTCGGTGGTGAATTATCAGGCATTTGTTCTTCAGTCTTGAATGTTTATATATATTCAGGATATTTATATGTATTTAACTATTGAATATCCGTAGCACAAGCAGCAATAGTTGCTTAAAATGGAGGTAGTTGATAGGTGTGAATGTTTAAAAAAAATAATCACATATCAGGCGATGTACCACAGCCTGAATCACACTTTACGGCAGTACACAAGTAATACAAGCACTGCCATTTTGCGAGGAAATAGGCAAGATAGAGCCACTGAGACTACTTACTGCTTAGTTTCCCTAGTCTTAGAAGTCTGATTAAATTGGCATAAATCTCTATCCAAAACAATAAGCCACCCATTCGTCCTCAGCCTACATACGTCCCACTGCTGGGCACAGGCCTTCCTAATGCCGTCGTAACACCACCACGCTGGCCCAATGCGGTTTGGTGGATTAACTTGCCTTCCGAAGCACGGAGAAGCTCGAGATCACACGGTTTTGGTCACCCATCCACGGCCTGACCATGGCGAAGGTAGCTTTGTCTTCAATCGAAAGCCAAAGCGTACCAACCACAACGCCACCAAGCTCCTCACCACCAATTAAAAAAATGAATCCATTAGCCTCTTAACCAAATTAGGTCAAAATAAAATGCTATTCACCAAAACGTGGAGTCCAAAACATGAAAATATTTTCATTACATCCTGTGCCGCATTTGAATTAGTTTGAATAGCTTTTACTTGTATTCAAGTATTATCTTATGTCTTAGTAACGACTGGCATCTCGATGAAGCGATTGTGTAACCCAAAATTATTCAAAGTAACTTTTCAGACTGATCAGCGTAAGCGTTATAAAAATAACGAAGATTTCTTTGGTACATTCGGCAAATCCCATCTCGGCTACCGTCGAGGGTAATTAGCGCTGACCCCAATGTAACTTCCTAAAGACTGGGGGAAATGGGGCTGCAATAAATTAAAACAAAAATGGGATATACGCCGTAAACAATAAACAAATTAAGGATGGTTGTGTGATATTTTCGGATTCTTATTAAAACTGTGTAAGCAAACGAGTTGGACCTTTCGCAGTCATATTATTTTCTGGTTAATAGGGATTTGGGATGTTAATTCGGTATTATCACTTTGGATCAGATTTACATAAGCTTAATACTTATTGGGCTTTGTTAATCGGATCGATTCATACTAAAGTTAAAAATTTCTCAACAATGTAATACCTAATTGTTTCCTGTCGCAGTTTTTGAAAGAGCCTCTATTAAGGTTTATTTGCAATAGAAGATAGTAAATCTGCTGGGTAGTAAAATATTAATGATGTATAATATCCTGCACTTGTCAGATAAACGCTAGTCCAATAATATAAACTTAGAAATTTTAGTCTGACTCAGAATATGTATCTCGAAGGGTGCAAAGTAGAAAGAGACAACTGGAAAATAGCAACTTTACAGGAGAGCAAAAAAACCGAAAGTGTGTTATTTTTTAGGATTAAAGATGCCGAATAATCTTTTTGAAAGATAAAAAATTAAATTGTAGCGAAGCGTACACGTGGTGACACATGGGTCAACTGCCTGGTGACATTTTGTGTAAGTTCAGAGTCCGCCTCGTGTCCCGCGTAAAAGCGTCCAACGTTACTTGGTCGCATTGACATCGTACAATTTGCAAGAACATGCATACATGGCTTTTTATACATACGAAAACTAATTGAAATAGAGTGAAATCTGCATAACAAAATATGGCAGATTGTGAAGTCTTGTTTGATTAGTACGAATATGCAATAAATAAAAATCGTGAATTTGTAGTTGACTACTTTGCACCCGTCGATCTAAAATTTAAATATTTGGAGATGCTTTTTACACTTGTTAACAGAGTTAATGCCTTCGGAACCCTTCTCAACCAAAAGCCTCGATTCGTTCGCAGTCGGCCGCTGATCTTGCTTTTCTGGCCAACGTCCCTTGTTCAACACGAAATCGTGTTTACAATACCCATAATAATTTTTAGGTAGCCTCGAATTACACCAAGGGTTCTAAGTTACTAGGGCTCAAATTTAGTGAATCTTAAAACGAACACATTTCGATTCTTAGCAAATAAAAACTACGGATTAATTTCTCATTCGGTTGGCTTTATATTAATTTTTTGTAACTTTATTGTTAAACGATCGCTGATTTCTCAAAATAATCAGGTTATACAAATCTGTCTGTTACTCCAATCGAGTTATAACTTTTATGTGTTTAACATGAAGTGTAAAATTGATTGAGTAATCGAACGGTTGTTGGTAAGAATCAGTTATTTGATGAACAATTATTCAGCTTTAATAATTCCAAGGTCATTGAACAGAATTAGATAAAAATTATCTTTGAACGAGAATTAATCAAACGTGCTAAAGAAATTAATCATATGGCACCAAAATTGCACATTTCAACAAACATTTACGTATCTTTATTTGTCACGCATTATTAGGCAAGCTTATTACCAACTCCAAAGTATGAAGCAAATAATACCGACCTCCTCCAAACTTAATATTATTTACCTTTGTCCTTAGCTCAAAGAAGTATAGGTTAATTTACTGTCTTACGTAAATGTTTTTGTGGATATTGAGGCCCTAATGGAATAATTGTTTTCCTCTCCTAATATTATTCTTGGGAATGGACGCCGAACCTATTCTTTACGATATTCACATATATTTATTGTAAGTCACGACACAAGAAAATCATAACTAATTAATCCTAGTTGTTGTTGCTGGTTCGTGGAAGCACCTGTTTATAACAAAGAATATTGGACACGGGTGTAAATGAATGGCGAAAATTTTACTCTCGGTCCAGATTTATGCTTCGATATATATTTAATGTTATCGTAAGGCGTGCTAAAACGTTGCCAAAGATGGATGAGGGTTGAATTAAAATAAGGTTAATATCAAAAAAGCGATCAAATGAATAAATAAAAGAAAAAAAATAGTTCAGTGGATGAGTTACGATAGAGAACGGAAGAGGAAGACTGTTACTCTGACTCCGCTTTAAATAGGAAAAAGGCGGGAAGAAGAGAAGAGAGAGAGAAGACCAAAGTAAAACTTTGCCTACAAGATCATCATCATCAATGCGGCCCGTCATCGCCCACTGCAGAGCGGCCTCCTTTATCTTGTACCGATCCTTCGGACTCTGTGCAATCCGCTCCCAGGTCTTTCCTGTGACTCGCTCGATGTTGTCGACCCATCGCATGACCTCGTCGGCCTTTCCCTTGCCTTCGCCACTCAGTTAAGGACCTATTCCACCTGTCGTCTTAATACTGTGCCAAGTGTCCTACCTACTGCCACTTAAGTCTCAGGATACGCTTGCCAATATCCTGAGCCTTGGTCCGGTGGTAGCAGAGTTGAACGGACATGGCTCTACTCGTTCGGGAGGCTGCCTCTACCACTGAGTTTGAATAAAAGTACTTATGTAATTGTAAATATTGCTTGCCCTCACATTGTGCCCGGTGCATGGCTACAGGCTCGCCACCTGTTACATCGGGACCTCACATATTTGGCGAAATGTGGGTCTGAAAAACACTTCTGACTACCCCTTCGGGGTAAAGGCGTGATATGTTGTTGTTGTTGGTCGTCGATCGCGTTCTTTAAGCTACATTATCATTCATCATCATCATTATCCTCCCCTTTTCCTAATTTCATTTGTGGTCGGCGCAACGAGTCTTTGTCCTCCAATCACACACACACACCCATACACACACGCCATATCAACATTCACTTGCATTATAGCCATGTCCTCATTTACATTATCTATCCATCTATCCATCTTTTCGTCGGTCTTCCTCTCCCTGCATTACCATTGACTCTCATATTCATAACTCTTAGCGTTAAATGCTCATTCTCTCTTCTCAAAATATGTCCATACCACGACAGCTCAACTTCTCTGTCACTGAAGCAACTTTCAGACATCCCCTGATATACTCATTCCTCACTCTATCAATCCTCGTCACTAAACGAGTAAATGTTTCCCAATAATGTCGTCGATCCCAATAAAAAGAGGTGTAATCAATCATAAGCAAAGTGGAGGTGATAGGAGAGCTTTTCGCTTCCGCTTAAAAATCATTATATTGAAAATTCAAAATTTTATACACCCTTAACTGACTGATGAAGCACAAAACCTCAAAAACTAACGCACCCACCAAATTCAAATTTTGCAGGTGGGTTCCTTACAAGGCGTAGACATCCGCTAAGAAGGGATTGTACGGAACTCCACACCTAACGAAGTAAAACAAGAATGCCCGTGCGAAGCCGGGTCCGGTCGCTAGTTATTAATAATACCAAAATATTCTTTTTTCACACCATTATGATCGGGAGTTCTAGGCCTTCATCTCACCTGATGGTGACGATAAGGCCGAAGGTGGAAGCGAGCTTCAACTGTATCCTCAACAACTGAGGTACACCCTACCAGGTCAAGAAGATAAACAATGAGAAGAAGTCTATACTAGAATTATAAAGCTAAAGAGTTTGCTTGTATGTTGGCTGAACGCGCTAATATCAGGAACTACTGGTCTGATTTGAAAAATTCTTTCAGTGTTAGTAAGCTCATTCATTAAGGAAGGCTATAGGCTAAAATAACGCTCAGCACTAGTATTCCACGCTGACGAAGTTGCGGGCAAAAGCCAATGGAATATTCTGGTTCTAAACCTAGTATCTAGTATCAAACATTTTGAACCTGACCATCATTCAATTACCAAGGCTTAACTCGAACGGTAATATCCAACTTCTCTTTATTATTCCTTAGCAGCCACGTATCCATATTCATGGCACGCGATTGAGGCTTGAAATATTAAACATAAATTATGCAAGGAACAATTACGCAGTTCTCAAGTAAAATGTGCGAAGTTTGCGCTCCACCCAGTTGTCTTGCAAATCGTTTCTGGATTTTGTTGGAAATTACGTAAAGTGCTGGAAAAAATTGTTTTACTTTTAAGCTGTTGTCGTCGTTTACTCAGATTTTTATTTTTCCATTTTTGTTCCTTTTGTTTATTCAATATCTAATGGTGAAGAATATTGCTCGGTAAACGACACGCCAGTGTATTAATTTAGTTCGAAGCCAAGGAACTAACAAAGGAAAACATTAGAGGAATCATAAACTCACCATTTTATACTACGGCGGGTGCAGAGATACCTGTAAGATTAAGACAATATTATTATTTATTATTAAGCTATTGCATAGCTTCTATCGCGGGCCTTGAGCGCGGGGACCAAATCCAGAAATTCCGTAACGAAAAAACCTCACGCTCCCCACTCTGATGCGCAAGGAGGTGTGGCTTGAAGGCCGTGCATCGTCTAACGTCGTTTCAGTTCGGCAGTCTTCGACACGGCGTTGTGTGCGTGCGATTAGACGTATTGTACGACTCTACGAAACTCGCACAAATCGAGACGAGCTGCTACGAAATCGGACGAATACATAAGCAGCTGTTTATGAGAAAAAAAATTTTTTAAACAATATTAACTTTTTTTATTTATTTAATAATAGAAACATTTGTTTTCTTATCGGTCACCACGCTCAAAAAGTGTAACTTGAATTAATATCAAAGAAAAAGAAATACTGCATGAATAAAATAAATAAATAAAATTATAATTGCATAAGTTGATACAAAATGCTATGCATATTTTTTTTATTTATTTATCTAAAATATACATCACTTTACATAAAATTAAAGTCTCGCCAACCTGGACAACAGGTTGTTGGCGAGGAAGCGCTCATTAATTCATTCCGTACATTCTGGATATCTTAAACTTATATTACCTACTAATCTGCAAAAAAAAAGAAATACTCTTTGGATAGTTTCATAGGTATGATGGCAGCCAGCACCGGCCAAGCGTGCGCGCTTATAGTTACATGTTGCTACTAACATTGTTTCACAGCCACACACGCGCGCTTATATAATTATGTCAAAATATATAAAAATTCTCGCCGGCGCTGTTGGCGAGCACTGGTGGCCAGCTTAACTATGAAACGTCACACAGAGGAGTTTATTGAATCTGAGGTTCGTACTATATGCTTTCGTTCGAAAAGGTACGTGAAGTCGTTGGTCTTGCTATTGCCATTTCTACCTACCAATCAACATCGAACCAGCTTGGTGTACGCTATACTTGTGACGTGGGGATATTTTTGTAAAATAAAACTGGAGGTAATGTTATTGATTGTAATATAAAAATATCTAAAATATATGTTAAAAAATAAAATATAAATAATAATAAATAAATAAATATCTTTAGACATTCACACCTATCAACTAGCCCCATTTTAAGCAACTAATGCTGCTTGTGTTACGGACACTCGATGACGGATAAATATATTTAATAGATAAATACATATAAATATCCAAGACTGGAGAACAAATGCCTGAAAATTCATCACCCAAACATTTGCCCACACTGGGGATCGAACCCAGAACTTCTCGAGATGGCGACGCCTTGAGACTAGCGCACAGACCACTCGACCACGGAGGTCATCGAAATGTATGTTAAAACTCTGATAGGAATGGAGAATTGGAGACTAAAAACAATGAAAAAAAGACATATGCTTAATTTTAAAAGAGAAAATGGCCAGAAAAGAGGGCAATGACAGCAAAGAGTCGCTAATACTGATATAGCGTCTCGATACATACCCATAGTAATTCCCATACTTCTTAAAATTTCGGGAAGCCAAAGCCCAATATTAAAAAGGTTTCTGTTGACATATTAAGTAACCTTATATTTATTATCAAATCAAATCAAATCAAAAATATCTTTATTTTATAGGCTTGATATAAAAACACTTAAAAACGTCAATTTATGAATAAGTGAATCTACCACTCGCTCGGAACGCAGACAGCCCCGAGAAGAGCGAGCCAGAAACTCGAGGGTTGCTCTTTTTTCACATTTTTTACAATTCTTGTTTATTATAAATGTTAGGCTAGTACAATCAAGTGGGTGAACATAGATATTATGATTTTTAGCATTATAATCAGGAAGAATATATGAGCACTTGAAACAATGAACAATGTTGAAATTCGCTAAGCAATTAAGATAAAAACTAATTAATTAAAAAGCGACTGGCAATATCCCACATTACGAGTCAGCACAATATGTAACATAAAGACGTGTCAATCTGTCCACGCATTTTTATGGTCCAAATATTCCTGAACTGTATAGTAACCCTTTTTTATTAAATTTTGTTTGACACATAGTTTTAATTTGTGTAAAGGCAGTTCAGTTAAATTTGGTGGTATTTTATTATAAACGTGTATACATTTCCCCATTAATGACCGACTTGTCTTATGAAGTCTAAAGTTTGGAGCAGCGAGTTTATTTTTATTCCTAGTGTTGACATTATGAACATCACATTATATTAAGTAAAATTATTAAGTTAACTTGACGGTCTTCGCAAAACTACAGGACCGTATGCAGTCTTTCGCTTACCATTTCAAGTATATTTAATTATTAATGTATTTTTATATATGCGTGTGTGCTCCAAATGAAGCTTATAAAATCTGAAATTTAAAAAAAGGACTCCAATAAGACCAAGAAGAAATAAAATGTAGCAGTACAAGAAAAAAACTTCTACCGCTTAGCAACCGAGGAGCTTCAGGACGAATGTTTTACAGCTGTCGACCCCAAGATTTAATTAAAACCTTCTAATTACGCCGATGTATTGAAGGGTGATGTTTCTGTTACATTTTTTTCTCGTGGAAATAATTTATTTTTATAATGGCCTGTTTTCCGAGTTCACGGGATAGTGAAACGTGATACTTTATTTGAGGGTTTTTATGCCTTATTATGGTTTTTGGGAGTAATGTTAGGAAAACATAAAATTTATCTAAAAGGAATGAACAAAAAAATTATTTTGGTAGGAAGTACTAATTCATGAATAGGATCCAAAATGGATAATTTGGAATAATGTAATTTCATCGAAAATCGATATTTAAAGACTTGTAGTACAGTCTACGAGGACATGATTGTTGTCAAGGCCTTTACTATTTGCCTATGTACTTATTTACCTGTCCCTCCCCTTTTGTCATTCTTCTTCTTCTTCTCTATATTGTTCCTTCAGTTTATATTGTATTTTTTTATTTAATACAAGTTTCTCTCCAAAATCCGCCTTTTCCTTAGGCTGTCCAGGACAATTGTTCTAGACTAAGCAATTAGGAAAGGTTCGGCTAGTTGCAAACCAGAAGAGCTTACGGACACGCCCCTTAGTCACCATCATTACGTTCATCCAGGACATATTAGGTCCTTGTCACGGTTCTAAAACCGTCTTACAACCGTTTTCAATACTCACGTTGATTTTTGATATAAAATCCATACAAAAAACATAGCATCACATAAACAGCAAACATCTAATTAAACATTCTCAGCTAATATTAACTAATTACTAGGTTTTAAATACAAATATAAACACAAAGATTGTTATTGTGATTAACTTATTTTTCATCTGTCTACTAATGACAGTTGATGTATCGGTAACGCCGGTACTTCTAAATCTTGTGATTTCTCAAAATGAGGGTATTTTAACATTAATCGGTTGTTGGTATTCTACTATAATTATTTTAAACCATAAACATTAATTGCTAATTAATTAAATAATTAGTATTTTCTGCCATAGAAAAATACGTAGATTATTTTAATTAAGATTTTAAATTTATTATTTTATCTAAGTTTTGGTTGTTGTTTTGACCATAGATAAAACAACATACTTCTACATTCTACATAATACATTATGGAACATGATTCGTGACATCGAAACTCCCACAAAATTCTGGGAGAACATTCTAGAAGAGTCCTGGTATATAAGCGGTAGTCCTGGGAAAGCAGACCTCTTCAGTTTTCTCTGGCTATCGCTTGTATCCTTGTAAATCTGTTTAATATCTGTGCGCGATCCCCGAACTAGGGGATCCTATCCACGGGCAGCCGCCTACCCTGCTGCTCCGTGCCTGAGCGTCGGCCTTCTACCCGCCGAAGCTGAACCCACGCCAACCACGCCTGTAGTCGGCGTGACCGGTTCCTGCTGCTTCGCCCCTTAGCTCCTTCAAGCTAAGTCCCTTTGTTTCACTTGAGAACTACCGAGCGAGAAACTGTGAACTTACCTCCCTGAGACAAATAAATTGTGTATAATATACCCAATTCTTTTATTTTCTCTCTTGCTCTCTCGGGTCGTGCTACCCACGGCCAGAGCGTGTCAGTGGCGCCCAGCTCGCTCAGTGTTCTTCGCTCTGTGGTTCTCTTTTTTCTTTTTTTTATATTTTTTGTTGTGTTTTAGGTGGGTACCTAAGTACTTTTAATTATTTTTAACATTGCAGTAAAAATTTACGTAAACTTAATTTTTTTCAAATTAATACAAAGGTTTTGTATTAAATCAAAATTAGATTGATTTTGCCATTCGGTAAAACATATTTTTTTCATTAGATACCCACTTATAATTTTTTTATCTATCTATAACGCTGCAATTGAATTGCTTCGCACACACTCGCCCTTATTCCGTGTTTTAGTTGTTTTTTACTATGGCTGAAAATATTAATTTCCTTTCCTTGCAAAAATCAGAGCTTGAATATGAAGTTTCTTTGCGTGGTCAAACTCCAGCAGAGACTGTTTTGGAACTGAGAAAACAGATAATTAAATTGAGTAAAGAATTCCCTTCAGAGACTATTTCACTCTCTCATTTGCCGTCTTCTGAGGATTTGGTTGGAGTTGAGTCCAGCTTAGACAAGTCACTAAAAAACATAAATACTTTAAAAATTAAATTTGATAAAAACCTGTTTTCGAGAACGGAGGAATTACTAAAACATGTATATCATCGGTTGAATAGAATCGAGATTGACGACGATGATATGGATCCGATTCTCTCGGATTGCAAAATAAATTTAGAGTCCCAAATGAGGGAGATTAGGTCTTTGTCGCCTTCGAGTCAAGCATCTGTTTCTGTAAACGAATTGCAGAAAGCTATTATGGGTTTGACAATTGATCATAACCGTACGCCAGATTTATCTAAAATTAAATTCAATGGAAAGTCGTGTGTGCGTGCTTTTATTCAGAAGGTAGATGAATTCATTGAGGCTAGGGGCATTAGTCATGAAAAATTGCTGGCGTATGGTTACGAAATTTTTACGGACGATGCTCTACATTGGTTCCGTTGCATCAAGCCCAAGGTGGACAGTTGGTCTCAGGTCGTTGATGCCTTGAAAACAGACTTTAGTCCACACGATTACGACTACCAATTCTTATCAGAAATAAGATCTCGATCTCAAGGTGAAACTGAAAACATCAGCATTTACCTGTCAATAATGGACGGCATGTTCTCTCGACTAACTAAGCCCTTACCAGAGGTTGAAAGGTTAGAAATTATTACACACAACATTAGACCGTGTTATGCTAATGCCTTGGCTTCAGTTTGGCCTATAATTAATATTGATACACTTAAGGCAGTATGCCAAAATTTCGAAAAGGTGCAATGCCAATTTAAAAAGTTTATTGAGCCAGCTGCTCCAACTTCTTCAACTCTAGCTCCTGAATTTGCCTATAGGGGCAAATCCAGCGCTTCTGCTTTAGTTGAAAAACCTTATAATAAATTTTATAACGGAACTACAAAAACAAAGAATTTTGTAAGTGCTTTAGCTTCTCAAAATGTTTATTGCCCTAGAAGCCGCTCGAACTCGCATAGCCTAAATGCATGCACGCAGCCTAGAACAATTATATGCTTTAAGTGTGGGAAAAAGGGTGTACGTACTCCTGATTGCACTAAATGCAATCCAAAAAACTAGTTTGCCGGGATTGGAGAAATAGCGATTCAAATCGCTCAAAATTTAATAAATTCTGCAGCGAGACCGAGTGGAAACATTGGTTATCCTTTATTTCAAATGTCTTTTCTAACCGCTCGGTGTCTCCAATCCTGGGATCTGAAAATATATTTTCACGCCCTTATGTTAACATATTTGTTAATAACAAAAAACTCGTTGGTCTGTTAGATACTGGTTCGGGCATATCTATATTGGGAAATAGTTCAGATGATTATTTTAGAAAACTTAACTATAAAATTTATTCATGTAATCCGTTACAGCTTTCTGCAGCTGGCGGACAAAAATTCTACGCTTCTAAATACTATATCTTACCTGTAACCTTTAATACCAAAACCTATAACATAAAATTTTATATTGTACCAGAAATACAAAACAATTTAATCTTAGGTATGGATTTCTGGAGAACTTTTGGGTTGTTTCCTAGTGAACTCGATGGCCTAGTAGTCAATGCATCTCAGGAGACTAATATTTCTAACATAGCTCTTGATGATCCTAAACAAATTTTTTCATATGCTCAACTATCGGAGAAACAAAAGAAAGCCGCTGACGATATCATTTCCAAATTTCGCGGTATTTCTTATGAGGAATGTGGTTTAGGTCGTACGTCATTGATAACGCATGCTATCGATACTGGTGATGCGGCTCCGATTCGACAACGATATTACCGTATCTCTCCTCATAAACAATCCATTCTCTCCGAACATCTAGACGATATGCTTAAAGAGGACGTTGTCGAACCGTGCGAAAGCCCTTGGTCTAATCCCGTTCTTCTTACAGCTAAGAAAAACGGAGAATATAGGTTTTGTTTGGACAGCAGGAAACTAAACTCTGTCACTCGTAAGGATGCCTATAGCTTACCTTACATCACTGAGATACTAGATAATCTCAGAGATGCTAAATATCTCTCTAGTGTAGATCTCTCAAAATCTTTTTGGCAGGTTTTAATAAAGCCTGAGGATAGATGCAAGACTGCATTCTATATTCCTTCTAGGGGAACGTTCCAATTTAAGTCAATGCCCTTCGGGTTAACTAATGCGCCCGCTACCCAGCAAAGACTAGTAGATTTGCTTCTTTATGGGCCTGAATTTGAAAATAAGGTGTATGTCTTCATCGACGATGTAATTATTGTTTCTAATACTTTTGAGGAACATATGTCCTTACTTTCGCGTGTTCTAGAAAAACTTAAATACGCGAATCTTACTATAAACTTCGAAAAGTGTCAGTTTTTTAGGGAAAGGCTAAGATATTTGGGTTACGTCGTTGATTCAAGTGGTCTTCATGCAGATCCAGAGAAAGTAGACGTTATTATTAATTATCCTACTCCATCTAATAAAAAGGAAGTACGTCGTTTCTTAGGTACTGCCTCTTGGTACCGTCGTTTTATCCCTAACTTTAGCACCTTGGCTGCACCGCTTAACAAACTTACCTCTCAAGGTAAGTCGGCACCTCCTTTTGCTTGGACGCCGGAGGCAGAGTCTGCTTTTAATAAACTCAAAGAGTGCTTATCATCACCTCCTATTCTATCTTGTCCTGACTATTCGGAATCCTTCCAAGTTCACACCGACGCAAGCGATTATGGTATTGGAGCGGTAATGACTCAGATCCAAAACGGCGAAGAGAGGGTTATAGCCTATATGAGTAAGTCGTTATCAGTCCAAGAACGTAACTATAGCGCTACGGAGCGCGAAGCACTCGCAGTAATTGCGGCTATAGAACATTGGCGGTGTTACTTAGACAATGGTAGAAAGTTTACCGTATATACTGACCATTCCTCTTTAAAATGGTTTCTCAATATTAATAACCCTACAGGACGTTTGGCTAGGTGGGGAATACGTCTGTCCGCATTCAATTTTGACATTAAACACAGACGTGGAAAAGACAATGTTGTTCCAGATTCTTTATCTCGTGCTGTGCCTGTAACGGCTATAGATGGTGCAAGCCAATCTTCATCTCCAGTATCTGATACTTGGTATTCGGAGATATTTGAAGGTTGCAAATCCTCTTCTACATCTTTTCCTAACTATAAAATTAATAATAATAAATTATATAAATTCATAAAAACTTTAAACCCTTTAGCTAGAGAATTTGAATGGAAAGAAGTCGTTCCGAAAGACTCTCGTTCTAGGATCGTTACTGATAATCACTCAAATCCGACCTCTGGTCATCTCGGTATTTTTAAAACTTTAAAACGTATATCTTTAAAATATTTCTGGCCTGGTATGCATAAAGATGTTACTAATTTTGTTAATAATTGTGATGCGTGTAACTCTCATAAACATGCTAATCATCCTACCTTAGGACTTATGGGTCGACCTAAGGAATGTTCTAGACCATTCCAAATGATTAGCGTGGACTTAGTTGGTCCATTGCCTCCATCTAGGAAGCAAAATACAATGCTGCTAGTTGTAACGTGTTGTTTCTCTAAATATTCTTTATTATTTCCTATACGCCGAGCTACTGCCGAAGTCATAGCAAATATTTTAGAGGAAAAAGTTTTTCTTGTACATGGTATCCCCAGTACAATTCTGATGGATAATGGAAAACAGTTCGTTAGTCAAAAATTACAACAAATGTTTACTCAATATAAAGTACCTAAAGTACGTTATACGCCTAAATATACGCCACAAGTAAATACTGTTGAGCGTTATAATAAAACTATTATGACAGCTGTTTCCACATTCATCAACGAGGATCACAGGATTTGGGATCTAAACATACCAAAAATTCAATTCGCTCTCAATACTGCTGTAAGTGAAGTAACGGGTTATACCCCATCGTTTCTGGTCTTCAGAAGAGAATTGGTAACGTGTGGTTCTCACTACGTTGACGTTGATCAATCTGACGATATTGTTTTCACAACTCGAGATGCCTATGCTGAAAATACTGGAAAACTTAGGAAAATATTTGACCAAGTCCAAAGCTCTCTAATCAAATCGCATGCTCGTAATTGTGGTCCTTATAACCTGCGTCGCAAAAACTTTGACTTCAACGTTAATGATATTGTCTGGCGGAAAACATACTATCAAAGCGACAAAGATAAGCAATTTTCTAAAAAACTTGCTCCTAAATATATTAAATGTCGTATTAAAACTAAACTATCGCCCTTGGTCTATGAATTGGTTGATATGAAAGGAAAAAATCTAGGTTCTTGGCATATCAAAGATTTTAAACTGAATAATTACTCTTAACTAATATTTAATCTTAAAATTCTTTACTAATAAGTTAAACACAATAAATTACAAATTATTGCATTTGTAGTCTAAAACTATAAATAATAATTTGTTAAATTAAAAATTTTACTAACATTTAATATACAACAAACATACTATACTCTTAAAATACATGTGTTAAGAAAAAAAAACTGTTTGCAAAGGCGGACTTAATCTCTCTAAAAGTGATTTCTCCCAGTCAACTTATGACTGTCAATCAAATACATTCTAATGTATTGTTTTAAAAAAAAATTTTTTTACTAAAAAGGCGGACTTACCTGTATACGTGATTTTTTCCAGACAACCTATGAATGTTCAACCAAGTACATTCTGATGTATTGGTTGCTTTTAATAATTTAAAAATAAAAATCTAAATATTATTTAAATATAACAAAAAAAGTTCCTCGTCGTATGAAACTGTCTAGTTTTTTTCCTTTGTTGTTTACTAATGCACTTGGTTCTAACCAAATGATTATCTTATCTTACTCTTTTCGCTAATTGTGATGATTATGTTGCCTTTTGCCAAAAAATTTTTGTTAATAAAAAAAAAAACCTATACAAATCTTTTTACAAAAATTTCATTGCAATTCCTTTTACTGGAAATATTTACTATATTGTTGTTTGTTTCTCAAAACTTTTGTTTTCTTTTAATGAAATTGCTTATACAATTCCTTTTACTTAAATTATATTGCTATGGCTTTAACAAATTATTTTTTGAATTTAAAAAAAAAAATGATATTCCTATACAAACCTTACTCAAACTACTGTTTTTGACAAAATTTAAGTTTCGTTTTAAATAAATTTGCTATACAATACTCTTACAAAATATAATGTTTACTTTTGCTTGATCATGTTCTTCCTACACTCTTATTCTTTTATAGAATACTATGAGGTCTCTCTTGCTTTTACTTTCACAGCTGTAATCTTTTCGTGTTTCGATTGCTAAACAATCGAAATACTCTCTTTTGCCTCGCAATTGTAGTCCTAGGTACTACCAAGACTCTAAATCTTGTATTGTCGATACCTCTCGTCAATGTTGCAGGGTACTCTTTTGCAGTTGTGTTGTAACTGGAGTGTCTGAATGTTCTATATAACTATTACTCTAAAGTTTTAGTTCTTTTGAGAGAGTAGCTTTCCTTAGTGGATTTTGAACAAGCAAAATCCTACTCTAAAGGGGGGGATATGTCACGGTTCTAAAACCGTCTTACAACCGTTTTCAATACTCACGTTGATTTTTGATATAAAATCCATACAAAAAACATAGCATCACATAAACAGCAAACATCTAATTAAACATTCTCAGCTAATATTAACTAATTACTAGGTTTTAAATACAAATATAAACACAAAGATTGTTATTGTGATTAACTTATTTTTCATCTGTCTACTAATGACAGTTGATGTATCGGTAACGCCGGTACTTCTAAATCTTGTGATTTCTCAAAATGAGGGTATTTTAACATTAATCGGTTGTTGGTATTCTACTATAATTATTTTAAACCATAAACATTAATTGCTAATTAATTAAATAATTAGTATTTTCTGCCATAGAAAAATACGTAGATTATTTTAATTAAGATTTTAAATTTATTATTTTATCTAAGTTTTGGTTGTTGTTTTGACCATAGATAAAACAACATACTTCTACATTCTACATAATACATTATGGAACATGATTCGTGACATCGAAACTCCCACAAAATTCTGGGAGAACATTCTAGAAGAGTCCTGGTATATAAGCGGTAGTCCTGGGAAAGCAGACCTCTTCAGTTTTCTCTGGCTATCGCTTGTATCCTTGTAAATCTGTTTAATATCTGTGCGCGATCCCCGAACTAGGGGATCCTATCCACGGGCAGCCGCCTACCCTGCTGCTCCGTGCCTGAGCGTCGGCCTTCTACCCGCCGAAGCTGAACCCACGCCAACCACGCCTGTAGTCGGCGTGACCGGTTCCTGCTGCTTCGCCCCTTAGCTCCTTCAAGCTAAGTCCCTTTGTTTCCCTTGAGAACTACCGAGCGAGAAACTGTGAACTTACCTCCCTGAGACAAATAAATTGTGTATAATATACCCAATTCTTTTATTTTCTCTCTTGCTCTCTCGGGTCGTGCTACCCACGGCCAGAGCGTGTCATCCTTACCTATGAAATTGGTGTTTTGTATGGAGATTTTGGGGATGTCTGCATTTTAAATACTAACATTTTATCAGTTTTCTTCACAACGACAAATTCATAAATAATAATATTTGGCATGTATCATTAGACAAGCTTTAGCAATATGTGTGTGAACACGCTTGATAAAAATTATTCATCGTTTTAATGTTAATGCAAATCAAATGATGTTTTCGGGAGGCAGTTAAAAATAATTGTCTTTGTGTCTAATTTTAACACAATTAAACTTACAAAACATTATCAAATTAAATAATACGAGCTCAAGTATATGGTCTATTTTTAGAAGAGGCAATTATTTTATAAGAATGTTCTGAAACTTAATAGTTACGGAAAAATTGCTAAGTTATAATAAAAACACCAATTTCATAGGTAAGGACTCAATATTTAGGGGAAGCACAAAAGATCTTAGAGTCGAAGTACACTTGTGACGTGGTGGATGCCGGAGATAAATAAAACCTGGAGATGTCGTCACTTCTTCTTTTTTTTCTGCCCTGTTCCCAATTCTATTTGGGGTCGGCGCAACATGTCTTCTTCTTCCACTCTCTTCTATTACTCGTCAAGTCAACACTCATAGGAGTGAGACCTCATCATATTATCATCATTCACACAATCCATCCATCTTTTCTTTGGTCTTCCTCTCCCCACGCATAAACTAAAGGCACAAATGGTGCCTTTATAAAGTTATTTGAAACTTGAACAATTATTGTTATAGTTTATTATCAACATATAATTTTACTATCGTCACTTAATTGTTTATTATGTTCTTATAATTGTTTGCCAACCGCTCCAGACGCTGACTTTGATAGGAATATAATTGGAGACCATAAAAAATGAAAGAAGAAGACAGATGGTTAGTTAAAAACAGAAACAAAGAGAAAATGGCCAGAGAAGAGCGTAATAACAGCAAAGAGCCGCTAATACTGATATAACGCCTCGTTAAAAACTGAGTGATATTAGCCCCCTCAAAAGATATGTTGAAATAAGATGTGACCAGTCTACCTTAGTTCCATGGTAGATGTTCCCAAAACACGCACTTGCTTTTTGCAGTAAGAAACTTATACCTCACCAACTATATTTCCGCAGCTCGATTAGCCAAACTCAATCGTTCCTCATTAAGTTTCTATTCAGTGTAATCCCTTTAAGAAGTTCGCTGAGATCTGAACGCAGAAATGCACTTAACCCGTTTGCGAAGAGTGATTTTTAAAAAGTATCTTCTACTATGTGACGGTTCAAGTTTGTTTAGTGTTGAGCGATGGACTTACAGCGATTTTATATAAGGTTCTTTTTGCCGGATTTTTTTTGGCTTATTTATATACAATCCATTTCAAATAAGACTACTTCAATTACAGCAATACAGTTATACACATTGGGTTCCACTTAATAGAGACCAGCTGGCCTCTGTAACGAAATATTGACAAATCAATATTGATTTGATGTTTCGTCAAATGTCATGTCCTTGATGAAAAAAAAGTTTTCGAATTGACGGAAATTCGATTCTTATCCAATGAAATTTTGTTAGAAAGTAAGACAGCTGCTCAAAATTTATATGAATTTGACATCTGTCACCGAACTCTTATTAAGTGAAACGAAGTAGCGCGCGCCGATACACTCTTGATCTACAACATGGGTCCTTAACATTTATAAGTCTCTCTTGGTAGTTCAATTTTTCCATCTCAACTATCGTTGCATTTCTTAGAGATAATTATGATGTCTACCAACACAAAACGAGATACAATAAAAACATCTATTGATTACGAACACCGGTGCACGCGGTGCCCTTTAAAGGTATAAATAATTTCACGAAAGCAGAAATGATGACATTACTCTTAATGCCTAGTTATTGGAATCGAACAACGTCATGTATGAAGAGAAATTGTGTCTAATCAATACTACGAATGGATGCTGTAACCCTCGTGAACCGCTCGTGTAAATAGTGAGAATTAGTTCGTTGGTACGGGTGATCGAAGCTAGCGTTAGGAAATCTTATTTAGATATATCGCTTTCTCGTGGATTAGTGTAAATGTATTTCTATTATCCCGTCGTCTGTGAGATCTGGCTGAAATCAGCGAAGCAATTGTTTTTTTATTGTATCTACAAATGTCACAGATGATGAATTATATAAAAAACTAGCTTTTGCTCGTGACTTCGTCCGCGTAGAATAGTTACTTTGATAAATCCTATTTAAGCGAACGTCTTAATCATAGTAGCTCCAAATCTTTAATTTCAATCACAATCTTTAATTGTTTATGAAAAACAGCATACATATTTGGTACATGCAGGTGTTGACATGGGCTAACTGATCGCCAAAATAGATATCTTCCAGTCAACCCACGTTTCTATCATAATGTTTTTCTCCTGCCCTGTTCCAAATTTTATTATCTTCCTGTTACACTATGTATACCTTTGTTTCTTGAAGGAAAGCAAAAATAAGTCTATGGAAGATATGTACAACAACGTGAAGTGTAGATACCAGACGATCCAATCTCTTTTAAATTGGACCACCCGAGGTATACCGCAACTAGCGTGATTAGGTATCTACCCTACACCGCGAGGAACTGTTATTATTAAACAAGGAAACTTACTTAAGCTGGCGATGACGTCTTCATACCCGAGTTTACACTAAATTACGAGGGAAAATCTTAATACTAGTATAATAATAATAATAATAACTTTATTGGTTCAAGAGAAAGGATATTACAATAGGTTTTAGTAGTAACATTCTAAACTTATACTAGTGTAAAACCTTTCAAATAATAGGATTTTGGGGAACTCTCCATTTTCCATACTAACATTTTTTCAGTTTTCTTCACAACGACAAATCCAAAGATAATATTTGGCATGTGAATGCAAATCAAATTATGTATTCGGAAGGCACTGAAAAGGAGTTGTCTTCGTGTCCAATTTTAACACAATAAAACTTACAAAGAATTATCAAAACAAATCAAAAGAGTTCGAAAATATGATCTATTTTTAGAGGAGGTAATTATTTTTTAAGAATACTCTGAAACTTAATAGTTACAAACAAAATACTAAGAGAGAAGAAAAACACCAATTTCATAGGTAAGGACTTAACATTATATGGGAGCGTAAGCCTCTGTGCTAGAATAATTTTGTGTTACAGAGTTTTATATTATGAGAATATTATTAGGTATAGCAAAACTTTGTTTAGAAAAAGCAAAAGTTACAGTAGGCGTATATTTGGAGAAGTCAGAAAGATACACATGTCCAGTGATTTGAGTTTTCGTAAGAGTCATTTGACTGGTCAGAATGTTTTGTTACTTGTATCATATTGAACTAACTTCAAATTAAATATAATCATCGCTTAGTTGTAAGAATTTCACATGTACAGAGGCGTCCCCATTACGATCGGTCTGCTCGCATCCAGTGAAAAAAAAAATGACGATCAACATGAAATACAGTATAATTATGCTATATATAATAGCATATTTAGAACCGTTTCACCCCTATAATTGTGAGAGAGACACCGGAGAGTGGACGAAGAAGAAATTAATGTTCTGTCGCTTATTTAGTCAATAACCATTTCGACGTATATGCACGCGCTTGTGGCTGTGAAACGATGTTACTATCTCATGTAATTGAAAGCGCGTGGCTGGCGCTGGCGACCGGCCTAGCTATGAAACCAACCTTAGAGTAGGCAAAAGCGCAGAAAGAAATTGAAATCGGTTTTTAAAGTTCTATGCTGTTTAACGCAATAACAGACTACCTCCGTGGTCGAGTGGTCTGTTCGTCGGTCTCAAGGCGTCGCCATCTCGAGAGGTTCTGGGTTCGATCCCCGGTGGGGGCAAATGTTTGTGTGAACAGGCATTTGTTCTCCAGTCTTGGGTGTTTATATATGTATATTATATTCTGAATATTTATATGTATTTATCTATTAAATATATTTGTCCGTCATCTGGTATCCATAACACAGGCATTAGATGTCTAGTATGGGCCAGTTGATAGGTGTGAATGTCTGAAGATTTATTTAAATTTATGAAGATATTTACTACATGGATATAAAGACTAGTTACTGATTTATGAAGAAACTTATTTATATATAATTTTATTTAGTAAACAATGTTTCTACAGCATTATTCTTGTACATGATAAACGAATACAAAATATTACTAAAACATAAGCCAATTAAAGAAACAAACTATGCTTTTAGCAAATATTATAAACATTTGGTAGGTAGATGCAAAATGAAGTTACAATTTAACAAAATATCATAAATAGTCACAATTATACAAAAAAGTAATTGTCGCACGATTGCATTGAAGAGTGTGTGTGTCGCACACGCATATACAAATACAGTGTATATGCGTGTGATGTCTGTGCGTGTGATGTCTGTGCGCGTGTGTCAGTGATACGAAACGCTTAATCGCAAAACATCGTTTAAGGTTGGTTTACATGGATGCAGAGAGATAAATGTAATTAATAAAAAGGAAAAATTAATTTAAAGCTATACAGCTGTGGGAGTACCTACATGCTTTTGTAAATTGCTGTTTTGAATCTGGATTTGGAAGTGGTGAATACGTCTATGTCAGAAAAAAATTTATTATACGTTCTGGGCAACCGAACCGTGAGATCATTAGCCTCGTATCTGGTGCGCACCAAAGGTGTAAAAAAGAGCTGAGTGTGGCGCGACCTTTTTGTTGGAGCACATAATTTGAGAATTCTGTTAGATAGCTCGATACAATCAACCTTCCCGGAACATATGTCATGTAATACAGCCATATCCAGTAATCGACGCCTATTACTTAAAGTAGTAAGGCCGTACTTTTCACAGGATTCATGATAATTTTCAAATTTGTCTTTAGTTTTAAAGTGCAAATGTTTTAAGAATTTCAGTTGTAGTCGTTCAATGGCATGCTCATGTGTCACGTACTGGGGATTCCAAATGCTGCAACAATATTCGAGAGAACTTCTAACGTAAGCATAATACAAAACTTTCATACAGGAAATGTCACTAAAGTCTCTTGTTGTCCTAAATATTAACCCTAGGTTTTTGTAAGTTTTATTAGTTATATAGTCAAAGTGATTATTAAATGTTAATTTTGAATCCAAATGTACCCCCAAATCCTTAACCGTATCGACGTTGTTTATGACCGTATTATTTAACCTGTATTCATATTCTATGGGTTTCTTGCACCTTGTGAACCGTACATGCATACACTTTGTAGCATTGATTGTTATTTTGTTATCATGATAGTAAGCGGAAAGACGATCTAAATCTTTTTGCAAATTTAAACAGTCATTCCAACTGTTAACTTTCAAATAAATTTTTGTATCATCGGCATAAAGTATATGTTTTGAATATTGCAGACAAAGCCCCATGTCACTAATATAAGCTATATAAAACAGGGGTCCAAGCAGCGAGCCCTGAGGAACCCCAGATGGAATAGCAACATAATCAGAACGGTTCCCACCAACTACGACTGCCTGTTTTCGGTTATAAAGATAAGACTTTACCCATCGCAACAGGTCACCATGTATACCTAGTTGATAAAGTTTTTGCAAGAGTATAACATGATCCACACGATCGAAAGCTTTCTCGAAATCCGTGTAGATCACGTCAACCTGTGACTCGAATCCCATATCCCTGTGCACGTCTCCAATGAACACGCCTAAATTAGTCATTGTAGATCTACCCTTAACGAAACCATGTTGTTCATCCGGAATTCCTTTTTTTAATATGGGGTATATCGCATTATACACAATTCTCTCTAAACATTTGCTGAAAACGTTTAGTATGGATATGGGTCGGTAATTTTCAATATCGCATTTCAAACCTTTTTTATGAATAGGTACAACATAAGCTTCTTTCCATTTAGTGGGAAAAATTCCCTCTGAAATCGAGCGCCTAAAGATTAGGTAGAGAGGGTAGGAAAGCGTTTCAGCGCATTTGTACACGAAAATAGGTGGAACTAGATCGCTTCCCGCACCCTTTCCAACATCCAACCCTGACAAGAGCTTGAATACTGAACTTTGAGATATCGCAAAGGTATGTACAGAATTAATGGAGTAACTATCTGAGGCTTCAAAACTATAAGGCCCTGTAGGTTGGGCATAGGAGCGATGGAAAAACTCGTTAAACGCTGCACTTATCTCATAACTGCCTGTAAAGTTTCTACTCCCATAATTCATGGAGTTAGGATAACCGGTACGGCATTTCCGCTTGGAGTTTACATAAGACCAGAGAAGTTTAGGGTTTCTTTTAATATTATCCTGCGCAAATGACACATATCTCTTATAACACATGTCTTGCATAATTTTAGATCTCTTCCTAAGCATAGAAAAAGTATCATAGTCTAAGGGATTGTTGAAACGTTTCCAACGTCGGTGGACTTTATTTTTTTCCTTCACCAAACAAATAAGGGCCTTGCTATACCATATAGGATAATGACTAGAAGCCTCTGTGTCTACTATACCAACAAAATGGTTAATCGAGTGGGCCAGAGTAGAGTAGAAGATATCGACAGCCTCATCGACAGTGCCCGTTAAAAGTATTTTGTCCCAGTTAATGTGTCGAAACTCAGCATTTATGGCTCAGCATTTATGGTGGTTGACATTTTTTAATAAGATAATTATATTAAAAAATGTCAACCAATATAAACAAACCTAGTAAAATAAGTTGTTATGTTATAGGGAATTTACGATAGCTGAACTCTTTTAATTAAAATTCTTGAACCATTCTTTTTATTTCAAGTCAAGCACAATTTATGAGTTATCGAAGATTTCTTAAGTGAGTCGGAAACTAAGCCTTTCTTTTTCTAAAACTTTCTAACGTTTTACCAATTAGCCTAACCTAAAGTAAAAACTAATTAGGGCTTATGGAGTGGAGTCTGGGCACAGGCCTTCCTCATGGAGAAACACATGGGGAGTATGGTAGTATTTAATATATTACATTATTACTATTAATATATTTATTCGTCATCTAGTATCCGTAACACAAGAAGCATTAGTTGCTTAAAATGGGGATAGTTGATAGGTGCGAGTGTCTGAGGATATTTATTTATAAAAATGCTTAAAACTAAGTCAGAGGGATGTAAAAAGAAGGAAAGTTCCAAAAATGTTTTTCTATCTGTTTGTACGGGCTAATCTCCGAAATGGCTGGACCGATTTCAATAAAATTTTGCATGGCGATTCCTTATATCCCCGGTCCAACATCTTAGATACTTTTTATTCTGGAAATTTAAAAGGTTCCCGTGGGATAGTTAAAAACCATAGTAATCTAATATTATTTCTCTATTGCCATAGCTTCCAAGTCATCACCAGTTTACCATATTTTTGCTACATTTTAATAATAAGTTCTCTAAATTGCTACCTTTGTGGTAAAGTAGAAATGATTTACCATCTGTTAGGCCCGAGTTCACCAACATTTAAAACAACTGATTATAAGATAAACAGCTGTTTAAATTAGTTTTTGTGTTCACCACACGTTAACCATCGATTAAAGCTTATAAACAACCGATCAACTTAAACGAGCCTGACAGCAACTTTTAACCTCCGTTTTACTTACATATTGACAACGAAAGTATTACGAAAATGTATGTTTATTTTCGATTAATAGGTTGTTTTTGTTATAAATTATAATACAGTCAGTATTAAATGCTATGGTAGATAATAATCACGACTACTACATGGGATTTTTGAAAATCTTAAATATTTGAAAAGAAATACAAGAAAAGAAATACAAGTGTGGATTATGGCAATGAAGTCCTTTTACGGTTCTTGTTATCAGTCGTGATTATATTTATGTAAACAAATAAACATGAATTTCTTTTTGACATTGACTGTTACCTTTAGTTACGAAAGGTGTTATCCGACCAAAATTAGAACAACGTCGTAGTAACACGTTCTTACCACGTCATTGCACTTTACAAATTGGAAGGATTTTACGTTATGATACTAAATTCAGATGTCAACGGACGCAATATACGATTGCGTCCGTTTAATGTGACACCGCTGCTTTGAAAATAAGTATCCTTATAACATTTGTTCATTCATTCTAAACCATCGTTTAACATCCGATTTTGTGACCATGGTAACCATGTTTGCGGTAAACAGTGAAATTTTGAATAGTTATTTAAACGATGTTTAGGAATTGAACGGTCGATCACTAAAACCTTGGTTAAACAATTATTGGTGAACTCGGGCCTTAGTGTTCTTTATGGAACCAAACATCAAAGGACAATTAAGTTGCCAGTGGGGGTCAAGAGGAGCTCGGTGGCGTAATGGTTAGTACGCTTTAGCTTTCGAAAACAAACCTTCGCCATGGTTAGGCTGCGAATGGGTGACCAAAAGTTTTGAGATCTCGAGCTCATCCATGCTTCGGAACGCGGAACAACGGAAGCCGTTGGTCCCAGTCGCTATTACGACCATTTCTACTCACCAATCTGCATTCGGCCAGCATGGTGGTGTTATCCATGAGGAAGGCCTATGCCCAGTAGTTGACTTGCGGGTAAATTTTGTATACTATCCAAGCTCTCATCCAATGACAAAATGACGTTATTTTTTACCTAAAGCAGTTGAAAGTCTTATATACGTTGTATAATAAAATTATTAGTCACGATGGGACTGACATAAAATTAATTTTTACAAATGTTCCTCCAAATAAATAGACGAAAATGGCGCGTACTAGTTGTACATTTTATTAATTGGCTCCAACATCTCTGCGCGTTGGTAATCTGATCTATTTTCGAAACACAAAACTGCGCTGTCAACTTTAAATGCAAAACACCTCGCGTTATATGCAAAACGGATAAAATCCGAATATCATTGACCAAACTGAACATTTTCAACGGTTCGGTGTACTGTGATAAATTGCCGGGTTTTTTTATTGTGTTGGTGATGAATATTGATAGGAATAGGACTTTGGGTTGTTTACATCAGAATATATGAAGCCTATTATGGGGTTAGTGGAGGAATAAAAATGTGTATTTGGAATAAATCGTTAACTAAGCGATGAGCAGTCGTGTTGCGTTGCAATAAAGTTTATTTTACTATTTTAGGGACCGAGGTGAAAAAATATTCTATATTGTGGTAATATTAGATACGTCATGTCTTCTGTCTCGGGTTGGGAAAGACGGCACTGCTCGTTCAGTAGTCGCGGGTTCGATCCCACCGCCTGCACCACATAAAATTTAAGTGCAGTTCATTGTGAATATCGCCCGGTGCATGGCAACAGGCTCGGCGCCTGTTACTTGGGTACTTAACAAATCGGGCGAAATACCCCTTCAGAGAAAGAGGCGTGATGATATATGTGTGTTGATAGTTTCAGAGGTGGGCTGGTCGCCAGCGCTGGTGAACAGCGCCGGCGAGATTTCCATATATTTTGACGTAAATCGTGTTGCTGTGAAACGATGTTAGGTATCTCTTGTAATTGCAAGCGCGCGCGCGTATCCAGCGCTGACAGCCAGTCCAACTATGAAACCACCCTAACACTTATCAGATAAAAAATTGTGCCATTTACTTTATTCCAGTGCATTTTAATTCCATTTTCCATCTCTAATCTGCTACATAAAATATTCAGCTTAATATAAGTAGTATCAGGCAAAATTAAAGCTTAGAGCTATATACATTAGACTGTCAGTTCTATACCCACAGAGCAATTAAACAAATTACAAACGAAGTTATTAAATATTACACAGCTTTGGTGCATCGATAATATTACATCAGACGTCGACTCTATTAACAATGCAAATACTGTAAGCGAATGGGGACTAAAATGCACTGGTTTACTACAATCTTCAGAGGAAAATAGGCTTTATTACGTGAGCAATAGAATTTCTATAAGATCGGGACTTGTGTGCAAGCTTATACAGAATGTCGGTAAATACGGACTTATGCAGTGTGCACAAGGACTGTTGTTGGTTAGCATGTAGTTGAATTTGTCTCCGTTTTATTTGTATAGGCGCTTACATTGCTTGGATAGTGAATTTTCATTACCTATAGAGCTGTCTTTGGTAAGATAGAAGAAAATGAAGGAACTGTATTATCTTGCAAATGTGAAATTAAAAAAAAAACTACATCATTTCGCCGAATGGAGTTCTACTAAACGTTTTTAGAGTCGTGGTCTCCAGAGAATGCTATCAATTTATATTATAGTATTTTTTAAGAAAAATTTGTGTACTTATACCTTAGAGTTTTTTCGGAATACGCATCGGGTATTTTGAGGTTTAATAGTATATAAGGGTTATTAGGAAGTACATTGGAGTAAATTACAACACATTTTATTTTTGTTGGTTCTGTTGGTATCCTTTTTGTTCAGAATGTTTTAGTCTAAGGAATCTTGGGCGGCCTACACACGACAAAAGTTTGATTACGGTAATTACTCATACAAAAACAACAACAAAAGGCTACAATGGCTCTAAATCACTTTTGTTTTGACTGTCTCCGGAGCACAGAGAAAGAAATAGTAATCATAATAATGACGTGACGTATTTAATCTATATTTCTGTGACTGTGTACGTTGGCTACTTGTATAAGAAATTGTCGGTTCATTCCCCAGTTGTACGAGGAGAATGATACCTAAGTACAGTTCATTATGAATATCGATGTGCCTGGTGTATAGCAACAGGCGCGGCTCTCTCTTACAACTGACGAGACGTAACTGTTTGCACTTCCATAATTTTACGGGGACCATTATAATTTCAAGGATGACAACGTCATATTGACACAGCATACACCCTTCCCAGCTCCTCGTTCACAATCTATCCTACTTCTCCCTCTACCAAAACCCCTATTGTGCCAGATATATTTTAACAGTACCTCTGCGTATTTGGCAGACGGTCACGTGACAAATGTCAAAGGCAATTTTTCTTTTTTTTCGTTTTTTTTTATTCTACACGTAGGTTGGATATGAAATTTGAACCGTACAGCCAGCCAGTTAAAAGAAGTCATCTATATTTTTAATTTCTTTTTATATGAGGTCCGTGCGCGTGCGTTATACGCACTTTGTAAAATAAAATGAAAAACACACCTAAAACACCTTGTTAAATAAAGTATTTTTCATTTTTTTTTGCCAAACGCGACGCGTGTGCGTTGTCCCAGCGGAAAAAGTTAAAATTTCTTATTTTGACTTATACAGATTTTCAGTGTATGACATCGTGAAAATGTGTATGATATGTAAAAATTTGTTTAAACAGCAATTGAGGAGTTATTATTCAAAAACTGATTCCGCTAGGACAACGTTGTCCCAGCGGAACTTTTTTTACATAATGGAAAAAAAAGAAAAAAAGGTTATTTAAAAATTTGTACATAACCTGGGGTAATTGTGTGTATATAAATAAAACTTGTGCGACATTAAACTGCGAAGATATTCAAGTTTCCGCTGTGACAACGTTTTGCCATGTGCTAGATTTCATAGAAATCACTTTTATGCAGAGCTGTCGATTTTTCTGAACATTGTTTTGAATTTGTTTATAATATCTGTCTTAACAGCTTTTCGAAAAAACACATCGTTCAGAAGATATAAATATAAACGTAAAAGAAGGTTATTAGGACCTAGCACTTAAAGTATGCATTCTAGAGTATATTTTATAACGTTTTAACATATCTTGGAAGAATCTCTAAAGTCGTGCCAAGTACCATTGATGTACTCTTAGTAATTAATGAGCTATACCATAAATTTGACACGCTTGGCAACGGTTTTTTATGCAGTCTAATTGCATGGGATTTTTAAGCAAATGCATTATGAAACTAAATTCAATAATTTGTTTATACTTTCATCTATTCACGTGTAAAATTTCGTCTAATTAGACTCAATAATTTAGGAAATACAGTGAAATACCTAACAACCTCCAAGTCCGTACATAACCCAACCAAATTCAGGTGGCTATGAAAAAGCGACCTTGCGATATATTTGAGTGACATTCTAAAATTTACAGCATAATACCGAGATATGAATAGGTACAGGTGGTCACACAATTTTCTGATAAAGCTTAATGTTTTTTTTCATCAACGCACAGCACATAAAAAATATTTTTTAAAAAAGTTTTTTATGAAGGAAGAACCTTAGTTTAAGTAAATTGTGTACGAATATTGGACCAACCAATTAATATATTTAGATAATAATGAAAGGTAAAAGTTTATAATTTATTACTCGAAATGATAATGTAAATCATAATACGAAACAGAGATGCCATCAGTTCTAGTTAATTAGATGAAAAGTTATATCGAATATATACTGGGGTATTTAACATCTGCATGATACTAATCGTTGCGGCATTTGGATTTTTTAATAGTTTTGAGATCAAATTGTAGAGTACCTAATCTCAAGATTTTAGTTTATGTGTTGTTGGGCGAATCTATCCAAATAGGTTTTTACCTACTTAGGGCTACGTGCAGAAAAGTTTAAACTAGTTTTAATCTCGATTTTGTAAATATTTGACATTTCAGCAAAATGAGAATTTTACATTATGGCTTTAAACTTGAGCATGGCTTATACATTACATGATAGTGGGCTTAACTTTAAGTACCTACTAAAATTTTTATTCTGTATTCCATTACAAAACAAACTAAGTCAATTATTATTAATGCGTGATTTTGTGATCCATGGCTGTGACTCTGTCTACCCAGGGTGGATATAGGATCAAATAAATAAACATATATGTTGTTCAACTCTGATGGACTTTAAGTGAAGGAATTGCTGTATAAATATCGACAAGCGTTTATCCTCGAAGGATTTGGAAGGAATTGGTTATATTGGGTCCTTACCTATGAAATTGGTGTTTTTTTTCTCTCTTAGTATTTTGTCCGTAACTATTAAGATTCAGAGTATTCCTAAAAAACAATTACCTAGTCTAAAAATAGACTATATTTTTGAGCTCTTTTGATTTGTTTTGATAATTTGTTGTAAGTTTAATTGTGTTAAAATTGGACACGGAGACAACTCTTTTTAAGTGCCTCCCGAATACATCATTTTATTTGGATTCACTTAAAAACGATAAATAATTTTTATGAAGTGTGATATTACACATATTACTAAAGCTCGTCTAATGATAAATCCCACCAAATATAACACAACTGCCTTTTCATTAATTTAAGCCTTATATTAAAAAAACTTTAATGAAAAAAGGCTATTATAAAATCCAAGATTATCTAGAGGATAAAATAGTGTGGAAATAGTTATTTGCTATCGTTTGTCATCATAGAGGCATGTTACTTTGATGGATTATTGGAAATTATGTAAAACATTCAATAATGACAATAATTATATGATTGGCTTTTTAAAAAAAAGTGGCTCATGAGTTTCTTGCCGGGTTCTTCTCATGAAAAGCCTTACTCTCGGAATCCGGCCGCTTGTATCAATTATAACCACAGTCAATACTCTGTGGTTGTACTTGCCGCAAGCGCTCGCGGTTATTAACCTTAATTTAGAAATATACTTTTTATTTAAATATATAATTTTATTCAATTTATAAACTGTAAAATATTGAAGTTTTTAAGTGCCAGGTTTGGCCTATGAAATAAAGTTATTTTTGTTTTTTTGTTTGCTTTTTATTCCTACTAAAACAGGCAAATATTTATTATACCCTATCAGGTAAATTTATATTATATGTATATGTAATCACCAGGACTTTCCACCGGAAGGGGGCAGAGTTGGGGTCGACGCCAGGAATGTTCCCAATTTTGGAGATTTTATCAACTAAAGTTCAAAATAAGGAAACTTCGAATTTGTTGTCAATTATGTATGTAATAATAATATTTCTATTAAAATGTCATTCCTAAGCTAATGATTTATTTATAAGTACCTACTTTACTAAAATTCAGTTATTTTTTTAACACTTATGTACACAACTGTACAAATAACAAAAACATAATACGGTATAATTTAGAATGTTACCCAAATATATCGCAAGGTCGCTTTTTCGTAGCCATCTGAACTTGGTCGGGTTATGTACGGACTTGGAGGTTGTTAGGTATTTCACTGTATTTCCTAAATTATTGAGTCTAATTAGACGAAATTTTACACGTGAATAGATGAAAGTATAAACAAATTATTGAATTTAGTTTCATAATGCATTTGCTTAAAAATCCCATGCAATTAGACTGCATAAAAAACCGTTGCCAAGCGTGTCAAATTTAAAGTATAGCTCATTAATTACTAAGAGTACATCAATGGTACTTGGCACGACTTTAGAGATTCTTCCAAGATATGTTAAAACGTTAAAAAATATACTCTAGAATGCATACTTTAAGTGCTAGGTCCTAATAACCTTCTTTTACGTTTATATTTATATCTTCTGAACGATGTGTTTTTTCGAAAAGCTGTTAAGACAGATATTATAAACAAATTCAAAACAATGTTCAGAAAAATCGACTGCTCTGCATAAAAGTGATTTCTATGAAATCTAGCACATGGCAAAACGTTGTCACAGCGGAAACTTGAATATCTTCGCAGTTTAATGTCGCACAAGTTTTATTTATATACACACAATTACCCCAGGTTATGTAAAAATTTTTAAATAACCTTTTTTTCTTTTTTTTCCATTATGTAAAAAAAGTTCCGCTGGGACAACGTTGTCCTAGCGGAATCAGTTTTTGAATAATAACTCCTCAATTGCTGTTTAAACAAATTTTTACATATCATACACATTTTCACGATGTCATATACTGAAAATCTGTATAAGTCAAAATAAGAAATTTTAACTTTTTCCGCTGGGACAACGCACACACGCGACGCAGCGCGCCTTTCCAAGGTCAGTGCCGGATCCGGCTGCTGCCAACCCCCTTCCTAGCTCTTCCTTTACAATCAATCCTAGTTCTTCCTCTACCCACATAACCATCGACCTATGTTGTGTTAATACTATGTAGAAATAAAAGCTAACAGTGACAAATAATACCTGACACTGATTTAATATAATGAAAATAATACGATGAAGTAAGCCAGCAACACAATTGATGCATTTCCAAGATTAAAGGATATTAGACAGTTTGTTTTGTAGAACTAAGGAAATGGGTCGATTCAGGGCCACTTCGCTCTTATTGAGGTGATTGATTCTTGGCATCCGTCCGAAATGATCAGCTCATTAACGATAAATTGAGGAACTCATAGAATTTCAATTCGGACACGAACACTTAGATTTTGTTTCTTAATTTAATGAGTACCAGTCACGACATGAGGAGCTCGGTGGCATAGTGGTTAGTACGCTTTGGCTTTCGATATCGAAAACAATGCTACCTTCGCCACGGTCAGGCCTTGGATGTGTAACCAAAACATTGTGATCTCGCCGCCGTTGGTCCCGGTCGTTATTGCAACCGTTTCTACCCACCAACCCGCAATGGGCCAGCGTGGTGGTGTTACGGTGTCATAATCCTCATATATATGCTGAGGACGGCCAATCACGACATGGTTAGGATGGGAATGAATTGATATTGCGAGTTATAGAAGAAAGTGGAGGCAGAAGACCAACTATATGTAACGTTTAGGGGTACATTTTCCTGAAACGCGCACCGTTTTGAGGATCAGAACTTTTAGTAAAATATATTTTTTATTAATCGTGATTGAAATAATATTAGGTTGGGGAAAAAGTCTTTTCGCATTATAGTATGTATAAACTTGTAATAAAATCTCTTTGGCTATACTATTTGTATCTGGCTGGTTTTGGTATCATTGAAAGTTTAAATTTTAAAGAACATAATTCCAAATTCAAATTAGGAAAATGTGTGATTTTCATTTGTTTTTCGTACCGCCAAGATGAGTGAATCTAATGAAGAAATTCGATACATTTTAAAATTTTACTACAAAAAAGGTAAAAATGCAACGCAAGCCGCGAAAAAAATTTGCGATGTTTATGGACCTAGTGCCGTGTCTGTGAGAGTAGCACAAATTTGGTTTAAGCGTTTTCAATCCGGAAATTTTGATGTCAAAGATGCACGTCGCTCTGGTCGCCCTATTACAGATAAAATGGCAAAAAGTTATCGAAGAATATGGTACCTACATACTTTAGTTAAATGTAAAAAAACTATATTAAAAAATGTTTTGAATTTTCTTAAAAAATGCGAAGAAACTTTTTCCCCAACCTATTATATGATAAAATAAAGCTTATATATTAATCGTCTTTTTAAAACAGCATGTACTCATTCTTCTCCTTATTTGAATTCTAATTTGTGTGAGGGTAAAAGTTACATATTTTTCATTTAGATACACCTCTACCTGTCTTACCTCTTTCAGTATAACGAGTCGAAAGGCTATAACAATTATACTTAATAAACGCTCTTAACTAATTTACATAACTCCCCAGTTGAACATCCAAACTAAATTATAAAAAACGAATTTTAAATACTCCACGTGCACAGATAAATTCAACCTTCCCAGTTTCATTACACAGACTCCGCGCAACAGTAAACGGCACTTTCCCGCCATTATTACTTAAACAAAATGGCCGGTCCCACAAAATGTCGGTCGCATTTTCAATTGAAAACTCTCGAACTATCCGGGCACGCAGGAAAAAAGATTAAAACCCGCTCCGCTAACTATGACAGTCATCAAAAGAGGGGAGCGAACAATGGGGGGTGAAAAAAGACAAAAAGGGGGTAGTTGGGAAGTTGAGTGATATTTCACTAGCAGACGGGTTGGGACCGACGTTCTGAGCAAGTTTATTTTAAAGTTCCATGTAGGTACGCGCGAACTTCTGGCCGGCTACCGAATGGCAAAACGGCTTTGGTCTTGCTTTGTATTCATTAATCTACACGTTCATGTTGTACGAATAATTTCATTCTAATCTTATACATCATGTGTTTGTAGAGTTAGTAAAATTTTTTTTATGTATGTAGTTATAATTGTAACAAACAAAAAAATATGGAAGTGTTCATCGATTGATATCAGACGATATTCGTTTATTTTTAACCTCTCAATGGCCACAAAACGAGATACATAGAAACATCACATTTTTCGCAAGGCCCTCAAGGGGTCAACGACCTTAGCTTACCATTGTTTGGGGCTGCACTTTTACTATCACTGTTTACGTGTTTGTAACAAATAAATTTAATTCTTTCATAATACAGACATGCCTGTTACCTGTCGCTTTAAAGGCCGCTATAGAATAATGTTCAAATTAATGTTGCACTAGTTAAAGTGCCGTGTACAGCATGGTGACTTTAGTCTCGTCCATTTGTCACAGCGTTTGTAGGTAGTAACATCTCTTGTAAGACTTAGTAGGTGACAAATGGGAATAAACTTGGCTTTATAAAATATTTTACAATTTTAAATCACAATATATTACAGCTTTAATTATGTCTTTTTGCTGATTGCGTGGGCAGAGATTATCTAATTTATATTATCTCTTCTACGAGCTCGGCACACATTTTTGATTCCTGTACTGTTATCACCAATTTCATACGTATGCTTAAAGATATTATTATGACGACCTCCGTCAAGGTGTGTCAATGTTCTCTAGTCTTGGATGTTTATGTGTATTGTATATTTCATGAGTATTTATTTGTATTTATCTATTAAGTATATTTATCCGTCATCTAGTATCCGTAACGCAAGGAGCATTAGTTGCTTAAAAATTAATTGATAAGTGTGTATGCCTGGAAATATTTAAATTTTAATTAAATAAAGAAGGGTTTGACCTGGTCCTTCATTAAGACGTCGGCGTTTTGATGAAGGCATAATCTGCTCATGAGTCTACTTTAATTCATCATCTATCCATCCATCAGCCTATAAACGTCCACTGCTGAACAACGGCCTCCCCCAATGATCTCCATAACGACCAATCCTGCGCCGCCCGCATCCAGCGACTTCCTGCCTTCGCCAGATCGTCGGTACACCTCGTTGGGGGCCTTCTTACGTTGCGACTCCTAGTACGTGGTCGCCACTCGAGAACCTTTCCGCCCCAGCGGCCATCAGTTCTGCGAGCAATGTCTGCCTACTAAGGGTCTCAATCCTGTGGGCAAGTAACGGCGATACCAGATTTAAGTAAATATTTTTTATTGTTTAGACCACAAAAAATTCCACATTATTTAGAATTGATATTTATTGAAATTTATCAAAATATCAATTACTTTAAAATAAACAACATCCCCTATATCTCATTAATTTGGCAAATTACGCAACCAATTTTGGACTTTATAGAATTAACACTATTCCTGTTCAGATAAATCCATTTCGTGCTGAAATCATAGCCGTGCGCCGCTAATTATGGCCAATTCGACTCGCTCGATCCCCAAGGGTCGGATAACCCAGGATAATTAATTTACGGCCGTATACAAACAAATAGGAAATATGCGGAATGAATCCCAGGAATTAGTATTTAGTATTGAAAAGTTTTACATGAAACCCATCGGCGTTTTGAAGGATGGTTTTGAATTTATTTTTGGGTGAAATCAAAGTATCGATTGTAAGGTTACCATGTGGTCCTTTATGATAAGGATGATAGAAAGAAGGGAGCTACAGCAGAGGGTGGCAGTGGTAGATAGTAGTCTGATAGGAGTGAACACAGAAGTTGGAAACCTAATTTATAGTAAAATTATGTTTCTGGCTTTAAAAGTGAAAACTAATATTTTATGGTTTTATAGAAGGTCGCCTGACGTTTTCGAAAATTCGGTCACTAATTTGTTTGAGTTGAATTCAAAATTGGTAAAGATTGAATTGTTTCTAATAACAAAACCACACTTTTGAACTACTAGCTGATGCCCGCGACTTTGTCCGCGGTTACTATGGTTTTCTAACTATCCCACGGGAACCCTTTAATTTTCCGGAATAAAAAGTATCTAACATGTTGACTAGAGATATAAGGTGCAAAATTTAATTGAAATTGGTCTAGCCATTTCGGAGATTAGCCCGTACAAACAGACAAACAGACAGAGAAACAAAAAATTAAAAAAATATTTTTTTTTGGTTTTTCAGACATTCGACCTCTACAGTTTTATTATATAATATGTATAAACATGTAGGTATACAATAATATATTTTTAACCATCATGTAGAAATAATCAGTGACAGAAATTAAAACTGCCAATCTAAGCGGTATTCGGACATTGCAAAACAAATAAACACAACTAGATGCTCAACTGGACGTTAGAATGTTCTCGAATATTTCGCTTTGAGAGCGAACTGTGGCAAATAAAATGCAACGGGTCAACGGTAGCGGTTGTTAGCTTAAAAGTTGCCATTTCAATGTTAGTTGGACTAATTCTGGACAATTGTCTGAAAAAGAGCAATTTTATTGCTTCTCTTTTGCCTTTATGGATGAACTCGGCAGTCGAACGATTTGGTTATGTATTTCTATATAAGGGTTCAAAGCATACGATTGGACACTTTTACATGGCATACATATCACCACGCCTTGATTCCCGAAGGGGTAAGCAGTGCTTACACCCACGTCTCGCCTGATATTTTAAGGACCTTTTTCAGGAAATTTAAATCAAGATTTAACATTTCAGCCATATTAGAACTGTCAAAAAATTACTAAATCTAGTTGTAAATCTCGATTTAAATTTCCAGCAAGACGCCCTAAGTCTTTATTAAATAGGTGAGCGAGAGGCAAGCGATATTTGCAAAACACTTTTGATCTTGTCGCGATACCAAGTTACTTTATCGGCATTATTTGCGAAAATCGCGCAAGACGACGGTTAAATATCTGTCTGCACCACAGAGTTTAAAACATAAGAACAGCTTAGATACCAGAATAGTGCGTGCCTATTCATATTATATATAACAGAGGCTTGTGAATGGTAACAAACTCGCCCAAGGACACTTACATGTTAGGATATTATTACTATGAGCATACTCTACAAATTCAGGATGATAAACTTGTTGCAAAAATAACCTTAAAGTTTGAAATAAGACTTCAATTCGAAGTCCACAACAATAAATAAAAACCGGTCTATTTAGTTCTTACAAGATTTTCAGTCCTTTGAAACATAATTATAAGGCGTGCAGAATCCGGTCGAGTAAACAGCCCGGCCGTTATTAAGCGACGGGTGCCGGTAACGACGCCTCCCGAGGATTTGCCGAAGACATCTACAGGAGTAGCTTTGGTTGGGCCACAGGCAATTTCACATTCAGAATCGCGCTCTGTCAATCAAAGCATATTAAAAAAAAGTGACTCATGAGTTTCTTGCCGAGTAATCCGCTTGTATCTATTACAACTACAGTCAAATCGCTATGGATTCTTGCTACAAGCGCTCGCGGCAGTGAATTTTATTAGTTCTTTTTTTTCATTTTTATAAATTAACACAGTCATGTGAATATTATTATGTAAATATTGACGATTTTAACTTTTTAAGCTTAGCCTATGAAATAAAAATATGTTATTTTTGATTTTATGTTAATTAGTAAACGTGGTACCAAATGTCAGTAAAAATAATTGTCAAAAGTGACTGTCAAAGGCAACTTTCGTCAACTATAATCATAATCGAATGCTGCTATGTCAGATAACGAGATAACTGACTAGTCCAATATGAAATATGATGATGTTTAAAACCCATGTTTAAATGGATAATGGAGAGGAGAGGAAATAGTCATTGCAATGAGATGGATATACTGTTGGCAGATGCTGGATGCAACAAGCCGAAAACAAGCGGACTTAGGAGATGCCTGGGTCTAACGATGATCAAGAGGCTGATGATGATAGTAAGGGTTAGCTCGACATTCAATCAGCAATGAATACACATGAAACATTTAAGTATTCAGTCACGTGTAGAACATGAAGTAAGATCACGATTAGCATGAGGTATCATGCGTCATTTTGACACCAAACTTACTGATGTCTTAATTCCTTGCGGCATCGGTCTCCTCATAGTCCGAAGTACAGAGGAGGCTTTGAAATATATTCCTTGTGTTATTAAATTTAAAATGGCTCCATAGATCCCAGGACAGCAAGCGATTAGGAATCTTGTTGAGAAATAAATAAGAGCTATATAATATATTATATACCTTTTACTAAGATTGAGACGCGTGATGGGCTTTTATCTTTTATTTTCCGGAAAATTTACTTCTGTTTCGTGTATAAAACATTTAATATCTCATTTTTGTTGACAATGAATCACTTAGCACTGCATGGGATAATTTAAGGACATTTAAAGCAAGAGTGATCAGGTATTAAGTGCTTTTTCGTGCTTCAACTTAGGCCACATTTGGTCGTTCCTTAATTTATGTGTTCTGTATAATTGTTCTGTGTACAATAAACTATTGAATAAATAATAATAAATAAATAAGTTGATCGCTTACTTAATGCACAAAATAAAATAAAAAACAAATTATATGAATCGTTAGATTTAATGTTATTGAAATGAATGTATTTTATACACCCTTGAAGTCTTTTGAGAGCCACCTACAATTGTGATTTTCTCAATCAATGCAAAGTAATAGCAGGAAAATAATATCAGATATATATTCGAAGAATTAAGGATAAACCATACTATTATAAATGGCTCTTTATAATAAAACTTCCAAACTTAGACTGGCATTCTGTGAAAGTGGCCACATCGGTCATCAATTTCCTAAATGGGAGCCTACGTCTTTGTGCTGCAACCAACAGGGTATAGATCGTTATACAAGTGGCGGCACCAAAAGTTCTCGGCCTTTATCAATATCATCTACAGTGGAATGACGAAATGAAAGAATCTGCTCCATTCAAGAAAAAAGGTCTTGGAATGGAAACGAAATTTCTCAGAGGCGACCTTTTCTTTGTCAGATGTTTATCTTTGGTGACTTAAAGGACTCTAGCTGTACTATGGACGAAAATCGGCTACTAAAATCATCCCCCTAACATACATTGCTGGTCCTCCAAAAATTATCGATGAAAAACCAGAAGCAAGAGCAGAAATGGACGCTGTAACTAATTTATTTATCGACTATCGAATCGAAGAGGAAATCAAAGATGAGTCAACAAAACTGGATAAATCTATTGACGGAACCACTTAACATTGCTTCCTTGAAAAAAATAAACATTTCACTGAGCAATGGATAAGTTAATGGTTTTAATGCTCGCGATAATGTTGACCCATTTTGTTTTTGCGGTGCTAAGAGGGTCTTGTGGAGAAAAAGCCTGCTAATTCCTGGAGCGGAGATTCGCAATGGGCACTCTTTGAGTCGCCCTCCGTGCCTTGTTGCGCTGTCTCAAGTGGAATAGTGTTAAGAATTACAAATGCTTAATACAGAATTCCAGATTGAGGACGTTTCGTGTGATTATATTCAATAATGATACTTGAAGGTGATTCTAACGTCTTTCGAATTTTCCAGAAGGAAAAATAACGAACACTTTAATTTTGTTAATGATTGTTTTTCAAGCGTCATGAATAACGTAACGTCAAACGTGATATTTTTCTACGAAAATTGTTTCGAATTAGAGAAACCATTAAAATAGACAGTTTGTTGATTTTCAGCCTGTTTATTTTGTGCGACGAAGTTATTTTGGGATTGCTAGTTAAACATTTCTATTAAATAGGTATTTTTATAGTGTCTCGCAATGTTTTTACATTTGTAATTGGCTCTTCGAAGTTCATTTTTAGGTTTCGGTGTATATTTATAGCTAAATGGATTAATTATTAAAATGTACCTTTTCTTCTTTCAAAAATCTTAGCAGCCTATACCAATAATTAAACAGTACTTCCAACGTGAATTAAGGTCAGGTTCGGGACTGTCATCAACAAACAATAAATCAGCCTAATCTGCCGTTCATGTTTCTTCGCGAGTGTACGGCGAGCATATTTCGGCATCTCGAGCAATTGATTGATGGGTATCCAGGGTTTCTGGGTCGCCGGCCTTACGGCCCACAAAGTGTATTTTTACGATATCATATTTAGCTTTCTTTTATATTAAGTCATCATGCTTAGCTAAGTTTGTTTTAATCTCCCTTTTGATGTAATTGTTTGAGTAATTTAGAGTCATGATGAATTTTATTGTTGCATTGAGGTTTGTTATTCAGTTGCACAAAGTTCCAGATATAGATGCATTAACAGAGAAGATCACTTTTCTTTTTTTTCTTTTTCAAATTTAAACCACATGAAACCTTTTAAGCACCCATTTTAAAAGTGAACCCTTATGAAAAACTCACAGAGAATTTTATGTCCAAAGTTGACAAATAATTGAAGTATGTACTAGTGAGCATTATGAAATGTGTATAAATATACGGAAATGTATATTTACGGAAAACAAGCAATCTGCCCTTTATGTCAAGTTTGAGATTTAGCATCAAGTTATATTTGTAGAAATAAATTCTATGTTTCCATCATACTAGCTTAAAATAGAACTCACCATTCTTTACATAAAATACGTCATTATCTGAAGACTTTATTCTTAAGACCTGTCCTATCCTGACGAAAATAGACATCCATTGTTTTAAACTCCTTAACACCTGTAAGAACGTTGAAAAAGCGCGGAACAAACAAAATTACGAGGCTCAATCCTTGACCTCCCTCCAATAATCTATTCCTCTCCACACAATGAGAGGGCGAAGGTTGATCACACAATTAATCAACCAGACAAAAAACCAGCCAAGTATAAAGATCTTGTGTTCTTCGCCTTCCTTATTGGCAGCTATACCTACCCGTATTGGCCGTGTTGCAGGGATGCCATTAAAAAAATTGGACCTATGAAGTTTTAATTAAGCCACGTTTGAAATTGCTAAGGTCCTTTGTAGCTTGGGATATACGTATCAATTTCGACGTTATTCTTAAGGAGCAATATGTGTAAGATTATGAGAACAAAAACATATATGTCGCTGAAGACATTGATAGAATAGATTGTTTGTTGTATACTATGGAAACACATAGCAAAATAGAGGATTCAGAATCTGACTTTTTAATATTACACTAAGACTAAGAGCCGCTTGCAGGAAATTTTGAATCGTCGTCAAAGTGATCAGATATGTTAGGTCCCCATGTAACAGGTGGCGAGCCTGTTGCCATTCACCGGGCACAATGTGAGGCTAGCGATAATCACAATGAACTGTACATAAGTTTTATTCAAACTCAGTGGTACCGGCGGTGGGATCGAACCCGCGTTTCCCGCGGCCTCTCGAACGAGTAGTGCCCAGTCCGTCCCAACTCGGCTACCGCTGCCTTCAATGCCTTGACAACCACCTCAGTCATTAAATTCTTAAAATCACACAAATAATAATGTCATAATGGCATTCATATGAATTCTGCATTTTCTAAGGAGCACAAACTTTATTTTTCTTGCTTGACCGTAACAATAAAAAACCTTTTTTTTTTGACCCGGGATTACCCCGGGTCCGACCCATACCTGACCTTCTGGGGAAGAAAGGGTTATGTGGGGTTCGAACCCAGTAAGCCCCCAGGGGGCTACTCTTTCGCCGGTACTGTGAACACAAGTAGCACCAGTGCCGACGACGCGGACAGGCCTTTCGGTCCTCCACCAGCCTGTCTCTGAAGGACAAGCCGCTCCATGCTATGCGAGTGACCTACTCTAAGGGCGCCACTTGTTATTGTAATACTAAGGATTGTGGATTTTTTTTTCATAAATACATTGCCATGTTATTATTTTTTAATATTATTCGAAATAAACGAAAATATTATTGTATGATTTTTATCTCGTTTTATCTCGTAAATTTATCTCGTTCCTATCCCTGCCTAAATAGCACGAGCAGGGCGATATGATATTAATCATGTCTTTATTACCAACAATTGTAACTTTGACAACTATAATAAAATAACATTATCTGTTGATGAACCTCTAAAGTTAAATAAATTTACGTAAAAGTTTCGGTAGAGGTACATCACTACTTTTGAATTGCAAAAAATTGGTAACCCAAAAAACGTCACTTCGTCCGCGAGATTAAAAGACTTGCTTTAGATAATTTGAAATATCTAAGGCAAATGATATTGTACTTTTTCATTTAATTTGAACTTTGAATCATTAAAAATATTAGATTTTCAATACAAATTAAAACAAAAGAAAAGATCGAAAGAGATTTAAGTACATTAAATGATAATTTGATGATAAATTGTTTACATCGTCTACAGCATATATAGCCCACTGCTGGGCACAAGCCTTCCTCATGGCTTTGGAAGGGTGACCAAAACCTTATGATCTCGAACTCCTCTGTTCTTCGGAAGACACGTTAAGCCGTTGGTCCCAGTCGCTGTCGGACCGTTTCTAAATAACCAACCTTCATTGGACCAGCGTGGTGGTGTTACAGCCCACACTTCTCAAGTGTTTCTCCATGAGGAAGGCCTGGGCCCAGCAGTCCAGGATTTTAAGAGGCTGAGAACGAAATTTGGGGCTTTCCCTCCTTGGATAGAGGCGTGAAGATAAGTTTGCGTTGTTGTGTTATGAATAATAATTTTCGAATTTAATATTAGGTCCTTACCAATGAAATTGGTGTTTTGTATGGAGATTTTGAGGATGTCTGCATTTTACATACTAACATTTTATCAGTTTTCTTCACAACGACAAATCCAGAGATAATAATATTTGACATGTATTATTAGACAAGCTTTAGTAATATGTGTTATATCCCACTTCCTAAAAATTATTCATCGTTTTTATGTTAATGCAAATAAAATGATGTATTCGGGAGGCACTTAAAAAGAGTTGTCTCCGTGTCCAATTTTAACACAATTAAACTTACAACAAATTATCAAAACAAATCAAAAGAGCTCAATAATATAGTCTATTTTTAGACGAGGTAATTATTTTTTAGGAATACTCTGAATCTTAATAGTTACAGACAAAATACTAAGACAGAATAAAAACACCAATTTCATAGGTAAGGACCCAATATTACTTTAAGACATACAAGTATCTCAGCTGCCAACCCTGCCCGTCTCATTCAAGGCCATTGTTCAGGTCTCAGGCCCAGTTGTTGGCCTTCGTTTAGTTAATTACCGCCCATTGTATGAGCGAGTGCGTGTGATCTTTACTCCCGAGGTATTGTCCTCGCGTTCCAGTTATTCTATTTTCGTTGCTACTTATGAAATTAGGAGTTTAGGCTTAAAATAAATACGATTCTCTACACAACAACATGGTTCCGTTTCAAGGTACGAGTCTAAACACTATTATGAATTAAAATTTTAATTTCATAAAAAAAAATACAGTATCAACTAAAACAACAACAAGTCTACCTGGTTCAACTGTTACCAAAAGTCTGAAATAAACGTAAACCAGTAATTATTTCTGTATCACATAGATGTCGTATCCAATGATCTAAAAAGGTAAACATAGTCATATATAATATATTATTGCGTCTTATCATCATCATCATCTATCAATACCGATATATAAATATGTATATTTTAAGACCACATTCAGTATTAGCAAACCACAGGAGCTTGGTGGCGTAGTGGTCAGAGCGCTTTGGCTTCGATCGAAAACAAAGCTACTACAGCCATGGTCAGGTTGTGGATGGGTGACCAAGACTTTGTGATCTCGAGCTCCTCCGTGCTTCGGAAGGTACGTTAAACCGTTGGTCCCGGTCGCATTTGTAACCGTTTCTACCCACCAAGCCGCATTGGGCCAGCGTGGTGGTGTTAAGGCCTGTCCCAGCAGTGGGACCTATATAGGCTGATGACGAAACCACATTTCATTCAACTCCCTATAGTACCAAACATTAGCTCAGTTGGCAACAGCAAACTGATATTTATTCTATAACGTCTAAGAAACCTTTACTTGTACAAAATCACCCAAATACCATCTCTATATTAATAACTCGAGCCAAACCACACCACGCCTGCCTAACTCCAGCTCTAAGCAACGTATACGAGTCTTCAACTAATCAGAATATTAATCCTTGAAACTAGCAAAGACACCAATTTCATGGACGCATGAATATGCATGCTATGCGAGGAGATGTTCAAATCATAATCGGCGTGTAAGTCGACATCGGGAGAATTTGCGGAGTTTTCGCACGTTTCCGTTACACCTTACGAGAAAATTTATTTCATGAGAAAACTTGTTTAACTATAGAGCTCAATCTCTGAAACAGAATAGTATCTTAATTATTGCCACTCTTCTGTAGCCAAAATACTTATTTATTTACTAAACATTCAATTATAAAGACAGCAATAGCCCGTTAGAAAAGGGGCACAATTCATGCAAGAAGTCACCAACGCCAGTTCAATCTCCACCTGTATCACTAAAGGAGACAGTCCATATTATACGGACCAAAACCCAGAATCGATTGGGACAAAATGTATGTCTTTTTTTGGTATGGTAAATTGTAAATAGTAAAGCATCAACTGATAGCAAATTACATCATCTCTTTTGAATAAAACTTAGGTAAAGTTTATTATGAACTACTTTCGTTAGTTTTAGCCCGGTGCATGGCACCAAGATCTTCTCTGTTACATAGGGTCTTAATATCAGTGAAATGTGTTGAGGTGATAACATTTAACACCTCTATTATTGAGTTTTGTTTATGCAGTTTTGAAAACAGAAAATCTTTTGTATAACCAATATTCTCGTGTTGTTATGGACACAGTGCCCTCTTCCGGAGCTCCAAGCGTCGCCCGAGTTGCGGCGTAAACCGGAGTTAAATCTCTTTCTGATTATAATTCGGCACATGCTCATAATGAATTAAGAGATGTAAGGGCATTGCGGTATTTTCGGCTTCAATTTTGAGCCGCCTGTAGGGAAATGACAAGACTTATTGCGGATCCGCAGTGTACAAGCGAGGATCCCGTAAATTACAAATTTCGAGAATGCAATTCGGTTTGCCCAAATCGCTAGCAGTTAAACTTTTAGGGTGTTTCGTCTAATCATCCATACATATATAATCACGATAATCATTTCGTGGATGTTTTAGATTTGCAGCTTCACGTTGCTGGAACGATCTCCCACCGCCTGTGCGTGATCTGAAAACAGTCAAAACATTTAGAAAACATATGAAAATATCTTTACTACAATTGCAGAAATCATAAAATTACTTCTACTTACTGGATAGTTTTCACGACGCGCTACACGTTGTGTGGGGTCGTTTGGGTGCCACAGTTTTATTATTGACATGTCCTCGTTTGTGCCGGATCCTCTTAAAACTCGTATAAATATAATACTGACTATTTGTTTTTACATAGGGATAGGAAATACAATTTAAATTGCTGTTCGTTTTTGTGTGCATTCATTATGATTTGGTCACAGATTTATTTAGTTTCACAGTATATATATATATATTTTTTTTTTTCTTTTTCTAAAATTCTCCTGTATTGGGAAGGCAAAGGGAACTAAGCCTTTTACGGCCATGTCATTTGTGACTTATACTTTTAAAATTTGTTATCTATATATTTTGTTCTGTTTGTTCTGTTACAACTGTTAATTTTTATATATATATTTTTTGTATTGTTAAGGTTTATATTAATTATATTATTTACTGTAGGTCCTGCCAGAATACCAGCGCCACAGTGACGTTGGTCGCTGTGACATTATGCTGAGGCAGAGACCTAATTGGCCTGTAATACGGATTTAGTTTTTTATTTTTATTGTTGTTTTATATCATGTATTTGCATGTATGGCCAATAAACTCATTCTTTCTTTCTTTCTTTCTTTATCCCCTTAGTCCACTCCACTGCCATAGTCCGCGTTTCACCATGCAGTGTCAGCACTCAGCGTGACAGGTGGTGAGTCCGTCGCCGCTATAAGCTATTGGATGGTTGGAGGTACAGTCTAAGACCCTTGTTACGTAGCCAATTAAAACTTATTTTTATATTATTCTTTCTCTTTTTTACGTCACCTTGTGACATGTAAATATTACTAGGAAAAATAAAATAAAGCCTCTGTCTCAATTACCTTCCCAAATTCTAATAAATTCCACTCTATAGCTATCGATAACAACCCTTAGTCGCCTTTTACGACACCCAAGGGAAGAGATGGGGGTTCGTCTAATCGTTTTGAGATAATACCACTTTAAATGTCAATAGGGCGTATTATTCTATTAAAATTAATAAGATCATGTACCTATTACCTTCGCCAAGCCTACCTCATGTTAAAGTTATGCTATTTATTAAAAAGAATTATTATTTTTGCTTAGAAGAGAAGCGTTACTTTGTACAAGGAAGTTCCTTATAAGACACTCAACCCGATTGTATTATCTTACAATAAATGACTGCTACCGATACTATAAAAATTACCTTACGCACGTTAAATTTATTGTTAATGTCTAAGGGTTGAGATTTTCGATCCGTAGTAATAGTTAACTCAATAGTCAAAAACTTGACCAATAGCGTCAATATAAACGCCAAAATGTTTGACGTCAGCTTGACAAATTCTTAGCGGAGAAAATTCGAAGCAATTTAACATGAGCTGTACCGCCAGCCGCCATTTAATAATCCCAGCATCGTGTTGTGGTGAAATTGTCTTTATTTATCTATAGTAATATTTCAAAATCGACTATTGGGCAGGCTGTCATATCAAGACATCATAACTTTTTCCAATGTGTCCATATTTTAACCTACTAGTCAACCTGACCACGGATCAAAAAACTTACCCTAACCCAAAATAAAATTGAGAAAGTTGTTACGCACTAACAACAAAGGCATCTTGACAAAAATAATATATAATTCAAATCAATCCCAAAAAGATACAATAATTGATATATTCTCTGCAGAACAATGTAATAAATATTTATCAGCCAATCTCATCGCAAATAAGGTGAACGCAACATCAATGAGTGGTAATGTAATGACGAAATTGAATTCAAAATCCAATATTTTTGGGTCGAAATTAATGTATTCAGTTGGAGTCAAAGACAAAGGATTTATGGATAGATAAGTAACAAAAATACAAGTTTGTGAGTAATCAAACAGCAATGTTATGGAAATCGGCTTTCGGATACTTTGTTAAGAAAAAACATTTCGAATGATGTAATATCTTGTTTCGTAGACTTGACAGCAAATGAGGAGCATTTTATTTAGTTTTTATGGCGCTGTAGCTCTGAAAGCTGTGAATATTTGAATGAATAATGGATGACGTTCATTCTAAGCACTCTAGAATAGTTTGTTATGTCTTAAGGCTGCTATTACTGTTTAAAATTTGTCTACATTTTAATGCCAATGAAAAAAGTCTTGTCTTGTTGCTGCTTTGGTTTCAAATCGATTTCTTAATTATGATTGTTTGAATTATGTTTTTCTTATTGTTAATGTTTTCGTGCGGTGTTGTACTAACGACTTTGAAATGCCTGTCCAAAAGCTCAAAAATAATTGTGTGTTAGAAAAGAGTCAGGTTTTAAAAAGGGAAAAACTGGTATTAGGTATTTTATGTGTTAACAAACTTAACTAATCAAACCTACAACTGGCTACAATATTTTTGATACTAGTATTTAATTTCTGAAAGCTTAAGTTTATTTTTTTGTCATTTCGTTTATAAAACAAAAGCTATGACACAGGTACACAAAAACTTCTATAACCTTCGCATAGAAAATCGTGATCGCCCCGTAGAGCAGACTAAAATCTCATAAAAGAACAAAAAACGGCGCTCAAAGAGCTCGCCTTAAAACGGGAAAGAAAACTCGATTGTAACGCAATCAGCGTCACCTTACCAATTACAGCAGCCCCGTCGGAATTCAATATCAAAATTAGAGCTGGCGCTCGAAGACGCTGTATTTTATTTGTCTGAAAGGTATTTTAAAGAAATGCAATCAAAATGGTAATGTTAGGCTGTAGCGAAGCCGGCTGGGTAGCCTTTGATAGATTTTTTACTTTTACTCCAATTGAATTTTGAGAGAATACTTTGCGTGATACAAATGTTTTGTACAAACTATTGAAAAATTGGAATATGTTTGAGAGTGTAACAAAATTGAAAAAGAAATAAAGAATATTATTGGTGTCATGAGAAAAATAAATAAACTCGTAGTGTAAAACTCCCTCAGAATACGGAATAATGATTTACGAATCATTGCCGACTAATAGTCTTCCACTAGCGTAAGTTTTCGATGTAAAAAACTCAACATTTTTAATTACGTTGAAGGGCGATTTCTATTAGAAACGTAAAAAGCGCCCCTAGCGGAAAGTAGTTAAAGTCAAATTTCCCATAGAAATTGACATTCTTAATGCAATTGAAAAAGTTGAGTATTTGAATATTAATGTATAATGATAACGTAATTTAATAATAATAATACTCTTTATTGCACACAGAAAAAAAAACACAATACATAAAAGAAACAATAGTTAGCAAAGGCGAACTTATCCCCTAGAGAGATATCTTCCAGTCAACCCAACAATCAGTCCAAGGGTAGGTGTTAGTGGGATTACACTAAAAGTGCACAAACACATAGATCTTTTGACAAAATACAATTTAAGTTAAACTAACATAAAACTAAAATAATACCTATACATTTAAAATACAATAATATAGACATATATAGATAGATAGCATATAATACATAAATCAATAAATAAACATAATAATATATATAAATATATATAAAAATAAATAAACTACGAGAATCTAAACTAACACGGAAAAACTTAAACACTATATTAAGACTTTTTACAGTTCTATTTTTTAACAATCTTGATTTCAAATAGGATTTCAAGATAAGAAAAGTATTTCATTCCAATGTACTTGTTTACATATAGGGGTAATGTGTATTTAAGAAAACCCCGTAGTCGCCTTTTGTACCGTAACAGAGGTGTCATTAACGACACCCCGACTAAAGATAAGACCCGTTCCCTAAAATAGGGAGGAACCTTCTATTACAACGATACACCCTAAGAGCCTTTAGGAGACCTGGCTCATCTTGCGAACACGATTCTTTAAAAAGTTTTGTAAGGAAAAGTATTTTTTTTTTCAGAAATAGCTGAGTCACTATTGCCGGTGTCTTAAGCTTTTCGTCTTAGTCGGTGCCTGCTTATCAAATTCAAAATGTTTAGTTTGCATGAGTACGAGTACAATTTGGTGGTTATCATCTACCTTTACCATCATTATCATCTGGCCTAACTGCCATTCATGAAAAAAAATTGGAAAAATATTTTATTGCAATAAATAATAAAGGTTTTAACAATACCCGAGTTTGGATTCTCCTTTTAAGTGTTTAAGCACTTGTGCCAGGAGAGGCCGCTCTCGCATTGCATCAAAAAATAGTTGACATATATCAATCCATATGTCATAAAAAGTATTAACGTAAATATTTAATATATGTTATGCGCACCATACCAACTATTATAATAAAAGTTTAATTGTTTGTGATGGCTCCAAAACTACTGAACTGATTTAAAAAATGATTTCACTGTTGGAAAGCTACTGTAAATTAGATTAGATGAGATTAGAATTACAGAAAAAATCTCTCTCTAATATTTAAGTTGGAAAAAGGAAAGTCCTCATTTAACTTACTTTTTTTCATACTTCGCCAGACTTGTACAGCTTAAACTTTGAACACTAAAATCAACAAAAGTGCTCAATTGTCTGTACGCTCAACAAACAGATAGTATTGCAATTAAAGGCGTACACTGGCGGACAATGAGTGACGGGAGTCGCCATGACGCGCTACCCCACTCCCATTTAACGTGAGAATTGCAGCGGCGAAATTGAGCAGAAATTACCGCCATTTTTAAAATGGCGACGCGTATAAAATTGGTTAATAGTTTTTAAAATAAAATAAAAAATGCTGTTGGGTATGATATGCAGTAAATGAAAGTATAGAATGCAAAGATTTTGATATGAGAACCACTAGGAAATTTGATGAAATTGAAAAAAAAAAAATTAGTTTTCTTCGAAGAAAATTCCATTTCCACATGATACATAAGAAACGCATTACTGTAAAAAACGTGATCTTAATTACATAATAACATATCTATTACATAATATTGAAAAAGGGCTATGCTTCGGGTTTCTCTGCGTGATCGAATCAGAAATGAGGAGTTTCGCAAGAAAGAAAGAAAGAAAGAAAGAAAGAAAAACATTTATTAACCAACAAACACACAATAAGAATAAAAAACAAAGAAAGAACAGACAAACACAGAGTACAGTGAATAATTTTAAAAGACTACACAATAACGGTTAATTAGGACCCGGCCTCAGCATATGCTGAATCAGAGACTGACCCAGCGCTGGTGTTCTGACCGGGCCTATTCAAATATATATAAATATAATATATAATACATATAAATATAATAATTAAATAAAAACAGCACAGACGACACAAAATTCTCACAAACAATATAAAAATAACAGCCACAACAAACAAAAAACAAGAAAAATATATACAGAAAATAAAAGTTCTGGAAAACTTGGCTGTATGGTCTTTGCTCCTTTTGCCTTAACTTTGCAACAACATACTTATACCATAGATGAAATAATCGGGGTTTTTGGCGGCATTCAACTATGGCGGACGTGATTTTTATTTCGATGATTGTAATATTGTACGGAGTGGATATTGTTACGTAAAATCAGTGTAGTTTTGTGTAATAAGTGTCTGTGATGATGTGCAATATGGAGGATTATCGAAATAAACGTCAAGTGGTGTGAAAAGTGATGAGTTTTTTATCGTGGTAATCCACCTCATCCAAGTAGCACCACGGTGTCTGTCATCGATCGTTTGACGCCAAACTCTCCCAAGATGCATTGAAATGCACTACACTAGCATTTCAATGCAAACTTTTGAAGATATATATATTGCAGACATGGCTGTATGGGCTTCGTTCCCTTTGCCTTCCCTACGGGAGAATTTTACAAAAAAAAAAAAAAAAATGAAATAATCTTGCCATGTCTGTCCTGTCACCGATCTGCCACGTCATTGACACGAGTGCCACGTATATCGTCCAATATAATAAAATTTTAAACCGGAATTAGGAAATTAATTAGATTAGGAATATTAATAACGCTGAAACAGTTATATGTGTGCAACCAAGAAAGAAAGATGGCGCCAATTTGTGCAAGAAACTGCGAGATAAATATTTGACGAGCAAGAGAACTAAGGTCACCGACATAGCCCACAGAATTACGGACTTTAAGTGGCAGTGGGCAGGACACATTGCACGTAGAACTGATAGCCGTTAGAGTGGAGAGGTTCTCGAGTGGTGACCACGTAATGGGAGGTGGAATGTGGGGAGGCTCCTAACGAGGTGGACCGATAGTCTGTCGAAAGGCCGGAGGATATCGCTGGATGCGGGTGGCGCAGGAACGGTCGTTGTGAAGATCATTGGGGCCTATGTCCAGCAGTGGACGTTATCAGGCTGACGGATAATTCAAGAATATATATTTGTCGCCTTATGTAACATTCCTTATGATCCCTTTCGCCACATACAGCCATCGTTCAACGCGACATGACTTTCACTCCCATCATCTGGATGTTTAGTTGTATTCCACTATGCGCTTTTCCAGGAACTTTCTGGAGAAGCGCATAGTGGAATAGCGCAGGAACTAAACTATGGAATGAATTGTCGTCAGCTGTATTTCTGGACCAGTAGGATATGAGAACCTTTAAGAAAAGAGCGTATTCCTTCTAAAAGGCCGGCAACGCACTTGTGACTCCTTTGCTGCGAGTGTCAATGGGCCGCGGTAGTTGCAAGACCCGTCTGCTCCGTTGCCCCCTATCCCATAAAAAAGACTCTGTTTGGCAGCTTTTAAAGTATTGTTAAGTAATAATCTTTTAATTTGAGCTCAGTTTCCAACTTCCGTTTTTCATGCCTCCCACTGTAGGAGCGATATCTCAAGCAACTGTGGAGACGTCACTCGCTTCCTAATTGCATTTCGCAGACTATCTCCTCCAGATTATACTTCTGTTGCAATTTACACAACTCCAGCGTAACTTGACCTCCCCCACCCGTCTATCGGAATCGGAAATTGGAAGAGCACGGGGTAATTGTACCGATGAACGGAGCTCTCTCATCTCTGGCACAGTTTGGTACATCTTGACCCCTTTCTGAAGGCACCGATTTTAATTCTACGGCAGTGTTTGTCTTTTCGGTGCAAATAAGGGCGTTGAATTGAATTTCCCGACTACAGTTATATAGCAGTTGTTAAGCTAACAATGCGAAGATGATGGGCACTTGAAATTAAGTCGATTTAAGATGGGATTCCGCAGCCTTCAAATTAAGTAATAAAGAAGGGCTCTAATGAATGGGACCGCTGATTTATTTTATGTTGAGCAATATGAAAGCAGGCCAGTGTAAATTATGGCGGTGTTCATTATTGGCATTAAGTAACGTAAATTAAAATAGCGGAAATTGTTAATTAAAGGGAGTTATTAGGCGAAACGAACAAATTACATCAATGCAGGGTTATTGGTGTTGAAATTGGTGCTTGTTTTTTTTTTTAGCTTAAGGTATACAGGTTTTTTGTAGACATTTTTTAACATATTAACATATCATCACGCCTCTTTCTCCGAGGGGCAAGGCACAGGTATTCACCACATTTCGTCAGATAATTATGTTAGGTCCTCATGTAACAGGTGACGATGCTGTTACCATGCACCGGGCACAGTGTGAGCGAGCGATTGACAATCAACTTTACATAAGTTTTGTTCAAATTCAGAGAAACTATTATTCCCTTAATTTTCTGTTTTTGTTATATTGTTATATTATGTCGTATTAATTTGGTGTGACGGTGTCTTACTAACAATTAATGTAATAATTACAATTACAATTATTGCACTTTATATTTACTGGGTTCGATTCGGGATCGGTCTGAGTTCGTTTTTTACAGCAACCATTATGATATAAGCAACCTTTGCTTTGTAAATATATCTATTAAATATTGGGTCCTTACCTATGAAATTGGTGTTTTTTTTTCTCTCTTAGTATTTTGTCTGTAACTATTCAGATTCAGAGTATTCCTAAAACATAATTACCTCGTCTAAAAATAGACTACATTTTTGAGCTCTTTTGATTTGTTTTGATAATTTGTTGTAAGTTTAATTGTGTTAAAATTGGACACGGAGACAACTCTTTTTAAGTGCCTCCCGAATACATCATTTTATTTGCATTCACTTAAAAACGATAAATAATTTTTATGAAGTGTCATATTAAACATATTACTAAAGCTTGTCTAATGATAGATGCCAAATATTATTATCTTTGGATTTGTCGTTGTGAAGAAAACTGAAAAATTTTTAGTATGGAAAATGCAGAATTCCCCAAAATCTCCATACAAAACACAAATTTCATAGGTAAGGACTATATTTATACCTCATCTAGTATTCGTAACACAAGCAGCATTGGTTGCTTAAAGTGGAGCTAGTTGATAGGTGTGAATGTCTGAGGATATTTATTTAATCATTCCTCTGTTGTGGGACAGAAACGGTTGCTATTACAATTGATACAACCGTCCTCGCATTGGATCAAGTATATTACGACCCGAAGTCCTCATGTGTTTCTTTAACATGTGTATAACAATTGCAATAATATAAAGTCAACCGCACTGTCGCAACAATATAACTCATCTTAAAAGCTAAAAATATATCGTAATCTTCACTTCAAATGCACAATAAATGCGATTGTTTGTTTTACAATTCGGGCCTTTATTTGTTTTGCTTCTGAAACCGTTGGCCGATTGTATATTTTATATGTTTAATAATAACGTGACTGGCTTTAAACCGGGCGACGAAGGTCGGCAAAACAATAACAGAACAAAATGAAAATTCTATTTGGGTTGAAACCTGAAAATAAGCCTTAAAACTAAATTTGAATCGAGATTACGTATGTGCTTGAATTCTACAGCTTAAAATAAACAGTTTTACTTATGTCCACTTTTATGCTTTAGGCTCCTTTCATCCATCCGTTCTATATGACCAAAACACCTAAGCACCCCTTTCTCATTTCCTGTTACTATATCCATACTTATATTATATATACGAAAGTAATTCTGTCTGTCTGTCGGTCTCGCTTTCACGTCAAAACTACTAAACCGATTTAATCGAAATTTGGTACACAGTTAACTTAGAACCGGAGAAAGGACATAGGCTTTTAATCCCGATATTCCCATAGGAAAGAGTACAATGCGCGTGAAACCGCGAGAAGCCACTAGTAATCTATAAAACTAACACTTTTTTTCTAATTACATTATAGTACAACCTGCCACTGAGTGTTACGCCAGTCATGCTCCTCAAAGCTCTCATTTCTTCTGCAGTTACTCTGCTTTCATATTTATGTCTCATCACATATCTTTCATCCGGGAAATAGATCGAGACGTCAAGCAAAGAATTAGTTCAGGATGGATGAAATGGCGACAGGTCACGGGAACTACATGTGACCTACGCATTTCCCCTAGATTGAAAGGGAAAATATATAAAACAATCATAAGACCTGTTGTTATGTATGGATCGGAATGTTGGGCTATGAAAAAGTTGGATGAAAATAGATTGCATGTGGCCGAAATGCGTATGTTAAGATGGATGTGTGGAGTGACGAAGATTGATAGAGTGAAGAATGAGTATATCAGGGGATGCCTGAAAGTTGCTCCAGTGATAGAGAAGTTGAGAGAAAAGCGGCTGTCGTGGTGTGGACATGTTTTGAGGAGAGAGAATGAGCATGTAACGAGAAGAGTTGTGAATATGAGAGTGGATGGTAATGCAGGGAGAGGAAGACCAAAGAAGAGATGGATAGATTGTGTGAATGAGGACATGGCTAGAATGGGAGTGAATGTTGATATGGCGGGTGATAGGGGAGAGTGGAGGAGAAAGACTCGTTGCGCCGACCACAAATGAAATTGGGAAAAGGGCAGGATAATGATGATGATATCTTTCATCCCCAACTTTCAATCCCATACATTAGTGTTGCGACCAGAACGCCATCGTGCAATGCTAATCGCGTCTTTTCTGATACTCGTATTGTCTGACTGCTCAGAAAAGCATGCATGGGCCCATTCACCATGTTACGATCTTCCATTCGCTTCTCTATATCACTATCATACCTTAAAATAATAAAGACCTTAATTTTTCTCATATAAGTAAGTTTTAATTGATATAATTTATTATTGTCTTTTTTTCCATCTCTTGTAAACATATAATAGATCCTGAATATAGAAACTCTTTCAATTATTCCATTTTCTCCACCTGTCTGAAATAACTATTACAATCACTTGTATATATTGATACGTCGCTTTTGGAGCATTTTCCTTCCAATTCAATTTTGACATTTGTGACTAACACCCAGTTGCAGAAACGAACTTTAAAATTTAATGTCGGCATTATCCCTAATGCTCCATTAAATTTATTTAATGAAGTGTCAAAAGAACACCTTAGCGTAGTTTTTACGTTGCACAAAACGACATTAGCACCCTATCAATGCTAAAGAGACATTAGCTAGAACTATTTTGTGTTCCAATTTTAAATTTAATGAACTTTAAAGTTTTAATGTCTCATTACTAAATGTCGTCTTTAAAAAATCTTTGTGCAACTGAGCGTAAGAGTATTATATAATACACGTAAATTTTAATAGTTTGTAGAACATATTGATGTAAAGGGAGGATGGAACCCTTGCAGAGTTTCTTGCCTGTATCTTCTCTAGACAAGGCCTCCCGGTAGTGAACAGGCCGAAAAAAAAGTAGTGGTATTGTCAATTTTAGGATACTTATTTATAATTTATTTTGTTTTGACTTGTCAAAAGTGTATTTGATGATACCAATTTGATTAAATGACATTGAGTTTGAGTTTGAGTTTGATTGTGAAATAATAAATAAATTATGTATTCTGATCTGAATCAAAATGTGTATTAATTTGCCAATTTATCTAATTTCTTGGCTAAGTTATTTAAAGCATCTAATATGAAAAAATATTCGAACAAGGATGAATCCGTGTTTGCTGAACGTGGCCGCAGGCGAGCGCAGATTAGCATACACCATATTTAGCTCATTTCCTACAGTGTGCACTGGCCGTTGTTCTGCGGAGGATTTATTAAAATGAAAATTAGCACGGAGTATAAACGTGGACGTTCATATGAAATTCTTCCTCATTTAAAATTAGTTTGGAATTATTTTTACCTTTAAAAATAAATCGGCAATTTGGTTTTATGCATGGTATGCAGCATTGCTCGAGGCAGTGATAGCCGTTCACAAACTAGCGAGAAATCGCTGGTTATATTATAAGAACAAAACTTAAGGGTTAATGTGGGTACGCCTTAATTTAACCTTTCAGAGATATTAAATCCTTAAGTCCCGGATGTCATCTCAAGATGCCATGAACACTAGATTTAGTTATTTTGTCTGGTATCTGAGCTGTTAAGCAAACAAAATGCATTGGAAGCATTGAATAATTTATTTTTTTATTAATGAAAAATACAGTCGAATATAGAACCTCCTCCTTTTCTTGAAGTCAGTTAAAAATAACTCGAAAACTTCATAGAATATATCTCTATTTAAGGGATATTTGGGTCGGACAAAATATTTTGGTCGATGGATTTTTAAATTATTTTTTATAGATTCATGCTCGATTATCATGAATGTTACATATAATATTAATATTTATTTAAGTTACAATATTCCAACGTTCTACAATACCAACAAATATCAAGTGACTTAAAAAGTGCCCTCAGTTGTGATATATTAGATATATATCTAAAACAATATCTAATGGGCCCTGCTGGTAACGTGATCTGTCTATTGGCGTGTCATCGACAGATGAGACGAGCGTCACTTCGCGTCACGCGCAGTTCTTGGTAATAGCTCCACGTGACTACTACTTATTATATCTAGTGATGGACAAATTGATACACTAGTGAGTATTGGACAAAATAATTGTTTACGGTTTACATGGCTTTCTTAGAATTGTGGTTTTTGGTTCCTTTCTGACGTTCCATTGTCACATTCCAATTAAATAATGTTCTAGTGCAGCCAGACTCAACTCTTAAAATTAACAAATGATATTGGGTAATAATGGGTGTAATTATGTTGCCTTAAAATTTACTTAAAGTTAAGCAAGTTCATGTTTTTTTTAATTATAGCAAACGACAAGCGGTATCCAAGCTGCCATTACTGTCAATATTGGCAAGTTTGTAACTTGACGATATTTAAAGATGAGTAACATGAAAGAACTCAACCCAGTTATATTGAAAAAGAAGGAAATATAGCTTCTGACAATTCCCTCAGATCATACTCATGTGATGGATTCTTTAAAATGGGTGAATATAAAATTAAATATTCATAATTATGCTTAATATAAATTTAATAAACGTCTGCATATAAATATTTGCCAACATCAGGCTTCGAACCAAGAACCTCTAAAGATTGCCTTCTTAAACAGCACCCAAACACGGCCACGGAGTTGCACTTTTGCTTTTTAACTAACACAATATTTCATACCAAAATAACCATATTATTCAAGATCCTTAACTACTGCCGACGCCCTACGAGACGAACACGTATTACTTTTATACGATTACGCATACGAAATACTTTTCCGTCTGCTCCTAGCAAGATTAGTCTTGTTCACGCCTGTTCGGCCTCCAGGCACGTACCTGTTTTGCATTTCGATAAACGCCAGGTGAGACAGCGTGGAGTGCTACATGATAGCCGATGCCGCGTGAATATTGAAACAGATCTGGACCTAGTATTTTTGGAACAGATATTTTGTCACAGTGACTTTATCAACGCGACATTTCAATTTTACGAACGAATATTTTGTTGTGTACTTTGTTCCAATGAAACAAAACAAAAGTGATTCGCGTGATTTCCAATATTTTTATGTGTTTTAATTCAATATTTTGTATCAGGCTTTATACAATGTAAAAATCGCCAATAAATCAAACAAGCAAACAACCATTTTTTTGAGGAAATATAAAATCAATCAACACATAAATGCGACACATTAAAAAAGAAGAGTAATATTTTGTCACGAGTTTCCTACACGCAAACATAAGTGTTGTTATTTTGAGCCTCAATATCGAATCACGTGAAACTGTTTGACAAAATTCTTACAACGATTTATATTAAACCCCGATTGGGTCATTCGATAAATGACACGTGATACAGCCATTAGCTCCAACGCATGATCACGCTGTATGAATATTGATATTCAATTTGCGGAAGATCGAGTATTTTGGAACTGATATTTAACAGGATATGATTTGACAATACTTTGGATTCTTACTGACATATTTTTATATACGATACATACATACAATCACGCCTTTAATCCCCGAAGGGGTAGGCAGAGCCCAAGAAGCACTGTGTTCCTTAAGACATTTAGCCATAAAACAACTTTACCATACGATACAACCTTTGTAATATGATTTCAATCTTTATATGATTTTTTACCAGGCATGATATTGTATGCTCAGAACCATGGTCAGTCTGTCCACTTTATCGAACTTTGTATTTTAAACTTTGTATTGAAAATCTGTAGGTAGGTCATCGTAGTTCAGGACTTTCATCTCACATCGTCTTCTAGTACGATTTCTAGGTCGTTAGGTCTAGTAAGCAAAATGGTTATATCCCTTCATAAATGATACACACACATAATATCATTTAAATGTAAATGAAATACTTATTCAAGATCATCACGCATCTTTCCCTGAAGAGAAAGGCAGAGGTGTTAACACCCACATTTCACCAGATATGTTAGGTCCCCATGTAACCCCGACCTAGTGTACGTCTAGGTCGGGAAGCCCTGGGAACGGCTTGGAGAGTTGCTCCGGCAGACCCAGGTTCGCTCCCACAGAAGGTCAGGAACGGGTATATCGGAGAGTTTTAGTGGGTAGTACCAATATGGCAGGTGACTTCCACACACGCCTACCGGCTAGCCACCGGTAGGTACATTCCGTAAATGGATTTCTCCTCGTAAAAAAAAAGGTCCCCATGTTATAGGTGGTGGTAATAAATTCCAGATGACATTAAAATCTTGACATTCAACCATTTCAAATACAAGATGATTTAATTACTTATAAATAAAATGTACTATTCTGTTGGTGACTTTCTGAATGAATAAGAATAATGTTTTTTTTTTATAATCAGCCCAGCAAATGACTCAACACCACCTGATGGTAAGCAGTAGCAGTAGATAAGTCCATTTGCGAAGGATGCTAGGGCAGCACCAAAGGATGCAGGCCTAGCGACCTCCACCTTGCTGGCTCATAAGATGCCTTATCACGCCTCCTTTGAAGGAACCCATGCTGTAGGAAGGAGGGAACACGTGTGCCGGTAGAGAGTTCCATGCTCTGGATTTATGAGCAAAGTATGATTCCCTAAACAAAATGCCTGTGCCAATTAATGATATTTTACAGACTCTTTGGACATTTAAATTTTTTATCATTTATTTTTACATTCTATAATCTGAATTCATTTGACATTGTATAGATTATTTTTTCTATTTCCTCCCATTAATTCCATATTAATACGGATATCTTTTTAAATAAATTAAGACTTAGTTGTATATTTGCACATCTAAAACTCGATAGATTATGGGAAATGTTATTTAGGATCAATACTGTAACCATAATCTTGCAAATAAAGAAATTGAATTGCATTGAGCCTGTTGGCATGCACCGGGCACAATTGAGTCAAGTGATATTTTTAGATGACTCTTTTCGCATGAAATTTATAAAATAATTAAAATCGTCGTGTAAAAACTGTTTGTCTTAATGCTCACAAACAACAATAGAAACGTATGTTTATCATGAACGCTGGCGTTCGATTGACCCTCAAAGTGTTAAGGATCGATTGTCCAAATTGGTTTATTTACCCACAATAACAATGAGCTCTATATGACCATTTATTAACATACACTCATCTGGTGCGAATCTAATATATCAATTGAATTAACACGTCGTCCTACCACGATAACCTAATCTATGGTCGCTGTGATTGGTTGATTTAGTGCAAGCTGACTGCTAATTTATGCTAACTTAGCGACTATTCTGTGCTGTGCCATGGGAATTACAATGGTAATGTTAATTGAATTTATGGGTTTTTTATAAGATAGTAGACCCGGGTAACGGCATCCACACGGGTGCAATATTGATATTCAATTTATATATATATTTTTTTTATATATTTTGTTTTTTTAAATTTATATTTATATTTTGCACTATATTATATACCATGTGCCGACCCCACTTCGTCCTCATCCTATCTACGTCCTGCTGCTGGGCACAGGCTTTCCTCGTGGAAACAAACATGGGAGTATGAGCCGTAACACCACCAGGCTGACCCGAGGCGGGTTGGTGGGTAGAAAGTTAAGTTTCGATAGTAACCGGGACTAATAGTTTAACGAGCCTCGTAAAGCACGGAGAAATTCGAGATCACAATGTTTTGGTCACCCATCCACGGCCAGACCATTGCAAAGGTAGCTTTATCGAACCTACCGAATGCCAAGCCCACTTAAAATGGGAAACGACATCTTTTCCCTTGGGTGTCGTAAAAAGCGACTAATGGACTTAGAACTACAAAACCATCCGACAGCTTAAAACGGCGACGGGCTTACCACCTGTCACGCTGAGTGCAGTCACTGCTTGTGAAGTGCGGACTATGGCAGTGGACTGCTTTTGCGGTGCTTTTGCTTAGTTTCTGACAAACCCTCAAGGGATAATAGTCGTGATTATGTATGTGGTACGACGAGGTCTATGCTACGACAATGATTACCACAAAGTCTGCGTGCTACGATAACAGCTACGAGACGCTACGACGACAGCAACGAAGTCCAACAGCTGATTTGCTATACCAGCTATACACTAGGGCTACAAATGTCTACAAGCGATCTATTAATACTGTATTCTTGCAAATAAATTCTTTATTATTATTATTATTACATACAGAATACATAGTTGTGTCAAAAGTATTTCTAATTATAGTTCAAAATATAAGTTGTATTTACTCACATGTTTTGTTGCACTAAGGTGTTATAATAACAATAATAATGTAATTTACATTGATTTTATTAAGCAAAAAAAGGCCTACGTGTAAAAAAGTTCCCCAAAACTCCCATGCTAAACATGAACAAATACCTATTAAATATTCCGTATAAATTCGCAGCCGGAGACTGCATGTCAATTCGACAAGTAAGCAAACCTGTCGACTTTCGTACCGTGATCGATATACGGCGTGACGGCGACGTGACGGGGACGTGACGCCGTGATAAATGGTGCGAGCTAGTTAGGTGACGACCCGCTCTTGACTTTTGAGGTTTTTATTGCTGAACGCATACATTTCTATTTAAAGTGTCACTGGTTTTTGTAAGTTGAGGAAGGAGGAGAGATCTCGGTTGTACAGGCACTATAATCGTGTCATTTACGTTACTTGTCAAAGTTCAGATGAGTGAAGGTTGTAATTTGGTCTGGGGTGAGTTTGAGAGAGTCATAATCGAACTCTGTACATTTTTGTTACTAAATACAAAAGAGAACGTTAAAAAGAAGGAATCCTTTTTTTGCCATAAAGTTTTTACTCATAATATACTTTGGCATATGAATTTGGCATAATATAACTTAACCATAATTTTCTTTTGGCACAAAATTTATTTCGCATTAATATAATTTAGATTAATGTAATATAATATTATTCAGCATAATGGTTCACAACATAATGTAAAGTCGATTAGGTCGACGACTAGCGAAGCGAGGAGGAATGTTAGTTAAAATTACTGTGCCCTTAACGCTCGAGCCGAGTGAGCAAGGCCAGTGTGCCGCGGCAGCGGCCGGCGAAGCGCCAGAATCGATATTTTTTTTTGATAATTATTTAAAAGAAAATTATGTGAATTGTTAATTATGCCTTAAGATGGTTATGCCGTTTACAACAATGGGTAAATAATTATGCATAAAATTTAATGCCAAAAACAATTATGCGTAAGTATATTTGTGTACATTCCATTAAGCCAATTCATATTATGCTTGAAAATTTTATGAAAAGAGATAGGGAACTTTAAAAGAATACGTCCTCAGCCTATATAAACATCTCACTGCTGGGCACATACCTTCATAGAGGAACATAGGAGTATGGGCCGTAGCACCACCATGCTACCCTAATGCAGGTAGGTGGGTAGAAATACATCTGAAGCACGGAGGAGTTCGAGATCACAAAGTTTTGGTCACCCGTCCACGGCTGACCATGGTGTAGGTAGCTTTGATTTCGATATCGAAAGCCAAACCACTACACCACCAAGCTTCTATCGCGGCCATGGACTTTTACCTTTAGACCCGCCATTATCATGAATTTGAAAGAAAACAATTCAGACAACTAGCTGGGGTGCGGGGGGTGTGGTAAAAGCTCGGAAGTGATACGATAGATTCCGAAACATTTCGATCTCCATGGCTACGGCGCGCGTAGAAAAGACCTTATGCGTCGAGCTATCGATATCGATAAATAATTTTGCATTTCATAAAAAATCAATTATCAGTAACTATTTTTGCCTGTAACTTTTATTTCAAATGTAATATTAAATTACCTGGTGACGAATAAAAATTTTTAAACTGTACACTAATAAATTGAGCCTCAGCGGGTATAATTTCATTGAAAAAAGTCCACATAAGAGATGTACGTGATACTTTGTCTTGCAGTGCAAAGCATTCTAGAACTACGAAGAAGTAGGCACAGACGGAAGTTAGCTACGCGTTAGGCAAAATATAATAGGTATTTTATCAACGTGTCAATCGTACGGATCAAAGTGGTGATTTTTCCACGTTATTTTTTTTATATTTTACAGGATGCTGGGATAACAATATTTTATTCAAAATAACACTTTATTAAATTACAATAAATAAGTAAGTAGGAATATTGTAAATTACATAATATGCCCTAGTATTAGCGTCATCTAATCAAATCGAAATCAAGATTGTTTAAAAATCAGAACGAGGTATGGGTTGAATGGGTATATCGGTGAGTTTTAGTGATTAGGTACGGTCTGTAAATAGTGAGTGACTGACCAAGATTTGATTTGTTTTTATTTAATAATGAACTTAAATACGAAAATCAAATCTTTCACAAAGATTCTGAGATACTGAGCTTCGATTAAAGGTAATGATCACTCAAGAGTATAGCGACGTTCATGAAAGTTGTGCAGCACCTACACCTACATTAAGGTAAATCATATTCTCTCGCGATGCGAGCATTTGCATTGATATTAAACTTTAACATAAATTTTGTTTTATTTATTTATTGACATAAATTAATTTTGTAAATCTTTGTTTGAATATGTTGAATATCACATGATGTGAATTTGAAGCAACTATACACATATTTTCTTGAGGTAAGTTCGAAGCTACTTCGTGTGGTATATTAATCTGAAAAGTTAAAAATATAATTAAACATTTTTCAAATCAATTTATTAAAACAAAAAAATGTTACCGTGGTTTAACAACCCAAGACTTTTATTTTTTAACATTCTTATAATATCCAAAATAAATTTAAAAGTAAGTATTATACTTTTTATAATACTATTAAATTAACAAGAGTCCACCAAATCGGTAACAATAATGCGTCACGTAACTGATATTCTAATAAATATAAATAAATTCTTTATTTATCTCCAATAATACAAAAAGTATAAAAACATGATTGGGGTCTCCTATTAAGCTTGTGTCGCCTGTGCCAGGAGCCCCGCTCTTCTACATTGATTTACATACAGAAAGAAGAAACGTAAGTAAAACAAAGAAAAATTAAATTACAGATTAGATTTGTATGTGTGTGTGTGTAAATTGTGTAAAGATCATTTTATTAAGCTTTTTGTTTAAGTGTTTAATATTGTATTAAAAATTTTATAATTTATTTAAATTTTTACTGTAGTATAACCAAATAAATAAATATAAGAAAATAATTTTCTGGAATTTTTTCGCCGCAAAAAAACTTTTTTCAAAACATAAAAACTTTAATATTAATACCAAAATTCGATCTAAGAAATGCTAAAAATCAAAGATACATTGTATTTACTTACAATTCACGATAAAAACAGCGTCGGTACTGCATTTTTTATAAGTCGCCGCCTGTTGTAAATTTTTTGAGTCCATAAGGCTATATTTTGATGGAAACCAATTTTCTCTATTTACAGCGTTTATCCACTTCTCTTTTGAAAATCTATAGGAGAAATCTATTTTATTAGGTATAGGTTACTGTAATATGTATCGACTATATAAATACACCGCTCTAATCATTGTTATCACCGATAGTGAGAGATGGACATACACGTAATCAGCAAGAGTAAAAAGGACGGGGAGGAGCACGTGACGGACCTGTCCAGTTTATGTTGATATTTGTCAATTATTTTGAAAATCAAAATAATTGTTTAAAATATTCTTGAAAAATTGTGTAACAAGACTTACCGATGAAAACTAATATTGTTTGTTGATAGATTACAAGTTTTACTATTGATTCTGCACAAATTTACGGCACATTAGGTCATGATGCTGTACATTAAAAGTGATTTATGTTTTAAATCTTAACCTTGATTCGGTTCTTGGTTTTGGTCGACACTGACACTGAAAAATCTGTCATGTAAATTTATAAGTTGAAAACAACATATGTTTGGTTTGAGTTGAGTCGCCTTGTATGACACGTCTATCGCTCAGTTGCACAAAGATTTTTTAAAGACGACATTTAGTAATGAGACATTAAAACTTTAAAGTTCATTAAATTTAAAATTGGAACACAAAATAGTTCTAGCTAATGTCTCTTTAGCATTGATAGGGTGCTAATGTCGTTTTGTGCAACGTAAAAACTACGCTAAGGTGTTCTTTTGACACTTCAATCAATAAATTTAATGGAGCATTAGGGATAATGCCGACATTAAATTTTAAAGTTCGTTTCTGCAACTGGGTGTTAAGGAGGCTATGTGGTCGCTGATCGCGGCTTATTTAAGAAAAACCTTATTAAAAAAAAGAACATTTTCCACAAGAATTGACAATCGAAAAGCTCAAACCAAACTGAAACTACACTGTTATTTTGACATGTTATAAAAATATCAATGCAATCTGCAAATTAAATGCAGCTCTCTGCCACAAGCAAAACTGTCTATATTCCGGTGCAGCACCGTGACAGCGTGATCGATATACGAGCGGCGTGACGCTGACGTGACAACGTGATGTATGGCACGCAAGGCTCTAGATGAAGTGAGTTTTGATCGGGAAATGACTGACACAAATTATTGTATTGGAGCGAGCAATTGGAACCAACTGCACATGCATTTATAACTTTTGCCCTATGTTGAAGGGTGATTATTGGCTTGCACCTTATTACATGGAACTAACGAAATCACTGCCAATGTGCGGGTGTAATGAGCCTCCCCTTCCAGGGACATTGTAAATGTGTATAATTACCATATCTGTAAGTGGCTTGAACGTGCCAACTTGAGATCAAATGGCCACCCATTTTCCAACCAAAGCGAAGTGTATTTAGTTTTCAAGATCGACATCAAAGAGCTTATGTTCAATATCATTTATACTGACCATAAATATTTATTTATTGTCAATTTAATGTATAAACAGTAATTTCATTTCTATAGTTTATAATTTTAATGTTTAAAATGTTTATTACAATGGCAACTTTGTGCTTTTAATATTTTTGCTCTACGGCAACTCTTCTGCCCTTCTGTCTTCTGAGTTGCACCTACGTGCAACGCATTTTGAAAATAAATAATTTTAATTATTCAAAGCGCCCATTTATTCCGCAACATAGGCGTTTTTGTGGTCCTTCGAGCCGGATTTGAACTAGCGACCTATGGATCTAAATATAATTGATGTGTTCAGTACTAATGTACTGAACATCAATATTATTCTAATGCTACACCTATGCCACCAAGCTTATCCAAAAACGAGCTTATAAGCTTTGTATTAAAGCTTATATTCGTTCACACGTCAGAATTCAAATGCAAGGAGCTTTTTATTCGTAGTTCTGAATAAAATCACAAAGTTTGCTCCGCACACGACCAATTACGTTTTAATGGTGGTGCGTGAGCAACGTTCACGTAGACGTGACAAATTATGATTCTACGATTTCACGTTTTGAAACCGTATTTAAATTATTCCATTTTTCCACGCTTTTCACGTTCTTCACCATAAATTGGGAAGTAGATGTTAATTTCAGATAGAAATATTAATTTCATCTGTCTATGAAATTGAAATGATATTTTATGGATATTTCTTCGCGTGAGTAAATTGAGTTTATTTTCTTGTTGGTCGCAATCAAATTGTTTGCGGATTGAATTCGAAATAAAAGTATATTATTTAATTTTTATGTTACGAATAGTTTTGGCCGTCGCTTCGTTATGTTGAATTTGGAATTAAGTAGTAGTTGTTGTTGTTGTTTTTGCAGCCACAAAAGCTGACAACCTTCAGCTTACGAATCCAATAGGTCTTTTCTACGCCTCTTTTGAGGGAAGAAGGAAGGAATAGTAGGAAATTAGAATTTCATGCATTACATGTACAAAAAAATGTCTGTGTAATCCTCTTTACTTAAGACGATAAAGAAAGAATAATAAAGAATTAAAAAAAACAGTTACTAACGGTGTTCAAATCCACATCAAACCTATTAAAAATCACATGGCCTAATTATTAGCTGCAAGCAACACAGCTAAAGACGGTCCAATTGCCAACACATTTCACTGACAGAACGCACTAAGAACATTCAAAGACTACCACTTCCGCGGGCGAAGTTTGCAACTAGCGCCACTTGTGAGACTTGGCAACCGCTAGAACTCCCGCCATTACAAGCCATTTAACATTAAACTTGGCATATTTTTGACGAAATTAAAATGTCGGAGACAGATGTTAATTAATAAGGTTCTATTCTAATAGCACAGTAATTTCAATTCAAAACATTGTTAAAGTAAAGTAAATTGAACGGCGAAAATTACAAATTTCTATTGTTTAGAGAATAACGTACTGTCGTATGATAATACGTCCTGTTAATGGTACAAATTAGTGCATCGCTATTGCGCAATCGCATCGGCTTGACGTGCCTTTCAATGCAGTGATTGGGCATTATAATTACGGAGTAAGTTTCGTCTGGGTCCAAGAATGACGATCGTAAATAAAACATTTCAATTATATGATTGGCTATTTTAAAAAAAGTAGTTCATGAAAACCCTTGGCTTTGGCCTTGGACTATGGCAGTTGACTGCTTTTGCGGTGCTTTTGCCTAGTCTCTGATTAACCCTTAGGGGATAATAGTCGTGATTATATGTTTGTCTTACTCTCGGAACCCGGCCACTTGTATCGATGACAACCACAGTCAAAGCGCTGTGGATGTACTTGTTTTGATACAAGCGCTCGTGGTACCTAACGATCTTTAATACTATACCTTTTAATTCATTATTAACTTTATAAGATATGAAAAATGTTGACGAGTTTAAGAGCCAAGCTTGGCCTATAAAATATTTTTTTATTTTGACGACGAGGAATCCATGTAATGACTCACAAAAATGTTAGCACTACCTTTTAAAATTCTCCGATATATCTATTCGTGCCCTACCACGGAAACTACCCAGGTTCCGCTGAAGCAATAGCAAGTTTCTTGAAATCGACCAGACAAACAGTCTTTAGAGAGTTCAGCGCAGTACTCGTAGATACAGAGAACGACAAACCTAAGCATTATTTATAAATATTTGAAGACTAAAATAACAAAAAACAGCAAATTCTGATGTCATGATATAACTCGAAATTTTCTGCCAGATCTTCCAATAATACAACACCATCTATTGTCACAAAAAGAAGTTAGACATTTTGTTGTACAGCTGTGTTCTTACTCTGATACTGTATTCAGGGGTCGTGGCGTAATGCCGGTCAGAATGAAGGCGCAAATCGTTCTCGAATCACCTAAGCTTGGGGCCACTAGACCAGCGGGACACACTTCTGCAGATCTCTGCAAAAATAAAGGAATATGAATCTATAATTTGGAATTGGTCTGTGTAGCCTCATTCTCATAAGAATTAGGTACAAAAATTATCGGTAAATTCACAAATAAAAAGAATTGCATGTTGGACGACGACGTTCATGACGGATCACAACAAAATATAACTATAGTCTGAATAATTTCATAGGTCCTTTTTGAAAGTTATTTGTAATGCACTTTGACAGTTGTTTGAAGTGAGATTAATCGATTCCCGTACCAATGTAAACGGTCCATAAAGCTTATCTATCAAAATGCACCTATTGAATTATTGAGACTGAAAATACTACTACGGTAATGGACTTATTTTTTAGAAAGGTTCTCGAGTGGCGGCTACGTACAGAGAGTCGCTGGAGCTTTGGTAAATCCTCCACAAGGTGAACTGATGATCTGAAGCATAACGGGGAGCGATTGAGCGACTTTTAGCTGAAATAATGGAGATATTTTATTTATTAATTTATTTTAAAAAGAATGAAACGAGTAGACCGTTCAATAGCCGCCCAAGGACATGGTTACAAGATTATTATTTAGATTAAATAAATATTTAAATATATTTAATCATGTTTGTACAAACCTTCTGCACTAAGTAAATGAAAACTTTGTTTCTCTCTTAAAATAATATAGTTAATAGTTTTTCCTTTACTGTTCAAACTAGTATTTCGTGGCCCGAGTCTATTACAGTGCTGCAGAAGCGGCGATTTGTCGCCTACAATCAGCGGCTATTGCTGCTACGTACACCACGAATTTGTCTATTTATAGGAATTCTCATTTTCTGCGATAGGCGATTTGGAAAAACGGGTATTTTCGTAAGAGGTCACCGCTACAGTCATATATGTACCACTTAGAACATTTTTGTTCGGAATGTAGAGAATTCTATTCAGTGGTATGTAACATCTATCCTGGCTGTCTGATTTTCTACAGTACCAGTAACGGCAATAGTCTTGCCTCTTCTTACGCAGGGTCAGCAAAATTGCTGGCAAAGTGTGGTATAATGCACCTCTGCCTCCCCCTTCGGGATATAGGTGTATTAATATGTATTTATGTGAGCCTACTCTTACTGTATCACATGTGTTGTAGGTTGTTTTGCCAACGTGTAGAATAAACACTTCGTGGAGGAGTCATGACCAGCTCCTTGGTCGAGTGGTATGTATGCCGGTCTCAAGGCGTTGCCATCTCGAGAGGCTCTGGGTTCGATCCCCGGTGGGGGCAAATGTTTGGGTGATAAATTTTCAGGCAAATTTGTTCTCCACTCTTGGATGTTTTATATATATATATATTTAGGATATTTATATGTATTTATCTATTAAATATATTTATCCGTCATCTAGTGTCCGTAACACAAGCAGCATTAGTTGCTTAAAATGGGGCTAGTTGATAGCTGTGAATGTTTGAAGATATTATTTATTTATTTACGATAGACAACTTAGGAATTTAGCACTAATCTCACAAGCAATAGCCGGTTTAATCCTCCTGTCCTGTGGAATTTAAATAAAACCGAAGTAAAGTCTGCTATTAACATCACATGACATTTACCATATGAAACAAAAAACGTTTATTCTTTCCCCCTCGCTCGCCCCTGTTACATAGGGACCTAAACAGTTCACATGACCATATATCATGTGATAACACCTCAGTCTACACTATAGCACCATATGGGCAATTCTTCAAAAGAAAAAATAAATATATTCTTGGTGTACAATGTAGAATAGTTTTATTTAAGTTCGTCAGAAAATGCTAAAAAGATATCCATGTTATACATTAAATCATAGCGATCCCAGTCCAGCTCAACGCAGCATCCAAACGATCCAAAGTATTGAGAGTTAAACCGCCTTCAAATGTTTCGCACCGCGTCGTGTACCTCGTGCCGCGTCGCGTCGCACCGCACGCTTAACATCACGCGTTTTATTATATTTGCATACATGAATACAGTTGTAGCTAAATTTAGATGCCTTCATATTCCGATACTGGCTTCGAATACTAAAAAGCATTTTTCTATCGAACTTTGAAAGGTTTTGATTGAGAAAAATATAATATTTTGTTTCTGTTAGCTTGTTCAGACTTAGTTTCCATTTTATTAAAATAATCTTTTACGTAAAGAGAATACACAAAATAATTGCAGACTTAGTTTTTGGGATATTGCTTAAAGGGTGTTATTTAAACGGTCAGCGAAATATTCGAATTTTGGTCAGCAAAAATACAATTCATCAGCTATAACAACTAATTGGTCAGCAACTTACGGGCAGCAAATATTTCAAAATTGGTCAGCAAAACAACTAATTGGTCAGAAACTTATGACCAGCAGATATTTCTAATTTGTCAGGTAAATAACTCATTGGGTAGCAACTTTAATGTTTTCTCTGCTGCCTAATGGCTTAAATATATGTTTTGATGACATAAATATTGATTTTAAGGGTCATATAAAAATAACTTTAACCTAATATCTATCAGAATACATTTCCTAGGAATTATTCATTAATCCTTTTCCTAGATTTTTACATTTTCAGGAAAATGTATATTGCTGCCAATATAATTATCCTGCTGTCAAAGTAATTATTCTGCTCACCAAATAATTATTCTGCTGACCAAATAATTATTTCGCCTTCCAAATAATATTATATGGCTGACAAAATATTTCTTTGTTGTCCAAATGATTTCCAAATGATGAGTTCTTGATTTATTTTTTATATTTTTTGGACGCGTTACCTGTAATCACTGAAGTGTATTCAACGTGCTTCAAACGGCGCGTTCTGTTCCTCTCTTTTGGTGGTAAAAATATATAGCACCGTATGCGGTAATTGTAACTCCTGCGTTTCAGCACTAAATTTTGGCAAACGAAGCATGGCTGCCGTAAAGTCTTTAGGCTTGGAAAATCGCCGAATTTTGCTCAAGGCATACTACCAGTACAGTCACGCTCATGAGCAGGTATCCATGTGCTCTTTTGAACAAATAACGTCTTTATTCCCTTGAAATAGAAGTCATTTACTGTCAAAAGTTGTACACAAGTTCGTTCTGGCGACTGTACGCATCCCTGAGAATGAAGTATGAAATATTTTAGGAGAATGTTCGGTTTTCATTATTACATTTTAACGGAATTTCGTCCCACAAAACGAGATATATTTTTCAGTGCACTTTATTGTTTAATGTGGACTTAAACCACCTATCAGACGAAATGTAGGTGTAAATAACCTACCTCTTCGGGGTGAGACGTGATAATAATTATAATCTTCTTTGCGTCGGCGATACATCACATGTCTACATGTCTTCCTCTCATTCTTCCATTCTCTCCTATCACTCGCGAATACAACACTCTATCGCTTCCTCATAATTCACACAATCTATCCATCTTTTCGCCGGTCTTTCTCTCCCATGATGGTGATGATGATAAAATAATGCCAAAATTATAATATTATTGCTTTACAGTCATTATAATATGAAGCGTGGTTAAAGTGCTTATCTGTTCGCAAATACTTGAAAGATGCAATGAGATATGCGTCCCTTACTGCAACATTCTTAATCTAAAATAAATGTTTAATCAATGTAAGTCTAAAATTAATCAACTTTGCAGAACAAAGAAAACGTTCTTCGCTATAAGTATTTGGACCCCTATTTCCATTAAAAATCAGCTAACTTCAAAGCCGAATCTTATATAAAAAAACAAGAAAAGTTGAAAGCTCTCAAGCCCCGACGTCCATCATATCATTACCGTGAAGACATGGCGGCTACCACAAACTCTAACAAAATTAACTAAAGCAACGGACGGTAGTACGAAGTAAGGTAATGAACTTAGGAAATCACCATTATATCAAGACCTTTCCTTAAAAGGGATTCTCCTGTTTTGGGCCTGAGTTTCTACGAGTCGCGGAGGGGGAAGGAGGTCTGTTTTGCTGGTCGGTCCTTGTAAGCAGGGCCGCGATACGCTCATTTAGTTCTAATGCCCCCATCAAGGCTTTTTGATGTGCTAAGAAGGTAAATCAGGTGCTTTTGATCCGAGATTGTATGCTAACGACTCCTCTGAGACGTAATCAAGGCCCCGAAGACTGCATTTGTTGAATTTGTCAAACATTTTAGTTAATTATGAAATAATCTACGCTTTGATGTGGCCTATTATCTGGTGTAATGAGTTTTGTTTTATAATTTAGGAGCTGTTATTTTTTAATTAATACCTAATACCAAAATAATATTAGCGAAGTTCATCTTAAGTTTATTTCTATTATGCTGAGATGTATTCTAGGATAAATAATGCCTAAGCCGTGAATTTATTAGGCTTTATCTTTAAACTAAAATTTGATACCTATTATAGTTAATTGGTTTAAGTTTCTGAGTATATTGCTGAAGATTATTTTATCTTTGTGAAGCTATTGCATTATGATGTAATGAAGTGCTCTTGTCTTTTTAACAATTAATCACAATTAGTTCGCACTAAAGCAATTGGAATTCTACACGTAAATCCGCATTGGTGCTTTATGACTTCTCTTGTATTTTTTGCAGCTGTGGATGTTGATGTTGCTTATTCAATTAATTATACTTTGCCAATTTTTTTTTTATGTACATTAAAATGTTTCTTTGTCCAAATGTAATCTAAAGCAATTCAAAGAAGCAGTTCTTCAGCGTTTCCAGGCACAGAAACTAGCTTTTGCTTGTAGTAGTAAATAAGCCTCGTAAGTTGTTCTGTCGACGATTTGCACCTGTGACTAGACTTGTGTAGTTCACATTTGAACGAGTTCTAGATTTCGATTCTTATTGTGAACTATTTTCAAATTTTAATGAGAGTTTTGTGTAAAGAGAGAATTTTGTACACGAATTGATGCTTTAAATAAAATAATCAATTGAATAAAACGTAGTAATTTAATAAGGGCTATAAGCTTCCGGAAATCAAATATATAATTTCCTGAATTTTATGTTTAAAATCTGCAACGGTGCAGAAAAAGCGAAAAAGTTTTATCGGTTTTATTTTAACTTTATTTTGATAAAAATTTTGCAAAATACTTTAAAAATGTGAGATACAGTAATGTATGCATTATCTGAAACATTTATGTTCAACATTTGAGAATCACTTAATTTATTACAGTCGTCCTTATGACATACCTATTTAGAACTAAAAGAGCTAAACTGAACGAATGGATTACTGAACTAGTCCACCCAACACCATTTGTGACTTTACAACATACGAATACAATTCTGGAAATAGTGTGTTGTAAACTTGTAAAGCAATATGCATCTTTTCCCAGTAGTTTGAGTGGGCCATTAGCTCTGTTTTGTTCAGAGAATTTTGAATAAAGAAAGTTGCATCTTATGAAGTTCAAATGAGGTATTATTAAAGTAATTTACCACTGCTACTAGTTGAAAATAGAAAAAATAATTAAAAATAAATTGTTGGAATATAGACTTTTATGGGAATGAAGATTGCTGTAATTAAAGAATTCTGACATTTCAAGTAAGCCAGAAAATCATTCAACATTGTCTGAAGAGTAACAAGACTTAGAGAAGATAGTCTGAAATCTAGTTCTTACACCTATCCTGTACAATGGAATATCCATACTAATATTATAAATGCGAAAGTAACTCTGTCTTGCTTTCACGGCAAAACTACTGAACCAATTTAACCGAAATTATGTACACAGATTTCCATGGGAACGGGTGCCATACGGGTGAATGTAAAAAAAAAAATAACGTCTGCCAGAAAAATGAAGGACAAATTTACTCCAGTATGGTCTTTGCTTCTAATAATAGAGCAGGAGTAAATTTTCAATTCCACCAATTGAGGCTACTGTTCCAATTTGAAAAAATCTTTCAGTGTTGAATAGTCTACTTATTGAGCAAGGCTACATACCATTACACTATCTCAAAGTAACTATTCTACTTAGACAAAGTCGCGGGCAATAGCCTTTTATTAGATAAGATAAAAATTTATTACAAAACACAAAGAAAAAAATATATTTTTTATTTTATTATTTATTTATTTTGTACAAATACTACATGAGCTATGTTCAACTAGTTATTATTTGTAAAAATTTGTGTGATTGCGCATCCTACTACTCTCAGTTTATGAAGTACTAGAAGTTTTTGTCACGTGTCACGCTTCCTGCGGCGCCTGCAGTACGGTCTGAAGGTTTCATTAATCATCTAATTTCTCGATAAAACTTCCCTGTTCAAGGCAAATGTTTGAGGTCCCGCCCCTGGCCGATCATCAGTCATCTTCACCTGTTTAGAAATATTTCGCAAAATATTTGTTGGATGCGAGAGTAATTTGTTATGTTGACGGCGTCCTGTGGCAGTAAAAGCTTTGCTTTTAAACAAGGGGGGACAAGTACTTTGTAATGCAAACAAGATATTGGAAGCTGTAACGGTGTTCCAATTCGTAAATTGTTTAATGAACAGGTGTCACTACAACCTCCTCTAGGGAGCTGTATCTTCGATCGTCATCATTGTTATCAATGACATCAGTCCCTTGACAAGATACAGAAAACCTTTCGAGTCAGAACCCAATAGCCTGAACGTTCATTCTAAAAACGTGGACGAGTTTTAGAAACATTATATTGCCTGTTCGTATTATTGGATATTTACAGCAGTTTTTAGTTATTAGTGAAACTCGGAGCTGTAAAAAAAGTCTATTCCCATTGAAACCTAGTTTTAGCATTATGTGATCGTCCCCAGCCTATATTCGTCCCACAGCTGGACACAGGCCTTCCTAATGGAGAATCACATGAGGAATATGGGCTGTAACACCACCACGCTGGCTCAATGCGGGTTGGTGGGTATAAACGGTGGTAATAGCGACCAAGACCAACAGCTTACCTAACGTGCCTTCTGAAGTACGGAGGAGTTCGTGATCACAAAGTTTTGGTCGCCCATCCAAGGCCTGACCATGGCGAAGGTAGCTTTGTTTTCGATATCAAAAGTAATGCATTCAAATGCAAAGTCGAAAGTTATTAATCGAAACGATATGCGATCATCAACGTGTAAATTAAACGGGTTTCTATTGGTTTTTGATAGCAAATGCCAAAAACTATATCTTAAAAATCATTTTCATATTTTTTTTGCAAGATGCTGGTGTAACTGACAGACCAGCTAACATTGGCCACTAAAATCAAGACTGTCATCAGACCTTGTCATAGAAAATCATTCTCGAAGTCAAAACTCAACTTGACAAATCCTAACGACAATGCAAATATAGGGAGCTTCTTAAGTGTATCAAATTGTGTGGCTCAGGCAATGTGACACCAACTTGGATAACTTAATAATGCTGCAGCTATCAGTGCTTAGGTCTGAGAAACTTAATCCAGGACAGATCCAATGCACCATTTGGCTGGGAGCGAGCGAGGCGTCGGCGAACTAACGCGGCAATATATTGACTTTGAATAGTTCGAGATAGATTTGTTTGCTGCAGTTACAAGCTTGAGTTATAGGCGATTGGGATCAATTTTGAGGTTCTGCCTATCGCCATTCGTATTGAGAAAGGGAAGGAAAAATGTCGTTGTTTTCCTTTGCATTTCGATCCGTTAGTAAATAGCGAATTACTAAGTTTGTGACGTAATACTGTAGAATACTTAACATAACATGACACGACACTACATGCCATGACATGACATGACATGACACGACACGTCACGACACGTCACGACACGACACGACACGACACGACATGACATGGCATGACATGACATGACATCAAGCCTCGTTCCCTGAATAGGTAGGCAGAGGTGTAAACACCCACGTTTCTCCAGGTATATTAAGTCCCCATGTGGCTCTCCTGTTGCCATGCATTGGGCATAATCACACATAAGTCTATATTTACAAGAACTCGAACCAGAACATATTAAGTTAAAACGGAATTCTTCTTCGTTGTCCTGCCGTGTTCACAAGTTTATTATTTATTTATTTAAAACTTTAGTACATTTGGTGTACATGGCGGACTAGTGTAAGTTTATATGGGGTCGACGCAACATTTTTCCTCTTGACTTTAAATTTATTAATGTTGTAATTATTTTACACGATTTCCTTTTCTTTATCCTTGGTATAGGCCAAAGTCTAGCTACAAACGGTTAAAATATACATACATACTTACATATTATCACGACTATTATCCCCTAGGGGTTAGTCAGAGACTAGACAAAAGCACCGCAAAAGCCTCGCTTCACCAAGCAGTGACTGCATATGTGCTCAGCGCCTGCGTGCCAAATCATTTTTAACGCTACGAAAACATTTCCTTGACTTATATCATTCCATATCGAGACTATTATATTAGTGCCCGATGAACAAATATTATTTAATTTAAATTGAAGCAAGCAGAAGAATAAATCTGCTATAATAAATTAAGATTGAAATGTTTTAAAAATAATTTAATTTACGTTTCGCTTATCCCTGAGAGAAATTATATTGAATGCGTAACTATATTTTAAAAGCAAACGTATTATTTAATTGAGCTGGCGCAGGCAACGTGAAATATTCAGAAGTATTTTAAAATAAGTGCGTTTTAAATATGTTTGGTATTTCAAATTTTACTGTGCAAGGTTTGGATTAATTTATAAACCCTTGGAGGACACCGCGAACACCGGTGCTCGCAAACAATAGATGTTTCTATTGTGTCTCGTTTTATGCCCCTTGACTAGCTTACTTATACTTGTGGATAATTATACCTAATAGATGCCGATAGGGCTTTTTGATGATCAGTATAACGATTCCATCGCATCTGATTTAAAGATAGCGTGGAGAATGCATAGGGAATAGTAATATTGGGTCCTTACCTATGAAATTGGTGTTTTTATTCTGTCTTAGCAATTTGTCCGTAAGTATTATCATTGGAGTCAAATTGATACTAGACCTTCTGGCTACAGCAATAGGGAATAAAGAAGATTAGCAAGCCTGAATCACGATGGCAGAGTTTACAAGATAGATTAATATACGAGTATATACATGTTCCGACGTATATCAGTAGGACCGCAGTCCCCGAGCGTACACCTGGCTCGGGGGAAGGTCTCTTTTCGCTGAGGGTTCGGCATGCCTTCCCGCACCCCACAGGTGAAATAACGATTTTGACGACCTCCGTGGTCGAGTGGAAACTTAAGACGAGATCTAACAATCGGGTGACCAATATTTGTGGCTTTGAATTGCTTAACACAGTAATATCAGCAGAGTGGGCTGGTGTTATAGCAGTACTCGTGTTTAATTTAAGTAAAAAGTTTGACAAATGAAACGTACTATAAGTCTCCACGTAAAAATAAACAATCAAATTAAAAACACTTCTAAAGACGAATTTTTTCAACCACCGAGTTGGCTCTAAACTGAGAAATAACAAACCAATAATCTCCCGAAAGTAATTAAAAAACATAGAATTTTAAATCAATTCATTTGGCAGAGTACGAAAAGCTTTGCTTGTTCTTAAAATACTATGGTAGGTATGTTAAAAAATCTCTCAAAATGCGAAGTAAAATACTGAAGCCTATAAAAGTAAATAAACAGACCTTGGTAAGCGGCTCAAGGAATCTTAGTAATAAAAAGTGAATCCTTACTTTTACTAAAACCTTTTCTTACTTGTATTGTGAAGGCCAAAGGTTGATATCCCGAATGAGCCGAAGCTCATGTTATTTACAAATTACAATGTAACATACATATCGAATATTCGAAGGTCCTACTAAATCCGTCTTCTAGGAAATGGGGGTAACTTTGAGGAATATTCGCTGCAAGATGCAAAAGCAATTTGTACATAGTATTATAGCCCCAAGGGTATAATTATGTGGTCAACAAAGGGCCCCGTCACAAATCCAAGATTGTTTGGTAACTTTGGTAAAAATGTAATTATAATTTTATTCTGTTCGGCTCTTTTTTTATCTTTTGTTTTTATAATGTACTAGCTGTTGCCCACAACTTCGTCCAGTTTTTTTTACCAACTATGGTTTTTTTTCACGGGAACCCTATAATTTTCTCTCAAATTCTCAGCCCGATCGGTTTAAAATTGACAAAGTTTCATTTCAAACTGTCATCCTTTTTTTTATCCTCTTGAGAGTAGAATTAATCAAAATTCATTCTTAGCGGATGCCTTCGTCATAACATCTATCTGCATGCCATGCCAAATTTCAGCCCGATCCGTCCTGTGGTTTGGACTGTGTGTGCGTTCATAGATCACTATGTCAGTTAGTCAGTCACCTTTGAGTTATATATAATATATATAAGATTACTAAGGGTGAGTTTTTTGATCCATAGTAGGTAGTTAACTCAATATTTAAAATCTAGTTTATTATCTACAACAATGGAAACGCCAAAATGTGTGAAGTCAGCTTGACAAATTTTATTAAAACATATTTTTACTTTAAACAAATAGGTCAGTTTCTTAGTAACGTCTAACATATTGTAATATTAGCTTCATAGCTTTCGTTGTATGTTTAATTTTTATATATTCCGCAATAAACACATAGTAAACAACGGTTGCTAGGTACTGAGATATGACCCACCTCCACCGTTACTTGAAGGTAGCGAGGTAGCCGGAAGCAGTTGGTCCAAGTGGCGGATCCATAGAAGTTCGTCCGTACAATTGTCCGAGACGACGGGTAACTGTACCAAACTCCTGGACCTGTGATAGAGTAGTTCCATGCTTGCACTCTATTGCCAGGACTATACTTTTTTACCACCTTGTCATGAACACTAAGGAACAGCTGTAATTTTAGAGCACAATCTTGTCGCACTTCCCGTCCAAACAATAACTCCTGGGAGTTTCCTGAGAGAGTTGGTGTAGCCTGGAGAGGGCTTTTTTAGCAATACGCACTCTTTGTATTATTCCGCCCTCTGGCTCTGTATGTTTCGCAATTTATCTTAAGTATGCAGCGTAAGTAATCGAGTTTCCAATTCTCCATAACATATCATCACGCCTATTTCCCGAGGTAGGCAGAGGTGTTAAACACCCACATTTCGCCAGATATGTTAGGTCCCCATGTTGCCATGCACCGGGCACAATGTGAGGCAAGGGATATTCACAATGAACTGTACATAAGTTTTATTCAAACTCAGTGGTACAGGCGGTGGGATCGAACCCGCGTTTCCCGCGGTCTTTCGAACGAGTGCCCCGTCCGTCCCAACTCGACTACCGCTACCATTCTTCATGGGTGTGTAAATTTCGGTCTTCTTGAAATGTATTCAATAATTTTGTAATAACTCTCTCCTTTTCTTAAATAAAAAAAAATATAAATATTTCACAATAAACACAATCTTATTTGTAAACATTTATCATATCTTATTTGTAAACATTTATCTTGAAGCAATAATCAACGATTGCTAGCTTACACTGATATGTGACATAATATTTAAAGCCTGTATAAACTACAAACATTATTGAGTTGTTTGAAATTACTACATTGGAAACGAATTGTCTATGTTCGGTACAAATAAATACGTATCTTGCTAATTAGTAATTAAAAATGTTCTCTTTAATTAAACGGTCGTTTAACTGGCAGATGTGTATTTCAAGTAGCGAGTCGTATTTTAAATGTAATTGGTTATTGATTTCACATTATGCTTATATTACGGGTTTCCTTTGAGGTGGTACATATTTAGTATAATTTTCATCTTGATTTATCAATATAATATCATTATGGGCGTTGTGAAGAAAATCAGGGGCTGTATAAATAAAAATATGAAGCGAAATATTAATCACACAACACGCGCACACTGAGTCTTGCACAGTGAAAGACAATATTCATAATAAACTGTATTGAACTTTTAGTCAAACTTTTTTTCTGTTAGCAATCACAAACCCGCATTGGATCATCGTGGTAGTATTCCGGCCCATACTCTTCATTTGCTTCATGAAGAAGGTTTGCGCGCATATATGTTGATGACGATCAATATAACATTGGAAATCGATTTTTATTGAACTCCGGTGAACCGTGTCTGCCCGTTTGCCTCCATTTAAATATATAAAAAAACTGTATAATATTTGTTTTATATTTAGATAACTGTACGATATCTCATATTTTATGGACACTCTTTTATAATGCTAACCCATGGTCCCCAAGGAGTAGAAAATATAAATAAGTATACATATATTCAAAGCTCTCAATTTTTGAACGATATTGTGTTTGTTCCCACGGAAATAGAATTCAGACGAGGTGGTATTGATTCAGACAAGTTTTATTATTGTCACTACACACCGAAAGTACAGGTTCTTTACGCAAACATATCCTTCACAACCTAGATTCGTAGTTGTATACAAATGAAGGTCATTGCATACGTTACGTTTTGCCTGGACGGAAAGAGACCGATTCTAAAAATATCGAGCCATAGAAAATCGGCACGAATACTCTAATGCGTCAGAAACCAGTCTATATAGTTCCACTGCTGACAAAGTGAAGCACGGAATCTCTTCTTCGAATTCGAATTGAATATACCCGTCACTTTTTATTACAACTAATCAAAAAGAGACGAGAGACTTTTTCAATTGTCCGTGAACTGGAGAATAGGGAGCACGTCTTCCTGGATAAACACATGTAAGATGAGAGCTGTAAGACCACTACGCTGGCTTAGACCAACTGCATAAACATGCTTTCCAATATATGAAAGACCCCAAGATCAAAAAGTTTTGAATGAATGAATGAAATAATTTATTTGACACAACAAAGCACAACAAAAAAAATACATAATATTGGTCACCCGTACAAGGAGAGACTATTGCGAAATAGAGCCAAAATAATAAATCTGCTATTCATAAAAGCAGCACGTTAGTTACAAGTCACTGTCTTCTTGTGTGTGTAAAACTCACAAAACCACATCCCGTTCCCTTCCCGTGACGTATGAAGCGACCTTGTCCCCTGTCTCGCTTCGGGCCTCCACATCTCTGGAGTAACGTCCTACCTGTCCCGCGAGGTGACCGGGGTCACTATTCACGGAGAACCATGCTTTATTAAAGGGTCCTCAGCATTTATAGTGGGGTTGTACTAATAATGTGTGGGGGATTTTGTTTATGTTTAGCGGTGATATTGGTCTGTTTTGAATGGGTAAAATTAGCAGTGAAATTTCAGTGCTATCCTTTTAATACAAACGGTACTGACAATGAATATAAACAACACAGATAAAGAATAATTTTTATCAGGATTTTTTTTTTTATTGTTTATTGACATTTAGGTGATTGACATTTTAACTTTTAGTTAGCTTTTAAAAAAATCATGATCAGCATAATAACGTTACCATAGGATTAAACACGGGACACGCGCGATGCTCGCACGCTATGCGCTAAGAACATACATATCGTAACATATCATCACACCTCTTTCCCCGAAGGAGTAAGCACAGGTGTTAAACACCCACCTTTCACCAGATATGTTGGGATATAACAAGCGCTAAGAACATTCATAAATTGATATTTATTTTTATATGAAAGTAAATTGTGTCAAATTATTGGTCGGTATCCGGCTCGAAGGACCAATAGGATAAAACACGCGACACGCGCGACGCTCGCACGCTATGCGCTTAGAACATTCATAACATAACATAACATAATTATCATCACGCCTCTTTCCCCGAAGGTGTGGGCAGAGGTGTTAAACACCCACCTTTCGCCATATATGTTGGGCCCCATGTGTGGTGGCGAGCCTGTTGCCATGCATCGGGCACAATGTGAGGCAAGCGATATAACAAGCGCTAATAACATTCATAAATTTATATTTATTTTTGTATGAAAGTAAAATGCATCAAATTATTAAAAGTCGTAGAAAAAAATGTTGTGATTAATGATGTTAGCTAGCAAAACCTAGTATTGCAAGGTCCAAATCCACGATCATTATCAAAACTTGAACAAGAGAGGAATTTCATTTTGTCTCTGGTTCTATGTTCTTTATGAACACAAGTAACTTACTGCACAGCGATTTAAAGACCCTCGCATTTGGCAAGTTAGAACTGTTTCCGATAGTTGCTGAAAGTAAATAGTGAGCAAACGAATTGCAATCCAAAACCAATATAAAGTTAGCGCATGTGTGGCAGACCAATGGATAGGGGCTTTGGCTTACGTAGATTGTTGTTACAGTATTTTTTATAAACGACATATCATCCGGCCTCATTCCCTGAAGTGGTAGGCAGAGGTGTTAAACACCCACATTTCGCCAGACATGTAACAGGTGGCGAGCCAGGCCTAATGTGAGGTAAGCGATATTCACAATGTACATAAGTTTTATTCAAACTCAGTGGTACAGGCGGTGGGATCGAACGAACGAGTAGTGTCCCATTTGTCTCGCCTCGGCTACCGCTGCCTTTTTATATTTATTAACTTATTGTGCAGATTACAGCATTTAAAAAAAATCTCTTTAGGATAATTAGTTATCAATCTTGGTTAAGAACTGAGGCATGCAGGTTTCGTTGCCTATTAACGATCTATAGCTACGTATTTCAGGCTTCACCTTTCCTTGTCCTTTTATAACTCAAAACTCTTCCATTCTTTTCTGTTTTGAAATGAAATTCAATATCAATATTCATTATCTACAACTTAAAAATGACTAAAAGTTTAATATGCAAATCGTAATAAAAAATCTCATAATTTATGAAACCGCCATTTTTCAAAAAGCAAGTTTTATCAAGATCTGTGACTTTCTCAGGAACTTTTTAAGTCACTTACCACAGTGTTTTTATAGAAGATTAAAAATACTTCGTATCTTGCTCTTCTGAGAACATGGCCTCCTGGTAGTTTTATGAACAGCAGCCGTACTCTGTATCGAAATGTTGACAAATCAATATTGTCCTCAGCCTATATAGGTCCCACTGCTGGTCACGGGCCTTCCAGAGTATGGGCCGTAACACCACCACGCTGGCCCAATGCGGGTTAGTGGGTTGCCGCAATAGCGACCGAGACCAACGGCTTAACGTGCCTTCCGAAGCACGGAGGGGCTCGAGATCACAAAGTTTTGGTCACCCATCTATGGCTTGACCATGGCGAAGGTAGCTTTGTTTTCAATCCAAAGCGAACCACTACGCCACTGAACTCCTCCTCATCGCTAATCAATATAAATTAAATGAAACGTCAAATGTGTACACATGTCCTTTGGTAGTTCTATATAATTTCAAAAAAAGTACTCGAAGTGAAAGAAATCCAATTCATATCCATTGAAATTTTGTTAGAAAGTAGGACAGCAGATGGCGTCTTATATTCTGAGGTTTATTAACTGTGTTGTAAGCTTGGTAACATCATAGCTATAAATATTTAGAATTTATTGACATAATTGTTATAATTGTTTGCCATTATTAATTATTTCCCATTTTGAAACCTAAATAACATAATTGTGTTCACAATAATAAACTTTCTAGAACTTTTACTTTTTTTTTGTTGTTTTGACGTTGAAGCTTAGGACATCTCCTAATTGAATTTATAAACAATAACCTAATGGAGGAACTAAACTTGTCGAGGCCTGGCGACGGGAGCTATCCGAAGCACGGTGAACTCGAGATCACAAATTTTGGTCACCCATCCAAAACTGACCTAGGCGAAGGTAAACTTGCTTTCAATATCGAAAGCCAATGTATTTAACGAGGCGCTGTAGCAGTATTAGCAGCTCTTCTTGGGGCTAGTTGATAGGTGTGAATGTTTGCAGATATTATTCTTTTTCTTTGCTGTTCTTGCGCTCTTCTCTAGCCATTTCCCTTTTTGTTTCTTTTTAAAACCAACCATCTCTGTCTTTCTCATTGTTTAGATCTCCAAGTTATAAAATTAATATATTATATTTATAAATTGTAATACGCTTTCCAAAAAAGACTTGATGTTGAAGAGAATTGTTTTCAAAGAACTTTAATACTTTTCAAAAGCTACCTCTGATAAATTATTCTATATCATATTTAAGTTTTATCTGCAGTGTTTTGTGTTATTTACCTTTTACAAATTCTTTCAGAGTGCCTTAGCTTTTATTAATTAAATATACCCCAATAAGTGACGACCTGCGTCTTTCATTTATCACTGGGTTCACCACGTCGACTCCCAGTATCGGAACCATACCACGTCGTATGTGTACAAACGCCAACGAGGTCCTCTTTTATTCATATGAGTCAAAACTGCCTAAATGGAAGAAACGATTTGAGAAAACATGAAGTACCGATGAAGTGCGCGCGAACTCATGCAGAGCAACCATATGAAATTGAAATAAAGATCTCTAATTTCTCTGAAGCTGTGTTTCCAAGCTGTCTCCAATTCAAATGGACCATTCAGCTCAGCACGAGCACACAGTACTGGTCGAAGTGGGTAAACTTTGAACGGCGGAAACACAGACGGTAACCACTAATGTCCACAGTTGAAGCACTTCTATGGCGCGATAAAAACTATTATTTAGCCTTGTTATCTGGTGTTGCAACCCTTGCATTGCTGCGTAGGGTTGGCGGTTAGGTTATTAGGAGTCGATAGGACATTTATGTCCGCTGCGACTTGTTTTTTTTTAATATTTTTATTTATATTTGTATGTATTTTTCAAGATTTTTTAAATTATTATCTAGTATCTTACTAAAAACATATTAGACCTACATGTAACTTAGTAATGTAAATTACATGTAGACAACCCTACGTGTAGCATCTATTCCCAGTCTTATCTTGCACGGTCAATTTATACTGCTCGAAAATGAGGCACCTCGTAATTGTTAAGAAGCCAATTTGAACCTTCCCTCCTGATGAGGAAGGTGGAACGTGCGCGGCTGATTGTGAACCAAATAGATTTAATGTCGCTGAATCAATTTCGGAACGCAACGGGGTGATGATTGTTTGGGAAGATGAAAAATACTTCTCATTAATCTACAGTATTTTCGAAGGCAGCGATAGCTAGGCTGGAAAAGGACACCCGTGCTTGTGTTCGCCGGTTCCATTACTCTTTTTTACTGAACAATGTTAATGCAAACGGACATTGACAAATTGATATTAATTGATGGTGCAGTTTTTTTCATGAAAGTAAAATATAAGCATGTGCCAAGATGTATCTAATCTGAATAAATATATTTGACTTTGAATCCCACGAGAACCACTCATGTCGAAATAGCATAATGAAATGTTACATATCATATTATCATAAATTTTTTTCTATATCGGATTACAAATCAAGCATAAAATTTATGCACGATATGGAAAAATAAATTGAATTTCGAGAAGATTTGAAGCCATGTGTCTACTGCATCATTCTAAATTCTAATACATTTTAGATTGTGATCAAACTGCACACTTGGGACCAGAACGAGGCCCAAATAGCCCGTAAATATAACTCTTCGCAGAATTTAGAAATAACTCGCTTTACAAAAAATGGGGGAATTATATTTTCTAGTATAATCCCTGGATCCCAGTCGAACTGAAACGAATAAATCAGAGCGAGCCTCGCAGCGGAATAAATTGTTACATTTGTCACATGCGAAGCGCGGCTTGGGCTGCCTGGTGAATGTGGAATGTCTAATGCTTGGTTTACATTTAGCAGGAGTGGGCAGTGCACTGGGATGGACATTGCAAACTATGTAAACAATACACTCGTGCCACCGCCGTTGCCACTAATGCGACACGAAAGAGTTATCGCGCTTTCAATTAAAGTGAGTGTTCGGAAGAAAACTTGCTGCCCGTCAAACCGATGCCGTTAAACCCACAGTGTTGGTGCGTCTATAACTTAGCGAGCTTCAAATAGGAGCTCGGTGTCGTAGTGGTCAGTACGCTTTGGCTTGCGAGCGAAGACAAACCACCTTCGCCATGGTCAGACCGTGGATGGGTTACCAAAGCTTTGTGATCTCGAGCTCCTCGGTGCTTCTGAATGCACGTTAAGCCGTTGATCCCTACCCATTTGTTGTTCCTACCCATCAACCCGCATTGGGCCAGCGTGGTGGTGTTCCTCATCGTGTTTCTCTATGAGGAAGGCCTGCGCCCAGCAGTGGAACGTATATAGGCTGAGGACGAGCTTCAGGACAAACACTCTCCAGCAGTGAACGGGAATGCATTAATAATGATGGTGATTATAGGCACAGAAGTGGCACATAAATCCTTTTCATATCTTTATTATGCAGTTAATCAAACAAAGCGTGTGGTAAGTTCTATCACAGGATAGCCACGTCAGCCGCCATCGTCGCCGGCCATTTGCGCTTACAATTACACGCGTTTGACTGCCAGCGCCGGCGTTAGCTCTGTGACGTCACAGCCAACATAGGGAAAAACGATCGGTAAAACAACACCGGTCAGTAGATATGCAAGATGTCGTCTTAAAGCCCCATACATACACATGTACTTATCACTGAGTTTGAATAATTCTTATCATAAACTAAACCCGATGAAAGGCTATTTGTATTATAAATACTATTAGGTCCTTACCTATGAAATTGGTGTTTTGTATGGAGATTTTGGGGAATTCTGCATTTTCCATACTAAAATTTTTTCAGTTTTCTTCACAACGACAAATCCAAAGATAATAATATTTGGCATCTATCATTAGACAAGCTTTAGTAACATATGTAATATTACACTTGATAAAAATTATTAATCGTTTTTAAGTGAATGCAAATAAAATGATGTATTCGGGAGGCACTTAAAAAGAGTTGTCTCCGTGTCCAATTTTAACACAATTAAACTTACAACAAATTATCAAAACAAATCAAAAGAGCTCAAAAATATAGTCTATTTTTAGACGAGTTAATTATTTTTTACGAATACTCTGAATCTTTATAATTACAGACAAAATACTAAGAGAGAAAAAAAACACCAATTTTATAGGTAAGGACCCAATATTTCCATTGCAGCATCAAACCGAAAATAAATTACACTTCAATAAACCCATAGTCTAAATGACGCTTTTGAACAACAAACGTAGCAATAATTGGAATTCTATAAAAAACGGCTCGACTTCCATGCATGGGTAAAAAGGCTTGAATATGAAAAATCGTGGGAGTCTATTATAGAGGTACGCGTAGGTGGTACAAATACAATTGTACTCTAAAAAATGGCAATTTTAACGAAACAGAAATGACCAAAGGTTTGAAATTATAAAAGGATTTGTTTGAAATTGTGTTTATTATTAAATAAATATTAAATAAACGACATAAAATAACATATCACTACGTCTTTATCTCGAAGGGTGTTAAACACCTACATTTCGCGAAATATGTTTCCGTGTGACAGGTGGCGAGCCTGTTGCCATGCACCAGGCACAATGTGAGGCAAGTGATAATCACAATCAACTGTACTTAAGTTTTTTTTTTCAATCCTCGTCTGTTTGCATAAAATTTTCAAGCATAATATGAATTGGCATAATGGAATCTACACTAAATATACTTACGCATAATTGACTTTGGCATAACATTTTATGCATAATTATTTACGCATAATTACAAATAGCATAACCATCTTAAGGCATAATTAACTATTCGCATAAAATTTTTGAAATAATTACCAATAAAAAATATCGATTCAGGCTCGGCCGCTGCCTGCCGCGGCACGCTCTCTTTGCTCGCGCGACTCGCGCGTTGAGGGCACGGTTCTACCTAACACTCCTCGCTTCGCTCGTCGTCGTAGCTTATCGATTTTACATTATGCCGTAAACCATTATGCGCAATAATATTATGGATAATGACATAAGTCTAAATTATAATTAGGCGAAATGTGCCAAAATAATTTATGCTTTAGTTACATTATGCCAAACAAAGTCTATTATGAGTAAAAACATTATGCCAAAAAAAGGATCCCGCTTGTACACGCGACCTTTTAAAAGGGTAGTGTGTCTTTCGGTCTTTCCCAACTCGACTACCGCTGCCATAATAAAGGATAACAAATGTACAAGTCTATTTCTTAATTAAATCTACCGAGAACCAAATCGAATTTACTGAGAAACACGCAATTTTCTTTGACTTTTTGAATAATTAATGAAATTGTAAGTACAGGAAAACACTGATAAAGCGTAATGATAAGAATCAAAGTATAATGTTGAATACGATTTGCAAAATTAAAGTGGATGCTGAGGGAAAAAGCGACAGAGGAGAACGGGATACAAAAAAATAAAAACAAACAATTTAAATCTTCAACCTAGCGCCGGCACTGGCACGCGCCCAACCGCCGCGCCATCGTCGTCCTTGTCGGACGAGGCGACGCGACGAGCGTAAGCGTGTCGCTGTCAGACGAGGTCGTGGGAACCCTCAAGAACCCTTTTCGGAAACATCCACAACCCCGCCGGTAACGGCTCGCCTATTAAGGCGAGCCCCTCTCACCTCCCCAAAAGACGGAGGCCGATGACGCCCCCGGACGTGAGGGGCATCGGCGACTGATGGTGACCTGTGCAATGCAGGACTCGGGTTTCCCGGACCCGGGCCCTGCAGGCCACCATCAGGAGGAAGTAGGCGGGCGAATTTCCGCCTCCTCCGCCCGACTCTTCTGCGGCGGCACGGATCGGCCTCGGGGTCGTCCTCCCTAGCCCGCTCCGTCGCCTCCTTCTGCGACATGACATTGAGGCAGAAGGAGTTGACCGCCTCCCATGACTCCTCGTTCTCCAGCATGGCAAGGATTACTACCTCGAGCGAGAGGTCCACGCCAATTGCGGCTGTCATCTCCGCGCGCTCAGCAGCAAATGCGGGACACCGCTGCAGCGTATGTTGGGCGGTGTCTTCGCTAGCCCGACAGTGGTGGCACGTGGGGGTCGGCTCCCTACCGATACGGTTCAGGTAGCGGCCGAATGAACCGTGACCGCTGATGATTTGCACCGTATGGTAGGAGAGTGCCCCGTGCCGCCGCTCCGCCCAAGTGGTGAGAAGGGGACGCATGGCCTCCATGTTCCTACGTAGGGTGGTGGAGACCGACTCGCGGAGCACTGGTGGAACATTTCCCCAGTCGCTTCCTCTAGGTTCAACCTATCAACTAGCTCCATTTTAGGCAACTAATGCTGTTTGTGTTATGGATACTAAACTTGATGATGGATAATTATAATTAATAAATATCAGAATACAAGTAATACGTAATATAAACATCTAAGTCTGGAGAACAAATGTATGTATTCATCACACAAATATCAACCTTCACCAGGGATCGAACCCAGATCCTCTCGAGACAGCGACACCTTGAGACCAGCAGACTACTCGACAGAGATCGTCCAAGACTTGAAGAATCAGAGAGAAGGAAATGCTGGCAGATCAATCATAATTTCCTGTATAGTAACGTAGTTATAAAAAAAATTGTATGGTGGCATAGATAATAGAGGAGCTCGGTGGGGTAGTGGTCTAGCGCTTTGGCTTTATAATAGCAGCTATTGCGACCGTTTCTACCCACCAACCCGCATTGGGCCAGCGTGGTGGTGTTACGGCCCATACTCCTCATGTGTCCCCATTTCCCAGCAGTGGGACTTATATAGGCTGAGGACGATCTATCATGTTTTTTACCACTACGTAATTAGGCCTATTTCAATACAATTTCATGCCAAAACAATATTTAATGTGGTCCAAAGTTAGCTCAGTAATTTCCATCTTACATTATAGTCTATCTTATATAGGCAGGCCCAACGTAATACCTATAATACTACTCCGTGAAGTGTAATGCCTTCCACAACTCATCAAAACTTCGGAGATTTCATGTTGAACTATGTCTGAAGCGATGAACTCTGACATTTTAGTCAATTCTGAATAAACTGTTACTAAGATATCTGAACAGCCTCTTACTGGGAAATTCTATTGGTTATTATTGAATACTATTGGCTAGGACGGAGGGAACGTGGGCATAAGATTTCTTTTCTATAGTATATTGATATAAGTATAAGCCTGTGGTTTAATTTTAGGTAAAATTACTGGTATCTAGACTTCCAGAGTCATAAGCCACCTAAGAATCCGTCCTTGCAAACTTTTCTATAAACAACAATGTAGGTATTACTTTAATTTTATTTGCAGTACAAATAACTACATTGTTCAATCTTCACTGTCAACCTTTATACGTTCACTACTTTGACGAACTCCGCAGTCGACTGGTCTATACGCCGGTCTCTAGGCGTCGCCATCTCGAGAGGTTCTGGGTTCGATCGCCGGTGGGGTAAATGCTTGTGTGATGAATACAGGTATTTCTGGCGTTCTCTAGTCATGAATGTTTATATATTTACTAGCTTTTGCCCGCGACTTCGTCCGCGTAGAATTTATTTATTTATTTTTACATAAAAATTAAAATACATTGCAATTTTTTTTCCCCATATGAAAACCGTTAAACTATAGTTACTTTAAGAAAGTGTGATGGTATGTAGTCTATAACCTTGCTTAATAAATAGGCTATTCAACACAGAAAGATTTTTTCAATTTGGAACAGAAGCCTCAATTGGTGGAATTGAAAATTGACTCCTGCTCTAATATTAGAAGCAAAGTTCATTGTGGCGTAAGTTTGTCCTTCATTTTTCTGCGAGAGAGATAATTTTTTTTTAACATTACCCGCATAGCAACCGTTCCCATGGTAATATCGGGATAAAAGGTATATCCTTTCCCAGGCTCTAGACTATCTGTGTACCAAATGTCGGTTAAATTGGTTTAGTAGTTTTGATGTGAAAACGAGTCAGACACAGTTACTTTCGCATATAACATTAGTATGGATTGTGTGTATTTTGGATATTTACATACATACATACAATCATTCCTGCAATCCCCGAAGGGGTAGGCAGAGTCCAAGGAGCACTGTATTCCATATGACCACATTTAGCCATACAAAAATTGGTTTTGGTCAGATGAAAAATCGTTAAAGAGTAGTAGCAAGTGACTAGCTCATCGCCTACACAATCACAGACCCAGTACCCAATACACCCTTAGACGCCTTTTACGACATGCTAGCCAAGAAAAGCAATTGGTACATTCCTTTTGTGTCCCGGACCAACATAAGACTATGTCCCGGACCAACACGGGACTCCTGGACCAACACGGGACTCCCGGACCAACACGGGACAATTCTGGATATTTATGTGTATTTATTTATTTATTATAAATATACGCCATCTAATATCCGTGACACAAGCAGCATTACTTAAAATGAGACTCTAAAACGTGTGAATTTCGGAAGATAATTATATATTTATTCCTAGGTAATGAAGAGCTACTCAGAACGGAAAATTCGATACAAGCATTTGCGACCGTTCTTCGTTTTGTTTGTTCATTCTTACAAAACCAGTGTTTGGCCAACGAAGCTTGGCCGTTGATTAGACCGTTTTCACATGATGCGCGATTGCAGAAGAAAACCATTGTGGTAGGTCTTCTGTTCTGATTCCCACACGAAAGAAACCCACGAGGAAGATGGACTCTAAACTTTACCGCCCTGGCTTAATAGAGATCGATCATTTTCCAAAGAGAAAAATTAACAAACCTATAAACGTAAAGAGGTAATAATAAAATTATATTGTTTAAATTATTCTCCTCTTTGTTTACAAATCTACGTTTTAATCTACCTAATTTGTGAGCTCAAACGAGAGTGATAAATAGCTACTTGACGTTGTCTGTTTTTCCTTAAATAATTCTTCGTTAGATTGTTATGGCTTTAAAATTGAATGTAAATTTTCAGATAAAGAAAATTTGTTTACAAAAACAGAGCGTGTTATTTATAAAGTGTTATTTTTAATGATTCAACAAACTCGTAGCACATCATAATAAATAACAACATTTGTTATACGACTTGTGATAATTTGATATATCATTATTTTACTTTCATACAAAAATAAATATCAATTTTCGAACGTTAGCTCTGTGCACAGCTCGCGCGCGAGCGTTGCCTGTCGTTTTTTCGTATGAACATAGACTTACTAATGTCACGATAGTACATTATAAGCTTGTAATTTTTTTATTAAAAATGTTGTTATTCTCGACTCAGTAGACATCTTAATGTTAGCTACCGAGTCGAGTCGAGGTTAAGGCATATTTTGTAACTTGAAACATCAGGGAGGACTGCTAGACCACCATATAACCTCTAAACACCAAAATAAACAGTAAAGAGTGGTCAATACACCCAGCGTACTCACCAAGTGCACCTCTCGTGGTATCTCTAAATCTTTCTCACTACACACGCACGAAGCATTCACGCCAGAGATCTTACAGGGTTGACCCTGTAAATAAAATATAACATTTAAATACCATTCCTATCGCTGATAAATTGGGAGACAACTTTCCTGGTATGGTCATGTGTTAAGGAGAGACGACCATGTCACACAGGACATGAAACTGTATGGGCGTGTAGGGAGAGATGGATGGACTGTGTGAATGATGATATAATGAGGAAGGTAGCGAGTGTCGACTTAGCGATTGATAGGAGTGAAGAGGAACAATGTTGCGCCGACACCAAATAAAATTGGGAACAGGGCAGGAGAAAGAAGAAGCAAATAAATATCCTTCGACATAATTATTATTCCCGTCCCGTGTTGGTCCAGGACACAAAGAATGTACCAACTGCTTTGCTTGCCATGTCGTAAAAGGCGACTAAGGGCGTATTGGGTACTGGGTCTGTGATTGTGTAGGCGATGAGCTAGCCACTTGAACTACTCTTTCACGATTTTTCATCTGACCAAACCCGATTTTTGGATGGCTAAATGTGATCTTAAGGAACACAGTGCTCCTTGGACTCTGCCTACCCCTTCGGGGATTACAGGCGTGATTTTATGTATGTATGTATAATTATTATTGACTAGCTCAAAGTAAGTATCTTTAGCTCCTGTGTTCTAGTCTGACGTAAATTCGAAGAAATATATAAAGTAAAGCAATAAAAATGTGTATGAGTCTCACATATAACTTCCCATCTCATCGAATCCAGCCTCTTATATATAAAGAATTTCGTCATTTTTATTTTCATTCCGCCCTATCATTGTTTTGAATTCTGCAGCGTAATTTGAAGTTGACCAGATTGTTTACAGTAATTTTGTATTTAAGATAATGGAGGCATAAATTTTAATATTCATTCTGCAGATTCATTAATTGGGAAAGCAATTACTGGGTGTGCCATATTCATAAATTAACATCGTGTTCGATAGCATTTTAAATATATAATTACTGTTCTTTCGTTAATGGTGCGTTGTAATTTGTGGTACCTATAGTTTTTTTGGGATATGCATCGAAGACTTGGAACCTCACCTTCATTTGTTTCAAAACATAAACTCTGAAGTTGGACACTATTTACTGGGGTTTTATTAACACCATATGATTCATCACTATCATCATCTTCAGCACGTGATCGCCTACTGCTGAGCAAAGGTCTCATGCCGATCCTGCGCCAAACGAATCTAGGTGTGACCCGCAACTCTACGAATATCGTCGACCCATCTAGTTAGCATCGATCGTCGTCTTCGTCATCTTCGTCGTCGATCTAGCATATAATTAAATACTGTTAATTGTAAAGTTTTATAAACAACTTACAAACAACAGTAACCTTACTTGGTGGAATTGATAATTTACTCCTAATCTATTAGAAGCAAAGTTCAAAGTGCCATTTTGTCCTTCATTTTTCTGGGATTCCGAGTAGTATGAATTGAACATGCTTGTTTTGAAACAGAAACGTGTTTATTTTATTTATGAAGAATGGCAAAAGGGCAATCGTTTTTGCTGATGGAAAGCTATGACGACGTCAATGAACATTCACGATTACTCAAGCACAGAGGTAGATTATATAATTACTTTTAAAATACAACAACGCTATAATCGGTTTCGCTCCACAATATTTTCTTTATACCCGGCGCAGTAACAGCTGCTAGCGCGCTAGGGACGTGCTCTAGTTATTCGATTTCGTCTAACAGTACGATCCTTTGATCCTAAAAAGGATCGGAAGGAAGTATGGTGCAGAAATAACACTGATGACAATTTGTTCCATCACGTGGATGGGATCTAATCTCGCGAAAACGCAAGATTCGTAGCCAATCGTCATGACAATGAGGATAGATTTGACGTCACGAAGTAAGGTATTGGAAAGTAGCGCTAAGATCCTGAACAGTTCCGTCGACATCAGCCTATATACGTCCCACTGTTGGGACAGGCCTTCCTCATGGAGAAACACATAAGGAGTATGGGCCGTAACACCACCACGCTGGCCCAATGCGGGTTGGTGGGTAGAAACGGTCACAAATGTGACCGGGACCAACGGCTTAACGTGCCTTCTGAAGCACGGAGGAGCTACAGATCACAAAGTCTTGGTTACCCATCCACGGCCAAAGCGCACTGACCACTACGCCACCGAGCTCCTTACGTGGCCTATTCGACCAAATTCCGTGTACTACACAACTACACGGGGATTCGGACACCAAAAATACTTTAATTGCATTGGTCAAATTCGCTAATGGCGGAGTCTTGCGTGCACGGAAAATATTTGGCCGTGAACGTGACAGCATTTTTGGTATTACTACACCAGTGTCGCTAATCTTAATTTGGTCGAATTCGCCTTTGGTAGTATAGCGATAGAAGACGCAGAATAAAATATCCAGCCGATCAGTAAGTAGGGTCGTTGACAATTCACGTCACAAAACTACGAGTATCACTTGCTAGTCGTCAGGCACAAAACGAGACACAATAGAAACCTCTATTGTTTGCGAACCTATTGGATCGCGGTGCCCGCTAAGGAGTTAATTATTCATATAAGGTAGGTTATGATATTTTAATAAGATGGTATTATTACCTCTAACTTAAACTATTCCGAAACATCAGCAATCAGCATAAATTTTAATATTCATATTTCACCCTCCATTACAGTGTGCGACACATTTATTTAGGAAGATTTTCCACATATGAGGTAAGCTAGGCGATGTTAGAAGCAAACTAAACTCTATAGCGATATCTTTTTTACCCACTAATCAGCATTGGGCCAGCGTAGTGTTGTTACGGCCCATTCTCTTCTTAATATGCTTCTCCATGAGTAAGGCCTGTGCGCAGCAGTGTGGCGTATATAGTCTGAGGGCGAGTGTCTATATTTGTTGGAAAATACAACCTCATTGATCCATAAAGATCTATTTTTAAAACTATTGTAGGAAAAAGAGTGCTAGTGTCTAACTGAAAATAAAACACTGTTTTGTCAACCGCGTAAGCGAATGGTTTAATTTCTATAATTTACTGTTTCACATAATTATAACGGTTCATCTAACGTTTTCTGAACATCTGGCGACCGTGACAGGACAATTCTAATCAGAAAAAATGAATCGTTTAGTGAAAGAGCGAAGTGTACTACGCCGTTCGTTTACGGTTTACTCCAACGAGTTAGAGGGGCATCTGAAGCCACCCGTTGCACCGCAGGAGCTGCTTTCGGCGACTTTCAAAAAGATAAGTGGTGTAGTGGAAAGGCTTTTTAGTTTGAATAGCCTCATCGTAGAGGAGCTACTTAATAAAGACTGTGAAGAGTCCACCTTGGAAGAGGAGTATTCGAGTGCCGACGCCTACGCCGAAAGGTGGTATTTCCTGGAGGCTCGACACGATAAGATAGTTAAGGAACTCTTCACAGCACCTGGTAAGAGCAGGCAGTCCATCATCTCATCCGATAGCATCGATAAATTCGTTACCCAGCCCAGCGTCATCATCAACACATTACCACCAAAACGTCAATACAACTTACCCAAAATTGAACTGAAAAAATTTGATGGTTCTTTGAAAAATTGGCTATCATTTTGGGGACAGTTTAAGAAAATCGACAACGACAAAACAATAGATGATGATGATAAATATCAATATTTGTTACAATGCATGGAACCAGGCACGAATGTAAGGTCTATAGTTGAAAGTTTCCCTCCATCTGGCAGGAACTATCATAATGCCTTAGAGCAACTGAAGTCTAGATATGCCAGAGATGACCTGTTAATTGAAACGTATGTTCGGGAGCTGCTTGGTCTAGTATCATTACAAGCTAAAGGTACGTCTATGTCACTGACCGAACTGCACGACCAGCTCAATTGCCAGATTCGGTCGTTAGAGTCTTTGGGAGTGACGAAGGATAAATATTCTGCCTTTATATACCCTATGATCGAGTCTGCGTTACCTGATGATATATTGAAAATATGGGAACGATCGAGATCTCCAATTCAGCTGAGTAGAGACACGGAACTAACATCGCTCCTAGATTTTATAAAACGCGAAGTGGAGTCGGATCAACGAATAAAGCTAGCAAAGGCAAGATTTACGGATGACCTAAATGAAGCTTCCACCTCTTACGCTACTGCTGAATGCCTCACAACGAGCGCAAAAAAGACTTATAATAAAGCTTGCATTTTTTGCGACAAAGACACTCATTGCAGCTTAGAATGTTACAAGGGGAGTAAAATGTCATTACAACAAAGGAAAGATCACATAAAGCAAAAGAAAGCCTGCACACTCTGTTTGAAGCCAGGCCATCATTCCAAAAATTGTAAAGCTTTCATAAAATGTGGAATATGTACGAAAAGACACTCAAACATTTTATGCCCCGGAAAACCAGACGAGAAAACTCCTTTTGCCGAAACTTCAGCAAACACTGACGTTGCAATTAATGTGTCACAGTCGAGAACTGTCACTCTCCTACAAACTGTTTTGGTTGTTGTGAAAAATGAAGAAAAATGTATGACCATAAGAGCTTTATTTGATAGTGGATCGCAACGTACATATTTAAAGAAGTCTGTTGCTGATGCCCTCGGCTTACGGCCGTCGGGAACAGAGGCATTAAGTCAGTTTCTTTTCGGGGGCGTCGAAGTAAAATCAGATAAGTATTTTTCATACGAATTTAATGTACAGAGTTTAGATAAGTCCTTTAATATTAATTTGTCAGCTCTAGCACAGAACTGTATTTGCGGTGAGATTCCTAGGTTAAGTTGTAGCGATAAGAACGTGTTGAATATGTTGCGAAAATATAACATAACGTTGTCAGACAAAGGTAATGACGTGCCTGAGATCGGCTTGTTGATTGGTGCTGATTTTTCTGGATTTCTATTAACTGATAAGTTTATTCATTTAAATAATGGACTTGTAGCTATTAAAACTAAGTTTGGTTGGACATTACAAGGGAAAAAGGTTCAAACATATACTTGTAATATGGTTAATTCTTTATTTTGTTCAACAGGAACAGACTTGTCTAGTTTGTGGTCATTGGAAATGTTAGGCATTAATGATCCAGTTAAAAATGAAAATAAGATGCAGAACGAGACAGAAACAATTATGGCTTTCGAGGAATCCGTAACTATAAATGCAGAACGTCGTTATGAAGTTAAGCTTCCGTGGAGGTATGGTAAACCTGAGTTATTAACTAACTATGATCTCGCTGTGCGACGTTTAAAGTCTATGACTAAAAACATAATGAAGTCGGAACGATTTCAAAGTTATAGTAACGTTTTTAGAGAATGGTTAGATTCGGGAATAATCGAAATCGTACCTAACGCAGAGATACATAATGATATTGTAGGAATTCATTACCTGCCTCATAGGGCTGTCATCAAAGAGTCTAGCTTAACTACAAAAATTCGTCCGGTTTTTGACGCATCTGCTAAAGATAGGAATGGTAGATCTTTAAACGGTTGTCTTGATAAAGGTTTAAATTTTTTAGACAGAATACCAAACCTTCTTTTTGGCTTTCGAAAGGGAGTAATCGGTATAACTGCCGATATTGCGAAAGCATTTTTACAAATAAGTTTATTTGCTCAAGATCGAGATTTCCTAAGATTTCTATGGTGGAAAGACGAAACTCTTTCTGACATGGTAGTTTATCGCCACTGTAGAGTTGTGTTTGGACTAACATCTAGTCCTTTTCTTTTATCCGCTACTATAGCGTATCACCTATCTCGTATAACTGGTCATTTAAAAAAGACAGCTAAACATCTGTCAAAGACATTTTATGTTGATAATTGTGTGACTAGTTTGGACTCTGAGTCTGAGACGATGGAATTCATTGCACAAGCGAAAGAAATTTTAGCAAGCGGAAAGTTTGATCTACGGCAATGGGTAACTTCGCCATTACATATTAATGAAACAGGTGAGAAAGTGATATCTGTCTTAGGACTGCTGTGGGACACTGAACGAGATGAATTAATGTGTAATCTTTCGTCTTTAACCACGGTTGTTACAGAGATTACCAAAAGACATATTTTGTCCCTTACGCAAAAGGTGTTTGATCCTATAGGGTTCACCTGTCCAGTAACACTCCTACCAAAGATACTACTACAAAAATGTTGGCAACAAAAACTGGATTGGGATTCAAAGTTACCAGAAGAAATCACCACCGCGTTCACTAAATGGTATAAAAATTTATTTTACCTTAATGAATGTAAAATACCTCGTAGATTAACTGTTGATATTTATGATAATTGTAATGTCAGTATACATATGTTCAGTGATGCAAGTAAAAATGCTTATTCTGCATGTGTGTTTTTAAGGTCAGCTGGTAAAAACGGAGTGAGCATCAGGTTGTTGGCCGCGAAATCGAGAGTCGCACCACAAGGCACGAAACAGTTGTCTATACCTCGCCTAGAATTAATGGCAGCTTTAATTGGATCCAGAATGGTAGACGAGATAAAGAAGGGTTTAGGAAAAAATTACATTGAAGTCTATTGTTGGACGGACTCTTCAGTTGTTCTGTACTGGATTTGGAAGCAACTTCCATGGAATACTTTCGTTGGCAATAGAGTCAAAGAAATTCGTTTACATTGTCCAGCTAAAAGATGGTTTCACATAGCAGGTATATACAACTGGTCTGATTTAGGTTCGAGAGGATGTGATGGTCTCACATTTTTAAGTTGTCGCTGGTGGGAGGGCCCATCGTGGCTGAAGGAGAAGCAGAACAAATGGCCTGCTTCTAACATTTTAGCTGACGAAACTGAGTTGACTGCCAATGCAGAATTAAATGTAACTAATGTAAACACACTTACTGAACAAGACACAGAAAAGTTTGCTCACTTCTCTACATATAAAAAATTACTTAGAGGTATTGCTTGGTTATTAAGATTCGTAAAGAATGCTCAATGCAAGGAACGTCAGAATAGAATACAAGGAGCATTGTCGAACACGGAAATCGGAACGGCGGAGAAGAAGATTATCGGATATTTGCAGAAGGTACATGAGTTATCCTTGAAAAAGCAAAATGTAAATATGTATATAGATTGCGATGGGCTCTTAAGACTTCAGACGAAGATAATATTGTCTAGCGAGCCGACCTCTACTAAATACCCGTATGTATTGCCATCGAAGGGGGTGATAGTACACAAATTAGTAGAAGGTGCACATAGAGAATTACAACACGCAGGAGCCAACATCATGATCAGTGAAATTCGCAAGAGGTTTTGGATAATCGGCATAAGGCGGTTAGTTAAAAATGTAATTTTTCACTGTGCCATATGCAAGAGGCATTCAGTAAAGCCATTAGATGCTCCATCCGCTCCACTTCCTGTTGAACGTATGGAATCTGCCTCGCCGTTCGAGGTGACAGGCGTTGATCTTGCAGGGCCTCTATATCTTCGATGTGGATGCAAAGTATGGGTTGTTCTCTACACGTGTGCCGTTTACAGATGTGTACATTTGGAACTCACAAAGTCTTTGTCGACGGAAAGTTTTATTATGACACTGAGAAGGTTCATCGCAAGGAGGGGACGAATCAGAGTCATATATTCAGATAACGGGAAGAACTTCGTTGGGACAAAAAAATTACTTTCTCAATTATGTTGGGATGATATTCAGAGGCAGACGCATTCAGTAATTAATCCAATAACATGGAAGCTCAACGCACCCACTGCTTCTTGGTGGGGCGGTTTCTGGGAGAGGTTGATAGGTTTGCTGAAACAATTACTGAGACGAGTCTTAGGTAGTTCCCGTTTAAATTTTATCGAGTTGGAGACCTTGTTGTGTGATTGTGAAGCCGTCTTAAATAACAGGCCGCTGACATACGTCGAGGACGACAGTGGTCGAAGCTTAGAACCACTCACACCTTCTTGTTTCCTCACTCCGTTATCCCAACAATATATGACACCAGATTTGGATACCATCGATACCAGTACGAACGCCAGAGTACGCTTAAAATATCTCCAAAAACTAAGGTCTGATTTCCGTCAAAGGTTTAGGAAAGAATATTTGACAACCTTGATACAGTTTAAAGAACGCAGACCTAAATATCTGCTTAAGGTTGGTGATGTTGTTCTCATTGAAACCGAGGACAAAAGAGTAAATTGGCCTATGGGTAAAGTTGAAGAACTGTACACCGGTGCCGATGGTGTTGTACGTTCTGCAAAGTTGAGAACTTCTGTTGGACATAAAATTCGTCCAATCCAACGTTTATACTTGTTAGAATCAAACTCAAAATTTATGTCTAAAGTTAACTAATGGGAGTCAACGTTTAAGTGGACGTCATTACCTTTGGTTCATTTAGTATTTTATTTTGGTTATTATTTGTTAATACTTTTATTTATTATTGTAACGTTAGTCAGCTTAACGACATCAAACGTTGTATAATATTATTCTATAATTATTCATAATTTTCGTAATAATTGGTGTTAATTTGGCTTTACTATAGTTTAATAATATTAGGTAACTAAAAGATTTTGTTAGACATTGATAATTATTGTTTTTGTGATGTGGAGGATGTTGGAAAATACAACCTCATTGATCCATAAAGATCTATTTTTAAAACTATTGTAGGAAAAAGAGTGCTAGTGTCTAACTGAAAATAAAACACTGTTTTGTCAACCGCGTAAGCGAATGGTTTAATTTCTATAATTTACTGTTTCACATAATTATAACGGTTCATCTAACGTTTTCTGAACAATATTACCTACCTAACGTTAGTATGTTATCCTGTATTTATTTTGTTACAGTAATCATTAAGGTGAGCAGCTGGCCAAAAAGAATAAGTACAGATTTAATATCGCTCAGATCTTGAGCTTAAACCTGTAGGCCTCTGGTTATTGGCAGGTCACTAGATGCGAGGAGGGCAGTACCAATATCATTCTAGATATCCTTGGAAGAGGCATATGTCCAATAGCTATGAGCATTTCAAGACTTGAATGATGATAGTATAATTTACAACCAACATGAAAATATACTGAAAGAAGAATGCTGAATGTGGATGAGGCTAGAATGAGATGAAGACCAAAGAATTGATTGATTGCGTAATGAATGATATTAGAATAAAAGATGTGGATTCTAAGCTGACGAGTGACAGAGAAGAAAAGAAGAGGAAGACATGTTGTGTCGACCCCACTTAGACTGGGACAACCCTTGTCCGAAGAAGAGATGAAAATATACCTGTGGGTGAACGATACTTGGTTAGCAATGGTTTCATTGCTAGAAGTGTGTGAGTGTTGACGTCTAGTGCTGAGGTATTTTAGTTATTTTTATTTTCCGTTTGTATTATTACTCCAATACATTTATTTCAAGCTATCAGTATATTTCACTTCATAAAGTCCATTCGCTCTCAATACCGAAAACCCATCTATAGAGAACATAAGTCTTATCTGAAAATTAGTTTAATTTAACTCTTTTAGTATCATTATACAGTCAAAAGCAATTACCACAGAAACATTCAAGAGAATCAGAGCCAAGAACAAAGCTAAGCTATGAACCAACCCCATTAATGGAAAATCAGCTTTACTCTGCGGAGCTGTAACAATTAGCTATGTGCATATACTTACGGCCGTGACAAGACAACGATTTGAATAATCGAAGCAAATTCCCGAGCAATTACTTTTGCCTGAATGCGTTTTGAGTCGGGCGTTTGAATACTTTGCATTACATTATGTAGATCCCGTTAAGGCCTACATGCTTCATTATGATCTTTTGTATGAGGTTGTACGGTATTCATACGAACATGTTTTTTAGAAAGTTTGAAAGATGACTCCATTCTTGGTGGTTTCACAAGTAATCGTTTCTTTTAGTAATATCTCATTTCATTTCTTTTTAAGAGTGGTTTAAGTCACCCATTCAAGGCCTGACTATAACGAAGATTGCTTTGTTTTCAATATCGAAAGCCGAAGCGTGTTAACCACTACGCCACCAAACTTCTCTATTGATTATATCATCATAATTGCTTCATTTATAAATTTCATAATACTCACTCTCCTTATCATGTAAACAATTCAAACTTTAAAATAATCAATTACAAATGTACAGGAATTTCAACATAATGGGATTATATAATTAAGGGTCAAACTCGAAGGCTTAAACCGAAAATATTAATTGTTAATACTAGATAGGTAAAGCTGGATTAGGGCGAGTATTTATCGCAGGAAGTTTTAATGAAATACTATTTCAAACTATTATACAATTTTGAAGTGATATTTCACACTAGTCGATTCGCAGGTCTGGGATTGGATTATGGAAACAATTAGCAAATAAACACAATAATATATCCTTTTTTTTGTAACACGTCTGCAAACTAGTCAAAAAGGAATCCATCATTTTATCGCAATTCCTTTCAATTAATTTTATTACCCATAAAACGATTTGCAGATATTTTTATTCAATATTAAACAATTCCTAGAATTTCGTTACATCGCATTTTCATTCATAGAATATACATTATCTAGAAATACAGTTCATTGTATTTAATTTCATGTTTTATACATTTTATCGATACTACGTTACATCGGAGTTTTGTTTCTCATATTTTTGTTTCATCGTAAGTTTCAGTTTGCATTATTATTGAACATCAATTTTTACTTCAATAAATCAATATACATCGAACATATGATTTCATGCAATTAATTAAGGTTGTTCTTGTAGAGCATTATTTGAATCAAAAATTAAGATGGACGAAAAAAAAGGTATTAAAATCGACTCAGTATACCCCGACTCCACGTAGTCTTATCTATCCTACCCCAAGAGTGCAATATAAAAGCGCGTGGGACCGCCGGAGCCCCGCAGCACCGGATCCTTGTCAGGAACCACTATAGTTTGTCGTCAACAGGCTAATGCATCGTTCAATTAAACGTTACTGCGATGAAAAGTTGTTAAGTGAAAACATATTTTATATACTGAATCACAAAACTCAGCAAGTTTCTACTCTCCCAGTACATCGCCATCGTTTGAAAAAATGTCATAATCGTTAATAATCATCATCTTTTCGGCCCTGAGACGTCGACAGCTGAACGTAGGCCTCCGCAAAATGATCTCCACAGCTCGTGGTCCTGCGCTGCTCGCACCTGGCGACTCCCTTCGACGAGGCAGATCGTCGGTCCACCGGTGGGTGCCTTCCAACGATGTGCCTTCCAGTTCGTAGCTACCACTCGAAAACCTTTCAGCCCCAAAGGGCTCAGTTCTACGAGCTGACGGCCATTGGGTCAATACCAATACATTATTGCTGTACCCGACAAAATCCATAATAATTCTCATAGCATATAAATACTCACTGCACTAAATTATGTTCTACAATAAAGAGATGATTTTCAAAGCGCAAATAATTAAATCTTCAGAATTTCTCTTAGCTGTTGACATAGGCTGCTAATACGTCACGTTACGAACGAACAAAGTAAAGCCCTTAATCGCAAGATTAACAATAGTTCGGGTCAGCTTAATGCGAATTTGTAGAGTGGGCATCGAACTAAAATTAGGTCAGTTTAATGAGGTAGGACTAGGTAGGAATTGAAACGACACTACTCACGCAAGACGTTGATTCACGCATATACCACTATGTTTGATTAAAATTAAATAAATTTTTCCACACATTCACACCCATCAACAAGCCCTATTTTAAGCAACTAATGCTGCTTGTGTTACAGTATGCCCTTAATGTTGAAAAAATATTATATATAACAATATAAAAAATATATTAAAAATATATTTTGACTTTATTTTATTTTATTTAAATTGTATTCTACTGCTCAATATGGGTGATAATTTGCCTGAATTAAAAGAATTTTAATTTAACTTTAATTAAATTTTTAATAGATATACTTATAAATATCCAGAATATGATATATGATCCAAGACTGGAGAACTAATGCGCGTATTCATCACGCACACATTTGCACCCACCGGGGATCGAATACGGAACCCCTCGAGATGGCGATGGCTTGAGACCGGCATACAGACCACTCGACCACGGAGGTCCTTTTATTGAACTGTTATTAATTGATCAATTGAGTTTGGAATAACAATGAACTGGCCTCCCATTACATTGAAGTTGGTGTGGGACTTCGAAATTATTGATAATTTATTCTACAGTTTATGTTTCGCAATTGTTTTTGGGAATTTAAAGTATTTTCTTTTTTTTCTTTATGAATATGTACCACTGAGTTTAAAGAAATGTGCAGCTTGCAGCAGTTTATAATGGATATCGCTTGCCTACAGTACTCTGTAACCAGTCCATGGCATGCTTTGTAGTTCATAACGGTTCCGTAGCACCGTAACTACACCGTAGCGGTTGTAGTAGATGCATAGAGGTTCCGTAGCAGTCCGTAGTTGCCACTTGCCAGTTACATAGGTTTTCACCCACTGCACCTCGCGTGTCTTTAATTCCGCATTCTTTTATTTTGAAAGCGACTCGTTTTGGCTTCGGGCAGTTGAAATTTGCCTATTATTTTATGAAAAATTGACAAACAAGACAAAATTTTGATGTGTAAGCTCGCGCACGAGGTCGGTTCTCTCTCTCTCTCAAACGTTCTGAAATATTACTGTCCGTGGCCAAAACAACACGTTTTAGGGTGGTTTCATAAGTACGCTGGCCGCCAGAGCGCCGGAACTACTAACATTGGAGCTACTAACATCGTTTCACAGCCACACGAGCACGCTATACGTCAAAATGTATGGGAATCTCGGCCCGCGTATTTGAGAAACGCCCCTTACTGCTTGTAGCCCGAACGACACGTATTTGATTATAGGAACTCGGAGACATATAAGACGGCTAAGCCAGTCATTTATTGTCATTTAACACTACTTTGTAATTATGCTGGGTTCTTTGCAACTGTCTCGCTCTCTGTTACATAGCATGGGCATAGGAGAAATGTGGGTGTTATCACCTCTGCCTACCGGGAATAGAGGCGTGTTGTTATATAAAGATGATGCGAATATATTGGTATTTGCCTTGAGCTGTGCTCGGAAGATAATTAACTTTAATAATGGGACAATAAAGTTTCATGTTCATTGTTATTGTGTAACTTTTGTATTGAGAATGATATTGAGGAGATTACTAGGGAAATAGCTTTGATTACCATACAGCGCTAACTTATATTGTTATTGATATTTATATTGTACCCAGAATTACTGTTTCAGAAACTATAATAATAGGGTTCCACTTATTGCATTCTCTTGACGACCTCTGAGGTCGAGTGGTGTGTACGCCGGCCTGAAGGCGTCGCCATTTCGAGAGGTTCTGGGTTCGATCCTCGGTGGCGGTGAATGTTTGAGTGATGGACACAGGTTTTTTTTATTTATTATCAATAAAAAATTACAATACCTATAACCTAACGTATAGCGTATTATAAATCACAAGGATTTATTTTATTATTGCAAGAGTAAATAAATACATACACTATTTAAAATTATAACTCATTATAAGTACGAATATCACCCACTTTACAATTCAATGCGATTGTTGCCATCCAGCACACTCAGAAACAAAAAGTATCTTTAGTTTATTTTGGATTCAATTTATAAATCGAATCCAATCCAATTTATTTATTTTTGCGGTATTTTTCTAAAGTCTTGGATGTTTATATATAGTATGGGAACCTCCAGTCTTCCACGTTCACATTAGTTCATATCATAAGTTTAGAATTACAATAGTACTTAATTAAGAGTCTTGTTACGCCGCGCGCTATATATAAAAGCTTGAGAATAAAATTATCAGGCATTCTTGTTATTGTCCGCATACAACTCGGTTGGAGTTTTATTTCTCTTACTACACAACCCCAACATTGGTGACCCCGACGTGATCAAGACTAGAACTACGCCCTAATAATAACCATGGCAGAAGAAAAGAAAAGCACTTCAGAAGCACCAGCAGAAGTAGCGACTGTTTCTCTGCAAGCACGTATTCCACCATTTTGGCGCGAAAATCCTCGACTTTGGTTCGCGCAGTTTGAAGCGGTCGTCACGTCGCACAAAATTGGCGAAGAACAAAAGTACAACCTCGTGATTTCGGTGTTACAACGAGCAGACATCGAACAAATCAGCGACATCATTATCAACCCACCATCCAACGGGAAGTACTTAGCACTTAAAGATAGGCTTATCTCCGTATATCAAGAATCAGAACATCGGCAGCTACAGAAACTACTCAGCGGCTTAGAACTCGGCGATCAAAAACCGACGCAGCTGCTACGTAAAATGCGCGACCTCGGCGGCACTATGTTACCCGACGACGCACTGAAGGTCATGTGGATAAGACAATTACCGTCGCAAGTACGCGCCGTGCTCTCCGTAAATAAAGAATCCTCACTCGATGGGCTAGCTGCTATGGCGGACAAGATGATGGAGCACACAGACATCACTACGATTGCTGCCATTTCACCGGCGGCTACAACAACAATAGCCAACACGCAATTCGATATTTTATCGAAGCAGATAGAAAAATTGTCTCTCGAAATGGCCGAGCTACGAACAGGTAGATCAAGATTTCGCCGTCCCTTCCACACACGTCATCGTTCACGCTCGCGATCAAAAACACCGGCTGACGCATCTCGCTATCGTAGTACAAGCTTTACGGACGGAGAATGCTATTACCATCACAGATTTGGAGATAAAGCAAGAAAATGCACCACTCCGTGTTCAAGAAGTAAACAGGAAAACTAGATGATACACTGACTTTGGCGGGCGTCGGTGTACCAAGCTGCAATAACCGCCTATGCGTCTTCGACACCAACACAAGAGAACGATTTTTAGTTGACACGGGAGCTGAACTATCTGTATTAGCGACTAGAGATAAAAGCAAACAAAAATGTACATCGGCGAACATCAACTTATACGCAGCCAACGGAACGCCTATCAAAACCTACGGAGAGCGAACGCTTCAGCTCAACTTAGGACTACGGCGCAGTTTTCGTTGGACCTTTATTATCGCTGACGTGAACACATCAATACTCGGAGCTGATTTCCTTCGACATCACAAGCTACTCGTCGATCTGCATAGAAGACGCCTCGTTGATAATGTCACGAAATTATCTGTCAACGCCATAGAAATCACAACGTCGCAACCTACAATTCACGTAATACAGCAAAAACACAGCTACCACGAAATCTTACAACGCTACCCCGATGTATTACGCCCCATGTCATTAAAGACTCCATGCAAGCACGACGTCATACACTATATCGAAACAACAGGCCCACCCCTCGCCGCACGCGCACGGCCACTACCACCAAAGAAGTACAAAGCCGCAAAAGAAGAATTCGAGCGCATGATGGAAATGGGAATATGTAAGCCATCAAAAAGTCCTTGGGCCAGCCCACTACACGTCGTGATGAAGAAAAATGGCTCACTACGAGTCTGCGGTGATTATCGGCGTCTGAACGCTATCACTGTTCCCGACCGATACCCCGTACCACGAATACAAGATTTCACATACCGCCTGCATGGGAAGAAAATATTTTCAAAACTTGATATGAAAATGGCCTACTTTTCAATACCTATCAATACAGAAGACGCAGCAAAAACAGCGATCATCACACCATTTGGTCTCTTCGAATTTAACTGCATGACATTTGGACTACGAAACTCGGGCCAAACCTTTCAACGCTTCATGCATAAAGTACTGCAAGGCTTAGATGACTTCGTTTTCTGTTTCGTTGACGACCTACTCATCTCCTCTACATGCGAAAAAAGTCACAGAGAACATCTCAACCAAGTTTTACAACGGCTAAACTCATACAGCGTCACACTAAACATCGACAAATGCGAATTCGGCAAAGAAAAAATTCAATTCCTCGGCTACGAAGTCTCCTGCGACGGTATCAAGCCCACAGCTGAACGCACCGAAGCAATAGCTAACTATCCAAAGCCACAGACAATTCAAGATCTCCGAAGATTTCTCGGTATGTTGAATTTTTACCGCGACTGCTTACCACGTCAAGCCGAATATCAACATGAATTGAATAAATATCTACATGATTCAAAGAAAAATGACCAGACACCAATACAGTGGACAACAAACGCAGAAACAGCTTTTGAGAAGTGCCGCCAAAGCATTCTCGAAGCCACTACGCTGACACATCCAGTGAGCAACGCACCACTTTGCTTGATGACCGACGCATCGAACACAAGCGTCGGCGCCGTATTGCAACAAAAAATCGACAACGTTTGGAAACCACTCGCTTTCTTCTCCAAATCAATGAGCGAGACGCAGCGACGCTACAGTGTGTACGACCGCGAATTACTAGCAATGTACACAGCTGTAAAACACTTACGAAGACTCATCGAAGGCAACGACGTCACAATAATCACCGATCACAAGCCACTGTCATTCGCATTAACTCGGAATTCAAGCAGCAGCGATACGCCTCGAAGAGAACGTCAACTTCACTTTATCAGTCAATTCTGTTCAAACATTAAATACCTACAAGGAGAAAAGAATTCAGCCGCCGACGCACTATCACGTATCGAAGAAATTAACTGCGCAACAACCATCGACTATAACAAACTCTCGCAAGATCAAAACGCCGACGAATTGAAATTACTGAAAACAAAGAAACATTTAAAATTCTCAAGCATCACATTACCCGGCAGCGATCGAACTATCACATGCGAGACATCAACAAACAATATTCGACCTTATCTACCGGAGAGTTATCGCTACGCAGCCTATAAAGCGCAACACGATCTCAGTCATCCGGGTGTACGTGTTGGAGTAATACAGCACCAAATCTTAGGTAACTATTTATTAATTAATAAGTGAAAGTAAATACATTTTTCCCTTTTCTACGTAACCATGACAGACCTCAAAACCGACAAGACAATATTCTTTTTCTATACACCATAGACGTCTATTACAACTTAACAGAACTATTTTGATTCCAACACTCCTCCTCGATTTTTAATGTGTTAACATTAGAAATCGTTTCACATAAATTAATTAAACACAACACTCCTCCTTACTAGATACATTAATGTTCAACTAAAAATCATAGTATTCCTTAAATAAAATCGTTAATAAAATCCTATCATATTATTTCTAAAATTAATAAACTTCTCAACACATAATGGTTTTGTAAAAATATCTGCCAAATTATCATTCCCACTAACATATTCTACACTAATTTCTTTATTCTTAATTAATTCTTTTATATAATGGTATCGAATATCTATATGTTTCGTTCTACGACTATTTTCATTGCTTTTAGAAATACAAATTGCCCCTCTGTTATCAATTAACAATTTAGGTGTTAAATTCATTCCAAAATCATAAGCTATACCTTTCATATTAATTGCTTCACAAGCTGCCATTGCTGCGGCAATATATTCCGCTTCGGCGGTAGAAAGTGCTACACAATTTTGCTTACGCGAATACCAAGCAATTATGTTCTTATTATACAAAACTACGCAACCACTTACGCTTTTCCGATCAGTCTTATCACCTGCCCAATCTGCGTCAGAATATACTTCAAGATTATTACTTACTTCCGTTTCATCTCTTCTGTAACATAAACCAATATCTTTCGTCTCTTTTAAATATCTCAGTACTCTTTTTGCATGTTTCCAACATTCTTCACTTGGCTTCTCTAAATACTGTGACAAATGTGATACAGAAAAACTTATATCTGGTCTCGAAACTGTTGCTAAGTACATTAAGCTTCCGATTAATTCTCGGTAAGGAGCATTTATAATTTCATCACTAGCCTCAATCTGTAATCCTTTCTCCATAGGTGTTTTAGCTCCATTGCACTCATTCATATTGAATTTATTTAATATTTTTTCTATTTGACATCTTTGTTTAATTTCTATATTATTTTCATTATAAGTAATATCCATTCCTAAAAATGTACTAATAATACCTAAATCCTTCGCTTTAAATTCATTATATAGTAGCCTTTTAATATTATTTATATTTTCTTCTCTTCCCATCAGTAAAATATCATCAACAAAAACAACTAAATGTACACCTTTTCCATTATAAAGACAATAGTCATATTCAGATCTAATCAAACCAATCTGTAACAAATAATCATTAAATCTTTCATTCCAACATTTCGGACTTTCTTTCAAACCATAAAGACTTCTTTTCAATCTTAAGACTTTATTCCTTCCCAGTTCTACTCCTTCAGGTCTCTTTATATAAACTTCATTTTCTAATATTCCATTCAAAAAGGCTGTTGGTATATCTAGCTGATGTATTTTATACCCTTTTTGTACCGCTATTGCCAAAAACATTCTAATTGTCGCTAATCTTGCTACAGGTGAGTAATTATTTTGAAAGTATGTCTCCTCCTGTACCTGAAAACCTCTCGCAACTAAACGCGCTTTTTTCAAACCGTTCTCTTTTGTTGTAAAAACCCATCTAGTTTCTATCGCTTTCTTTCCTTCTGGTAAATCTGCTTCTTTCCAAGTTTCTAATTTTTCTAAACTTTTAATTTCTTTATCTATTGCAACTTTCCATTCATTACTTTTAATCGCTTGTTTATATGTTTTTGGATTTTCATTATCATCTGCAGTTAATAAACAGTAAGCTGTATAAACTTCATAGTCATTTAAATAATTAGGCGTTTTAATTGCTCGCCCTGACCTTGTAACTCTTTCACTATTCGAAGTACTAGGTTCAACATCTTCCTCGTTTATTTCATTTTCTTCATTAAGTATGTATTTATGACCTTCATTCTCACTATTATTTATTTCTTCATCATTTCTATATTTACAATTATTCTCATCAAAAATCACATCAGTGGATACTATAATTTTATTATTAACTGGATCCCATAATTTGTAACCTGAGCCACAATATCCTACCATTATGAATGGTTTTGCTCTTGGCTCTAATTTATTTGGCTTCGGGATTGACACACACCAAGCTTTTGAACCAAAGACTCTAAGCTTTTTAATATTATTATCGCCATGCCAAATCATAGATGGTGTCTTGCCATATAGTACTTTAGTCGGACTTCTATTAAGTTCATAAGCTGAACACTGTACAGCTTCAACCCAAAGTTCTTTTGGAAGATTTGATTCCAATAATTTTACTCTACTTCTCTCCAATAAGGTGCGGTTCATTCTCTCAGATGTACCGTTTTGCTGTGGCGTATAGGGAGTTGTATACTGTAAATTAATTCCTTTACTTTCGCAAAAACTTTTAAATTGTTTTGATGTAAATTCGCCACCGTTGTCTACTCTAATATTTTTAGTTTTTAAGTTAAATTGTGTTTTTATATGTTTAATGAAATTTATAATATTTCGTTCGGCTTCGTTTTTATTTTTTAGACATCTTACAACTGTGTAATGAGAGTAGTCATCAATCAAGACTTGGTAATACACTTCCCCATTCAAAGCAGTTGGAGTAATAGGTCCACAAAGATCAGAATGGATTAATTCACCAATTTCTTTACTCTGTCTTCTTACAGGTATAAAAGATCTTCTCGTTGCCTTTCCTTGAATGCAACTTTCACATTTCTTATCAGAATATGGTAAATTCAAAATTCTTAGGCCTTTTATATTTAAATGTCCAAGTCGCCTATGCCACAAATCATTTGAATGATCATTTGCAATCATTGCATTATCGTGGTTCTCAAAATTAAATCGTATAATATGTAAATTCCTTATCTTTTCTCCAGTCATATAAAAATTTCTACCTTTAATTATTACATGTTGCTCTTTAAATATTATGATATGTCCCTTTTTTGTTATCAAATCAACTGATAGTAAGTTATGTTTTAAGTTTTCGACAATAATAACTTCAAAGTCTATAGTTTTTCCTTTTGAATTTCCTATAATTGTTCCTTTTTTGTGTGCATGTAATTTTTCACCGTTTGCAATATTTATGGTAATTGGTTGACTTAACATTGTTATATTAGTCATAAATTTTTCTAGTTCGGGCTTGACCATATGCATTGTAGCACCAGAATCTAATATGAAATAGTCATTGTTTATTATTGACTCATTATTAACAGAATTTGCTGTCATTGCAATAAATGATGATTTTTCTTTATTTGTGTAGTTATTAGGTCTTCTATTATTACTATACCCTTGTCTACTTCTATTATATCTGCCTCTATAGTTATTGTTTGGTCTTCTGTAATTAGATGTATCGTAATTTTGACTCGTAGAAGCTTTAAATATGGTAGTATTATTTTTATCCTTTATTTTCAACTCTTCGTCTAATAATCTACTTTTTATAAATTCCATTGTCATATCCGAGTTCATGGTTTCAATTGCAGTTACTACATTGTCATAGTTTTCATTCAATGTTAAAAGCAAATGGCATATTTTGTCACTGTCATCTAATTTTTTATCAATAAATTCTAATTCTGAAACTATTTGATCGAATTTTTGAAAATGGTCCTCTAATTTGTCTGTACTATTCAATTTCAATGTTAATAACTTCTTTTTTAATGTTAATTTACTCACTATGCTTTTACGTTGAAAAACGTTTTCTAAATTTTGTAACATAATTTTTGAAGTTGGAGCATTCTGTATAATATGTATATGCTTATCAGATATGCACTGAATTATAATCGATTTTGCCTTAGCATCTTGCGCTTTAAGTGTTTGGTCATTTTTATTTCTATCTCATTTTTATTCAAAATTTCTTCTAATTGTTTTTCTTCTAAGATCGCTTTTACTCTATATTTCCATGTTATAAAATTTTCGGCACGTAATTGTGGAAATATTTGAATATTATTTGACGTCATTTTTCTCGATTGATAAAATTTTCTTACCTTTACAATATTTGGCGTATCTCCATAATTAGCCCATAACCTTTGTTGGAGTAATACAGCACCAAATCTTAGGTAACTATTTATTAATTAATAAGTGAAAGTAAATACATTTTTCCCTTTTCTACGTAACCATGACAGACCTCAAAACCGACAAGACAATATTCTTTTTCTATACACCATAGACGTCTATTACAACTTAACAGAACTATTTTGATTCCAACAGTACGAACATCAAGAAGAATAATTAAGACGAAATATTTTTGGCCTTCAATGAACAAAGACGTCGGCATATGGGCAAAGACATGTATCGGGTGTCAACGTGCGAAAATACACCGACATGTTATCAGTCCTCACGGCTTGTTCTCACAGTCACAGAGATTCGAGCACATACATATCGACATTGTCGGACCGCTCCCACCGTCGAACGACTACAAGTACTTAGTTACAATAATCGACCGTTGTACTTAGTGGCCGGAAGCTATACCAACACGCGACATAACTGCTGAAACAGTCGCGAAAGCCGTGTACGAAAACTGGATAACACGATTCGGCTGTCCACTACGTGTTACGACAGACCAAGGACGTCAGTTCGAGTCATCACTCTTTAATTCTCTAATGAAGAAATTTGGCATCACTCGCATCAGAACAACAGCATTTCACCCGCAAGCAAATGGACAAGTTGAACGCTGGCACCGTACACTCAAGGCCGCACTCATGGCTCGAAACGCAGTCACAAGATGGAGCGACGAGTTGCCGACCGTATTACTCGGATTACGCACAGCTATGCGAGAAGATACCAAGTTCAGCCCGGCGATAATGACGTACGGGTCAACAATACGAGTTCCAGCAGATTTCTTTATACCTACGAAATCAAATATCGAAGACAGCGAATTCGTACGACAACTAACAGAAACAATGTCATCTTTATCTCCTGTCAAGCACTCAAAAAAATATAATCAACAAGCATTCATCTATAAAGATCTTACAACATGCAGCCACGTGTTCGTCAGAAAAGACTTTGCAAAAAGTTCACTCGTTCCACCCTACGAAGGACCATTTCAAGTTCTCGAGCGTCACGAAAAATTCTTCAAATTACAGTTACCAACGCGAACATCTGTCATATCTATCGACAGACTCAAACCGGCATTTATTTATAATGAAGAAGACATAGAGACAACAACACACTCCGCAACGAGTGCGCCGGCTACAGCAAGCGCCACATCTACGTACATCACAAGACACGGAAGAGCTGTAAAGCCCAACTTACGCTTCGCTTGAGGGGGGGTGATATGGGAACCTCCAGTCTTCCACGTTCACATTAGTTCATATCATAAGTTTAGAATTACAATAGTACTTAATTAAGAGTCTTGTTACGCCGCGCGCTATATATAAAAGCTTGAGAATAAAATTATCAGGCATTCTTGTTATTGTCCGCATACAACTCGGTTGGAGTTTTATTTCTCTTACTACACAACCCCAACAATAGAATTTGAAACACCACCGAATCTTCCGAATATTTTCATAAGATTCTTAGAATTTTTTTTCATAATTTATTACAACCTCTTTCATACGTTGTTTAGTTAGAAATGAGCATCTTTTCAGAGAGCTAAAGGTGAATTATAATACGGGATAAGTTGGGTTGCCAGACAAGAAATAGTATTATAATTTGGTTGGCTAAATACATGTTTCATAAACCCAAGAGATTTTCCTGAAATCCAATTTGAGGCATTTAAAACTTTTTGGGTATTTTCTATTACTACTTAGGGTCAGCTTTTAAATTTGTGGTCTGGTTAATCGGTAGGTTAAAATGTGGACCAATGGCGAAAACTAATGTTATCGCGATATGACAGCTTGTCCAATAGTCGAATTTTCAAATCTAGCTATAGCTAAATAATCATAGTCACGATGTTCGGGTTAGTAAAATGGCGGCTGGCGATACAGCTGGTGTATATTTTGCTAGAATTTTCATCACAAATTTAAGGACTTGTCAAGCTGACGTTGGTCAGGTTTTAACTATTGACGTGACCATAACTATGGATCAATAAACCCACCCTTACATTAGTTTAAAAAAACAATAAAAGTTTCGTAGCAAAAAGAAAGAGAGTTTTTGAAGAAAAATATAAAGTCTGAGAGTTTTTAATAAATTAAATTAAATTTGTAATTTTTCGATGACGTTCGTGGCTAAGTGGTTTAATCACTAGATTCAATGTGTTTTAAGCATGTTTTTTATATATGTTTGAAATTGCTATTTATTGTATACATTTAATATTAATATTAGTCACTATAGAAATTGAAAAAGAAACATTATGAGACTCTCTAATTTGAGCTATAGAAATCTAATTAACTTTCTTTAATAGCAATAAAGCAATGCAAAGTATAATACAATCGAAAGCAGATGCAATCATAGATGACTAAAGTAATTTATTTAAAATACGAGTACTCACTGCACAACCACCACCACCAAACATTTGATTTGTGGATAATGGTCCACTAATTAAATGTTTAGAGCACATGGAATGTGTTTGATAAATACCACAGCGAATTAAGCAACACAAACAATGATCATACTTGTAGACCGATGATAACTGTTAAAACACTTCGTATTTAGATACAAAAAATTGGTATATGGCATTTTATACGGATGGGCGGCGATCGTTGCTTACGATTTTTTATTGTAAATGTTTACTGAAGTCTCTTTTTTTAAATAAATTTCTATACCGAAACACTCGATAGTAATAAAGGATCAATTCCTTGTCTCGAGAAATGAAACAGGATGTTGTTTATTTACTCAATAATTCATTACATGATTAATAGCAACAAAATTAAGGTTGTTGACCTAATAATATTAGAAAGCTTACAGTAAGGATCAATTTTAAATCTTGTCTGCGTTTGTTAAAAATGTTATCAACAAAGAGCTCAGAAAATAACTCATCAGTGGTAGCACGGTAGCATGATAAGCAAGTGGTTCGTTCACTGACGACCCACTTGTAGAATGGGTGCTGAAAACAATGAAAGCATGGAAGACATGGTGAATGCAATTCTCTAGGCAATAGGCGATTACGGATTCAAGGCGCGGCTTGTCCCGAACCGGAGGAGTTTATAAACATGCCCCCAGCCAGCATTATAACGTTCATCCAGGACGTTTTGGGGGATGACAGCATCATAACGTTCATCCGTTCAGGACGACCTCCGTGGTCAAGTGGTCTGTACGCCGGTCTCAAGGCGTCGCCATCTCGAGAGGTCCTGGATTCAATCCCCAGTGGAGGCAAGTGTTTGGGTGATGAATTTTCAGACATTTGTTCTCCAGTCTTGGACGTTCATTATATATGTATAATATTATGTATATTCTGAATAATTATGTGTATTTATGTATAAAATATATTTGTCCGTCATCTAGTATCCGTAACACAAGCAGCATTTAGTTTAAAATGAGACTAGTCGATAGGTGTGAATGTCTAAGTATATTTTTTTTATATTTATTTATCCAGGACGTTTTGGATATGGTTGTAGTGCCCTGAGTTATCTCGGCGGTTATCACAAGAAGATGCATCGCAGACGACACAATTTTGTGTGCGATCGAGTCTGCGGCACACAAAATGTCTGTATAGCGAGCAAAAGATTTTACGGATTTTTTGCACGGTATTTACCTTACTGCATATAGTTACAGAGGCAGTGCGGCAGAGGCAGGCGCAGTCTGTCGGATTTCAACGCATTTTTTGTGCGCCGGAATTTTTGCACGTTACGGCAAATACTTCAATATGTTATATTTTCCCAGACTAAGAAGTCTGTCACGGATAGTCCGTCGTCTACGTTGCACAGAAAAATAATATAATAGAATAAGTGGATTGAAAAACATTTCAATTTCATAATTAGGTGGCGCAGCCTGTATATATTCCTCTGCGTAGATTAACGTAATATTATTTTTATGTATATTTTGTTATCTATTTCGAATACCAAAATCCCAATGATTTCTAAAGTATAACGAACTTGGCATAGGTATATCTCAAAAATACACCGGTTTATCTCCAGACATGCATCGTGTCAGATCCATTTTAGAGCGTTGTTGATTCGATTCCTGCTTCGCTCATGGCAGGCAAGCAATTCGTGTCACAAATATTTGAGGAGCCACGTCAGGCTTAACAATCGGTGCATGCTGTGCAATTCGAAATGACCTCAACTCTTCCGGATATTCAGCGGCCCAATATTATTCATATTTTGTTGGGTTATGCAAATTATTGTTCTAAAGTTTACTGTAAAATGGATATTTGGCTCATAATTGCGTTGTACAAAATATTAGGTCCTTACCTATGAAATTGTCGTTTTGTATGGAGATTTTGGGGAATTCTGCATTTTCCATACTAACATTTTATCAGTTTTCTTCACAACGGCAAATCCAGAGATATATTTGGCATGTATCATTAGACAAGCTTTAGTAATATGTGTAATATCACAACTTCATAAAAATTATTTATCGTTTTTAAGTGAATGCAAATAAAATGATGTATTCGGGAGGCACTTAAAAAGAGTTGTCTCCGTGTCCAATTTTAACACAATTAAACTTACAACAAATTATCAAAACAAATCAAAAGAGCTCAGAAATATAGTCTATTTTTAGACGAGATAATTATTTTTTAGGAATAATCTGAATCTTAATAGTTACGGCCAATTTGCTAAGACAGAATAAAAACACCAATTTCATAGGTAAGTACCCAATATTAATCGTGTCTACTTCAGAGTTTAGTACACACAAAAGGTGTATTACGAAATTGTTTGGTTACTATATATCATTATTTGACATTCTGTTTGTTCCCAGCACGATGAGGAAATGTGATGTCCAACTTGACGCTTTATAGCACTGTTACGCAATCACCAAAATTATTCAAAATATCATCCTACTACCCTGGGACCTTCAAAGAGACGTGTTGAAGTATTGTGCAAGCCGACAAGGTGAGCTACAGTTTTATTTTGGTGCTTATTAATTACTTAATATTAGAGTGGTAGACCCTCAGCAGGTAGCGTTGGATGTGTAGCGTAAATTAAAGAGTGGACTGTATAAAAAACTGGTTGTTATTCAGGGAGCAAAAGTACAATTTTTTTTTTTACTTATGACAGGTAAGCTCTTGACCTTCATCTCACCTGATGGTAAGTGACGATAAGGCCGAAGGTGGAAGCGAGCTTCACTTGTAATCCTCAACAACTGAGGAACTGGCTTACCTCTGATTGCCGGAACACAACAATGCTTAAAACATCGTTATTATGGCGACAAATTTAGGTAAGACGGTGCTAGTTAGCCAGGCGGGCTTAGAAGCCTTACCACCAACCAAACTGAACAGAAAAACTTTGCCCCCGTGGGGAATCGAACCCGGACCTCCCGATCAACACCCGGTGGTGTGAACCACTGGACCAGAAGGGCGGTTAAATAAATTTAGCCCGACAAACGAACGTGCGTTCTGCGTGACGTATTGGTCGCAAGTATGTATCGCGCGGCCGGGACCCGTCGAGAAGAGTGGCCCCCCTTTCTTCATGCTGCGGACATCCGCGGTGTTGTGTTGCCACCACTAAGTGGTTAGTTGGTGTAACCTTAACCCGGCGAGGATGTGGTAGAAAAGCGATACATCGGGGCGTGGAGGGTCAGGATGACCCTGTATTTGAAAGAAAGAATGAAAATAATTTATTAGTGAAACAGAATCAACCTTAGTACTAAGCTTTATTTCATGTCTAGTTTTTAAGTATTAAGAAACAATATTAATTAAAGGTAAGTCAGTTGACCTATCAATGAGTCATTGATTAAAGGGTTTTAAGAATAAAAACTGCACTACATGAACTAATTTTTAAAGTTATTTAATTTAACGAAGTCCTAAAAAATTATCAACTTTGCCAGGACCACGGTTTAAAAATTTGAATAGAAACAAAAATAACACTCATCGTTATTAGACATTAAAGGTTTCTTGATAATTATAAGGAGACTTTTCAACATAATATTAGGTATAAATTAGTCATAACATTCACAGGAGGAGTATAGGCCGTAACATCGGTCAAATGCAGATGGTGAGGTAGAAACGATTGCAATAGACATCGGCAATTCAGCACCGATGACTTAATGCGCCTTCCAAAGCACGGAGGAACTCAAAAGCCCAAAGTTTCTGGTCACCCATCCAAGGACTGACCATGACAAAAATGCTTTGTTTTCAATTTCAAAAGCTGGAGTGGATGAAACACTCCCACAATCTCCTGAAACGTTCTTTGCACATTTAGACCAAAAACACCTTAGAATACCAAATGTTCAATACAAAATTACATAAAAATACTAGCGCAAATAATATATACGGCGTTGCGGTTGTGGAAGGGTCATATTTATTGCATTTGTGCACTTGTAAGTAGCGATCGACTAAGAAGTGAGTACAGAGTGAAGAAGCGTTCTTTAGTGAAATTTAATACTGTGCGTCTATGGAAAAAAAGATACACTCGAAACAAAATTAATAGGTTAAGTGTCGATTCATAGGTACGCTGGCCGCCAGAGCACCGGCCACGCGCGCGCGCTTACGCTTACACGGAGCTACTAACATCGTTTCACAGCCACACGCGCGCTACGTCAAAAATGTACGGAAATCTCTCCTCACTCGCTGGCCGGCATACCGGCTTTTCTAATTCTAAAAAATCATAAATTTCACACAATCTTCAAGACGCCATGGGAACAAACGTACAAGCTAATCACAATCCTTGTTAAGAATTACTGCACGTATTTCGTTTTATCGCAGTCTTTGACATTGCAAAACTTCTTAATTAGTTATTCCAACGGATGCTCCTAATTGGCCATAGTCTCGGGCTGATTACACCATTAAGGCCTTGGACAATGATTGTAAGGTTTCCAAGAGTCAGCGTTTCTGGAAATTTACAAATCGTTACGTCGCGAAATAAGGAATCCTTTCAAGTTTTCGCTGATTTACATTTATGATCAGATGTGACGGAGAGGCTTAGGGGTTTCAATTTATGCTATTTCCACAGCTACTTAAAGAGCTGAGATATATTATCTGAGCTCAAATTAAGGTATAACACTTTCTTTTTTTTAACCGACTTCAAAACCGTCAGCCCAACTGAGTTGGATTCGTCGATTGACTTCTTCTGAAAATCGGACCTACCTAATTGGACTACTTGATTACTTGCCCTGGTATATATACTCGTCAACAATTTCCAGTGTGGAGCTTCCAACCTTCACAGGAGTGGGACCAACATGGGAATTAAACATGATCTTTGTCTTGTCCATGTTCATTTTAAAGCTCACTTGTTGAGAAGCTCTATATAGGTCGTCGAGCATTGTGCCAAGGTCTTCCAGAGTCTCAGCAACCACTACAATTATAGCGATCACTGCAATTTTATAACTGAACTATCAAACCTTTATTCACAAATAAATAATTTCGTTTAATTTTTTAATCTCATTACTTAGTAAAGAAATTAAGTACTACCAATTTTATTTAGGTATTTGATGGCAAACAAGCGAAAGCCCAACAGATGGTAAGTCCACCGTCCTACCATCGCCTAAAACACAAGTGACGTTATGGTGTGCTCAGACTAGTGGTGCGATACATGCAATGTGTCATGCAATGAAAGAATTAGCCGTAAACATTGCCGCATTGTATCATGCAATGTAACAACAGAATTCGGGTAGTGTGGACGCCTTGCGCACACGAATAGATTCTGTCGGTTTTTGACGTGTTCGGAGCAGCAGCCTCCACATGCATCAATCATGCAATAAAACATTTTATATTTCACCAGTCTGTACACACCATTAGATGTTAAGTCATAGTGAAGTGATCGGTAATTTCACTGTTTGACATTCATAAAACACTAGGAATAAACAAAAATTGTATGTACCGATTACTAGGTTAAACAAAACGCACAAGCAGGGAGTTTAAAGTCGGAGTTATATGACAAAGTACCAATAGAAATGACTAAATTGTCATTATCTGAATTCAAAATTAAAACAAAATTATTTTTTGCCTTTTTACAGTGTCACAGAATATTTATTGAGAAATTATAATACTGCCGAATTTAATGTACACCAATACTGTAAATCTGAAGAGTTTGTTTGTTTGTATACTATAAAATTTTGTACTGTAACTGTTTTATTTCCGGAGACAATTATTATAATACTGTATTACTAATTTATTTCAGAATGGAATTATTTTATTGTAAAATAGTGGCATGCCTTAATGTATCGTCTCTGTTATAATGTGGTCAATAAATGATTATTATTATTGAAACACAGCAATGAAAGTGATAACGCTTATAGCTTACCTAAAAGTACACATGAAGACGACTCGGTACCAAGTTCGCACCCTCTGTACCCTCTAGAAAAAGGATCAAATTCAAGAATAGCTGACGTGTATACGATCTTTATTTCACTGTTAAACTACCTCAAATATGCGAGTACACTGTAATGTCATTACTAGGTCCTTGTACCTACTACGAACTAGTGGCATCATCTATAACACGACTAGAAAATGATCCCGGAGGCGCCGTGTTTCATTATGTGAGCGTCGCGAATTTTTAATTGTCTGTAGTTTACAACGGATGTAAAGCATTTGTCATAATGAATATTATTCCTTTGTACTTTGATATTTACGGAAGTTAACCCGCCTTGCTTTGTAAGGGTGTATACGATCCGTTCACGTAAAGGTTGCACGTAAACTTACACGTATAAGTACCTTGAAATTTTTTTAAGTACATGGGGCATGGCACATCGCAAACCATTTACAATAACATTACCTTTGTAACACTTAGTTTTGTGTCGAAATGCTACAATATTCCAAAGTTACAGTGAGACAGTACGCTTATTACACGCTTTTATTTAACTCACACTGTATGTCTGCGTCAAAATTTGGAATCTAAATTTGACCCACTTCCCGGTCTTCGATTAGGATGAAATTTTACACACGCTCTGAGTTCTGATGATAATACATGACTAGCTTAGAAACGACATTACAAATCCAATATGGCGGCCTCCGCAAGATGGCGGACTGGCTGTTTGAAATCCACCCCCATGATATGAGTATTAAATTAAAGGGTTTGCTAAATGGGATACGAAAAAAATTATCACATGACCTAAATCCAACATGGCGGCCGTTACAAGTAGTTAATAAAGTTTGAATAATAAGAAGACTAAAAAGAATAAAAAAAAAATAATAGTTTAAAAAACAAAAAAACGCGCTTTTAGCACGCACTAAAATTACAAAAGGAAAGCGTGGAGCGTTTTGTCCAAAATAGTAAGATTACATAAACGCTCCACGCTTTCCTTTTGTAATTTTTAGTGCGTGCTAAAAGCGTGTTTTTTTCTTGTTTTAATTGATTTGTAATTGATCCATATGTTGACTTTTAGAGACGTTTCATAGGCCGCCAGCGCCGGCGAGATTTAAATATTTTTGACGCTTGTGGCTGTGAAACCATGTTAGTAGCTCCGTGTAATAGTGGGGGCGAGCGCGCGCGTGGCCGGCTCTGGCGGCTAACATAGCTAAGAAACCACATTTAAAAATCAAATAATTAAAATTTTTATATTCCTCAGGTACTCTCTTCGTCCTACAACGGGTACCTTTAACAGAGGTGTGAAAAGGCATCTCAGGAGCCGGCAAGATGTGTCACAGAGTTAAGAACATTTAGAAATTTATTTATGTATTAAACTAAAATGTACTCTGCCTATATGTCCTACTGCTGGGCACAGGCCCTCCTCATGGATAAACACATGAGGAGTATGGGCCGTAACACCATCACCACCCAATGCGGGTTGGTTGGTAGAAACGGTTGCAACAGCAACCGGGACCAACAGCTCAACGTGCCTTCCGAAGCACGGAGGAGCTCTAGATCACAAAGTTTTGGTCACCCATCCCTGCCTGACCATGGTGAAGGTAGCTTTGTTTTCGATCGAATGCCAAAGCGAACTAACTACGCCACCGTGCTCCTCAAAGTAAAATCTTTTAAATTATTAAAAGTCCTAGAACAAATGGTGTTATTTATGTGAGCTACGAGTACTTAGTCTTGCCCTAGTTATTGTTAATTTTAGAAAGGTATTTATAGTTTTATACTGATTAAGATAGATTTGATTTGGAATTAAAACACTCTTTCAGCCAACAGAACAGATAATATATATTTTATTAAGTCATAGAGCACAGATTAAAATATACACTTGTTCTACAAAAGGCGCCAAATTTAAAATATTCAACAGCCCCACCAAATTTAAGCCTTCACAAACAAAACAAAACTATTTAAGTTTATTACAAACATAACTTAAGTTTAACATTCCAAGTTTGTCTCTTAAGGTTTGAAACTTTTCTTTGGTGAGAGCTTTAGTTAACAAGTCTGCAAATTGGCCATTACTAGGAACAAACTGTAAATCAATAATTTTCTCATAATATTTATCTTTAATAAAATGATATTTAGTTTCAATGTGTTTACATCTTTTATGAAAATTTAAATTTTTAATTACACTTATGGTACTTTGATTGTCTATATTTATACACACAGACTGCTGGTCATATTCACCAAGGTCACTAAGCAGCTGTTTTACCCACATGGCCTCTTTGGTAGCAGCACAAGCTGCCATAAACTCTGCCTCTGTAGTTGACAGAGCTACAGTGTGCTGCCGTTGGCTTGACCATGTCACAGCTGCCCCACTTTTCATGAAGACATATCCTGTTGTTGAACGTCTTGTTGAAAGATCACCAGCATAATCAGCATCACTATATGCCATCAAAATAGGAGATTCTGATGATCTATAGCAGAGACCTAAATCTTTGGTGTCCTTTAGGTACTTTAAAATCTTTTTCACAGCTTCCCAATGTGACTGATTGTAACAATTCAAAAATCTACTTACCAGACTCACTGCAAACATTATGTCTGGTCTACTTATTATTGCTGCATACATCAAGGACCCCACAGCTTCTCTGTAAGGAATTTTTCTATCTGGTTCCTGGTTGTCTTTCTCCAGTTTTGAGTGTGGATCTACTGGAACATTGTTACAATTTGCATTTTCCATATTGAATTTGTAAAGGAGCTGATTAATATATTTACTTTGATGTACAAAAATATAGTTGTCTGATTTTTCTATTTCCATTCCAACAAAATTTCTAGGTGATGTTATTGTCATTTCAAAGATGGTCTGCAAATCATTGACAACTGTTTCTAATACTGATTTTGATTTAGAAAATAGAAGTCCATCATCAACATAAATACAAAGGTAACATTTTATTTTGTTAATATGTGCTACATACACACACTGGTCAACTTTACTATTGATAAAGCCAAATTTCTCAAGTACTGAATGAAACTTTCTATTCCAGCACCGTGGTGCTTGTTTTAAGCCATACAAGGACTTAATCAATTTACATACCATATTAGGTTCACAAGATGAACCGTCAGGTGGTTTCATGAAAATCAATTCTTCTACTTCACCATATAAAAATGCTGTTTTTATATCAAGTTGACACATCTGATAGTTATTTTTAGCAGCTAGAGACAATAATATACGTATTGAATCATACCTGACTGTAGGTGAGAAGGTTTCCTTGTAATCTTTACCTCTGATTTGCGCAAAACCCTTTGCACATAATCTGGACTTGAAGCGTGGACCTGTTGGCTCATCTTTTATTCTGAACACCCACTTACAACCGATGACTTTAGCATTGGGTGGTTTGTTTACATATATCCATGTCCCATTCTTTTCATGAGCTTCAAGTTCTTCCTTAATAGATATTTTCCATTTTCAGCATCTACTGAGTTTAAGGCTTCCTCATAGGTGGCAGGTATCTGATCAGGTAGTAAGTATTCATCACTGCACAAGTGAACTTGTTCATTTGTGTTTAATTTATTTCTAGATCTCAAATATATCTCTCTTCGAGGAGGAGTCGCAATTGGTATGTCACTGGGTAAGTAATCACTGTCAGAGTCTGACCGATATTTGACAGTACTACATGAACTATCTGATATACTATTTTCTTGTATACTGTTATCATTAAGCTCATCAACCTCAACTTTTTCTGTTTCAGACAGCTCCAGTGCAGCATAATCTCTCTTCACCGAGGACTCCAGAAAAACAGCATCGCGACTTTTTAAAACAATTCTAGTTTTTGTGTTTATGAACCTGTAACCTTTTGTACTTTCACAGTATCCTATGAATATCATCTTGTATGCTTTAGGATCCCACTTTTTACGTTTTTCTTTTGGTAAGTGGACCATAGCTTCACATCCAAATATTTTTAAATGACTTACATCTGGCTTTCTGCCACACCATACTTCTTCAGGTGTTTTGAATAACAATAATTTAATTGGAGATCGATTTGACAGGTAAGCAGCTGTCTTTATGGCTTCAGCCCAATAAAGTTTTGGTAAGTTTGCATTCAAAAGCATACACTTGGCTTTTTCTATTAAAGTCCTGTTTAAACGTTCAGCAGCACCATTCTGCTCAGGAGTGTAAGGTGTGGTTGTCTGATGTATAATTCCATTTGCCTTCAAATATTCAGAAAAAGGTTTATTCACATATTCTAGTCCATTATCAGAGCGGAGAATTTTTATTTTACAGTCCGACTGTTTTTCTGCTTCGGATTTGAATTCTCTAAACTTTTCATATACTTCATTTTTACTATGCAGAGTATAAACAAAAACTTTCTTTGAACAATCATCCAAAAAAGTTAAAAAATATTTTGCTCCACCCAGTGATTCAGTTTCCATTGGGCCGCACAAATCAGAGTGCACCAGTTCCAGTGGCTTTGTGGAATGTGACACTTGAGTTTTAAATGGCTGTCTCGCCTGCTTGCCCTCTTGACATGTAATGCATGTTAAATTGTTGCTTATGTCTGACAATTTCATACCTTCAGTACACTCTTTCATTTTCTTTAAACTTTGGAAATTCAAATGGGCCATTCTTTGATGCCATAAAAAGCTATCATTTTGCTTAATATCAGACATGCATGCATAACCTGTTGCTGTGTTAAGCCTGTACATGTTATCAATCTTCAATGCTGTAGCCACAATAACTTTCTCTTTGTTTATTATGACACAACCATCCCGGGTAAATTTTACTTGTCCACCATTCTCAGTTATCTGATGCACAGAGATTAAGTTTACAGCAAGTTCTGGTACATGCAAGACATTTTTAAATAGAATGCTGTTTGACTGACATTTATCAATAAAAGTTTCAATAATAACTTCTCCAGTGCATTTTACAGTTAATGATTTGTTGTTAGCAACTTTTATATTTTGTACAGATGGTGTTCTTTTATTAATAAGTAGCTGATCATATCTTGTCATGTGCATTGTAGCTCCAGAGTCAATGTACCATGCAGAATTGTCATTATCAGAAGCAGCAAGAAAAGCAGCAGCATAGGAACTATTTGGTTTCACCGAGTTTCTCCCTTTTTGTTTGTTCCTGCATTCTGGACTTTTGTGTCCATACTTGTTACACTGATAACATCTTGGACCTTTTGTAAACTTCTTTTTATGGTTATTCTGTAAACCATTACCTGTGACAAAAGCGGAATTACTGTTGTCAGTTTTAACCTCTTGCAATAATTTTGATTTTATTGAGTCTGCACTTATTTTAATACCTGAGCTTTCAATAGCTAGTATCATAGGTTTATATGAATCTGGAAGACCTGAGAGTAGCATTGTACCAAGCCATTCGTCGTCAACCTTGAAACCAATATTTCTCAATTTATGTGCAGTGGACATAATTTTAGTAACATATTCTTCTATATTTTGGCTGCCGGAGAGCGTAGTGGTGCACAGATCACGTAGTAAGCCTACTCTGCGTGTAAGCCCAGAATCATCAAACGCTCGTGTCAGACTATCCCATACTTCTTTGGCCGTCTGTGCCTCCTGTATGTGTACATAATTTATTGGATCCACAAGAAGTATTATTTTTGTTCTTGCTTTTAAATCTCGTTTCGGATCTGTACACGTGGGATTTTCTATGCAATCCCATAACTCTTCATGCTGTAGATACGTTTTTACAGCGAATTGCCAAGTGGCATAGTTGTCACGACCAATTAATTTATCTATTAGTGCAATTGAATTGTTTCCAGACATTTTAAGTATAACTTTTACGGAAACGCCGGTCACAATTTCACTACTGTAGGTTATGTCTTAACCGGGACACTTTTACACAAAAATTACGAGACTTTTGAAAATATATTGTTGCTGGGGCTTTTCTGGGCCCATAACCTGTTAATTTTAGAAAGGTATTTATAGTTTTATACTGATTAAGATAGATTTGATTTGGAATTAAAACACTCTTTCAGCCAACAGAACAGATAATATATATTTTATTAAGTCATAGAGCACAGATTAAAATATACACTTGTTCTACAAAAGGCGCCAAATTTAAAATATTCAACAGTTATTGATCTATAAAAAATAGCCCTGTATTTCTTGTGAGACAAATTGAACATTCTAACCTAAAATGCCTATTCACTTGACCTTAAAACACTTTGAAGTTATGCTGTTAGTTCTGCTCTTGAACTCATCGTATTGTTAATAGATTTGTTAAGCTTTGATCATCGTGATGTTGAAATGGACTACAAAACCTTGTCAAGTATTAAGTAAATTGTAAAAGTCTGAGAAGGCCTTTAATTGTTTGAAAATATCGAACTTCTAACGGATCTTTTGTTTTTTGTAGCACATATCGCTAGCTTACGTATATCAATAATGGGTTCAAACCTTTTACACGGAACCCATGTAATCATAATTGAAAATCTTCGAAAATATTTATTGTGCAAGTAGATGATTCGATACTTAAATATTTTATATTCAGAGACTCGTTAACTTCAAACATTTTAAATTCCGTGGTTTATCTTCGCAAAGGCGTCCATGTGATGGTTCATCTCGGTACACTAATTTATTGGATTGAATATTTTTTACTGAAAATTCATTGAAAGGCAAAAGGTTAGCGCGGTGTACAGTCACGAGCAAGGTGTAAACATTTTAGTACTGTCATTCTAATGTTTTAGTATAATATTAGGACGAGCTCGGTGGCGAGGTGGTTAGTACACATAGGTTTTCGATAGCAAAAACAAAGCTACTTTCGTCATGGTCAGGCCTTGATGGGCGACCAAAGCTTTGTAATCTCGAACTTTGTCCCGATCGCTATTGCAAGCGTTTGTACTCATGTGCTTCTCCGTGAGGAAGGCCTATGCCCAGCAGCATTGGGACGGCCGGATGACAAGTGAAATATTTGATCTTGCAACACAAGACACGAGAGAGGTCAAAATGACAAAGTACCAAATGGTTACATATTTATTCTCGTAACTCTTCTTCTTCTTCTTGCTCTTTTCCCACTCTAGATCAGTCGGCACAAAATGTCTTTTTCTTCCATTCTCCTCTGTCACTCGTCAGCTCAGCATCCACTTCTTTTATTCTCATATAATTCTTCACGCATTCAATCCATCGCTTCTTTGGTCTACCTCTCACTCTATCCGTCCACATCCATGCTCAGCATCCTTCTTGTAATGTAATTTATCCCTCCTCATCACATGTCCATACCACGCTAACCTATTGCTCCTAATCTTTTCTGTCACTGGCGCTACTTTCAAACTTCCTCTAATATACTCATTTCTAATGTTGTCCATTATTGTGACTCGACACATCCATCGCAACATTCACATCTCTTCTGAGTGTAGTTTTCTTTCATCCATCGCTTTCGTTGCCCAACATTCAGATCCATACATTACAATAGGTCTAACGACAGATTTATAGATCTTCCCCGTAAGCTTTAAGGGGTAATCTTGCTGGGCACACGTTGCTTCTGAGACCTGTCGCCATTTCATCCATCCCGCATTTATTCTATTTCTTACATCCTGGACAATATCGCTATTGTTTTGAATTAATGATTTATGCTCGTAACTGTACAAAAAAACATATCACGCGTCTATCCCCGATACAACAACAGCATATCCAGGACTCAAACCTGGAACCACAATCGACATTCACCCTATTATACCTACATTACTGACTTGAATATTATTTCTTCTGGGCCATAATTCGAGCTCGTTCATTCGAAGCAGGGTCAAGTAATAAGATCAAGCTCTCTACCGGGAATTTGATTAACTTATGACGTCATTTGATTAACTATTGACGTGTTAATGAAGGGCGAACCTTGATCAGCTTTTTGTTCATTCAACTCGTAAGATTACCTTGAGGGTGAAGCCAAACGAGCAATTTTGTAAGTAATTTACCCGACATACTATTTGAGCACGTTATGCCAAGAAATACCATATTGATTTCCTTCGTTCTTTTGACATCAAAACTTAATATAATAATCCAAGAAAATCCATACCGAACAAATGTATTTATTTCACAAAATTTTTTGTGACTCTAAAATTAAAAATTAACTCAGTAGATAAAATCTAAACCAATAGCGTGAATGGAAACGCCAAAATGTGTGACGTCAGCTTGACAAATTGGCGATGACAATTCGAAGTAATGTACATCAGCTGTGCCGGTAACCGCTATCTTACTAATCCTAGCATCGTGTTGTGGTGAAATTGTCTATGATTGACTCTTAAGCTATAGTTCGATGAAAATTTTACTACTGCTCAAGCTGACAATCAGGACATCATATACGTTTTCGCCATTGGTCCATATTTTAACCTACTGTTCAACCTGACCTCGGATTAAAAAACTGACCCTTAGCATAAATAAGTTAAATGTTTGTTCATTAAAGGTGTTTCTTAAGTCGGATAAATAATAAAATCATCAGTGTAAACTTTTTTTGTGGCTTATGTTTGTATGGATAAAATTACAGCTACCCACCAACTTGCATTTGGCACCAGCATTGGTGGTGTTACCGCCCATACATCTCATGTGTTTCTTTATGAGGTTGGACAATTACGAGGTAACACTGTGTACTATGTATCTACATTATGTACACAGGAATGCAATAAAGAACTGATAACTGATAACAATTTTATTAATTTATGACTAAATGACTTATTAATTTACGAGTTCTTAACACGTTCGCGGAAGGTGAGTTCCTTAAGCACCCTGCTTTAGCACCCCGCTTTAGCACCTTGCTTTAGCACGCTGCTATAGCACCCTGCTTTAGCACCCTGCTTTAGCACCCTGCTTTAGCACCCTGCTATAGCACCCTGCTTTAGCACCCTGCTTTAGCACCCTGCTTTAGCACCCTGCTTTAGCACCCTGCTTTAGCACCCTGCTTTAGCACCCTGCTTTAGCACCCTGCTTTAGCACCCTGCTTTAGCACCCTGCTTTAGCACCCTGCTTTAGCACCCTGCTTTAGCACCCTGCTTTAGCACCCTGCTTTAGCACCCTGCTTTATCACCCTGCTTTATCACCCTGCTTTAGCACCCTGCTTTAGCACCCTGCTTTAGCACCCTGCTTTAGCACCCTGCTTTAGCACCCTGCTTTAGCACCCTGCTTTAGCACCCTGCTTTAGCACCCTGCTTTAGCACCTTGCTTTAGCACCCTGCTATAGCACCCTGCTTTAGCACCCTGCTATAGCACCCTGCTATAGCACCCTGCTATAGCACCCTGCTTTAGCACCCTGCTTTAGCACCCTGCTTTAGCACCCTGCTTTAGCATCCTGCTTTAGCACCCTGCTTTAGCACCCTGCTTTAGCACCCTGCTTAAGCACCCTGCTTTAGCACCCTGCTTTAGCACCCAGCTTTAGCACCCTGCTTTAGCACCCTGCTTTAGCACCCTGCTTTAGCACCCTGCTTTAGCACCCTGCTATAGCACCCTGCTTTAGCACCCTGCTTTAGCACCCTGCTTTAGCACCCTGCTTTAGCACCCTGCTTTAGCACCCTGCTTTAGCACCCTGCTTTAGCACCCTGCTTTAGCACTACTTTACTAGGTCGCCCCCATACATTTGACGCATGCTATAGCATTCGCGACCATGCGGGGTAGAGGAGCAGTAAACAATGTTTTTTCTTTGTGAGCAGAATAGTTCACAAGTGACAGTAAGTGATCTGGGGTTGTATCAGCAGTGACAGTAAGGAATGAAGAACCCATAATTTATATTGAAAAAGCAACTGCTCAAGCATCAATGTCAAAAAAACTTAATAAACTTGGGATGCTGTAGCATCCGCGACATAATTAAATTGTCCAACAAGAACGCTAAAGCATGCTCATCCGCGAAAGCGTTAATAAGTTCAGTGACAGAGGAGAAATTATGCATCTCTCACATAAAAATATATTCATTCAAAGATTTTCAATAGCCTGTAAGGGAAGACAGCCTTCTAGTCGAAACAGAAACAACTTATCTTAAAAACCTTGCAACAACTCGCGCTGAACGTTTACGATCGCTTAGGCCCTTAGGCGGTTTTCACACTGAACCGAACGACAGAGCGTTTTGCGTTGATGCGTCTTCGAACGCACCTACGTGCGTAGATGCGTTAAGATGCATGCGTATCGTCAAAGACTATATTGGAACTACCATTTAACATGTTCAAAAATCGAATCAAGCATACAAAAATCTCAAAAGGTTATTATTAGGTCCTTACCTATGAAATTGGTGTTTTGTATGGAGATTTTGGGGAATCCTGCATTTTCCATACTAAAATTTTTTCAATTTGTTTTCTTCACAACGACAAATCCAAAGAATACAAATCCAAACGACAAATCCAAAATAATATTTGGCATCTATCATTAGACAAGCTTTAGTTATATGTGTAATATCACACTTCATAGAAATTATTTATCGTTTTTAAGTGAATGCATATAAAATGATGTATTCGGGAGGCACTTAAAAAGAGTTGTCTCCATGTCCAATTTTAACACAATTAAACTTACAACAAATTATCAAAACAAATCAAAAGAACTCAAAAATATAGTCTATTTTTAGACGAGGTAATTATTTTTTAGGAATACTCTGAATCTTAATAGTTACATACAAAATACTAAGAGAGAAAAAAAAACACCAATTTCATAGGTAAGGACCCAATATATAAATACTTTGCGTCTGCCGCACTCACGTGTTAGGTGCGGTATCTACGCACGTGGGTTCAAGGTGTTGTACTGTGCGTTTTTTCTATACAAAAGAAGAGATCGTGCAATTAAGAACACACATCATCGTTCGTCGCGCGGCTCAATGTGGGAACCGCCTTACTGCCGTGTTTTGTTTAGAAGATAATCGGGTCTTCTCTCCGGAGAGCGATCGGGCGGTATCTCGGATTTACTGCACGCATAGACAGCGGAGGCTGATATACTGGGTTATCTGTGGGCGTCTTACTATACAGCAGTAATAAACTTAAACTTGCAAGTCTGCTTGGTTCACATATCGTTTCTAGTTTTATGTTGTGGCAGTATGATGCCACAGCCCTTTGCGTTATTTCAGATTAAGATTCTCATACACTTTATTTAAACACAATTACATGATATACAATTTTAAAATGCATTGGAAAAAAATATCATGATCATAATCTTACAATTCTTCGACTCTCATTTTTCATCATTAGCCTGCCTTTTTCCCAATTTAATTTGGGGTCGGCGCAATGAGTCTTTCTCCTCCACTCTCCCCTATCACACGCCATATCAACATTCACTCCCATTCTAGCCATGTCCTCATTAGCACAATCTATCCATCTCTTCTTCAGTCTTCCTCTCCCTGCTTTACCATCCACTCTCATATTCATAACATCCTCATTCTCTCTTCTCAAAATATGTCCATACCACGATAGCCATTCTCTCTAAACTTCTCTATCACTGGAGCAACTTTTAGGCATCCCCTGATAACTCATTCCTCACTTTCAATCCTCGTCACCCCACACACCCATCTTACCATACGCATTTCTGCCACATGCAATCTTATTTCATCCATCTTTTTCATAGCCCAACATTCCGATCCATACAATACATACAAGTCAATTTCAACCCTATGGAATAATAATTATTTATCTATTTGTAAGACAAAGATACAGTATGGGCTTTAGCACTACCACTCTAGCCCAAAGGGGATTGTTAGGGGGATGGGTAGGAACGGTTGGGATAGCGACCGGGACCAACGGTATAACGTGTCTTCCGAAGCGCGGAGGAACTCGTGATCATAAAGTTTTGGCCACCTTTACCAGTTCTTGCCATGGCGAAAGTTGTTTAGTCTTCAATATCGAATTCAAACCGTACAAGCCACTATTTGATGAATTACTTCGCTTGAAACCCCAATTGTACTTTTTGATACTTTTCCGAGCTCTCACTACATGAAAAGTTTACAAAAGGAATCGTTATTCGCTTGAAGCTCAGTGAGTTTGGGATATTTTGCCAGTGAAGCAGAAAATTCTGAAAACCAAGGAAGATTTTCTCGTTGTTATAACTTAAACTGTATTGTTCTCATAATTTGAAACATAAGCATAAAAAATACTGTCTTTTTAATAATATTTGTTATTATTTGTGTCTTTTCGAGTCTTTCTCTTTTGCAATTAATTTATTTGATTTGATTTTGATTCAATTCTTGAGCTGACACTATTTTACTAGAGGGTAAAATAGTGTAACCTCCTAAATAAAAAAATATATTGGTTAGGTTAGGTTAGGGTACTAAATAAAAACGGTCCATCTCAATCAACACTCAACATAACATAACATAAATCATCACGCCTCCATCCCCGAAGGGGTAGACGAGTAGTGCCCCGTCCTTCTCAACTACTCTACCGCTGCCTTCAACCTCAAGACACTCAAGACATGTTATAAACCAATTTCATTTAGTAGGGTTACTAAAAGATGGCCTCATTGTATTATAGAAATCTGTATAAATTGCAAGTTGATACAATTCTAATAACTTTTTAGATTTTATAAATATACACTTAGCATAAGCATCGAAAGGTTTGATTGAAAATTATAGGCGTAGCTAACCCGAGAGTACTTAAAGTAATTCAGTGAGATAAAACAATTCGTCTTGAAAGAATCCAAATTGGACTGAAACATAATGAAATTTGAACAATACCAGTCCTTTACACAATTAACGAATTGCAAATTTTATTGGAATTCCACAATTATTCGAGATTCGGCTTGAGTTCTGGCGGTTCAAGAGACATAATTACATTTAATAGTACTTCCAATCAATGGGGGGTCGAGTACCTTCCGTGACAGAAAAATCGCTGGCTCGGACTGAAACTTGAGTCAAACTTCGATTGGCTCTTGACCGCTTCGAAATTCTTGTTTAGTCACGAAATTTTCGCCAAACTTGAGAGCCGACGCGCATTCTGTCTGTGGAGATTCAATGACATTGTTTTTAAGGTTGTTTTGAACTGGTTTCATTTTGAGCGCGCTCCCTTACTTTTCCAATTGAGCTTAATTGAAATTTAAATTGTTCGCACATTGATGATGATTTCATACAGATCTTAAATATAATTTAAAAGAACCTTAATATTTAATGGAAGCATAATAGGCCTGCTATAGCACACAAATTTACGTTATTTATTAGGAAATACTCAAATTGGAATAATTATAACTTTGTAAATCATCCCTATCCAGTAACCCAAAGCAAGAGGCATCATGTCATGACACTTTGTGTCATGGATAGTGCATAATACTGTACTACCTATCCTACCTACCTACCTATCCTATACAATTTTGTTGGCATAGAGTGTGCGAGTAACTTACGGTACTGAGATGTGGCCGCTTACGATAGGCCTCATCAGAAGGCTCAAGGTCACTCCATAGGGCAATGGAGAGGGCTATGCTTGGAATATCTCACAAATCAGAAATGAGGAAATCCACAGGAGAACTGAGGTCAAAAGGAATGACTGGACATCCGTCGTTTAATCTTAATAATGTTCAGTTTAATTTGCCACTTTAAAGAAGTGAGACATTAATAGGTACGTGTATTATTCACTCTTCCATTGGCATTGTTATTTTGATAAGATAATGTAATAAGAGATAACATTCATTTCAAAAATTCATAGTTATTAAGCCATCAAATTTCTATATTATTGTTACACTGACAGCCGGTTTCTGAAAGGCCTGTTAAATGATTAATCAACTAACACTGCTATTAATTTAACATAAATGTTAAATCAATTTGAGTTTCTGAAACGTTGATCAGGCCAAAATTAACTAATCTATGATTATTTTGATTTGATATGCGGTTTTGTTTTTGATTGTGGCCACACTGCTCATTGTGGTTCATTTGTTCATTCTTATCAGTCAAAAATGCCAATATGCCTGGTTCCAAAGCGAATGAAAAAAGTTACGGGCTGTCATTGTTGACATAATATTCCAAAGGAGAATTTCAAATTTCAAGTTACATGTCAAATTTTTTTGTATTAAATATCCTCACGAGGAAAGAATTTCACCGAAAGGGAAAAGTATTAACTTTTAGAATTAGTTCAGAAGTACATGAACTTTACAAACTGCGTTCAATAAAATCTTATTGTTTATTATCATTGTTTACATTACACATCCGGAGCTGTATGTTTTATTCCAGACACAAAAATATAATTGAAAATAAATGTACAAATGCTGTATCTACTATTAAGAAAAATGACGTTTGGGAAGCCATGTAATCCAAGAATTGTAATCTAAAACAAGAAACATTATAAGCTTAGTATGATGTCCGAAATATACAATTTTTACAAATAAACCTGCATTATAAATATGTTTTGACCTTAATAACGTAGATTTGAAGAGAAAATGTAGATTCACTTAAAGGTTGATTCCGCCGTTTCGCGCAAAAAACACCGTTCCGTGGAATAAAAAAAAATATCGATTTAAGTTTTGTTTTTTTTTATTGATTCATCTAAGAACATCCCCAGATTCTAAAAAACGGAAAGGCACTTTTCTATCTTATTTAGATACGGAGAAAATAACAATTAAAAATTACCAGATGGACGGTGATGAAAACTGTAAGGATTGTAATGAACTTGCAAGCGATGGTAATGATTTAAGTCGGGTTGGTAATGAAATACCGCAGAACAGTACTGTAACTAGATAGGATTATAATTAATTATAAAAGGCGGTAATTTATGAAAGAAAAACCAAACAGCACTATTTTATTAATAAACGTTTTTTATTACTATTCAGCCTTTTAATTCAGTCTCGAATAGTAACCTAAATAAAAAATGTCATATAGTAGCCAACTAACTAACACAATCTCACAATATTTATTTAAAAAAAACAACTAACAATTGTAAAGTAATTTTGAACGCTAGAGAGTGCAAAATCACAATATACAAACTAAAAACAATATTCCGTATCTTTATTATAATTTTCTGATATATAATACCTGTATTCGCAATAAATAAATTGAATTGAATTGAATATAATAATAATATATACCCCGTAATAGGAACTTAAGTAGTGTTTTGGGTCGTTGTCGCATAATCACAGTATTTACTCATAAAAACAACTAACACATCTATAAAAGTAATTTGGATAGCTTAAGCTAGAGTGCAAATCACAATATAATAATATACTTACAAACAAAAAAAAAATGAAATAATTTTTTTAATATATATTTTTTTATTACTTATACTTTATCACTTATCACTTCTATTATCATAAGCAACACGGTCTATAAACTTTTATTATTTTTTATAATTTTTTTCTTATTACATATTATTAACTATTCTAAAGTATGTTGTACCTAATCATCACTATCATCTGAGTCGTCGAAAAAAGTGTGCTTTTAAAATTGTTTTTCTGATGGAGTTGATTTAATGAAAGTCTCAAATTGCTGTTGGTGTTCAGAAGTTTTACATACTACATCTTGTTGTTTTGGGTTTCGATTTTCCTTTGGTATCTTATAAAATGTATTGTTTATCAACTCAAACGTACGTCAGATAATATTTTGACTGTAGGAGATGTTGGTGTAGTAGAAGATGTATATACATTTATCAACGGTGAGAGCTGTAAGTCGCTTGGACCCTGTAAATATCCAATTCATCCATGTTGTTCAAAATTGTTGTTGTATCTATACTTAATACTGACTGATTGTCAAAAGAGGCTTCGATTTTATCACACTGATTATTGGATTGACCTCTCTCCATATCGCCGTAATTATCAGAATGAAGAAACCCTATAATTATGCTTATTATGTATACAATAAGTGCAACCTTGACAATCGAAGCTACTAAATGTTAAATTTTTATTATTATCAGCAGCTCAGACGCATTGATGAACTTGCATTGATCCCTTAAATGTTGGAATGATTGGCGGAAATGTTTTACCTTCAATATCACTCTCTGTTACCATATCAACATGTACATTTCGTACATTTTTAGTAACTAACGCCCAAAAATCTTCATAACAACCAACATCTCCGCCATGCTTAATAAAATTGTTAGCAGTTCTTTTGACGACGGCACCAATCGCATACAAAGCTCCTTGCCTTGGCCGGATTCTTGATAATTCCATGTGACCTTAGTTATATTTGGGTAATAAGAGTGCAGAATGATTTAGTTTTATTATTTGCGTTACTATCTTTATAGTATAGAACTCCAGTATGTAGGGATACTTGTTTTCTGCTTCCACCGAAATTAAAGGACTGTATCTCTTAATTAAACTTCACGTTATAATTCGTGCACGAGTATCTCTATGTCTTTTAAATTTTGTTAACGTTGTTTGATAGCTTCATATTGTACTGTAATATATAGATTGTGTTTTAAAAATGTGTCTAGAGTTGACTCTAGTACAAATACTTCATTACCTTCCGAAACAGTTCATTACCTTCCTGCAAGAAAGGTGGAAGGAACGGATGGTAATGAGATGGAGATGAATGAGAAATTTAAACATTTATTTTAATAATTTCGCTCAAAAATGTATTATAAACTTTATATTAATATGGAAATATAATTATTAATAGAGAAGAACATATGGGGTAAATATAATAATCTACTTGTTAAAATGCCTTGAGAAATTGCAGGAATGTAATGAACAGATTTTTGGACGAAACACTATCAACAAGGTAAAGAACGTAAATAATTTTGCTAGCAATGCACACACGTCCACCAAGATCAGTTGTCACCTACGACTGGCCTGTAGAAACACGTTGAAACTGGAACTTTATTAGGGATGTTACAATTATCGACGATATGAAAGAGTTTCTCGATACGGATGGCGATGACATTTTTTCCGTTACAATTTTAAAAGTTAGCTGTTCTTGTATTATGTTGAAATAAATACACAATGAAAATACTTAATTAAAAGGTTTTGTGTTTGGGTTTCATATAAAATATTAACAAAGGTCATAAATTAAAAAGCAAACTAATAAATGTGAAAATTCCCGACGAGAATCCTATCTGGAAACAGAGAGGAATGATTTTTGAGGTAGTTTTTTATTTTTGTTTCATAAACTAAATGATTAATTTGAAATATTAACGATGCAACTTTTAAGGATTTTATGTTTGTTCTAACTGTAAAAATTAGATTTAAGACAAAAACATGTAAAATAGGGAAATTCGCATGGAATTGCTTTTTGCACGAAATGGCGGAATCAACCTAAAAGAAATATTATATTCATAAGTTAATTCGCCATCACGCACCGATTAGTTGACCAAGCATTGACACGAATATTAATCTATGATCACGGCATGACAAGCGTTTAGGAAACCCGAAATGGTGATTGACATACGATTCTCGAGTTAAATTTGACAGCTATGTTAACTGACAAGATGATCAAATCAAACTATTTAACCATGTTTCTAGCAACCCAATTGCTACTTAACAAGAGATTTAACAGCCGATTAATTAATTTAAGCGTTGATCAGCCTTTCAGAAACTGGGTATTAGACAAAAAGATTGTATGATTGGCTATTTAAAAAAGTGGCTCATGAATTTCTTGGAATCCGGTTGCTAGTATCGATTACAACCACAGTCAAAGCGCTATGTGGATGTATTTGCTACAAGCGCTCGCGGCAGTTAATTTTATTTTGATTATTTTGTCATTTTTAATATAAAAAATTTATTTTATAAAAAATATATTATAATGTTGACAATTTTAAGTTCTAAATTTACCCTAAGAAAAACATTATTTTTATTTTTGATTTTTGAATATTTCACCGTTTCGTAAACGAATTTCCAATCACATGAAAAATTCACTGAAAAATGGACCCTAACGTCTTCTTCTAAACCTCATTTTCGTATCACAGGTACCCCGCTGTCCGCAATACGCTCACGAGCGTGCAATTGATACAGGGAATAATCTTAAAACGGATTATATGCCCGGACAGCTTCGTATTGAAACGGATATTGCTGTATGTTTTATAGATATTAGAAAGACGACGGATGATAAAATATCGACGTGCAATGTGACCCGACCCTTATAATAAATGCGGTGTTTTGCGGTGTATGACAGTTTGATCTGAATATCACTTTAGCTGACTAGCATTGAGTTTTAATGGAATTTTTTTCAAAAATCAATAGGTTCACGAGCAGTTCATAGTTGTTACACATTATTTGCAGTTTTTAGTTAATGCTGACGCCCGGAGTTTGTGCGGCGACCTAATTGTCAATGTATTTAATTTTAGTGCAATAAAAACACTTGTGAAGAACGGTGCCTTTTTATTGCCCTTCTACATACTTAGTGCACTCCGGGAAACATTACAACTCCCTAAATTTCTCACATATACTCTACAACTACTACGGGAACATCTGGGCTCGTACAATAGGTATTGCTCTATTTACAATGTGCCCAGTGTATGGCAAGAAGCTTGTTGCTGGCTTGTCCCCTGTCACTTAAGGACCACAACACACGCAGCTGCAGCAGAGGTGCATTGTCCATACTTTGCGAGTTATTTCGTTAGAAACGCATAGAGAATATTAATAAACCTATAAGAGTGGTTTTATAGATACGCCGCCAGTGTCGGTAACGTGCGCTTATACGTCAAAAAAGTGTGGAAATCTCACCCACGGCGCTGTTGACCAGCGTACCTATGAAACGACCCTAACACCCACGTGACCTGTGTAACTTAAAGTTTCTTATGAGCTGGAGTTGTTCAAATAAACTTACTGCGGTGTTCTACCGAAAGTTTTGAAAGTTTGAACATATACGATCACCACAACAATTCGTCACATAAAAGAGCTTAATTAATCGCCGTAAAAGACTTGTGTGTAAGCTCGCAAATGAACAGGAACAATGCAGCAACAAGCAATTTGAGCACAATGTCGCTAACAGCTCGCTCAGCAATTGTTGCGTTGTTACCGCTTTTATCGCTTCAAGCGCTTTACAGAAGGCTTCAGGAAGAAGGATAAATATTCATTTATCTGATGCAATTGAGATTTCACTTTTAGTGTATGGAAAGCTTCAGAAGATTGCAATTGCAGTGTAAGGTTATACAATAAACGAAATTACTTGAGATGAAGTCCTTGCCTTGACCCATGGAACTGGAGGACGTGTCATAAAACGCTAGCCGGCCGCGCCGGCAAGATTTCCATACATTTTGACGTCCATCGTACAATGAAACGACCCTTATATAAATCTGGTAAAGTATGGATGTTACCGACGTCTTCTACTACTTCTTTGAGGCGGATAAAGGCGCTATGCTTTGTAAATTGTTGCCAGCGCCAGCTACACGCGCGCTAAAAATCTCCACACGGGAAGCCGCGCGGGCAAATTGCAAAAGGGTGCAGGCGCCTACCTCCGCGGAATACCGCAACTTGACATCCTTTGTCAGGTCAAAGAGTACCTATAGGTCAAACCTTTATTGTCCTCGAAGAGAGGGTGATGCGTGTGGTGATCCGAGGAGTGCCCATGGACCTTAGCGCAGACCCTATGCTAAGTGACTTAAAGGCACCGCGTGACCCACGCCCGCTCCAAGACTCTAGGGCTCCAAGGCTGACCTCGTGTTGGTCATCGCCGATCTTAGCCCCGCGGGTAAGACTATTTTTAAGCCCTCTCACGAACGGTCCTCTCCTAGGCAATGCCACTGCTGCCAACTTTACTCTCGGCCTGTAATTATCACGCACGTCCTCGCTGAGTCAAATGCTTAGGAGACCACGCCACCAAGGACTGCAATCGTCTAAAGGTGCTGATCCTCCACCCAGCTGTGTTGCGCCTCCGCACCCTATTTGACCTACCAATCCCTTGGGTGAGGCAGGTCAAATGCTTCCACCCTCGAACAGTGCTTAACGTACCCCCACATAAAAGCCGTCCGGAACCGAGCCTTCTTCGTGCTCGGGCTCCTCTCCCACCTCTCAGGCAACGGAGTAAAATGTCCCTTAGAAATAAGGCGACAAATTTTTAAAGCCTGCGTGCGACTCATCATGACGTATGCTAGCGTAGCATTCGCTCATGCCGCGAACACCCACATCAACAAACTTTAGGTCATCCAAAATCGTTTCCTGCGAATGGCAACCGGTTGCCCCTGGTACGTACGGAATTCAGACCTCCATAGGGTCATCGACCTCCCATCCATACGTTTATTTCTGTATTGTTTTATTCTTTCATACTTTTTCATTTACACTTATGTGTTGTAAGCCTCTTATGTTGTTGTTCTAATTTGTTAGTGCTTTTGGTTACAGACAGGATACAGACAGGAGACAGTATATTTCTGTCGGTTTTATGTTTGTGATTATTGTACAGTCAGCGCAAAATAGTAAGTGACACTCAGGGTGAATAATTAAATAGACACTACCAAAAACTAAATCGATAATATCAGGCTTAAGGCATAAGGACCCATAGTCTCACCTTCTTTAAAATAATCCGGCGCTAGCGGAATACCTGCCAGACGCATCAGTTTAGGTCAGCTCAAAAAAAAACGGCGCGGGCAATTTTTTATAAACCTGCGCTGACGTCCGCTTAACACAGTTTCGGCCCTAACATCGTTTCCAACCACACGTACGCGCTTATACGTCAAAATGTATGGAAATCTTGCCGGAGCTGTGGTTGCTGTATGAAACGTCCCGTGATATTTATTACATCTGGGCATTTACTAGAGAAAAACCCCTTTTTTACTTAAAAACAAAACCGGAAGAAAACATTGCGAAAAGCTGTGTAAGATTTCAATTTGGAATCTTGTGTTCTAAAAATATAAGGTCGTAATTCGTAAAAGCGGTTGCTTATGTTCTTATTCCTGACGCCAGAATACAAAGGTAGCAATTTCGTAGCAATTTTTAATACTACATAATGCAAAAACTCGACCTCACGCGGACGATCTCGGCAAAGAAAATGCGGATGTATTTTGAAGTTGAAAGTTTACTGTCCTTATTAATTCTGTTATACTTTTAGTACAGTCAGCTTCAAATAATTAATTTGAGCACTCAGGGTGTTCAAATTAATGGACACTACCAAAACATGGTTAATATAGCAAATAAAGTTGTCGTATTGTTGAAAGCACAAAAGAGTTTCCGTATTAAAAGAAAGAAATGAAAGAAAGAAAAATATTAAGTCCGCCATGTGTACATTTTCTTTTTGTAATGGACATGAAAGCTTAAATAAATAAATAAATAAATTTATTTAGCAATTATTAAAAATAACAATAATACAAAGTAAATTGACTCAGCATGTATCGAGGCATTAGCCGCGACGCTGGTCTTCCGGGGATGCCAAAGAAAAACAAATAAAAAGCTAAATAAAAATATAAACAAAATTAAATAACAATAACACTCGTTTTGTACATTTGACACAAATTAAACATTCATTACACAAATCTATTACACAAATTTATATAATGCGACTATAATGCTTGTTTCTTAAAAATTATAATATATGGAGACTATTTTGTGTATTATATAACAACTAGCTGTTGCCCGCGACTTCGTCCGCGGTTACAATGGTTTTTTAACTATCCCACGGGAACCCTTTAATTTTCCGAAATAAATAGTACCTAAGATGTTGACCATGGTGATACCTTATCGTATCAACATGCAAATTTCATTGAAATCGGTCCAGCCATTTCGGAGATTCGTCATGAGCCTATATACGTCCCACTGCTGGGACAGGCCTTCCTCATGAGGAGTAAGGGCCATAACACATGAGGAGTAAGGGCCGTAACACCACCACGCTGGCCCAATGTGGGTTGGTGGGTAGAAACGGTCACAAATGCGACCGAAACCAACGGCTTGACGTGCCTTCCGAAGCACGAAGGAGCTCGAGATCACAAAGTCTTGGTCACCCATCCACGGCCTGAACATGGCGAAGGTAGCTTGGTTTTCAATCGAAGCCAAGAGGCTAAGTTTCGGAGATTGGCCCGTACGAACAGACAGAGAAACAAAATTTTTTTTTTGTATTTTCACGGGGTTTACATCCCCCTGACTTGGTTTTAATCATTTTTTTTCTATGTACATTCGACCTCTATAGTTTTTATATGTGTAGATATGAAAACTGTAATAGTACCGATATTATAAACTTTTTGGTAGTGTCCATTTAATTACACATTATACACACTAAGTGTCACTCACAATTTTACGCTGACTGTACCAAAATCTCAAACATAAAACAGACAGAAATATTGGGTCCTTACCTATGAAATTGGTGTTTTTTTTCTCTCTTAGTATTTTGTCTGTAACTATTACCTCGTCTAAAAATAGACTATATTTTTGAGCTCTTTTGATTTGTTTTGATAATTTGTTGTAAGTTTCATTGTGTTAAAATTGGACACGGAGACAACTCTTTTTAAGTGCCTCCCGAATACATCATTTTATTTGCATTTACATAAAAACGACAAATTATTTTTATGAAAGCTTGTCTAATCTGCCAAATATTATTTTTGGATTTGTCGTTGTGAAGAAAACTGAAAAAATTTTAGTATGGAAAATGCAGAATTCCCCAAAATCTCCATACAAAACACCAATTTCATAGCTAGGGACTTAATATTTTAATATAACCTTAAACCAAAAGCACTTCAAACTAGAACAACATCATAAGAGGCTTACAACACATAAGTGTAAATGAAAAAGTATGTATGTAAGAATAAAACAATACAGAACTAAACGTAATTCCTTCCCTGGAGCACGTTTTTCTACTAAAAATATAGTGCACGTCCCGGATTAATTAAATAACTGAATTTATTTTCCTGTTCCCAACAAGCGTTGGTATAGAACCAGCCACGAAGTTGTAACTGAGATAACTATTTTAATTTCTTTGTGTAATATTGTTATTATTATAATTAAATTATGATAAAATTAGAATAAATCATAATTTTGCTAGAGTGGTCTGTACGCCGGTCTCAAGGGGTCGCTTTTGTTTTTGACGCGTCATTAGTGTTACTACTTGTAACCTAAATGATTAAATAAAGAATTTCATTTCATTTCACCATCTCGAGAGGTTCTGGGTTCTATCCCCTGTGGGCACAAATGTTTGTGTAATGAATACGCGCATCTGTTCACCAGTCTTGATTTATCTATTAAATATATTTATCCGTCATCTAGTATCCGTAACACAAGCAGCATTAGTTGCTTCAAATGATAGGTGTGAATGTCTGAAGATAATTATTTATTAAAAGTGACACAAAGGATACATCAGTTAAAGTGAAATAGAAGAAGTGAAAAGAGATAATGTTTAATTTCCAAATACAATTTTTGCGAAACTTCATCTTTATCCGTTCACATTTTTCCAGATCGCGCAAAATAAGACCGTATTTACCACAACCAAATTAAAGTCACAAAAAGAATATGCCAACTGCTTTTCTTGCCTGGCATGTCGTAAAGGCGACTAAGGGCGTATTGGGTACTGGGTCTGTGATTGTGTAGGAGATCAGCTAGCCACTTGTTACTACTCTTTCACGATTTTTCATCTTACCAAACCCAATTTTTGTATGGCTAAATGTGGTCCTATAGAACATAGTGCTCCTTGAACTCTGCCTACCCTTTGGGGGATTAAAATAAGATCCTTATGTGATGTGAATACTGCAAGACATGTTTACTTTAGTTATTTCCACAGTATTATGTCATATGGTTTACTGTTGTGGGGGACAGCAGCTGATATTATAGATATATTTATTTTGCAAAAAAGGGCTGTGCGTGCTGTCCACCAACTTAAGCCACGTGACTCACTAAGAGATCTGTTTAAAGAAATAAACATATTAACTGTTGCATCCCAATATATCTTTGATAATATTTTATATGTACAAAAATATTTACACATTTTTAAAAAACAATGTGATGTTCATAATGTCAACACTAGAAATAAAAATAAACTCGCTGTTCCAAACTTTAGACTTCATAAGACAAGTCGGTCATTTATGGAGAAATGTATACACATATATAATAAAATACCACCAAATTTAACTGAACTGCCTCTACACAAATTCAAACTATGTGTCAAACAAAATTTAATAAAAAAGGGTTACTATACAGTTCAGGAATATTTGGACGATAAAAATGCGTGGACAGATTGAGATCATAATATCTATGTTCACCCAGTTGATTGTACTAGCCTAACATTTATAAAAAAACAAGAATTGTAAAAAATGTGAAAAAAAGAGCAACCCTCGAGTTTCTGGCTCGCTCTTCTCGGGGATGTCTGCGTTCCGAGCGAGTGGTAGATTCACTTATTCATAAATTGACGTTTTTAAGTGTTTGTATATCAAGCCTATAAAATAAAGATATTTTTGATTTGGTTTGATTTGGTTTGATTACAGGCGTGATTGTATGTATGTAAATTACAGTCGAAAACGTTACGGCCCACCTACAAGGCGATACGAGGCGACACGAGGCGACACGAGGGAGCGTGAGCACGAGAGTATGGAGCGTGGTGGAGCCATTATTATTTAAAACGATCGGGAACCTGATATACATACCTACATACATAGAATTACATACATCGTCAACAGCCTATATACGTCAAACTGCTGGGACAGGCCTTCCTCATGGAGAAACACATGAGGAGTATGGGCCGTAACACCACCACGCTGGCCCAATTCGGGTTGGTGGGTAGAAACGGTCACAAATGCGTCCGGAACCAACGGCTTAACGTGTCTTCCGAAGCACGTAGGAGCTCGAGATAACAAAGTCTTGGTCACCCATCCACGGCCTGACCATGGCGAAGGTAGCTCAGTTTTCGATCGAAACCAAAGCGCACTAACCACTACGCCACCGAGTTACTCCCTACATAATTACAAACATACACATATTTCCTATTCATTAATTTTGATTTCTATAATAGACCTGCTTTACGTTGGACAAAGAGAATTTTATAGGTTCCTTTTTTTTTGAAATTTAATAATAAGTTGTTATAATTAAACCAATACATTTGGAAACGGTATTGTCCACATCGTCAAAGTCTTCTTTGTTTCTATTGATTTTAAAAAGCTTAGATGTATCTGTAAATAATACCGTCTCACATAAATTGTTTGCTTAATGATGATGATAGTAGATATATAAAGAACATGAGGTCCCCATAGCATAACAATTAGAATTACTCTATTCGCGACCTGCACGTATATCCTTAAAGTATTTGTTCATTTGAAACTTTTCGGTTGTCTAAATGGAATCCAATTAGGATCCACGTGTTTTGATTAAAGTTATTCAATTTCGAGCACTCTGAGATGCCTTGGTTACTCTATTAATAGTCTATACTAATTGTTTTAGCTGAAGTTTAGATAAGTTTGTTAATTACAGATTAATTTATATTTGTTGGCGTTAAGTAAGAGCAACAAAAAGTGGCTGGTTTTAAATATTATAGCCTCAGTTAATTATTCCCCTTATGATGTTCAGAAGATGTGATAGACTCATCCTGATAGATAGAATATAAGTTCAAATGAATTTGTACAAGAGGTCCTCTGTATATAAGCTACCGATTGCTATAGATTTATTTTTTGACAATAGCTTAACAATTTTATTATTCCTTGAAACAAGAGGACAACAATCTCCTACAATTAAATTTTATTCAAATGTAAACTCTTATATTTTTCTTATAAAATATGTTTAACACATAGCACCACGCCTGTTACTCGTATTAACCCGCAATTCCCGCGGCCCCTCGAACGAGTAGTGCCCCGTCCGTCCCAACTCGGCTAACGCTGCCAATATGAAGGCTAGGCTAAATTAATTTGATAGCGTTATATAGCTATCCAGGAAAAGTATATTAAATTATTATAACTTTGCACACTGCTATTTAACTTCAGGTCCGGTGAAGAGACACCTACTGCTTACAGCACGTTCTCAGAATATAATTATAATATTGGGTAGCAATTTCATTAGTCTACAATGAAATATACACAGTCATACACACACTCATAGCACCTCTCTCATCTTCTGAAAGGGCAGATGTGTAAACACCCACATTTCACCTGATATGTTAAAGTCCCCATGTAACAGGGGGCGAGCTTGCTGCCACGCACCGGGTGTAAGGCAATCGACCTGCATCCCTCTCTCTTCAGCCTATATACGTCCCATTGTTGGGTCCCGTGTTGGTCCGGGACACAAAAAGAATTTACCAACTGCTTTTCTCGCCTAGCATATCGTAAAAGGCGACTAAGGGCGTATTGGGTACTGGGTCTGTGGTTGTGTAGACGATGAGCTAGTCACTTGTTACTACTCTTTCACGATTTTTCATCTGACCAAACCCAATTTTTGTTTGACTAAAAGTGGTCTTAAGGAACACAGTGCTCCTTGGACTCTGCCTAACACTTCGGGGATTATAGGCGTGATTTTATGTATGTTATGTATGTTGGGCACAAGCCTTCCTCGTGGAGAAACACATGAGGAGTATGGGCCGTAACACCACCACGCTGGCCCAATGGCTTAGCGTGCCTTCCGAAGCATGGAGGAGTTCAAGATCACAAAGTTTCGGTCACCCATCCTCGGCCTGACCATGGCGAAGATAGCTTTATTTTCGATCGAAAGCCAAAGCGTACTAACTAATCACTACGCCACGGAGCTCCTCACCGACCTGCATAATAAACCGTAATTAGGTTTTTTTAAAACCCAGTAAAATACTCAGAAATACAACAAAGTTCGTAAGTAAAATAAATAAAATACGTATATAAATAAATGACGAGACTAGTATCTCCATTACGGCATCTTCAAGAATCTGGGCCAATGACCTTTTCCTAGCACAATGTATCAAATAAACAAAACACACTTTGGTCGGGGCAAATCGAAACGATGGCCTGTTTTGCCCGTATTTGCTTCAATCTGGAACACTTTGTCTTCCAACCTTTGAATAGTTTTAAGCGGATTTGAACCTTATCTACAGAATCGTTACCTCAGTTTCAGTGAACGGTTCTAATGGGTCGAAAATACCCATTTTGTCGTGTTTATGGGCACATTGTCCGATACAGAACGATGATAGCTTTACTTCGTCATCGACTATTGAACACGGTTCTTTGTTTCTTTCCTTCAATAGATAAAGGAAACTGTATGTTCGTAAGAATTATGATCTTATATGGAGATGGTATATGGATGCTGGTATGGTTTTTAGGAAGATGTCATAAAACGCATAAAAACGCACGGAATAACACAGGCATTGCATTAAGAGGTGTTTACTTATCGCATCTAAGATTTGCCGATAACGTAGTCTTATTTTCCGAATCCCGATATATTGGGTCCTTACCTATGAAATTGGTGTTTTTATTCTGTCTTAGCAATTTGTCTGTAACTATTAAGTTTCAGAACATTCTTATAAAATAATTGCCTCTTCTAAAAATAGACCATATATTTGAGCACGTATTATTTAATTTGATAATTTTTTGTAAGTTTGTGTTAAAATTAGACACAAAGACAATTATATTTAACTGCCTCCCGAATACATCATTTGATTTGCATTAAAATAAAAACGATGAATAATTTTTATCAAGCGTGTTCACACACATATTGCTAAAGCTTTTCTAATGATACATGCCAAATATTATTAACTTTGGATTTTTCGTTGTGAAGAAAACTGATAAAATGTTAGTATGTAAAATGCAGACATCCCAAAAATTTACCTAATATATCGAGAGAAGAGGAGCTCGGTGGCGTAGTGATGGCGTATTTTTTGGCTTTCGTGAACAAAGCTACTTTCGCCATGGTCAATTCTTGGTTGGGACCAAAATTTTATGATTTTGATTTCTTCCATGCTCCGGAAGCGCATTATTGATTTACGGTCCTTATTGCTCATTAAGGAAAGACTGTGAACGGAACGTTACGGAACAAAATCTCATGTAACAGATATAAGAAAAAAATCCAAGTAAGTATTAAAAGATATAGTTGTATTTAATGGTCAATTGTGCACAACATCTCAAAATTTGATATAAATCGCTAAGTCTCCCTTGTAACTGTGTATTGTAACATAAGTTTTTAATGTATTTTCAAGTGCAATAAAGAGTATATTATTAAAGTGGTTGTAACGGAACAAAGATCGTCGTGAATTGACAACGGCATGTTTGTTTTAATGAAAAATAAGTGTTGCATAATGAGTCCAGCCTGTTGCATAATGGTCATTATGTTACAGTTTCCATTTTTTAAATTTTCGTTTTCATCATCTGTGTTAAAAAGTATGTCATTGTGAGTTCGAGTCTGAGTTCAAAATTCAAATATTATAACATGAGTGTAGATAATAGTTATTTATTATACAAGAGTGGAAAGTTCCTTTTTAACCGCGTGCTCGATTTGGATGACCGAGCAAGCGAAGGATTCTTAAGTTGAATCACGAGCGCAGCGAGTGATTCTAAATTAGAATCCTGAGCGTCAGCGAGGGAAACAAACGAGCACAAGGTGAAAAATCTTTCCACTCGAGTGCAATACGTAACTTTTCATCCCACCTCAGCGAGGAAATGACAAAATGAAAAAGAAAACAATTTATAATGACAAAATATTTTTTCACAATTTAAAAAGTTCTAATCATAAATTTGGCACCATAGAGGTTACATTAAATAGGTTTAATGACGTTTTGAATTTACAATTATATTGAGTACTCATTATATGTGATGTTCTAAATTCAAATCTACTTTGCCGCTCAAGCGAATAAAATAGAATTTTCCAGCCAGATTTCGAAGCGCAAAATTACACTTTCCGAGGTGGTGGGATGAAAATTAAATTGTAGGATCTGTAATTAAATTATACGATAAATTAAATTATACGAGTCAGGAGAGCACTGCAATTCTCTTTTCCTAGATTCCTAGATTTTGAAAAGTGAAATGTATATTGTGAACTTTATTTATATAAAACAATTAACGGCCGTGGTCGAGGGGTCTGTACGCCCGCTGGTCTTAAGGCGTGGCTACCTCGAGAGGTTCTGGGTTAGATCGCCAGTGTGGGAGCAAATGTTGGTGTGATAAATAGCCTGCCATTTTCCCATTTGGGGTCAGCGCAACGAGCCTTTCTCCTCCACTCTCCCCTTTCACACGCCATATCAACAACTCCCATTCTAGCCATGTCCTTATTCGGACAATACGTAATAATCTATTAAATATATTGGGTCCTTACCTATGAAATTGGTGTTTTTATTCTGTCTTAGCAATTTGTCCGTAACTATAAAGTTTCAGAACGTTCTTATAAAATAATTGCCTCTTCTAAAAATAGACCATATAATAGGTTGGGGAAAAAGTTTCTTCGCATTTTTTAAGAAAATTCAAAACATTTTTTAATATAGTTTATTTACATTTAACTAAAGTATGTAGGTACCATTTTGTTCGATAACTTTTTGCCATCTTGTAGGTAGGGACATGATCCCATTGCTATAGAAATTTTGGGACTTCTGGTCAAAATACCGCGACAAGTGGTTTTGGCAGTCCTCTCGTGATGTTAACCTGACACTGCCTAAAGAATTCTGAAGAGACCGAAACAGGTGGAAATCTGAAGGTGCAAGGTCAGGACTATACGGCGGATGCATTAACACCTCCCAGCCAAACTCTCTAAATTTTTGCTGAGTGGCTAAAGATGTGTGAGGTCTAGCGTTATCATGATGAAAAACCTCACCCCTTCTGTTGATTAATTCCGGCCGCTTTCTCTCAACTTCTTGCTTTAATCTCATCAGTTGTTCGCAGTAGAGTTCAGAATCGATGGTCCTGCCTGGTGGTAACAGCTCATAATGAATAATGCCCTTCCAATCCCACCACACACACAGCATCACCTTGTTGCGAGTTCACCCGGGTTTCGCCACAGTCTGTGAAGCCTGACCAGCCTTTGACCACGACCTTTTTCGCACGTTCTTGTCGTACGTGATCCACTTTTCATCACCAGTTATCAGCTTCTTCAAAAATGGTTCGGTTTCATTACGTCGTAATAAAGAATCACAAATGAGTACACGGTTCATTAGATTTCTTTCAGTGAGCTCGTGAGGTACCCAAATGTCGAGCTTTTTTGTGTACCCAGTTTTTTTCAAATGCGCCAAAACTGTTTTGTGGTCAATTCCCAGTTCTTCAGCTACGTCGTAACTACTGACATGCCGATCTTGCTCCACTTTTTCAAAAATGGCATCCATTTTATCTGTAATAGGGCGACCAGAGCGACGTGCATCTTTGACATCAAAATTTCCGGATTGAAAACGCTTAAACCAAATTTGTGCTACTCTCACAGACACTGCACTAGGTCCATAAACATCGCAAATTTTTTTCGCGGCTTGCGTTGCATTTTTACCTTTTTTGTAGTAAAATTTTAAAATGTATCGAATTTCTTCATTAGATTCACTCATCTTGGCGGTACGAAAAACAAATGAAAATCACACATTTTCCTAATTTGAATTTGGAATTATGTTCTTTAAAATTTAAACTTTCAATGATACCAAAAGCAGCCAGATACAAATAGTATAGCCAAAGAGATTTTATTACAAGTTTATACATACTATAATGCGAAAAGACTTTTTCCCCAACCTAATATTTGAGCTCGTAATTTGATAATTTTTTGTAAGTTTAATTGTGTTAAAATTAGACACAAAGACAATTATTTTTAACTGCCTCCCGAATACATAATTTGATTTGCATTAACATAAAAACGATGAAAAATTTTTATCAAGCGTGTTCACATACATATTGCTAAGGCTTGTCTAATGATACATGCCAAATATTGTTATCTCTGGATTTGTCGTTGTGAAGAAAACTGATAAAATGTTAGTATGTAAAATGCAGACATCCCCAAAATCTCCATACAAAACACCAATTTCATAGGTAAGGACCTAATATTTATTCGTAATCCAGTATCCGTAACACAAGCAGCATTAGTTGCTCATATTTTTTATCATAAAAAGTGAAAAAGTTTATTAAAAAAACAGCTAGGTTAAAACTACCAAGTAGTAAGCACCCAATATCACGTTGATGCGACAACGATCGACAATTTTAACACTTGTACTTATAATAAACAAAAAAGAATAGAATAGAATAAAATTTTATTCAGTACACACATAGTATGAAATTTTATAAAAAAGACGTGTGGCGCTCGGGGACTGCCGCGGTAAAGCTATTGCATAGCATTTTGTATCAACTTATGCAATTATAATTTTATTTATTTATTTTATTCATGCAGTATTTCTTTTTCTTTGATATTAATTCAAGTTACACTTTTTGAGCGTGGTGACCGATAAGAAAACAAATTATATAAACTGTTGGTATGTGCATATACATTATTTCGTTCGGATCACTTATAAGTAAATTAAATCATAAAATAATTATCTAAAATAAATGTTAATAAACTAATTAATAAAATAACAAAACTCATAATAAACAATGTGTAATGGTTAGCTTATAAATAAAACCAAAGTGGCGTCTTTGTTAAAATTAGTTCTTTGTTGTATCACTAGATGGCGCCACCTATCCTTTAAAACGCACTATTGTTTACTCTCATAGACTTATATGGTCAAACCGACGTTAATTAAAGTTTGTATTCGCCTTGGACACGGTGTTTCATTTTGGTGACCACCTTGGGTTTTAACATGCACGGCCTTCAAGCCACACCTCATTGCGCATCGGAGTGGGGAACGTGAGGTTTTTTCGTTACGGAATTTCTGGATTCGGTCCCCGCGCTCAAGGCCCGCGATAGAAGTTATGCAATAGCTTAAAAATTATCAAACAAAAAAGATGAACTATATTCCTTTCGATAGTATATTTTGTGATGCATTACTGCATTCTCTTAATTTATTTGTTGACAATGTAGAGGGATGTCTCGACGCTATGATGAAATCGTAACTATCAAGTGTTCAAATTGCTTTTCGAAGAAACTTAAAGCGATTGGACGATTCAGGTCAGAATAGCGTGGAAGGAATATTTACTTTAACAAGAGATAATAGAATTGATTGCGTTGAGAACTATTCGTTTGGAAGATAAGGATTTAAAAAGTCTATATATAACTATTGGTTACAGTCCGAGTAGGTTTTTTAATCTTTAACCCCGGGTTAACATGTTGCGTACTCCTTGGAGTCCTGGCAATCTTTATACCATTATTTATGTCATTTTTGAATTATTTACATTTTAATACCTATTGTTTTTTGCTCTTATTGTTTCCTTAGTTACGAAAGCTAGTTGTTCTTGTATGTGTTGTATTTTCTCTTATTTATTATAGTTTTTTTCACCTTAAACCGCTTTCCTATTCAATAATTATCCAGTCCACACCTATCCGCATCAACACCTTTTTTCGATTAAGTAAATGGAAAGTACTTAGGTACAAGTACAGTTATTCATATAAATACTCGTGATTGTACACTTGAATATCTGCAGCTCCAAGCTCCATAGCTTTGAAAAGCTGGTCTTCTCTTCATAAATAATCATTGAATAAATAAATGAAAACACTGTTGTCAGTGCCATAAAAAATACAACAACAGTGAAATCTAAATGCAAATAAAACTGTGACAATTGGCGGCATTACAGTTATGCAGTGATTTCTTTTAGGAGAAAAATGTATGCCGAAATCTAATAAATAAGAGAAATGAGTTTAAAAAACGAAAACACAATAAACAGAAATAGCTAAACAGAAAAAACTTACTGCTGCTGCTTACAGAAAAAAATTCTGTGGTGCATTTTTACTGTTTAACGACAGTTAAACTTATTTTTTTAGAAAAATCATTAAGCTCTAAAAGTGTCCATTTCCGGCATACCAAATCGATTTGAGCCTGCTGGATATAAAATAATATGTAGTTGGTTTTCCTGAAAACCCTTTCCACCTACACAGATCAAACAAAATAAAAGTTTCTGAGAATGAGAAATGAAAAATCGTTTTCTCTGCGATTTTCTTTGTGCTGTTTTTGTTCTGTAATGAAAATAGATGAAGCGGAAGAAGTATGCAAGTGGAAAGAAATAATCTGTGCCTTCCCCTATGGGAGAAGGGCGTGATTGTATGTACGTATTGATTCTCGTAAATTTATTGGTGCATTATTAAGATTAATCCCTAATATCATAAAATTCTATGTTATTATAGAATTTTATGATATTAGGGGTTAAAGTATGAAACTGCCGTATTGTATGGAGATTTTGGGAAATCTGCATTTTCCATACTAACATTTTTTCAGATTTCTTCACAACGACAAATCCAGAGATAATAATTGTTGGCATGTATCATTAGACAAGCTTTAGCAATATGTGTGATATCACTCTTCATAAAAAATATTTATCGTTTTTAAGTGAATGCAAATCAAATGATGTATTCGGGAGGCACTTAAAAATATTTGTCTCCGTGTCCAATTTCAACACAATTAAACTTACAACAAATTATCAAAACAAATCAAAAGAGCTAAAAAAATATAGTCTATTTTAAAAGGAGGTAATTATTTTTTTAAAATACTTTGAAACTTAATAGTTACAGACAAAATACTAAGAGAGAAAAAAAACGGCAATTTCATACTTTAACCCCTATTATTAACATTCAGTGGCTATGGGCGTATGAGCCGTAACACCACCGCGCTGGCCAAATGCGGGTTGATGGGTAGAAATAGTAGCAATAGCTACTTAAAACAACGGCTTAACGTGGCCTCCGAAGTACTGAGGAGGTAGAAATCACAAAATTTTGGTCATCAATCCACGTCCAGATCATGGCAAAGGTAGCTTGTTTTCGATCGAGCCAAAACGTACTAACCACTTCACTACCGAGCTCCTCAAGTAGGTATAAAATGTTTTAGTATACTCATTTTTTTCTTGGTTAGGTAGTTAGCCCAATGGAACAGACAAAAGATTTAATCTGTTCTTTCCACTGTACTGGCCTTAAAACATTTTCCCCGGGATTATCTTCCGTTGGGTGTTTCGAGTATTTTCTAAAGAATGTATTCATAAACTTTTGTAGCTATATACGTGAGGCACAGGCCACACTACCAGCGGGTGAGCGAGCGAAACAAATGAGTATCGCTTCACCTCTTTTCGTTTTTTGATTCCAACGCAAAATACAGAGCTAAGGCCTTGTCTTGAAGAGGCGAATTCGCCAATAATCTTGACACGCGTTATCGCTCGCGTGTTGGCGAGATACTAGACGCCGAATTTGTGGCAAAATCGCGGCGATTCGCGCCGCTTCTGGACAAGGTCTAAGCTACGACAGCAATATAAATAGCGAACGAAACATCCGACGATTCTTGCGACGCTACTTGTCCACGTTGCTTGCCAATACTTCGCATATTGTGCATAGTTTCCATCGCTTCGTTTCGGCTGCTAGCCCATAGCGATAGTCGAGATACGGACGGCACTTCAATTCAATTCAAAAATCATTTAATAATTTTGGTATCAACCTGACAAATCATTTCCTAAAAATTTATAATACTACTACATTTTTAAGCTATTGCATAGCTTCTATCGCGGGCCTTGAGCGCGGGGACCGAATCCAGAAATTCCGTAACGAAAAAACCTCACGCTCCCCACTCCGAGGCGCAAGGAGGTGTGGCTTGAAGGCCGTGCATGTTAAAACCCAAGGTGGTCACCAAAATGAAACACCGTGTCCAAGGCGAATACAAATTTTAATTAACATCGGTTTGACCATATAAGTCTATGAGAGTAAACAATAGTGCGTTTTAAAGGATAGGTGGCGCCATCTAGTGATACAACAAAGAACTAATTTTAACAAAGACGCCACGGTTTTATTTATAAGCTAACCATTACACATTGTTTATTATGAGTTTTGTTATTTTATTAATTAGTTTATTAACATTTATTTTAGATAATTATTTTATTATTTAATTTACTTATAAGTGATCCGAACGAAATAATGTATATGCAAACTACCAACAGTTTATATAATTTGTTTTCTTATCGGTCACCACGCTCAAAAAGTGTAACTTGAATTAATATCAAAGAAAAAGAAATACTGCATGAATAATATAAATAAATAAAATTATAATTGCATAAGTTGATACAAAATGCTATGCAATAGCTTTACCGCGGCAGTCCCCGAGTGCCACACGTCTTTTTTTTCTGTCTGTTCTCTGCCGGGAGGCCTTGTCAAGAGAAGATACAGGCAAGAAACTCTGCAAGGGTTCCATCCTCCCTTTACATCAATATGTCCTAATACCTTATGAAAACTTACGTGTATTACCCATAGTCACAATTGACGACTTATCTACGCATACAAGTGATTGTAAAACTATCTTGAAAGAGGTCAATCTTGCAATCACTCATTAAGCAAGACAGACCCTTGTACCACTGAGTTTTTTTTTTATAAGAGAGCAGCTTTTGTTAGAAGCTATCAATAGTTGTTTACGCCCAGACTATATTAGCGTGATTTATGTAGAATTATTTGTTATGTTTTTTTTTATATTGTTATTAATAATGTTTTTTTATAATTGTCTTTTAAAATCTTTAGTCTTTTAAAATTGAAATCATATTAATTAATGTATGTTTATTGTTATGTCCCTTAATGTACCACTGAGTTTGAATAAAACTAAAGTACAGTTATTTGGCTTGCCTCACACTGTGACCGATACATGGCAACAGGCTCACATGTTACATCGCCTCTTTTCCCGAGGGGGTAGGCAGAGGTGTTTAACACCCAATTTCACCATATATGTTAAGTCTTCATGTAATAGGTGGCGGTCCTGTTCCCATGAACCGGGCATACTAAGACGTATCAGACGAAAATGGGTGCTAACACTTCTGCCTACCCCTTCAAGGGGTGATTTGTTTTGCTAAGCAAGCCCGCTGGCAATGTGACCTGCGCCTTGCCCGATGTATCGGACGAGCTCCCGTCAAACGGCGATATATCGCAAACGCCTTTGTGGAATTCAGGCTTGAATGGTACGAATCTATCGCCTCTTTGTACTTTGAGAGTGGGAATAGGTTTACGGCTCAGAGTATCTCAAATTCAATTGTAAAACATACGCTTTCGTTTTATAAGATGCACTATTTATAAACAATGTTCTCAGTTTTGGTTGGCAGCTGGGAAATTGGCATCTTTGTAATTTTTTGTAGTACAACTATGGCGAAGTAAATGCTTAGATTGGGAATCACTACATAACATGGAATCTCAGAGTAGAGCAGGAGAACCTCGTGGCTTATTAAGTTATCACAACGTCCATACGAGTTAGAACTACACAAGCATCCAATAGCTTATAGCGGCGACGGGCTCCCGACCTGTTACCCTGAGTGCAGTCACTGTTGGTGAATCGCGGACTATGGCAATGGACTGATTTTGCGGTGCTTTTGCCAAGTCTCTGACTAACCCTTAGAAGATGATATTCGTGATTTTATGAATGATGACAACGTCCATGTGGAGAGCACACCATCCGGCACCTTGAAGATTTGTTCCACCATTATAGACATTACCACCAGGGCACCTGCAGTGGCCCGTTTAGAAGTTTCTGAACCGTCTGCGGACGCAGGTCTACTGTAGGAAGAATTTGGCAAGATTCTTCTTCATTGACCCGGAGAGTTCCAAGTGCAACTGTGGAGCCCCGCCATTATCCATGTCACATCTGATCGTGCCCACTGCTGCTCTCCACCTGTACCATGGAGGAGTTAAATGTGGCAGCAGCAAGAGCTGTAGCCGTCACCGAGTACTGGCGTCATGATATTTGAGCCATTGACACAAAGAAGATGACAACGTCCATTTTTTATGGTGTAGAAATGTTTGATCAGCGAAAAAGTACGATAGTGAATAATAACATTGGAGTCAAATTGACGCTAGACCTACAGCAATAAGCAATATAGAAGATTAGCAAGCCTGAATCACGATGGCAGAGTTTCAAAGATAGATTAATATATAAATTCTAGTTCCGACGAATAATAGTCGGACCGCAGTCCCCGAGCGTACACCTGGCTCGACGGAAGATCTTCCCTTTTCGCTGAAGGCGCAGCATGCTTTCCTGCACCCTACAATGGGTTAGCGAGAGGAGCAAGCGAGCAGATGGTTCACCATATCTAAGAAACGGTTTGTAGATGAGAATATCCATGATTCCTCTGATATTTATGTTTAATATACAAATTGAAAATTAATACGTAGATATTTTTTTATTCAATACGTACACAGAATGGATAATGGAACAATATTTTATATTGTTCCGTGATTTTTTCTGGAATTCCTAAGAATACCAAAGATTATTTTACAAAATCGTATGCAATAGATTGCTATCTTCCTCATTTAACAAACAAACTCCAGCCCTTTTTAGATTCACATCGCCTCGGTAGAGGGTTGGAGGGGGATTTCCGACGGAATAGGAAGCGGCTGATATGTGACTTTGTTTTGCGTCGTTTGTTCAACTTACGAACAGATACCTATTATTACAAAGAGATAGTTGCCTTACAGTTTAATAGAAAAAGTGGATAAATTCAGTGTTGACAACGTATAGTTTAAAAAAAAATACACTAGGAAATATTGTATTATCCATTTTATTTAAGTTTGCGCAAGATATCCTTTTTCGTTTAAATTTATTTATTATGAAAAATATTTTATTTTATTTTAAGAATATTAAATTGCCTATCATGCACAGTTTATTTCAGCTCGCTAGCGTCTTTACTTTGCGAGAAATTCTAACTTTCTTAACCTAACCTTTCTTCTTATTTTTGCTCGCGAGTGTATTGCTGCTTTCTTTCTCTTCCCTTCCAAGATGAAGCCTCTAAGTACATACAAAATATTGTGACATGTAATTGAATTCTTCTTCTGCCACACTCTTTAATTCAAGACATTACATTCAATTCAAGACATTAATTCAATTATCCATACGTTATATTATAAATGCGAAAGTAATTCTGTCTGTCTGTCGGTCTCGCTTTCACAGGTACACATATAGTCTAGACTAGAGGCTGAGAAAAAACATAAGCTACTTTTTATACCGATATTCCCATGGGAACTGGTAACGCGCGGGTGAAACCGCGGAAGCCACTAGTAAGAAATATATTTGAAAGAGATAAGCAGACCCTGATTAATCGTCTATCGTCTAATAACAATTTTATGAATCTTATTAAACCTACTTAGGATTCATGGCTTCTTAAAATACATGTACGAGTATCTACATTTTTAAATACTATGTAGTACGAGTATACTAAATTTTCATTCAACTTATTTATATTCCAGAACAATCTAATACTTCTCCAGATCCAAATTAAATTATTCACTCGGGTTCACCTTGTGTCTTTATAATAGAGTCTAATTTAGGCTGTTTGGCTTATCTGTGTGTAAATTGAACGTTAACCTTGTCTCGAGTGCCTTCAAACAAAAATCAGCGCCAACGAAGCGATTTAAACGAACACAAACATCTTTACAGAGGAGCCTATCGCGTTTACACATCGAGACACGTGCCGCGGTGGAGTGGGGCTGGAGAACCTTATGTTGGATTTTGATTATTTTAAAAGAACAGAAAGTTTGTAGACAACTTTCTATGTCTTTATTGCTTATTAAATAAGCCTGTGAATTATAATGCTCGAAGCACTACGATAACGCTAAAATTTGACGGTTAATTTCTGCGTTCATTTCGATGCTTCATCCATGAAACGGCGAAAGTGAAATGTCTAGATAGTCACCGCGATAAAAGCTTCCGGCTGGAGATTGTTTTCGCTAACATCGTTCATCATTCATCGTTCATAACAAGAAATGAACAACAAATAAAAAGTAAACTTTTAAAAATCATATGCTACAAAAATCATATAACAAGGCTAACAATAAAACAGTTGAAAAGTTTTTTAGCCACCAGGGTGAATCAATATTTAAAAGAACTTGCCAGATAATCTCACGAGATGGCATATCATAGTTGTAATGCATGCATGTTGTTGTTGTTGCAATAGGCGCTAAGCTAATTTTACTATTACTTCTATACAACACTATATACCTCACCCTATGTTAAGCAAATAAGCATAATAATAATATTAATTCATTGCACTTCATATAGACTTTCCGAGGACCCACAACAAATAGCCAAAAAAGCAAAAACATCCTAAAAATCATTTCCGCGAAATTCCGATTTAAATCTAACCATACTTCCTTCGGCACTTTATTTACTACTCACACGATTTAACGCCTCGATACCGAACAAAGCTCGCACCTGCGTCGCATTCTGCGCCATTCTTTTAACTGATACCATCTGACTCTCGGCTCAAAGGCCCACGGGACTCAAAATGAACGGATACACTCAAATGACTTGGCAGAATTTAAAAAAGAGATCTACTCCCCCGAATGACTTGAGCTTAATTTGCGGAATAATTTACTCGTGCTTGCAAAAAGTTGGCTTTTTGACGTAAACAGGGATGGCAGTTGGACGGTAGACAAAAAAATTTAATACAGTCGAGAATTACTCTTAATTGTTGTGAGAAACTTGATAATTAAATTCGGGCTATTTTCGATCCGCTTTTTGTTGCGTCTACGGTTTTTCAAGATCTTGCCAGTAGATAAGGCCAATTCTTTCCTATTATAAAACCTGTTTCCAACTTGAAGCTTTAATCCAGACGGCGTTATCAAGTGAAGAACTTTGCTAACAGACAATTAATATTGCAATTAACTTTGGCGAGAAAGTAACAGCCGCTTTGAAACAATAGAAGGTACTACTTTATCACTCAGTACAAATAAAATTATGTACAGTAAAACACAGTACAGTATCAAAATCCATTTTATATTTTTGTCACGAATATTGTGTATTTAGTCACCTGGTGTGAGATTTAGTCACTGGTGTGAGATTGATGGCCGATTTCACCATCAACCCCTAACTTTTAGGTGTCACGATGTTTTAGGTGACACTTAACATTTATTTCCTTTTCACCATCACTTAGGGGACACCTAAGGTGAAGTTAGGTGATCGCTTAGGGGTTCTTTTAGTTTAAGTGACTTTTAGCTATGTGATGTTTAAAAGGATGTTGGTGAAATCGGGCATGAGACAAGGAGCCTAGTTTTATTCACTCGCACGCACTACACAACACAATAATCGCGTAAATCATGGTAATAGTTTGTTATTTACTTAATCTATCTATCAGCGACGACCTCCGTGGTCGAGTGGTCTGTACGCCGGTCTCAAGGCGTCGCCATCTCGAGAGGTCCTGGGTTCGATCCCCAGTGGAGGCAAGTGTTTGGGTGATGAATTTTCAGACATTTGTTCTCCAGTCTTGGATGTTTATTACATATGTATAATATTATATATATTCTGAATAATTATGTGTATTTATTTATTAAATATATTTGTCCGTCATCTAGTATCCGTAACACAAGCAGCATTTAGTTGCTTAAAATAGGACTAGTTGATAGGTGTGAATGTCTGAGGATATTTATTTATTATTTATTTATTTATTTATCAGCATATTGTCGTTCACTGCTGGACATAGGCCTCCCCCAATGATCTCCACAACGACCGGTCCTGCGCCGCCCGCATCCAGTGACTTCCTGCGAAATTCATCAGATCTCGGTCCACCTTATTGGGGGTTTCCACGTTGCGCCTCCAGTACTTGGTCGCCTCTCGAGAACCTTTCCGCCCCAACGGCCGTCAGTTCTACGAGCAATGTGCCCTGCCCACCGCCACTTAAGGTTCGAAATTCTGTGGGCTATGTCGGTGACCTGGGTTCTTCTGCGAATCTCCTCGTTTCTGATTCGATCACGCAGAGAAACTCCAAACAAAGCCCTCTCCATTGCCCTTTGAGTGACCTTGAGCCTTCTTATGAGGCTCATTGTAAGCGGCCACGTCTCAGTACCGTAAGTCATCACTGGCAACACACACGAGTTGAAGACTTTTGCCTTGAGACACTGCGGTAGATGAGCCCCGAATACTCTGCGTAGCTTCCGCTGCCCAGCCGAGTTGTTGTTTACTTACATGCCACCATTGCAGTAAAAAAAATTGAAAAACCGTCACATGTCCCTATAGTGACCAAAAACAAGAAATGTATCTCTGCCAGCCCTACCAAAAATAATGCAAAGGCTAAGCGGCCCTTAATGTTTTCGAAAACACCGCATCCGCAATGAGGCTCGGTTCGGGTCGGCATTTTGAGTTTTTATTCCGTTCCGACATTTTGACGAGATCATTGCGGTTTTATACTTTTGCACATAATTTTCAGAATAGTAATAATGTCTTATTTATAATGTCAAGTATAAGATTTTTCATTGTTTTATCGAGGACTTAAATTTATAGTATTTATTTACTATGGTTTTTTTAACTATCCCACGGGAACCCTTAAATTTTCCGGAATAAAAAGTATCTAAGATGTTGACCAAGGTTATAAGGTATCGCCATGCAAAATTTCATTGGAATCAGTCTAGCTATTTTGCAGATAAGCCCGTACAAACAGACAAACAGACAGAGAAACAAGAAAAAATTGGTAGACTCGATTCGACCTCTACGGTTTTAAACCCACCAGGATTGCTAGTGTTTTCTACTGCTTATAACTTCAAACACGTCCATTGATAGCACGGTTGTGATTGTAGAATCCTAAGCCCGCCCTTAGCTCCTAGGACTATTCTTAGGATTCTCACTCCAGTACTCGGGAAGTAGGTATGTATTTGTTTTATTTATTTTATCAATAATAAGGGACAGTACACAGCTTAAAAATTAATTCGAATACATTTTGCTTGTACATTTTGTAAGCCAATTATGACTATTTAACATATTACACAAGTTTATATTGGCTTGATACAAATCAACTCAAACGTATATCAACTTACTCAGGGAATCAAAAATAATACCCCTGTACATTGTATTATGCATATAAGTAAATTTATAAAGAACATACCCAAACTATACCAATAGAATACAACCATTATACAAAACATATCACCCATACATTACCATAGTATACACAGCTTAGAAGCTTACATAATATATTATAAACATGTACGTATCATTGCATATGTATGCAATTCTTCCTTCTATGAATGAGTATAATTTATTAAATAAATAAAAAAGTTATTCAAAACAAAACCTACAATGGCTTTTACATATAATCACGATTATTATCCCCTAAGGGGTTAGTCTGAGACTAGGCAAAATCACCGCTAAAGCAGCCCACTGACATAGTCCGCGCTTCACCAAGCAGTGACTGTGCTCAGCGTGACAGGTGGTGAGCCCGTCGCCGTTATAAACTATATTCGACCAAGGGAAGAGATAGGTTAATAGTATTTTTTTTATAAGCCGCCACCACAAGACTCTCTCTCTCTTTACATTTGACTAAAAATAATGGCCCTGTTCGCAAGCACAATCTAAATCTAACCTTTACATAAAATTAAATGCTTTTAAAATAAACATTTTCCTGAGTTACAAGAATCCTAGAGACTTCATTCCATCTTAACAAATAATTAATAAAAAATCTTTTCATTTCATTCGTAGGCTCAAAACTTCGTTCAGCTGCTTAATAATTACCTTCATAATAATAAAATACGAACCGTGTAATTATTTCTGAGACATTTATAAACTTACTAAATTAGTTTATTGCAGGAGTAAGAGGTTTCTATACATAATTTACGTTTCTTTTTAAGCTTTTTCTAATTAAATGACGAACATACATCATACTTTGCAACGCATTATATATTACACTAGCTATTGGCCGCGGCTTCGCTCGCGTTAAGAAGTATTATTATTAATGAGGTATAATTTTTACGGCTTTACTTTTGTTTTTCGAACGTCTTCATCAAAGTAGCTCCAATCTTTAATTTTAGTTTATTCGTCGAAAAACTTAAGAAAATTTATAAAAACTTTCATCCCTTTTTTTATCCCCTTGGGGGTATAATTAATCAAAATCCTTACTTAGCGGATGCTACGTCATAACATCTACCTGCATGCGAAATTTCAGCCCGATCCGTCCAGTGGTTTGGGCTGTGCGTTGATAGATCACTATGTCAGTCAGTCACCTCACCTTTGAGTTATACATATTTAGATTTAAAAGAGCTTAGGCTGGTATTAAAAAAACAAATTCAAACCCAAATCACTACTACTAGTTAGAAAGGGATGTAGCTATCCTAGATGCGTGTGTACTTATTAATGGCTGTCTTATTGAAGTAATAATTAAAATACGCGCATGAACCTATGGCGACGATTGGTGATCTGTAGTGTGAGCATAGAACTTCGACAGTCGCCATATTTAATCGACAAAAGCATTTCTGTCCTTTTCACTCCTTTTGGTTATAGCTATCTTTCTCGAATTTTTCGACAATTATCGATCTTAGACGTCAAATTTGGCTTATCAAAAGTTCTATGCCCGTAGCGCTGATTCAGTACCCTTTTGTAAGTTATCACTGTAAAAAACTTTACTTTTTTAGTTGCGTCAAGAATTTCCATTTCTAGGAAACGTGATTTCTGCTACCATTACTAGTTTCCCATAGAAATTGAGCTTTTTAACGCAACTAAAAATAATTATTTCTTTACAAGAACAATTTACACTAGCAGCCTTACTTATAAACTAAGAATAACTTTATGCGTAGTTTAACTAACTGCTTAGCAATATTACACCTAATACCCAACGTTATATGGCATTATATAGTTATTGTTATTATATAAATTTTCTTTAAAGTAATATAATTTCTTTTAAGTAATATTTCTTTTAAGTAATATAAATATATTTCCCCCCATTTCTTTTAAGTAATATAAATATAAGGTGCCCCCGAACAAGTTCCCGGCTTAATAGCTTATTCTCTCAATATGTACATAAGACCAAATATACCCGCAACACATTTTTGTATCGCTCATGTGATATGTATAATTTAAAATTTAATTCAGTGGATATTTTTCACTGCACTGCTTCACAATTTAGAAGTCAAATAAATTGTAAATATTAAGGGATACTGTTAAATTGTTAGAAAATAATAAAGTATAATTTTATTTAATGTAAACTTGTTTTTATAGTGCGTAGGTGTTCCTCTTGTGTCCGTAAAGACCATTTTTATGTGTTATTTTTCTATGGAAACTTTGCTGATTTCTGTACTATTTTTTATTGTTGTTATTTTTAAGTTGTATTATAATTGTTTGTTTCCTAAATAAAGTAAAAATAAAATAAAATAAAGTTATTCTTAGTATATAAGTAAAGCGGCGGGGTAAAAAACAAATAAATCATGATATTATTGAACATATAGACTTATCGTTTTGACGGATGTTATTGATTTGTATTAACCTCTTGCCGGTCATAGCGTACACCGGTGCTCGCAAACAATAGATGTTTCTACTTCATCTCGTTTTCTGACAATTGACTAGTTAATGAACAGATTCAATGTTAAAAACACATGAAAACAGACATCTATCAATGAATATTGAACTGATCAGTTGACACATCCTAACACAAACCTTCTCACCTCTGCCTACCGCTTCGGGGAAAAGGCGTGATGATATGTTGCATGTTTGCGTCTCACACAAACTACCCACCAAATATTTCCCACACCAGACAGTCCTAAATGAAACAAATCACTCGCTCCCCAACCCACCTATCTTCGGAAAGAAAATAATTTTCCGCTCCCGGTGGTCACGTCCTACCCCCATTCACAGGCCGTAGCTTAGCCCTGTGGCCTCCAAATCTATTTTGAAGTAAACGGAATCGAATTATGAGTTCCCGAGGGAAGTGGACGTCGACAAAACGTCGACGGCTTACCTACGTGATTCTCGGTGAAAGGGCTATCGAATTATTAGTAAATGGTGAAATTGGGGGTATTGTTCGGACATTTGGGCTTGGAATGGCGTAATTAGGATTAAATAGATATACGGTGGGGTTGCTACAGTGCTACTGCAGAGTTTATGGGTGATTATTGGTGATTGGAAATATATTCACTTTATTGAAAACTTGCTTTAGCCCGCGACTCCGTCCGCGTAGAATAGTTCTGTTACTTTGAGATCGTATGTTATAGTGTTTGTGATAGTATGTAGCCTGAAGCCTTCCTGAATATATAGGCTATTCAACACTGAAGATTTTTTCAAATTGGACCATTAGCCTCCATTGGTGGAATTGAAAATTTACTCCTAATTACTATAGTATTAGAAGCAAAGTTCATAGTGGCGTAAATTTGTCCTTCATCAATTTTTTTTTAACATTCACGCGCATGGCACCCGTTTAAAGGTATAATAAAAGGTAGCCTATGTCCTTTTTCAGGCTCTAGACTATCTGTGTACCAAATTTCTATAAAATTAGTTCAGTAGTTTTGAAAGCGAGACAGACATACAGAGTTAATTTCGCATGTATAATATTAGTATGGATATATACCAGTAGTTTTTCTCGTTAAGAAAAACTACTCGCGTATATTACGGATAATGCTAGTATATGAAGTGAAACCAGTTTTAACCGGGTTTGCTTAGTATTCACCAAACATTTTAGGTAAAGTCTGAATAATTATTGAATTCAATTTTGTTCGGAATTTACCCATAATCATCTAGGTCTACCCAACTCTGGCAGGGTAATTAAAGGTGTTGCATCACTATCGGACAAAAACCTACGAAAACTTGCAAATAAATAATGACGAGAATAGAGACGAGACGACACCTACGTTACGTTTGTTACCAGCCTACTACGCCCCACTGCTGGGCACAGACCTTCGTACATGAAGAAACACATAAGGAGCATGGGCCTTACCACCACCAGGCAGGCGCATTACGTAACACACATACATATCAACTCGCACCTCTTTCCCCGAAGGGGTAGGCTGAGGTAAAAGGTTGTAATTGCGATTAAAGTGCCTTCCGAAGCACGGATGAGCTCGAGATCACAAAGTTTTAGTCACCCATCCCAGGACTGACCGTGGCGAAGGTCGCTTTGTTTTCGATATCGCCCTATTCAATATTGGACTATTCGATATTTTTTTATACATATGACAGGTAAGCTCTTGGCCTTCATCTCACCTGATGGCAAGTGACGATAAGGCCGAAGGTGGAAGCGAGCTTCACCTGTAATCCTCAACAACTGAGGAACTGGCTATCATACCTCTGATTGCCGGAACACAACAATGCTTATAACATTGTTATTATGGCGACAAATTTAGGTATGACAGTAGTAGCTGGCCAGGCGGGCTAAGAAGCCCTACCACCAACCAAAAACATAAATAACTAACATATAACATAAATAACTCAGGATCAGTTTTTTGATCCGTGGTCAGGTTGACCAGTAGGTTAAAATATGGACTAATGGCGACAACGTATCACGTGCTGGGTAAGTCCAAAAGTCATCATAGAAAATTGAATTACAACACGGTGCTGGCATTAGTAAAATGGCGGCTGGCGGCACAGCTGATGTATATTGCTTCGAATTTTCATCGCAAACTTAACAGCTTGTCAAGCTGACGTCATACATTCTGGGGTTTCCATTGACGCTATTGGTCTAGATTTTAACTACTGAGGTAACTATTACAACGGATCATAAAACTCCCCGTAGTAATATTACAGGAGAAGCTGTGCCCACGACGTCGTTTGCAAGGCTATTGATTTAATGCCGGAAGAAAGTTGACAAAAAGTTTTTGTTGGTATATTAACACAGCATTGTTTTTTTACAAAATGCATAACATAACATTCCTACCTCTTATACAGTAAAATGTTGACTATTAATAGTTGAACTAAAACCTCTAAAGATTAAAGTTATGAAAATAACATTTCTTGCCAAGGTCACCTGATTAAAGGTTGTCATGGTAAATCTCTGTTGTCGTGTCATTATTTTACAATGACGAGAAATTTTAAAATTCGAAATGAAATTACATTTTGACGGAATATGTCACCTAATACTCGGTCGAGCAGATATTGATAACCGCGGTTTCACCCGCGCGTAAAGTAGCCTCCTTTCTCGGGCTCTAGAATATCTGTATTTATAATATTAGTATGGATTAACAGAATTTTTACTTGATATAAGCTAAAGATTGGATCTCGTTTGTTTATGTTTGACGGTAGGTGAGGCCGCATATAGTTTTAGAGTCGTTGTCAACACACTCTGGTACAAACACGCAGCGGTTTATTTTCACTTTAATTTTAAAACCTGCTTTTGATTAACTAATGCAATGTTTGTTAGGATTTGACACCTTTTGTACACAAAATTCGTGTGGTAGCGGCTCATTAAAAGAATATTACCAACCCTCTTCCCTTGGGTGTGGTAAAAGGTGACTAATGGACTTAGAACTGCATAACCGTCTAATAGCTTTCAGTGGCGACGGGCTCACCACCTGTCACGCTGAATGCAGTCACTGCTTGGTGAAGCGCGGACTATGCCAATGGACTGCGGTGCTTTTGCCTAGTCTCTGACTAATCCTTATGGGATAATAGTTGTGATTTTATGTTTGTATGTACACCAAATAGGAAGTAGATTTATGGGTCTTATGATAAACATCTCGCCCGGAAATCAAGCTTATGACCTCTGTATTTGACATCGCAAGTAATTGAGATGTTTGCCAGTTATTTTTAAAATGTAATTTTTTTTGGCATATGCAGTGTCAATTTTTGCATTTTTATTTAATAATTACAAAATTCAATGTCAACGGAATTTAACCTTGTATAGCTATTTTCTAGTATGAAGAATTGTTAGGTATGATTTAGGATTGCAAAAGAACTTGAATTTGAATAGTACGCATACGCAGTAAGTATGGGACACCACCACGCCGCTACTGGCCTAATGCTGGATTGTTGACAGTTGCGTTATGTTCCAAAATTACTGGGTACTGTCATCTTATTGCTCAGATTGGCTATGTTCTCTGATACTGTAGGATTTGTAAAACCTGCTTACAAGTATCACATTTTTATTGCAGGTGTTTGTACCCACTAATCATCAGGTCTGCTTGTTTGCCACTATGCTCAATAAAAAAAAAGAAAATCCCCCGGTCGATTCCCTCACGCGTTTTCCCTGTGCAGTGTGTAAACATACACACACCACGTCTGATTATGCTAATACATGTTTGTGAACGTGACGACGGCGGCTGCCCCTTTAAATACACGCCTCAAATACCTCCGGGGGTAGACAGAATTCATAAATTATGGCCAAATTATTCATGGTGTGGTGACGGCCGGTCGTCGATTTGATTTATATACGAAATATGACTTGATGGAGGTTAACAGGCTTACGAACGGAATCTGGACATGGGAATGAAGGAGTATCAATAAGAAAGCTGAGAGGTAAAGATTAAGGTTTTTATGTTTACTTTGTTATTAATAATGCGAAAATTGCTGGTGATCCCCCTGATCACCAGCAATTTTCGCATTATTAATCACTGTAAATTTAACACCATGCCCATTTGACGTATCGAATAGTTAATGTAAGCGATGTTTGAATTGAAAATACAGGAGTTCAGTAATCACACAAAGATTTTAACAACGCATTGGGAAACGTTGTTGTAAAGATCTTTGAGTTTTCACAGATCTTTATAACACAATTTTGTTACAAAGACGCGCTTTTGGAGTTACCTAGTAGCTGTAGTCTCCGCGAAGATCGAAACAAAAATTTGAATTACATATAATTATATGTTTCCGACGTTCTTGGATGGAGACCACGGCTCAGCAAACGTGGGGCCGAACGCCCTCCGGCGGCGCCGGCGCGGCGGAGCGATGGTCTGTGAATCTAACAGATGTTGGATGCAACAATCCGAATACATGATTATATGGTGCCCAGGCCTATCTAACATAGACTGATGATCATTATTGTGTGCAATCCAACTGGAATATTCAAATGTCATACATTCACTTAGAAATAATTTCTTCACATAAGCTGAATAAAACCTTCGTTCATTAGTCTACCAGCCATGCTTTGAGAAAAATGGACAAAAACTCAAAAGCAAGTTGGTACTTTCTTCCACGAAACATAAAATTTATAACCTCATAAAAGCAGTAAAAATTTTAATACAATTTATAAAAATCCTCGATGCTGAATGACACGCTAGCGATACAGCTGACAAACACAGCTTGACGAGCGCTCGACCTGAGCTATATATACGAAGAGTAACGAAGCATGCAGCTCATGGTCCAATAACCGGGGCTTGCTAATGAAATATCGATGCCATATACTAAAAACTCTAATCCGAGTTACACAACGTGGAGAGTGAAAAATTAGATTGGGAGCCCGCTCGACACGGTGACCTGTTGGTAATCAAATTGCTGCTGTCATGGGACAAGGCAGAAGAGTTTGTTTGATGGGAATCCGCTTGGTAATTTGCGTCAATCGTTCGTAAAAGTACTGTGCTTATTTCAAAATTTTAATATTTAACAAAATAGCCGTCCGCCCCGGCTTCGCACGGGTAGATAGGTATTTGAAAAAATATTTATTTTAGCCTTTATTTTACTCTGGTGAAACGCATTTACGTATAATTAAGCGTAATGAGCAGACCTTCTATTCTATGGCCTAACTATAATATTAGGTCCTTACCTATGAAATTGGTGTTTTGTATGGAGATTTTGGGGATTTTCCATACTAACATTTTATCAGTTTTCTTCACAACGACAAATCCAGATATAATAATATTTGGCATGTATCATAAGACAAGCTTTAGCTATATGTGTGTGAACACGCTTGATAAAAATTATTCATCGTTTTTATGTAAATGCAAATAAAATGATGTATTCGGGAGGCAGTTAAAAATAATTGTCTTTGTGTCTAATTTTAACACAATTAAACTTACAAAAAATTATCAAATTAAATAATACAAGCTCAAATATATGGTCTATTTTTAGAAGAGGCAATTATTTTATAAGAATGTTCTGAAACTTAATAGTTACGGACAAATTGCTAAGACAGAATAAAAACACCAATTTCATAGGTAAGGACCCAATAGTTAGACATGTACTGTCGCGACAATTTCTGTAGACAATGATGTATTCTACAAAGTCGTAGTACATCACTTTATTCTATCATCAGTAGTGGAAGAAGTTTGGGAGCCTATTCTATTCTAACAAACAAGCAATCACAGCTTTCCTATTTGTAATATTAGTATAGAACACCATCTTAAAGTAAAATAATTGCCAGACGCGTGTTTTTTCAAAATATATTATTTGTATTGAGGTGCCTTCAACGTAGTCGTAATCGTATACGAGTTTTAAGATAAATTACTACTATAATATATGTAAGTATATATAATAATGTAAGTATATATTTAAAAAAACAATTTAAAAACGAAAGAATATTCATTCCGATTTGCTCGAAAAGCGAGAATGGCCCAGCCTATCTATTTTGAAAACAATCTTAGACGAACTTGTTTTGGCACTTGGGTGTCTCATGCTCTTCTATCTGCTCCGATAAAGCCCCATCTTTCAGGAGCCGACCTGCGCCACTGAAGATATTAAACTAGATGAACGCGTACAAGCTAATGTGGTTACATGTTTGAATTTGAAACATACGAGTATTCTCAGCGGAGACATACGATTTAATCGGCAGTAATATCGTCGCAAGCCAAAAGCTGTTAGTAACATTCATGATACCATCCTTATTTCTGGTTCTTCATCAAACTGTCTCCAAAATACCTATTAACGTTCTATAGTTTGATTCCTAACGTAGACTAAACAAAGGTCGCTTATTTTTGGCAAATAAGCAAAAGGGTTTAATACCGCTTGTAAACTTGGGTCTATGTCTTTGACCCTCGTCAAAAGGTCCAAGTTGTTATTTAAGCCCTCCTGCTCATAAATGACATGGGTCATGATTCAAGTCATCACGGTTTGATCAGAACATAATGAAATTTCTAATATGAATTTTTGTAGCACGAAAGTGGCAATCAAACGTGGAAACTCTGAGAGCATAAACTTAGGGATTCTTAATCACTTAGCCCCTATAATAATGAAGGCCTTTACAGTGTGAGATGAACACAATGAAAGCATGGAACACATACTATGTGACTGCAGTGCATTAATCATTAGGCAATTACACATTTTAAGCACCACCAGACCGGAGAAATTTATGGACATACTCTCTGACGACACAATGAAGTATTAGGGAGTAGTAAATAGGGAAGGGTACCAAAGTGTTCTACGAAGTCTATTCTCCATCATGAGATAATATCATTTAATATTTCGTCACACCATCAATATTCTATTTATGGAAGCATAGGAGCCACCACCGCTACTCCTTACAATCGTAGGTCCTCCAAAAGAGACGTAAAAATATTATGAAATACGGTTAGGTGATGCGGCTTATTTTGGCCGCTTCTGTGCTGATATCCAGATTGCTTATGGATATCACACTTATTGAGTATCAAGTGTTGAGAAACATACGTGATTCTTGTAGCGCAAACTACATCTAAAACTGGCTTCTCATGGTCTGTGATATCGGAGACGGATTCATGAGACAGAGATGCATGATTGAATTTCATTCATAAATCTGCAACCGTCTGCAGTATCACAGTTGGAAGCCAGCTTAGTGAAAATAAATAAGAACACCATTGTACCTGAGCGTTGGCTATTTATAATATACATTTATTTAATATCAAAACATTCTATACATCTCCCTATCTTTACGTCCCACACGTTATTTCAGATCAATTTAACTCTGTCCGCTTATCCTTTGAACCGAAGCTTCTGTTTCATATTTAGGGTTTATTTTAGTTTCCGCAACCGTTACGTTTTATAGGGTATTGGCTTGATCATCGTCATCACTTCTTTATAATAAATAATAATTTTCAATTCTTTCGAAAATGTACTTATATTTTTTTCATTATTTTGATCAAGCAATATCCGATTCCTCTGTTTTGAATTCAAATATAAGAACATTATTGTTTAGCAAAGGGAATTTTAATACAATTCTAAGGATACTTTTAGATGAAAGAATCCTTTGAAAGAAGCCTAATGTAATATAATGTAAATTATTTAGAAAAACACGTAAATAATAAAATGTTCGATTCAACACAACCAAATGTACCTAGGTTTTACGAAGGAAATGAGACCGATGAAAACCTGTATTTGTGGACATGTCTCCTGTCATACCGTTTTCAATTCAGGACACAAGAAGTACGTAATTGGAATAAAGGATTTTATTTATTAGTTTCATGTATAACCCAGGCACTGGAAACTATCTGAAAACGGAAATCTAAGCTCTGCGGGTTTATAGTCGAAGTATACGTTTGGATGTCAGTTCTGTCCATAAAATTCAGGTTTGGGAAATTCAACTGTACTGTCCTGTCAGTTGTCCTTACTCCAAGCTAGAATTTATTTTAAAAGCAGTTATGGTTCTTTTTCCTATAATATTTTGTTTTGTTGTCGTTTGGCTTCATCCGGGAAGTTTGGGCTATGAGTCCATTTCCTCGTGTTATAAAAATACGTGATGGTGTTTCGGATCTTGACAACTATGGTTAAGAAGCAAAAGATTATCGGTTTTATATCAGCGTCATTTTGGTCCCGCGTTTTTCCGAGACACAAAAAGAATGTACCAACTGCTTTTCTTGCCTAGCATGTCGTAAAGGGCGACTAACGGCGAATTGGGTACTGGGTTTGTGATTATGTAGTGTAGGCGATGAGCAAGCCGCTTGTTACTACTTTTTCATGTGGTCTTAAGGAACACAGTCCTTGGACTCTGTCTGCCCCTTCGGGGATTACAGGCGTGATTGTATATGTGTATTTTTGTTGTGTGTGCAGCGGAATTCCCTGCTTTTTCCGTTGACGGTTCTGCGCCACCGTTACATGGTGGATAATCTCAAATTCTATTGCTGGACTGTTGCCGTTTTACATAAGGAAACACACGGGGCACATATAAGCGCGTGTGGCCGGCACCGGCCGCCGGTTTTTTTTTACATGACAGGATAAGCTCTTGGCCTTCCCCTCACCTGATGGTAAGTGACGATAAGGCCGTTAGTGGAATCGAGCTTCACCTGTACATCCTCAACAACTGAGGAACTAGATACTTTGCCTCTGATTGCCGGAACACAACAAACGCTTAGGTGGTAGCTAGCCAGGCGAGTTTGGAAGCCCTTCCGCCAACCAAACCGAGCAGAAAAACTTCTGCCCCTATTGGGAATTGAACCCGGACCTCCTGATCAACACATTGTGGTGTGAGCCACTAGACCAGAGAGGCGGCTAAAAACTGTGAAATAAAATGTGACCGTGAAGCCACCGTAACATGTCATCACGCCTCTATCCCCGAAGGGGTAGGCAGGGAACCTAAATTTTACATGACATATCTAAGTCCTCACGTAAGAGATGGCGAGCCGCTTGCCATGCACCAGGCACAGTGTGAGGTGAACGATAGGTACTCATAATATAATTAAATTCAAACTCAGTGCTACATGTGACGGGTGACGTGTTTCTCAACTTGGCTATCACTGTCTTCATTATTTAAAACTATTCACCAGAAAGTGAATTCCATAAAACACTAGAGGATCACGATCACCAGAGTATTAAATGAAACAGCTACACCATGAATACTACATCAATTTTATTTTATAAACACAACAAAAAATTATTCTAAAGCCCCTCCCTAACCGGCAACCCTTCACGCGCTCGCTAAAACGGAAAAAAGGCCGGCGATTTAATTTTCAAGAAAAATATAAAGGCCAACCTTATTTACCGGGAACTCGAGGCCTTTTACTAATTTAATTCCCTCCCCTTTTCCCAGGAGAAAGGGGGCGCGTTAATATTCAGGACCACACACACGGTATTTATTCCTAAGTATTCGACTCACGTAATAAATCTATGTTATTTAATCTACTACGGGTTATCTATAGCACACTTTCTTTATTACTGTGCGAATAAGATTTTTATTATGTGACGGTAGATTTTCTCAGAGGACTGGCAATACTGGTGAATTATTGTGGGGTAGTTTGTGATGTAACGATAAGTAATTTGATTTTATTTCTTGAGAGCATTTCTTGTAGTGTGGATAAGAAAGTTATTACTGGCTTTGTTAAGTTATCAATATTTCCGTCATCTTATATGCCTTGTTATTTCTATAAAAAATATATTTCATAATAGTTGATGACAAATCATCATCATCACAGTTGAAATGGCATCCTTCGCACATCGCGCACTGCCACCACTATACCCTATGTGAGAGTTAGGTAGGTATTCTGGTAGAGGATTTTGCAATATTGGACATTTTATAAACACGACTTCACAACAACATAATGAACGAAACTATCGAAATTTTAACCACCTCTCTAATCCAGTGGTTGAAACCATCGGGTGTTGATCGAGAGGTCCGGGGTTCGATTCACCACGGGGGCCGGGGTTTTTATGCTCGCTTTGATTGGTGGTAGGACTTCTAAGACCGTATGGCTAGCTACCATCATCTTACCGAAATCTGTCGCCATAATAACAATGGGAAGCCTTAGTGAAGCATTGTTGTGTTAACAAACAATTAGAGGTAAGATAGCCAGTTCCACCTTCGGCCTTATCGTCACTTACCATCAGGTGAGATGAAGGCCAAGAGCTCGCTTGTCATAATTATTCAAAATCAAAATCAAAAATAATTTTATTTCATAGGCCAAGTTCGGCACTTAAAATCGTCAACATTTTACAATAATATGCATTTTACAAATAAATAGTTTATTATAAATTATTTTAAAATTACAGTATTAAATTATACCATTGTATTAAACTTCATTACCGCGAGCGCTTGTAACAAGTACATCCACAGGACAGTACAGGTACTTCGTTGACTGTGGTTGTAATCGATACAAGCGGCCGGATTCCGAGAGTAAGGCTTTTCATGAGAAGAACCCGGCAAGAAACTCATGAGCCACTTTTTTAAATAGCCAATCAAAATTTTTTTATTTATTTTTGATTTAAGAAATCAACCAGTTTTAAAGCTGTTCCAAAAACTAAAAACCAAATTTAACAAGTACATCAAAATATTTTGTAATGACTCAACCATTCTTATAATCTTTGTGGAATCCGCTCAGCGTGAGCACACCTGGAAGCTATTTACACAATTGATTTTAGCTGTTTTTCAACATGTGTTCCATTTTATCGTTTTAGTTTTATTCGGAAACGTATTTTTATTCGATACAGAATCCAGGTGATTGTGATACTAAACATTTTTTATTGAGCTCTCCCAACCCAGAACATAAATCATCGTCGAAGTTACAGCGGGCTTGTAAACCAGAAGGTTTACGACCCCTGAGCGAGAGCACAAATCAATGGAGGAGTCACGAACATTAAAAACTATAAAACATACTTTTCGAACGAAAGGCGATCTCCGATGTTTGAAATATTTTGGATAGTTTTAAGAGTTATGCCTGTGACTAGTTTTGATTGCGTAATAGCCATGAGACTTTATCTTGCTAGTAGTGAGTTGTGGTAAAACATCTTTATCTTTATGCTTCCTACATCTTCCACATTTATTTTCTTAAGTCTTCCTACATTCTGTTATTAAGGGATTTAATATTCAGTACCATTCTTCCCCCAAGATTTGCTAATTTTATTTTGATTCTAGCTCAGTTCCTAATTCGTCAATTAGTCAGATCCTTGCAAAACTTGAAATAAAGGTGATTTCATGGGTGCTATGCGCGAGAGTTTTCAATTATAAGAGATATCTATCTTCTGCCGATATCTATCGGCGGACAGCGCTGGCGCCAGGATCCACAACGATTTCCTAGACGATGGGCTTAGATGTTCCATTCTCTTTCAAGTAGAATCTGCTGCTTTTTTTCATCTAGCATTTCACCATCATCATCATCAAGCTTTGCTCGTCCGTCTAGCACTTATATAAGGTCTATTGACAAAATCATTTTTTATATATTATTTAATTCAAAGTGGTATTTTTCTATGAAAGAAAAATTCTTCATAGAAAGTGGAAAACGTAACCTCATTATGTGTTTAATCAAAAAAAGGAGTTTACCATCTCAAATGACGAATAATTAATATCAATAACTTAGCTCCCAAAGTTAAAGCACTAAAACGCTAAATGCAAATCTCAATCAAAATTTCAGGGGTGTAAAACATATTAAGCGGGGTAGTTAAAACAATAATGTCGTTCGCGTTCACCGGTTTGCGACACCTGCCTCAAATGAGTCCAATAGACGACGGATTACATGTAGCAATTAATCATGGCTTGCTTAGTTTACGCGGTATACATTGGAGCCTTTGATGTTAGTACTGAACTTGAGACTGTAATACGGTCGCTTCAATCGCAGTACCTGCGTTGAGTTGACTGATAATTAATTTTGGACCTTATTGCGTACAGTTTGATTATTATGATAACTTCGAATCAGTTTCTAAAATATAGTGCAGGCACACTGCTGTTATAAAATGCTTACAAACATTTTCTAACTCTTATACATTTACTACCAAATATTAGAAATTGTTACATCCTGATAGAAATTGTTAAATGATTTGAGTGCTCCTGCACTGATGGATGGAATTGCTTATTATCTAACATGAAAACATTTTCTAACATTGTGATCGTATGTTTCTTAACAAATGTTTACTAACATTTGTAAACAATAGGCAGTACCAATAGAATATTAATAAGGTTCATCTGCAAGGAACTTTTCAAAAATGGCTTGAGCTACATTAAGAGCAGATGTTCTTGGCTACCCATTCCTGTTATCAGGACGTCAGAGACCCGTAAAAGGTTTGTGATACCTACTTATTTACCTTTACCTTCCATTTGATCCAGCCAAAATATTTTAACCGGATCGGAAATATGAGATTCGATATGGACAAAATTTTGAATCAAAACCAGATATTTATACCTGGAAAAAACGGTGTAACCAGTAAGAAAGCAGATCCAAACCCTGGTTTTACCCCTGTTTATATCTCAAGATTTGAAAGACATGATTTGAAACGTGTAACTTTCTGCAAGCACTAATTATATAGAATAGTATCGAAATTGAATGTAACAATAAAAAGCGCGCAACTCCCAGGTTCACCAGTAACTCGTCACAAAATGGCTGTGACGTGAGAAACAAAATGGTGCCGAATTTTCCCGCGTGAATTCTTTTATTTGTTCAAAATAAATATTACATTTTTATACCCTCGTTTATGTGATTATATTATTATTTTATGCCATCGTGTTGCGTTAAAAATTATTGAAGCATCACCCGCAGAACCAGTTTTCGGGCATTGCCATCATAAAAGGTAATAAAATATGATTCGCGTTATTTTTAACTTCGACCACCACTGTTCATTGTCTCGTTATAATACGAGATAAAGTAAGATGAAAATAATTGTAGATTGCATCATATATCGCGGAAAACGGTTTTACTGGTGGAACCTTGATACAATATCAAATATCAAAGAAAGAAAGTAAGAAATAACATACATACGTACATATATTCCATTGAAAATAAAAACTTGTGTACGTAAAAACTCGTGTATAATTTGGTAACAACAATAGGTTATAATAATTTTTCATAGACCTTTTTTTGGTTACATTGTTTTTTATGATGGAGGCAAAGGAGTCAAAAGTCCATTCTGCCAATAGCTAAACTGAACAACGACTATTATCTACTAAGGGTTAGTCAGAGTCAAGACAAAAGCACCGCAAAACCTGTCCATTGCCATAGTTCGCGCTTCACCAAGCAGTAGCTGCACTCAGCGTGACATATGGTAAGCCCGTCGTCGCTATAAGCTATTGTATGGTTGTGCAGTTCGAAGTCCATTAGTCGCCTATTACGACACCCAAGGGAAGAGACGGGTTGGTAAAGAAATAAACAATGTTGATTTGCCAACATAAAATGTTTACAGTCCATAACAAGGCATAACATAACATATCATCACACCTTTTTCCCCGAAGTGGTAGGTATAAACGTCCACATTTCGCCAGATATGTTAAGTCCCCATGTAACAGGTGGCGAGCCTGTTGACTTGCACCGGGCACAATGTGTGTGTCCATAACAGTTTTATAAATTACATAAATATTAAATTGCCAAATTTTTCTCCACTCAGCATTTGTGTCGAGGCGTTATCCATGCCGCTGGTCTTCCTTGGATACCAGAGAAAAAGAAAAGAGAGAAAAATGAATCCAACTCAACTCTTTTATCTTTCTTCTCTTGACATATTATCACAAAACGTCATCAGCAAAGTAACGAATTCACAATAAGTCGAATTAGCAAGAATTATACATATTTTTCCGAAATCAAATTTATAATGGTGATTGCTAATTACGCACTAATTGCATATCTTAATAATAAATTTCCACCTAAAAATCTAATAATTCTCGGAGCCCTTACTTCATTGTATTAAATCATATTTGCCTTCTCAAATTACTTATATACCTAATATCCATTAATTTATTCAAATAAATCCTTATGAATGTATGTGAGATCATTTCAACGTCGGAATTCACATAGCGATACCTCCATCGGAAAGTTATGACCAGACTCTTTAGAATAGAGCCTTTAGGGAACCTCGCATTTATGGATATTATATTCAAAGGCTGTATTTGTAAGCGATTGTACGGAGCGATAAATGCTCTACCATAAAATTGACATACAGCTTTTCGTATTGGTACGAACCCTTATAAATTTGAGACAAAGGATTTTGGCTTTAATATAAACAGAGTTAGGGTTGAATACGCACGCAAACATAAACTTGTAAATGTGGAAAAGGAAACATTAGCACGTGAATAATCTCCGTATATTATCGCCTTTCGAGATATCGGTATTCGGAACGTATTCAAGTTGTGATAAAGTGAGATACGGGCATCGATAAAGCTCAGCATAACAGTTTTATTGTGAGCCTTCGGACGTCTTTCGAGAGTAATTTTTTGATTATTTGAAGATCAGTTTGTCCACAACGTAAATTTATACTTTGCGAAACGAACACATGATAAATATCAAACATTTTGTTAACATACATAATACTCGTATATAACATCTTAGTTTAAATCAAGATTCTGATAACCTTATTTTATATGCGTTGCCTTATGAATAAAATATTATGTTACTTTGTTAGTTTTAAATATGTTAGTTTCGTTTGTGAAAATATTGAAGTTAAGTTTTGAGAAAAGGCGACTTTACTGTGGTGGGATAATGTTTGGTTTTGGATTATTTTTACTACATCTAACCACAAATAACCAAATTAATTAAAGAACTCACGTTATTGCACAATGATGACGGTGCACAACATTTTTCGTCATAATGCTTCTTGATGGTAGCGGCGTCGACGCGGAGCCGTTAAAAGAATACTACCAACCCATCTTTTCCCTTGGGTGTCGTAAAAGGCGACTAATGGACTAATAACTGCACAACATCCAACAGCTTATAGCGGCGACGGGCTCACCACATGACACGCTGAATGCAGTCACTGCTTGGTGAAGCGCTGACTATGACAATGGACTGCTTTTGCGGTGCTTTTGCCTAGTCTCTGACTAACCCTTAGGGGTTAATAGTTGTGATTATATATATGTATATATATTTCTAAAAAGGACTAACAGAATATTTAATTATTAGATCCTTACCTATGAAATTGGTGTTTTGTATGGAGATTTTGGGGATGTCTGCATTTTCCATACTAACATTTTTTCAGTTTTCTTCACAACGACCAATCCAAAGATAATAATATTTGGCGTGTATCATAAGACAACCTTAAGCGATATGTGTGATATCAAACTTCATAAAAATTATTTATCGTTTTTAAGTGAATGCAAATCAAATGATGTATTGGGGAGGCACTTAAAAAGAGTTGTCTCCGTGTCCAATTTTAACACAATTAAACATACAACAATTTATCAAAATAAATCAAAAGAGCTCAAAAATATGGTCTATTTTAAGAGTAGGTAATTATTTTTTAAGAATACTCTGAAACGTGATAGATAGAGACAAAATACTAAGAGAGAAAAAAAACACCAATTTCATAGGTAAGGACCCAATATTAGCCTAGATGATTTTTTCAAAACGGTTATAATGAGTAACACAATTAAAACAAAATGGCTACAGTATCAGAGGTAATGTCGCTAATTATTGGCGACACGTGAAATCCTCGGATGCGGCTCAGGAGACAGCTTGGAGCGATCATGAGCCGTTTATTTGAGGCGACGTTCGGAACAAAAAGAGGCCTTAGAGAGCGAGAAGGGATGTAGCTTAATCATCGATATATCATTATCAAGTCGATAGATAAAATTAAATTTTATTAATCTAGAAATAAGTTAAATTTACATTTATTTATTTTATATGAGAGTGATATGACCTTAAAGTTATAGTGAGTCTCCATCGTGTGTTTGAACATGCATTTTGCTGTGCACTATGTAAATTATGCTCGATCTAATGTATTTGCTACATTATCATCACCATCTTGTTCGAGAGGCAATTAGACACTATTGGACGGCCTTCAAATATCTACTTTCTGATTGGTCCCAACCTAATCTTAACCAGACAACTGGCTTATATTCTCTCTAGTAGTCTTCACTCGCCTGGATAGGGCGGGGAGGTACGAGCCTACGAGCATAATCTCTTTGCCCGGGCCACTTCTCGTGAGCCTCCTGGACCCGGTCATCTATTCACTTATCGACTTACGATAATGTGAGATTGTTGTTGTGTTTAATGTGAAGGTTCTAATTTTTACGACTAGGCTTCTGAACAACCCATACTGGTCAACTACTAGACATAGTTATTTCCTAATACACTCTTGATCCTTGCCTCCCTAATTCACCTCACTGCAGTCAACGTACAAATATTTACATTACACTATAATTTTAAGCCCCCATTACATTTTATACACATTGCATTAAAATTCTAATTGCAGCATCACCTTAGCCTTTAAATAAAATAATTTATTCTTATCTGCACCAGGAAAACTCGTATCGAACTTGTGTTTGGCTTTTATCGATACACAATAAATCGCTGCTCTTCCCTATCTCACGAGGTGGGATATCCCGGGTACAGGACGGCTAATCTCCTCTGATGGATTGCTATCCCCAATCTGTTTTTGCGCAAATGAGAATAAACTGTGTCCACTGCGTTGTCATTCTTATTTCTGTACTTATAATGCATTTTGTTTTCTTATAATAATCTTTTTCTGCATTAGGGCAGAGATAAAGAAGTAAGGAAGCTTGTTTTCGGCGTTTCTCTTAACACTCATCACCTAGATAAGTCCGACTTCTAGGCATAAACCTTCCAACTTAAGAAACATACATAAGGAGTACCGACTGTGATACCACCACGCGCACTGGCCCAATGCGGACTGGTTAGAATCGGCTGCAATTAGGACTTTCGATCACTCGTCCATTACATTTTATTTATTTTATGGGACAAGTAAAAACCAAGACATGATAACATCTAAAGGAAAATGCATAAATTGTTTTCACAAATAAAATATTGGAGTCTTCTAGAACACTTGCACAATCTTGAAAGGTTTCTAAGAAGTTATAGTTAAATTATCTCACGATTTTAATTTAGGCGTTTATTTCTGATCTCCCCAAAGTAAGTTTTAATATAAACGAGAAGGGCAGCGACAGTAACCAGTCATTGCCACTAGGAATGGAACACGAAAACAGTAATAATTAACCATTAAACAATTTCAACCCTTTTACAACTCCAGAAGTGGAAGGAAGGACGGAGCCGCAAATAAAGTAATTAAAATTTCCGAACTTTTCTCATTGTCTTCTCATTATTTGTGTGGTACAATTTAGAATGTGGTTAGAGATTTGCTTTTTGTTTTTAATTTTTTTATTCTCGTGGCTTAATTCTAAGGCCTTTTTACTGTGTTCTTTCTAGAGACTTCATCCAATTTTTTGTTAAGGTTTTGAACTTGGATTACTGTCATGCTAGACTAAAAAGCGCTAATGCAGTCACTGCTTGGTGAAGCGCGGACTCTGAAAATGGACAGCTTTTGTGGTGCTTTTCCTAGTTTCTGTCTAGCCCCTAGGGGATAATAGTCGTGATTATAAGTATGTATGTATGTGTAGACTAAAAATACCAAACCCCTGAAATTAGAAGCACACCAAATGATTGAACTAATGCTATTTCGTGACAGTTCAGTGATTTTCTTCGTTATAACTTTTGATAACGAATACACGCGATTTTGTATCTGGATTGTTGACGCAATTCCTTTGCCACAATTCCAGTGAACACTAAATTTGTGTAAACTCGTTTCTTACCGTTTACCATAATAATGAAATTATCTTGCTATTTACAGATCCACATTTCATGTAATAATATAGCTTTATTGTGTCTTATAAGTAATGATGTACTGTTCATGTATTGTTTTAAATATTATGATCATCATCAGCCTATTTACTTAGTTCCAGTGTCGTACTGAAAAGAAAGAGACAGTACCCCACAAACTCGTAATTTGATTGGGCTTTAATTCGCAAATTCAACAGTAATCCGAAATAGCTTATTTAGAAAATACGAGGGCTTCAATCTTTTTATTGGCCCGTTTCAGAGAATCCGAATTCTTAACAAAATAACACTTTGAATACTATTTGCTTATGGTGTAAATTATAAAGACAACGCAGAGCCGTCTTCATTGAAGATAAAAATGTTCAAACAGTATAAGATTTGAACAATAAACCGTGCAAAGTTTTTGATTACTTTTTACTTTCTACGTTTTCAGATTTTCACACAAAAAGATTTTTGGCCGAAGTTTTATCTCTTTTGAAGTTGAATTCGTTAGACATTTGGGAGTAATTAAGTGAATCGAATCTATTACTTTTACATTGAAGTTGAACGGAGATTTTGTTATGGTTTTACGAACAAGACAATGTAAATTAATTTCGAAGAAAGTCCAAAATCAATTATTAGGAATATTTAAAATTGAAAAAATTCATCAACTACTTCTTGCCATTTAAATAAACAACAACATTACACATCAGCACGCCTCTTTCTCTGAAGAGGTAGGCAGAGTTATTAAAACCCACATTTCGCCAGACGCCATGTAACAGGTTGAAAAGAAATAATTATAAAACTTCCGACATTTAGGATTTTATAAATTCTGACGACTAGCAAACATCACTACAGAAATTACCTACTGAAGTACTATTGATATATCAATAGTACTTCAGTAGGCTATTTTTAGTATTAGTTTTCAATCCGAATGTAAAATAGGTGGTTACATAGAATAATAAGGTATTTATAGAACATGTCACTATTTAGCTTAGATCAGGCAGTTATTAGAACACAAATGCATCAATGCTATGTTTAGCGAACCAGCAGACGTCACTCAGCTTAAAAGAAAGAGTTCTATATTGGCCACTGTATTCTAACTGTAAATACAATTGCTGACATCATTTATATACTGTTCAATAAACAGAGTAACTTTAACGATTGCCACGTAAAGTAAGTTCTCCGCCGTCCTTTCAAGACTTGCACTGAAAGGTTATAACTTAAGCCATCAATTTGATTGATTCTGCCAGGTCTTAGGGTCAGTGCCCTGTTTAAAACTCTTGAGAAATCTTGGCAATTTCAATTTGAACATTAACCATTTAGTGCTTAAAAACTATTTAAGTGACTTCCTTCACAAATTCCCCAGAGACTATCTTGGCGGGGTCCATCAGTGATTTGGGGGCGATTTTGAGTAGAAATTGGGACTTGTTATAAATAGTCTGGCGATAAAAATGATCTAAGAATTTATTTCTTAGCGGCAGAACCCTCAAACATTTTGCTATGGCCTCTATATATTCATAAGTTTATATTATTTTATATGGTCTTAATCAAGAAGCGTGACGAAAACGAAAATTGTGCTCACATCCTTAATGTTCCATAAATAAACATTACATAATATCATTACCCCTCTATCCCAAAGGGTTATGTTAAGTCCCGATCTAACAGGTATCCATGAACCGGGCACAATGTGAGGCAAGTTATATTCACAAAACTGTACTTTAGTTTTGAATAAAACTCAGTAGTGCAGGCGGCTGATTAAAAAACAATAGCATCATGGTGTCTTGTTAACGGGAATGTCTTAATTAAGTAGCAGGTGTCTGTCAGTTACAACACAATGGGTACAATCGTAAGTCTTCAAAATTTTAATAAATTATTAACAATTTGTGTAAAATACGAAGAAAACGGCTTATTGTGCCTTGTAATGGGTATATTATGTACCTAGTGATATTGGAATAATGTATTTATTACTGATTAGCATATTTAATTACTTTCAATTAATCACTTTTCTATCATTAATCTACTTATTATGAAAGCTGTAATGAGATAGAGCTAAAACGAAGAGATGCTGAACATATTCGAACAAAATACTATCACGAAATCTGTAACGGGTCCAGAATACGACTTTACGCAGAATACAGATGAAACACTTATGCTTCCCATCCGCGCATGCGCCAGGCGTGGTTAAATATCAATTTGATATTTAACCACGCCTGGCCACAATTTTTTTTTATTGAGATATATTGTTAAACGACTATATCCTTGAACGCATTCCTGAGTTTTGCCTCTGAATGGATCCGTTCTTGATCAGCATCAAAATTGGCCCCACGTCCATCTGCAACTGTAGTTGGATGGACTTCGATTAAGTCAAGTATCATAGCGTTGACCCTGGCTAGGCCCGGCGGGCCTCAGCTCTCGGCTAATGCGTCAATCGTGTCCTCACTGGTCCACAGAGTGATTCTGGATAAATTTTAAACCTTATGTGTTTGTATTTTAGGTAACATTTAAGTTTGAGGAGCTCGGTGGAGTAGTGCAGTACTGGAAAATAAAGCTTCATGTCTGTTCTTGGATAGGTTACCAAAACTTTATGATATTCATTTTCTCCGTGCTTCGGAAAGAACGTTAGTCTTGGTTGGTATTGAAACTGTGTCTAATCAATAATCCGCATTTACCATGTTGGTGGTATCACGGGGTTAGTCAGAGACTAGGCAAAAGCACCGAAACGCAGTCCATTGCCATAGTCCGCGCTTCACCAAGCAGTGACTGCACTCGGCGTGACAGGTGGTGAGCCCGTCGCCGCTATAAGCTATTGGATGGTTCTGTACTTCTAAGTCCATTAGTCGCCTTTTACGACACTCAAGGGAAGAGATAGGTTGGTAGTATTCTTTTAATGAGCCGCTACTACACGGCTAACTATTATAAGCTTATTATTTATGAGACGGAGCGTTCGTTGGTAAGCCCCTACAAAGTGAACCGACGATATGGTGAAGATATCAAACGACTTCAAAATCCAATAACCAACCTCGTTGCAAACAAAATTAAACCCAAGAATGTTTTACTCCCACACAAGTAGAGGCACTAAGCAATACCGAAACAGCCGTCCGTCCGTAATTCGCTATTTAATTCGGTCATTCAGAATCAGCGGCGCTGCGACACGCGGAATCCATTTGCGTTGCACCAGCCTAAATGCTGCCGCGTGTCTGCGGGAATTGCTGGCAAAGTATTTGACAATTGTCGCGCAGTAATTCTGGTGACGTATTAGGGCAGCGAAAAATTTAACTAGTTGTCGATGATTGTTGGTTAATCTTTGCTAGTAAAATTTGGCAGTCGTGTGTAAATCTGAATATTACCAGTACCTACTCCATACTATCCTGTGCTAGGACATACTCGGCTATACAATTCATTGCTTGCATTTGGAAATTTTAATGTCTTTATTAATTAAATGTCGATATGATATTTGTGGATGCGTGAACGGTGTGTAAATGGGGATCCTGTTTTGGCATAAAGTTTTTACTCATAATATACTTTGGCATATGTATTTGGCATAATATAACTTAAGCGTAATTTTCTTTTGGCACAATATTTATTTCGCATAATTATAATTTTGACAAATGTAAGTATCCATAATATTATTCCGCATAATAGTTTACGGCATAATGTTAAGTCGATTTGGTACAACGATGAGCGAAGCGAGGAGGAGTGTTCAGTTGAACCGTGCCCTCAACGCGCGAGCCGAGCGTGCAAAGCGAGCGTCCCGCGGCAGCGGCCGGCGAAGCGTCAGAATCAATATTATTTTTTGACGATTATTTCAAAAATTTTATGCGAATAGTTAATTATGCCTTAAGATGGTTGCCATTTGTAATTATGAGTAAATAATTATGCAAAATCAATTATGCGTAAGTATATTCAGTGTAGATTGGTGTGAAAAAATGGTTGTAAATTTCAATTAATTCAAAAGAATTGTTACTGTATGTCAACGAATGTGTGTACTAACTGAATGATTTTATGTTTTATGTTCTCATGTAAGTGACGTATCATAATATGTCTTCATGAGAATAAATGTGTTTAAACCTAAACCTAGATTTCATTATACCAATATAGTTTAATTGCGTATACAAATCCCAAATTATTAGTTTTGTATGTAAGTTTGAAAATAATAATATGTATTGTTTATGTCACTTTATAGTGTACCTATATTTAAATTACCTATTTATTTATATATCTTATATTTGTCTATTATTAACATAATGTCATTATTATCTAAAATTTGATTCACAGAACGATTGCAAATTTTAGGACGCATGTTGTTGGAGTACAGTCTGTACCCTATATTTATAGCTAATTTATTGTATGTACTTTGTAACTGTACTCTGTTGTGTGTCTAAATAAATAAAATAAAATATATATATCGGCGCAAATACTTATTATTTGTCTAATTAATTCTAAAGAATTGTCAAAATTACGTAATTATTGTTATTTTGAACGTTTAGTTTAGTTTAAGTAATGAACAATTAAAACTTGTAAACAACAGCTGTGCGGTTGCACGTGCGCACTCGTTGTTGTCTCGAAAACCCGTCACGATTGGTATAAATAGGGCCGACGGAACGAGCTATGATTCATTGTTACTCGAGCCGTCGTACTGTTCGGATCTCTGAGTTCTGTAAAATAAATTAGTAAAACGTACTTTGAGTTTCACTGTTACTATGGACAACCAGCCCCAAGTGGATAACTACCATGAGGAAGAATGTGACGTCAGCACTGCTGACGTCACCATTTTTAAAAACAGCATTGCTCGGGACTCTTCGACATCAGAAGTGGGATACGAAGGGATTCGTAGTGCTACCTCAACACTTGTTACACCACAACCAGCGGTATTAGTGCAGCAGTCACAACAAGTAACGGATACACCTGCGCCCAGTACACTTATGGGTGGGGTACCACCTGAGTTCTTCACGCACATGATGAATATGATGCAGCAAATGTCGGAGCGTTTATGCAAGCCTATCGAACCAAAAGTGAAGATCAATGACATTTACCTACCATCGTTTGACCCAGACTTGAACGTTGGGATTCGAGAATGGTGTCAACATATAAGCAAAGCAATTGAAACATACAACCTGAGCGACTTTGACGTACGTATGAAAGTTGGAGGTCTTTTGAAAGGAAGAGCTAAGATGTGGGTGGACGACTGGATGGTTACAACATCTTCATGGGAAGAACTCCGAAACAACCTCATCACCACGTTTGAACCCGAAAACAGATACTCACGAGACATTATCCGTTTCAGAGAGCATACCTACGATTCATCGAAGGATATAGCTGAATTTCTGTCACGTGCATGGGTATTGTGGAGGAGAGTTACCAAAGATAAGCTGGGAAATGAAGATGCAGTAGAAGCAGTAATTGGATGCGTGAATGATGAACGGCTACGTATTGAACTTCTTAATGCAAGGGCTACTACAGTTCCAGAACTAATTTCAGTTCCATCCTCAATACGAACCAAACGATCCCACCCAGGTTCAAGTTCTGTAGTGCCAAATAAACGTGCAAGATTTTCAGAAGCAACTCCGTCATCATTGTATTGCCGTTTCTGCAAAAAGACCAATCACACATCTAATGATTGCCGCTACAAACCACGAACTACGGGTATGAAATCTGAAGAATCAAAACGTATGGATCAAAAGCAAACAAATATACCTACTTGTACATTTTGCAAGAAACCAGGCCATACGTACGAAACATGTTTTCGACGAGAACGCACAATCACTACGAACATAAATAACATAGAAGGACATAAACTAGCACCCATCAAGGTGACAATAGGAAGCAAGACCATTAAAGCAGTTTTTGATAGCGGTGCTGAATGCTCAATCATGCGAGAAACGGTAGCTAATGCCTTACCAGGACAAAGAAAGCAAGTGGTGAACTGCTTAAGAGGGATTGGGAGATTCCCGATTGTGTCATTAATAACATTAGCCACCATTTGTACAATAGATGACATCGTAGTTGAGTTGCAGTTTTATATACTCCCTGATTACGAAATGTCTACAGACATGCTAGTTGGGATGAACTTGATTAACAACACAAATCTATGTATGACAATAACGACAACTGGAACTAAACTTGTTCGACAACCATCCATCTGTCAGGTGAGTAAAAACAATCCAGTTTTCGAAAAACTAGATTGTGACCTCACCAATGATAATGAAGTATCCCAATTACGCTCATTGTTGAACAAATATGAACATCTTTTTATTCGTGGATACCCAATCACACGAGTAAACACTGGTGAATTGGAAATCCGACTGAAGGACCAAAACAAATATGTAGAAAGAAGACCTTATCGCCTAAGTCCAGTGGAAAGGGAGAAAGTTCGCAAGATAATTCAAGAACTCTTAGAGCATAACATCATCCGTGAGAGCAAGTCGCCATTTTCAAGCCCCATCATCTTGGTAAAAAAGAAGAACGGTGATGATCGTCTATGTGTGGATTTTAGAGAATTGAACACAAATACTTTACGGGATCATTATCCACTGCCTCTAATCTCTGACCAGATTGACCAGTTGGCAAATGGAAAATACTACACCAGTTTAGATATGGCAGCTGGGTTCCACCAAATACCTATATCGGAATCATCAATTGAAAAGACGGCATTCGTTACACCAGACGGATTATATGAATATCTCACTATGCCATTTGGACTGAGTAACGCCTGTTCAGTCTATCAAAGATGTATCAACAAGGCACTATCATCACTCTTGAATGATACCGCTCAAGTTTATGTGGATGACGTCCTCTGCAAATGTGCGGATTTTTCTGAAGGTTTATCGAAGATTGAACGCATATTTATAGCGTTACAGAATGCCGGGTTTTCAATCAATGCTGATAAATGCAGTTTCTTTAAACAGTCAATTGAATACCTAGGCAATGTTATTTCAAACGGGCAAGTTCGACCAAGTCCAAAGAAAGTTGAAGCCCTAGTGAAAGCTCCAGTACCAAAAACACCCAAACAGGTAAGACAATTTAATGGGCTAGCAGGATACTTTAGACGGTTTATCCCGGATTTTTCACGCATAATGGTGCCATTATATGAGCTCACCAAACAAGGGGCTAAATGGGATTGGAACGAACGTCATGAAAAAGCGCGAGATGACATCATTCAAATCTTGATATCAGCCCCAGTACTGACGATCTTTCAAGAAGAAGCACCAATACTGTTATACACTGATGCAAGCAGCCTGGGTTTTGGATCAGTATTAGTACAAATTATTGAAGGGCGCCAACATGCAGTGGCATTTATGAGTATGAGGACGACCGACGCAGAAAGCCGATATCACTCGTATGAGTTAGAGACTTTGGCAGTCGTGCGAGCTATCAAACACTTCCGTCAATACCTATATGGACGCAAATTTAAAGTGATAACAGACTGCAACGCCCTTAAGGCATCCAAACACAAAAAGGACCTACTTCCGAGAATTCACCGTTGGTGGGCGTTCCTACAAAATTTTGATTTTGAAATTGAATACCGCAAAGGGGAACGACTGCAACACGCAGATTTCTTTAGTAGAAATCCTACCGAATCAGTTGTCAACGTCATGACAAGAGATTTGGAGTGGCTGAAAGTAGAACAAAGAAGAGATCAAGTACTACGACCAATAATGGATTCAATTAGAGATAATAACTCAATGGACGGATACATCTTGGATAATGACTTGCTGAAAAGAATCATACAGGACCCGATATTTGGACAACAAACTTGTTCTGTTGTACCAAAAGCATTCCAATGGAGTATAATAAATTCGTACCACACAGCCCTCAAACATATTGGCTGGGAGAAGACTTTGCAGAAGATTAAAGAAACCTATTGGTTTGATAAAATGAGCACCATTGTTCGCAAATTCGTAGATAATTGTGTCATATGCAAGACATCAAAAGGAAATTCAGGGGCTACTCAAGTCCAAATGCATCCTATACAGAAACCATCAACAGCTTTTCAAGTAGTACACATGGATATAACTGGTAAACTAGGCGCTCCTAGTGATCAGCAATACGTTATAGTAACAATAGACGCCTTCACAAAATACTCCTTGTTTTACTATGCCACTGACAAGAGCCAGCATAGTACACTGGGTGCCTTAAAACGCCACATACACCTTTTTGGCCCACCGGTTCAAATAGTGGTTGATGGAGGAAGAGAGTTCTTAGGTGAATTCAAAATTTATTGTGACCGATTTGGCATAAATATCCACGCCATCGCACCAGGAGTTAGCAGAGCCAACGGTCAAGTAGAACGGATGATGGCAACGCTCAAAAATGCTCTAGTTATGATAAAGAATTACGAAACAGAACAATGGCATACAGTACTTGATGAACTGCAATTAGCCATGAATTGTACTGCTCATCGCGTTACAGGAATCGCACCTCTTACGCTTATTACACAGAAAAAACATTGTGTACCTCCAGAATTATTAAGTCTGGTTGATATTGATGAACACACTGTGGATATAGAAGCTCTAACCAATCTGGCTCTGCAGAAGATGTCGCAAACTGCAGAACACGACAGGCAACGCTTTAATTCACGAAAAGCCAAGATACATCCTTTTCAAAGAGGAGAATATGTTCTCATTAAGAACAACCCTCGCAACCAAACTTCTTTAGATCCCAAATATAGTGAACCTTTTGAGATTTGCAGGGTGCTAGAAAATGACCGGTACCTCGTCAAGCGTGTTGTTGGCAGAGGAAGACCACGAAAGGTTGCTCACGACCAGCTTCGTCGCGCACCACAACCTGGCGATCAAGTAACCGTATCGGCGGAAACCGAGCAATCTCCAACACGCGAGACAGCCATAGAACCCGTACCACGCACATCACGTTCTGAACCATGTCAACAACAGGCACAAGATCAAAATGAGGAACAACAACTAGCTGACTAAAACATGTGAGTATAAAACATTTTACAAGTTATTGCCATTAAAAACTGTATAAGTATCACACCATTACGTTTGATATTTTTAATAACGAGTCATCGAGTCGTCGAGAAATACGTTTATCTTCCTTACTCTTGGATTCCTTAGAACCTATGTACACAACAGCAAGGGAAACTTCCAACTTCCAATAGTCTTCGAGAAATATAAACTCTTCGAGAAACATAAAATCTTCGAGAAACAAAATCTTCGAGAAACATAATCTTCGAGAAACAAAAACTTCGAGAACGATAATCTTTTAATATCTTCGAGAATTATAGAATGCATGAAAACATCAAAGTTAATATTTACAGGATCAGATTTAAAATAAAAAGTTAACATGACCACAACAACGCGGTTGCATACGGATACCAAACTCAGAATATATTTCAATTGTTTCAGTTTAACAACAAACATAAGAACCGTCGAGAATACTCAATTCCATCACCAACAGTCATTAAGATGATGGACGCCGTGAAAGCTGATTAATGAAGATTGTTATACAGGTGGTGCAGAGCGCGCACCACCTGTCAGAATGGCCGTATCGGCGCAAATACTTATTATTTGTCTAATTAATTCTAAAGAATTGTCAAAATTACGTAATTATTGTTATTTTGAACGTTTAGTTTAGTTTAAGTAATGAACAATTAAAACTTGTAAACAACAGCTGTGCGGTTGCACGTGCGCACTCGTTGTTGTCTCGAAAACCCGTCACGATTGGTATAAATAGGGCCGACGGAACGAGCTATGATTCATTGTTACTCGAGCCGTCGTACTGTTCGGATCTCTGAGTTCTGTAAAATAAATTAGTAAAACGTACTTTGAGTTTCACTGTTACTATGGACAACCAGCCCCAAGTGGATAACTACCATGAGGAAGAATGTGACGTCAGCACTGCTGACGTCACCATTTTTAAAAACAGCATTGCTCGGGACTCTTCGACATATATTATGCTTAAAAATATTATGCAAACTGATACTGAACCATGCAAATGTGTGCATGTGTGAATATATTTGTCTTAATTTTTGTACAGAACAAACAAAATTATTAATTAATTACAAAATTAGCTCCTTCAAAGATTCTGTTGCCATCCAGAAATAATAACTTTATCAAAACTACATTTTTTTTACATGAAATATTCTCAATAGTTGATTAGAATAAATTCGCATATAAATAATATGAGAGCAGCTTCAGCTCATTACCACAAAGAGCCACTGAGAGCCCAATTTCCGAGACATGCGTTATTACGTCACGTTGAGCATACTTGGCCAAGAACTGTAGACGGCATAGTTTGGAAATTTACATCCACTTCGAAGTTTCCTATCGAAAAGCAGGATGATAGGTTTGCGGCTGCAAGTAATGAAAAATTTCAGCTCGGGAATTTCTTGTTAGGGCCAAGTTTTGGGGAATTTAGGTGAGTTTTTATGGAAGAGGAGATTTAGTCAAATGCACTTGCGGTATTTAAAACTCGGTTAGGTGGATATAGGATGTGATAATCCAATGAAGATATTTAGGTTAGCAGATAAGTCTCATTGTGAGTGATTTCTGATACTTTCCGCGCAGGGTGCTTTTCACGTTTCCCATAGAAATTCAGCTTATGCACCTAAAAAAGTTAAGTTTTTACAATGAAAACTTACTATCAAGCAAAATATGGCTATTAACTCCTCTGTCTTCCCTTCGATAATGGCGTGATGATATGACTCATAAGGAGGAGCTCGGTGGCGTAGTGGTTAGAACGCTTTGACTTTCGATATCGAAAACAAAGCTATCTTCGCCACGGTTAGTCGTTCGATGGGTGTCCAAAACTTCGTGATCTCGAACTCCTACTGGCTTCGGAAGGCACGTCAAGCCGTGGTCTCGGTCGCTATTGCAACCCGCCAACTGCGCCAGCGTGGTGGTGTTACGGCCCATACTCCTCATGTGTTTTACCACGAGGAAGGCCTGTGCCCAGCAGTGGAACCTATACAGGCTAAGGACGATGGACGCGTAATGCTGTTTTTATTTATTTTGTGATTATATATAATTTTTCATTTCAATCATGTCTGTAGCCTTAGGAGGCACTCGTGCGAAATACACCCCGCTTCGAGAATCAACTCGAATGAAGAGGTTTTGCTTTCAAGTAAATAAAGTGTCGGAGAGATCTGGTGGTCTAAAATGGTGATATTAGGAATTCCTATTAGGAATTATACGATTATAATGCAACATAAACTATAACTATTGATGATAATTTTATTTGTAGTTATTGAATTTGAAATTTTCATTTAAGAAATACAAATGGATATACATTTGATATTTTCTTTATTATGTAAACCAGGGCATGTTTAGGAAGGGAGTGAGTGTTGACACAGCGAACGGTATAAGACAATGGAAGCGGAATGCAAGCTCCACCGACCCCAAATACAATTGGGAATAGGTCAGTGAAGTGGTAATGATTAGGGATCATAGCTCGAAACCGGCAACGGAATGGCTATCAGCAATATCACCAAAGGCAGCCTTTTTAGGCCACCTGTCCTCTTTAAGAAGACTGCGGCGACATTCTTCATGAGCTCTTTGTTTGTGGTCTGGGTGACATTAGAATCAGTAAATACGTGTTCAGCCTAATTTTGTAGATATCATCGCTTTTATTGTACTCATATTATAGGGATGTATGATGTACAAAGAGTATGTTCCTCTGGCCTATATCCTATTCTAAGTAAGTTGACTCAATGTGTATTTTTGTTTAACCTTGATGATATATTATTTGAGACTTTTTCTTTTTCTTCTAACTGGCGTGAATGACTGATTTCAAATAACTTCAATCTGATGATAAATAAATAAATATCCTGCATATAAATGATGCATTTAAGAGCTTTTTTCCTAAAAAAATAGTTAAATGTAAAACAAATTACAATATAAATTCGTAAAAAAAACCATAATCATACTAATAAGACCAGAACAAATTTTCAATATTCACAAATTCACCAAAAATCGTGATCGTTTGTTGATCGTAAAAGTCGTTTAGGTTTTGCAGTCAGTCTAAAGCTATCAACATTTTAAATATAAAAGTGGAAAGCGAAAGCGGTGCTAACTAGATTTCATACATGCATTGTATGAGTAGTTCGTAGGTAGTGGTTCCGTAAAAAAACATAATTACAGCACCCACGTGAGCTTGGTAGCAAACATGTAGCAATCTCGTAGTACGTCCGTAGCAGATGTGTAGTAAATTCGTAACGTATCCGTAGCAGACTTGCAATATTAATGTGTTTTACATACTTATTAAATAATTCTATGTAAAGAAACCTCTCTTAGCAAGATTATATTATTATCGTACACCTTTTGAGGAGCTCGGTGGCGTAGTGGTTCGTACGCGTTAGATTTCGATGGAAAACAAAGCTGCTTTCGCCATGGTCAGGCCGCGGATGGGTGACCAAATATTTATGACCAAGAGTTCCTCCGTGCTTCAGAAGGCACGTGAAGCCGTTGGTCCCGGTCGCAATTGCGACTGTTTCTCCCACCACCCCTCATTGGGCCAATTGGGTGGTGTTACGGCCCATACTCCTCATGTGTTTCCTCACGAGGAAGGCATTTGCCCAGCAGTGGGACGTATATAGGCTGAGGACGAATAAATAATTCTAAATAATGAAATCACTCTTAGCAAGATTATATTATAATCGTACACCTTTTTTGTGGTCTCCTGCCATATTTAGCAATAGTTGATTGAAACTATCTATCAAAATTTTATGATAAAATGGGTATAAGCAATCCTTAATTATTCTTTTTTTACCTCTAAAATAACATTCTTAATCAATTGCTATTGTATTTGATATTCCAAACACGAGAGCACCAAAATAAAAAGCCTAATTCAGAGCAAATACGTTAAAAGGCAGGGCCGATAAACATTCGTCTGTCCTTTGAGCCCTTCAATTATAATTATGAGCTAATACGAACCGTCAATAGCAAACAATAAAATTGGATTGGTGTAGGAGCCGCGGCATGCTGAATGCTAATTTGAGAGTAAGCGGCGAATGAGGGTGATGAGGCAGCTGAAGACTGCTAGCCTACTTATGAACACAGTACCGATCGCTCGACAATTTTTTTTTTAATATCTTCAAACATTCACACCTATTAACTAGCCCCATCTGAACTAACTAAGCTGCTTGTGTTACGGACACTAGATGACGGATAAATATATTTATAGATAAATAACATAAATATCCTGAATATATATAAATATATATCAGACTGGAAAACAAATGCCTGAAAATTCATCACCCATCGAGGATTGAACCCAGAACCTCTCGAGACGGCGACACCTTGAGACCGGCATACAGACCACTCGATTACGGAGGTCGTCTAAAGAGAAGGAGGTTTCTTACTCTCCAACGACCACTCTTTTACCCTAATGGAGTAAGACCTCAGAAACGACCATAGAAATACGAAATCTTTCATTTCGTTATTTGAGGTATCGAAACACAACTATATGATCTAAAAACAAAAAAATATGACGCTAACCCAGAGGGAACAGTTGAATACACCCAAAAAAAAACAGAAATTCGTCGGGCAAACCATCGCAAACGATTCACAATGTCCAAACGCATTTGAATGGCGGCGGCAACTCAAATATTCACTCTATTAAATTATTCCGTTCCGTCAACCCAAAATGGGGGTAATGTTGCCTGTTGTAAAGGGCTGATGGCGAGTGCCTCCCCGTTTTTCCGGAGACAAGTGGTGGGACAAATTGCGATGTCACCGTTTGTACCTTGATGCCTTTTCCGTTGCTTCTCCTGGAATGGGAAGGTATTAATTAATTCTTTCCCTTTTTCGATGTTTCATTTTGACAAGAACGTGTGAAAATATTCATCTGCAGTAGCAACTTATTGCCTCAGTAATTGATATAGGAAAATAACGTGTTGCAGTAACGGCACTGAATACGATCTTATTTGTGGTCATAGTAGGTGTGTTCGATCTAAAAGCCCGTCCAAATTATTTAACATGTTATATGTGTGGACAATTTTTGTGGGACTTAAATAAAAAGTACCTTATATATTTGAAATAGTTTAATTTACTAGGATAAATACATTAATTTTAATTTAAAAGAATAAAGTTTGCCACTAATCGAGTAAGTCATTGTTATTGTTTTATTTTTTTATTTTTCTGTGAATAATTTGGTATTAAACTGCTGTTAAACTGAGAGAAAAACGACTTTCTTGGTATGGACATGTAATGAGAAGGGAGAATGATCATGTCACCAGGAAAGTAATGGACTTGAAAGTGGATGGGCGTGTGGGGAGAGGAAGACCAAAGAAAGGATCGATGGATTGTGTGAATGATGATTTGATGAGGATGGGCGTGAGTGTTGACTTGACGAGTAATAGAGGAGAGTGGAAGAGGAAGACATGTTGCGCTGACCCCAAATAGAATTGGGAACAGGGCAGGAAAAAGAAGAGAGAGAATTTGGTATTAAACGTATAAAACATAATGACATCTAACATTTAATTTAATTTAATCCTAAACCGGGATGGCTTGGGAAAGCTTTTTTTATAAATTAAAGTTAGTTTCCTAAAAGTAAATTAAGCAATTTTAAATATTTAAGGTACTTCCCTCTACGGCTCATGAAAATTTTCCATCCTGAATAATCCTATTATGTGTAAAATGATACACGTATAACAGCATTGCAATATTTTTCAAAATGGTTCTGAATCTATCTAAAATATAATCTGGCCGCAGCTTTATAGAAACAAATATTATTATGTAGCTTGACATTTTTTTTCTCCCATATTTATTATGTTTAATTTTCCAATATTGTCTAGATGCTATGTACTACTCCTAAATACAATAAGGTTTTATATGTTATATTTGTTTCACGTTTGTTATCTTGACATTGTAACGTACACATTCATGTCATTAAGTTATTTTCCAAGAAAAAAAAAATTAGACACTTTATAACGACAAAGTACTAAAATATCTTGTTGCTGTGCTATCAATATTTTATAAGTCAAAAGCCCTTCAACAAATCGTCCTACTACTTCCCTATTTCCTAACTCCAAACCGTTTAACGTAATATTTAAAGCGATAAAGCAGAAAAAATGATTGCAGCAATTTATTCTCAATTCGCGATTTACTAGTGTGAGATATGGACGGAGTCGTATGAGTTATGTACGCTGATAAACGCGTTGAATACGTGTGCTGTTTCTATTGGCTTTCACATAGATTTAGAGAAATCTCTATCATATAGTATTTAGTGTATAAGAAATCTCTATAATATACGCATTGGCTTTCGATATCGAAAACTAGGCTGCCATTTAGCCTTGGATGGGTGACCAAAAACTTTGTGATTTTGAACTCCTCCGTGCTTCGGTAGGCAAGTTAAGCCGTTGGTCCCAGTCGCTATTGCAACTGTTTCTACCCGTCAACCCGCATTGGGCCAGCGTGGTGGTGTTATGGCCCATACTGCCCACGTGTTTCTCCATGAGGAAGGCCTGTGCCTAACTAACACTGGAACATATATAAGAGGGGCGGACGGATAGTATATAAAAAAAATTCCAGTAATATTATACAGGAAAAATTTTTAAATGACTTCTTTTTCAGTTACCTTCCAGGATGATTATAATCTACAGGTACGGAAACACATCACACCTTTATCCCCGAAAGGGTTAGCAGAGGTGATGTCACACATTACACCTTACATGTTAAGTCCCCTTGTAACAGGTGGCGAGCCTGTTGCCATGCACCGGGCACAAAAATACCTGCCTTCTTATACTACAATCAACATCTTTCTACGTCTACTGTCGTCTACACTATGTCTATTGTATTTAAGGTGAAAATCAATTAAGGAATTTTCTTTTTATTGTCTGTCTGATTTTGTTAAACAAAAAAAAAGACGTGTGGCACTCGGGGACTGCTGCGGTAAAGCTATTGCATAGCATTTTGTATCAACTTATGCAATTATAATTTTATTTATTTATTTTATTCATGCAGTATTTCTTTTTCTTTGATATTAATTCAAGTTACACTTTTTGAGCGTGGTGACCGATATGAAATCAAATTTTTCTATATTTTTTTTTTCGGACGAATACATACAATAACAAAATAAAAGTTTTTTTTTTGTATTTTTTAATACAGCTGCTTATGTATTCGTCCGATTTCGGAGCAGCTCGTCTCGATTCGTGTGAGTTTCGTAGAGTCGTACAATACGTCTAATCGCACGCACACAACGCCGTGTCGAAGACTGCCGAACTGAAACGACGTTAGACGATGCACGGCCTTCAAGCCACACCTCCTTGCGCATCGGAGTGGGGTGCGTGAGGTTTTTTCGTTACGGAATTTCTGGATTCGGTCCCCGCGCTTAAGGCTCGCGATAGAAGCTATGCAATAGCTTAAAAAAGGCATTTTAAAGTTACACAACCATTAATCAACTGCATAAAATATCTCTAGCGTAAAACACAGTTTAAAGCTATTTCATAACTACTAAAAAATTAAAATTTTCATACCAATTACTTCATAGTGGTACAGTCACGTAATAACAATGAAGTACGCCAGTACGTCATGCGATTATGTCAAATTACCTCGCGAGGAGCGGGCGTCACTTCGAATTTCACACGATAGCTAAACAATGTGCGACTGTACCGTGCCGTTGAATAATGGATTCGTTCGGCGAGTATTATTAATCACTACAGGGTGTTTAATTGTTAGAGATAGGTATTAGAAATATAATACAGTCAGTTTAGTTCTGGGTGTTCCTTATGACATCCTTTAGCTCTTTATAAAACATTTGAGAAAATAGAATATCATTTTGATCCTCAAGAGTGGCGGAGTCCGCGGCGCGACCTTAAACTAATTTCCGCACCCGAATTTGGCGGCAATTTCAAAAAAAAAATTAAAACTTTAAACGACTCCTTTGCCTATTTACATCATAAACAAAATATCGGTATAAATTTTCTAGGTACTATTCTCACTTTTTTTCGCAACGCATCTTCTATACTTTTTCTTCTATACTCCTTTATCAATCACTATACAAAAAATACGCATTCCTTTCCTACCTTTTTATCTTCGGTTTTGTTTCCTTGCATATCCTTCGACTCTCATGTTCATAGTATTTCAGGTCTGCTTTTTAGGTTAAATAATGTCATGAAAATATGGTTTTAAGTGTTGATAAATCACTTAAGCCTTTAACATGTCAGCCTCGTATTTTTCATTCCGTAAAATTACGAAGGGTGTTATTTGAACGGTTAGCAAAATATTCGAATTTTAGTCAGCAAAAAAGTACAATTGATAGGCTGAAAAAACTAATTGGTCAGCAACTTATGGGCAGCTAATATTTCTTAGTTGGTCAGCAAAATAATTACTTGGGTTTTCACTTATGGGCAGCAAATATTTCTAATTGGTCAGCAAAATAACTAATTGGGCAACTACATGGGCTAAACTTCATTGATCCTTTTTCTAGATTTAATACATTGCCGGTTACATATATATTGCTGCCCAAATAATTATTTTGCAGCTCAACTACTTATTTTGCTGCCCAAATAATTATATTGTTGACAAAATATTTGTTTGCTGTCCAAATGAATATTCGGCTGATCTTTTTGTTCCTGACCAAATAATTAAAATGGCTGCCCAATTAATTTCTTCCCAATTACGAACGTTTGTACTTGTCAATGAAGGTAAGTCGTAACATATATTATTATGTCTCTTCTTTTTCCCGCCCTGTTCCCAATTCTATTTGGGGTCCTCGCAACATGTCTTCTTCTTCCACTCTCTTCTATCTCTCGTCAAGTCAACGCTCACTGCCTTCCTCATCATATCATCATTCACACAATCCATCCATCTTTTCTTTGGTCTTCCTCTCCTCAAGTCCATTATTATGTACCTATGTCATTATGTACGGGAATAAAAAAAATAAGTGCATAGTATTTTCTAACGTTACAAAAATAACGACTAGTAATATTAGCATTAGCAAACAGAGTCTCCCTCGGCTTGGATGTCCTTACATTTTTTACCTTTCCCATTATTTTCTACAATCTTCTTTTTATTGACTATAAATTCTTTGCGCAATTTAGTCAAATATGGTACGCCAGCTTTCAAGCTAATAATATAATATATTATCATTTGAAACCTTAATCGTCCTAGTGTAGGGCAATAAAATTGTCTTCTTAGCTTTCTATATTTTTAATGATTTATAAACATTAAAAACATGTCATCACACCACTATCCCCGAAGGGGAAGGCAGAGGTTTTGCCTGATATGTTACAAGTTGTAAGTCCCTACGTAACAGGGAGGAGTCTATTGCCAATATGACTATTATAATAGTAAAGAAAATAAATAATTATGTTACCGTGATGATTAATTATCATCCTCAAGATTTAAGAACAGACAATTATGTTTTTTTCTTTCTGTTCTTCTCTTAATTATAAACCTTGCTCTTCTTTCCTACCTTTACCTTTCTTAATTTTTTTACATACCATTGCATATCTATGAATATCAATTTTATTGATAATCAGTGCTCAAATCATTTATTTGATTCATCCATTGTACAACATTTTTGAACATATTATTATCCATACTAATATTATAAATGCGAAAGTAACTCTGTCTGTCTCTCCATCTGTCTTGTTTTCACGTCAAAACTACTAAACGATTCAATTGAATTGTGGTTCACAGATAGTCAAGAACCTGAGAAAGGGCATAGGCTACTTTTTATCCCGATTTTCCCATGGGATCGATACCGTGGTTATCGATATCTGCTCGACCGAGAATTATGTGACATATTCCGACAAAATGTAATTTCATTTCGAATTTTAAAATTTCCCGGCATTGTAAAATAATTACATGACAACAGAGATTTATCACCATGACAACAATTAATCAGATGACACTGACAAGAAATGTTTTTTTCATTATGTTAATAATTAGAGATTTTAGTTCAACTATTAACAATCAACATTTTGCTAACAATATATAATAATGCAGTGTTAACAAACACACAAAAACATTTTGTAATCTTTTATCGGTGTTAAATCAATAGCCACGCGAACGCCGTCGCGGGCACAGCTAGTAATTCATAATTATTGTTATTTATTTGAACAAAAAGTAATAATGTATTAGCCATAATATTTCGTGTTGGAGGTGAATTAAATAATTCCATTATGTTGTTTGGATTCGAGAACAATATTGCAATGCTACAAAAGTGTCGCCAACAATGGCGACTCGGTTCAGTGAGTCGTCGGAAAATATGAAGGCTCAGAAAACAACGAGTCAACATATAACATCAGTTACTAACGATACATTTAGGCTTAATAAATACATACAAATGTTGAGACTCAAAGAGTAAGAATAGGTGATATAATTACATAATATATTATAATCATCACATCTATTGCCCCGAAAGCATATTAATTTTTTAATTGCGCATTGTATGTTCAAGTCAAGAGATGAGAATGTTGCCATATTCATAAATCGGGCGACAACCTCTTACATGACAAGTGCCGTTTTCAAAAAAAGTAGAAGTAAACATATAGGAACGAAAGAACTTTTTCTGTGAATGTTGATAGAACCGTTTACATACCCAATAAAACAAGAATAAAACTTACCTAACTACAATTACTATACTGCCTTTTCCCATTGACGTGGGCAGAGATTAGAATTCTCCTTACAACAAATACAACTCGAACCAAAAGGAGAGTCATTACTGACTCGCCTTTTGGTTCGAGTTGTATTTCCCCAGTCCTCTTTCAATAGTTGTATCACCAAGAAGCACCCGAATAAAATTGAAAAGGTCTTTATTTGTAATTGATATAAGGTCTAAAACAAACGCAATAAGCCCGCTTAAAGCCTCGGCACAAAAAAGCCTGTGTGTGGTTGGCGGCATCTGTTTTCTTGTCCGTGCTATAATCCGCTGCTGTCAGTGGGCCCCATCCATCAAGGTGCATTAGCTTGTCAAGAAGGGGAGGCGCCGCAGTGACGGCGGGGGAAGGCTCTGCTATAAGTATACTGGCATTACTGGGTAACGAGACTACATCTCGACAACCTCCATGGTCGAGTGGTCTGTACGCGTCTCAAGGCGTCGCCATCTCGAGAGGTTCTGGGTGTATATAATCTAAATATTTATATGTATTTATCAATTAAATAAATTTACATCTGTCATGTTCGGTAAGTAGGTCCTTAATACCCCCAGATGCGGGTTGTAAGTGATCAATTACCGCCCTATGTTAATAATGTAGCTAGAAACGCCCTAGGGCGGTAAGTAATTAAATAAAAAACTCTTTCAAAAAGTTCGCGTACATCTAACCATCTTACTGGCACTAGACATCATGCATTCAGCCCAATGACAAAAGAGGTCGCTTCGCTATTTTCATTAATTTTGAATATCGAACGGCGAAGCTAAATTTAGTTGTTGAAAATAAATTTATTTATTCTTGTAATGCCTTTTTTTCCACTTACCTCACAATCGAGATGTAAAGCAGAGTAGTTGGCTCGGGTGTAAGCATCAATTGCACCCTCGAACTATAAGCGCCCTCGCTGCGCTCGTGCGCCTAAATATCTCGGGCTGCAATTGATGCCTTACAGCCCTTGGCTACTAATCTACTATTACGCATCATCTAGTATCCGTAACATAAAGCATAAGTTGGTTAAAATGGGGCTAGTTGAAAGGTGTGAATATCTGAAGATATTTTATTTCTTTATTTCTTGATCGTGTTACTTTCACTAGCAGATCTAATTCTGGGCCACTGCTGACAGTTGCCACCAGGTAAGCAGTACCTACAATATGTTGAATCAGAAAGTACAACTATATTTTTATATGGTAAAAACTTTTTTAGGCAAATCTTGAAGAATCATTGTTCTAATGTAGGTATTAGATCAATGATTCTTATCAGATCAATATTCTTAAACGGTAAGCCGTTTGCGTATAACCTAGACGGCTGGTTGACTTTGCAAAAGATTTCGGTAAATAAAGATATAGATAGATATAATAAAGATAGATAAATAAAGGTAAGGATCCAAGATTAAGACGTCTTTTTAAGCAACAATAAAAATATTGGGGATGTACTGCGATGCGGTCCCTGGAACACCCTTAAATGACAACTTTATACGCCACAAACTGTGCGTATAAGCAAATCGGCGTGCAAATCCACTAAAATTTATTCGTTATTTTCGCATTTACTACTCACAAAAAAAATCAAAACAAAACCAATTTAAATTTAGTTTCTTACTTTTTCTTGCGTAACTCCACGCTCTGACTGCGGCCCCACGTTGGGCGCCAACAAAATGGTTTTTATTTTTCACGTCGATGCCTATTTTAGACGCACGTTCGTCAGTGATCCTACATGACAGCACACATGGACAGAATAACAATGGGTTTAGACGCACGCTAGAATTTCTCTGTTTTAACCGACTTCGATAAAAAAAAGAGAGAAGGATCTAGTTAATGAAATTTGCTTTCGATGTATTAGCAAAACAGCCTTTGGATAGTACTTAGGATGGGTGACCAAAACTTTGTGATTTCTAGTTGTTCTGTAGCCTACCTTTGAAGCACAGAACAAACTTGATATATCAAACTGTTAATTGCTTCCGGTTGGTATTGGAACCGTTTCTGTTTGTGGTTGATATTGCAATGGTTTAACGGCACATGCTTCGCATCACACTTAAAACAGTGTTTGATCGTTGCAATGAGGTTAAGGTTAATAAGGTTATTTATCCGTTTCATTTCTGTTGTTATTGGGAATGCTCGAATAAAAGATGTGAAACGTGAAAATAACCTTATTGCAATGACTCAAAGCTGTATTTAAAACGTAATAAAAAATTCTCTCCTCTCCCAGCTACTCTGTGTGAAAGGAAGCTTAGTCTGTATTCCTTATAGTTAAAATTAATTTAATTAGTAAAGTTAAATTTCTTTAATGTGTATAATTCAGACTTTAGTACAATATTATAGAGTAGTAAATTGCTAAGCAACCTCGCTGGGCGTAATTAAATGATTTTAATAATCCAGTTGATGAGACGATATCATTCAAATTTGAACCATTTTGCACATAAATAAGAACACAATAGAATACATTTTATTGCAGGTTTCAGTACATCAATATTCTGATTCTCTCCTTGGTAATATAAGATTATAATCTAATTGGCACCCACAAATTCGTTACAAATAATGTAATATTTTAGTGTAACAACAACATGATGACGACCTCCGTGGTAGAGTGGTGTACGCCGGTCACAAGGTGTCGCCATCTCTAGAGGTTCTGGGTTCGATCCTCGGTGGGGGCAAATGTTTGTGTGATGAATACAGGCATTTGTTCTCCAGTCTTGGATGTTTGTATATGTATTATAATAAATATGAATACATTTTTCTATTAAATATATTTATCCGTCATCTAGTATCCGTAACACAAGCAGAATTAGTTGCTTAAAATGGGGATAGGATATAGGTGAAGATATTTATTTATTGTTTAATATTATGAATTATGTAAGAATAACATAATGAATAATGAAGTCACATTCGCTCATTTGGTGCAACAATGTCAAAAATTACACTTTTTTTGAAAAACAAGTTGAATATCTTCAAAATGGTCTATACCTTTAATCGGAAACTTTGATTGCATTTCCTGTAAAATTTCAAAAACTGTAATTACGCCATTGTTACACCAAATGAGCGAATTATTGTTCCAGGCACTATGTCCAATCCGTGTTGAACTTGCGTGGTGGTGTTATTCCTCATGTGTTTCTCCATTCATGGGACGTAGTGTGGTTTCAGACCCACGCCGGAGACCAGCGCTGGCCAACACCGCTGGTGACGTTTCCATACATATTGACATATAAGCGCGTGCGTGTTGTGTGAAAAGCTACAACTTACTTTTTAACCGCCTCTCTGGTCTAGTGGTTAACACTACCCAGAGTTGATTGGAAGGTTTGATTCCACATGAGCGCAGAAGTTTTTCTGGTTTCTCTGCTCACCTGGCTAGCTACCACCATCTAAAATTGTCGTCATAAGACAATGTTATAAGCATTTTTGTGTTCCGACAATCAGAGGTAAGATAGTCAGTTCCTCAGTAATAGAGGTCACTTACCATTTAGTGAAATGAAGGCCTAGAGCTTACCTGTCATATGTAAAACAAAATTATCTCGCCGCCACTAGCTGTAAAACGTCCCGTTTATAGGCTGGAGAAGAGTATTTATTTTATTTATTAATTAGGTTCGCCAAAATTTTTACATCAAACTACCATGATCATGATTCAGAGACTTTCGTGATCGTGGTTTCGCTCTTAAGAAACTGCAGAGTATGTCTCTCCTAAAGATCTGCATTACGCAACTAGCATCCAGCTTCCTAATTCTATAACAAGGTTATAATCAAAACATCTTAGCATCGGCATTTTTGTAAGCTTTCGTAAAGATAGTTTAATAAACATCCAATCAAATTCATATTTCTCCAAATGGAAGCAACTGAGAGAATTCAACTTGAAAACTGAAACAATTTTATTTCACTGAGAGTTTTGTTCCAGTGAATGCTGAATAACTGCTTTTTGTTGCAATTTAACTTTAGACTTTTGAGTTTCAATTAATTTTAACAAAACGGAGCGTCATTTCGAGCATTATTACAACGGGTCTATTGGCATTGTCCGTTTGTTTATATTTTATATTCCCATCGCCACTATGTATTACGATTTCTAGAAGTCATTGTTTTATAATATATTATAACATATATAAAACTATAACATATGACATCATCTTACCTGATGTACCGTAAGAATAAAATGCAGTATATATGATTCAAAAATCTAATAAAAGTAATACAATAATAAAAAAGGTATTAGTATAATTTTTAACAATAAACTAATAATGCTTCTGAGTTGAAATAATTTGGTCCTTACCTATGGGGTTTTGTATGGAGATTTCGGGGAATTCTGCATTTTCCATACTAAATTTTTTTCAGTTTTCTTCACAACGACAAATCCATAAATAATAATATTTGGCATCTATCATTAGACAAGCTTTAGTAATATGTGTAATATCACACTTCATAAAAATTATTAATCGTTTCTTAGTGAATGCAAATAAAATGATGTATTCGGGAGGCACCTAAAAAGAGTTGTCTCCGTGTCCAATTTTAACACAATTAAACTTACAACAAATTATCAAAACAAATCAAAATAGCTCAAAAATATAGTCTATTTTTAGACGAGGTAATTATTTTTTAGGAATACTCTGAATCTTAATAGTTACAGACAAAATACTAAGTGAGAAAAAAAACACCAATTTCATAGGTAAGGACCCAATATAAGTTAGCAAGTTTAATTCCTATAAAAACCTAAAGTCTACAATAAACAGAATTGACTAATCCTGTCGCTTATTTAACAGCGTACTGACTATCATGAAACCTATAACACCAAAACAGTACAATAAAAATAAGTATATGAAGAACCCATTATATATAGAACTGACAGAGACAAACGGTGAATAAAACAAAACAAGGCCTCACTATACTCTGGAGTCATTGTTCGTTATTCATTAGAATGTAACACCGAAAAAGCAGCACTTACACAATTGTATTCAATACGTACAAAATCACTCCTGGGGAACAAAAAGAAAAACAATATGTAGCTGGAAGGATAAATAAGAGAAAGATTTATTTCGTGAGAGGAATAAAGGAATATGTTCTGAATAGAATGTAAAACAGGAACGCTCGCTGCATTAACGGGAACCATTGCGAATTGGGATTACGTAAGAAGTGGAACTCGGATGCGATTAGAACTAAAATCGAAAAAATATTGAGGTATAAAATTGCATCAGAGTAGCAGTGAATGTGTGTTATCATTGTATATGACTTCCCTCTATTTCACAGGGACTTAAATATATTTGGTGGATGTATTAGGTCCTTACCTATGAAATTGGTGTTTTGTATGGAGATTTTGGGGATGTCTGCATTTTACATACTAACATTTTATCAGTTTTCTTCACAACGACAAATCCAGAGATAATAATATTTGGCATGTATCATTAGACAAGCTTTAGCAATATGTGTGTGAACACGCTTGATAAAAATTATTCATCGTTTTCGTGTTAATGCAAATCAAATGATGTATTCGGGAGGCAGTTAAAAATAATTGTCTTTGTGTCTAATTTTAACACAATTAACCTTACAAAAAATTATCAAATTTAATTAATACGAGCTCAAATATATGGTCTATTTTTAGAAGAGGCAATTATTTTATCAGAATGTTCTGAAACTTAATAGTTACGGACAAATTGCTAAGACAGAATAAAAACACCAATTTCATAGGTAAGGACCCAATATTAAGTCCTTGTGTAATATAGGACGAGCCAGCCATGCACCGGGCACCGTGTGAGGCAAGCGACAATCAAAATAAAATATACATAACTTACCACGGCGGGAAACGAACCGGTGACCTCTTGCAATACTACTACTGTTTTTTCAACCACTTTTAGCATGGATTATGCTAAAAGTATAATGTAAAAAAATCATCTTGTCATAATATTAAAGTTATTAGGATTCTGTAGAGGTCATCAAGGAAATTTAAGATCATATTGCCAGTACATAAAGACTACATTGCAATGACAACGCCCAACGTTGATATATCCTAGTTAAAGACAACTGAGGATTCTGTTACTGTAAGGATATTGTTGAAGCCGTTAAAACACAAAACTGTTTACAACTCTAGTGTTGTTTATTTAGAGCAGCAAGTGCATACATACATATATCCAATCACGCCTTTAATCCCCGAAGGGGTCGGCAGAGTCCAAGGAGCAATGTGTTCCTTAACACCACATTTAGCCACACAAAAATTGTGTTTGGTCAGATGAAAATTCGTGAAAATGCGAACAAGTGGCTAGCTCATCGCCTACACAATCACAGACCCAGTACCCAATACGCCCTTAGTCGCCTTTTGCGACATGCTAGGCAAGAAAAGCAGTTGGCACATTATTTTTTCGTCCCGGACTAACACGGGAATGAAATAGGTGATCAAAAAGTACTGATTCTTTCAAATACGGCCCGAAATCGGCGTGCATTTATGAGGACTTCAATGAAAATAGAGCAAGTGGAGAGAAGTAATCTCAGCCTACGCCTAGGGAGAAAGGCGTGATTAAATTTATGTAAAAAAATATGGTCCTTTTTTGATAACGTTCAAAAGGTTGTCGTTGTGTTACAAAGTTTGGCTTTTTACCATATAAATATTACCATGCCCTATTCCTAGTGAGCGACATTGATTCTAACAGGGGAGTTAGATAGATTCATACATACATAAATATCATATAAATTTATACACACCTTCATGCTTTTTTCATAAATTTCGTTCGCCAATTCTGCCATAAAATACAAACACTTTACTCAACATACATACATACATACAAGCACGCCTGCAATCCCCGAAGGGGTAGGCAGAGTCCAAGGAGCACTGTGTTCCTTAAGACTAGATTTAGCCATACAAAAATTGGGTTTGGTCAGATGAAAAATCGTGAAAGAGTAGTAACAAGTGGCTAGCTCATCTCCTACACAATCACAGACCCAGTACCCAATACGCCCTAAGTCGCCTTTTACGACATGCTAGGCAAGAAAAGCAGTTGGTACATTATTTGTGTGTCCCGGACCAACACGGGACTTTATTCTATACTTTACTTTCCTCAAGAGAAAAATAAATTACTTTTTGTGTTTATTCTACGAAATGAAGACTTAAACATTCAGATATACAAATCACCTACGTTTCCAATAGCAAACAATGTAAACAAATCAAACATAATAAAACTACAAAACAAAATGGAATCGGAGAAACTGATCCTGTTCTTACGAGATCAGAGCAGGAAGCTGCATTTGATGGTAACAAAACTACGGGAGGATTGAGACAAATCGTGAGTTTAGTTTGTTCGGTTTGTGAAGCTTTCTGAAGAATAACGCGGATGTTTTACTCTGGGTAACCCTTCGCTTTTATGCGACGATATTCTAAGAACAGTCTTCTGAGTACTTCTAGTCTCGTACTGAGTCGTATGTGTGGATATCTCTATACATACCTGCAAACTTTTTCAATTGCAAAACAGTAGTACATGCATTGCTGTGTTCCGACTTGGGGACTACTCACATTAATTCAGCTCTATTCAGCTTATGTCCATATAAAACACCGGTATTGTAAGGAGCTTGTTCAGCTGTCCGCTTCTGTTCAGTCGCGTAAGTATCTAATAAAAATCGGCGTTGGAGCTGAATAAGTTTGAATAATCCCTTTAACCGAAATTAGTTCAAGGTCGCACCACAGAGCGGACTCTGCCATATATGAAGCAGAAAAATTAAAGGATACAGTCATACATTTCAGGCAAACTAATGTAACCAGCTTATTCTAAACTGTCGGATCACGGATTCAATTCGGAAAGTCACGTCCCGTCTCGCACTAAATCGTTGCAATAAAAAGTGACAGGAATAGAGATTCCGTGATTCGTTTAGTTTCCGACAGTTTAGAATAAGGAGGCAGATAAGGTCATTGCCACGGCCATTCATTACCAGCCTTTATAACGGGTGACTCAGTAAGAGTGCACTTTTTTATTTTAATGAAAAAGTGCACTCTTACTGGGACACCCGTTACCACACGGAGAAACACATGAGGAGTATGAGCCGTAAAACCACCACGCTAACCAATGCAGATGTTTGGTTATAGACCAGGAACTCTAGATCACTAACTTTTGGTCACCCATTCCAGGACTCACAATGGCGAAAGTAGCTTGATTTTCTATATCGAAAGCCAACACGTACGAATCTCTATGCTACCGAGTCAAATGCCCTTAAAGTAGCTTAACAGAGGAGAATTCGAGTTTTTATCCAAATAGGGGTTTTCTGGCATAAATGAAAAAGGACTCTGGGAGTGTATTAGGTTCATTTGCATACAACAGTGGCTAAATCCTGAAAATTCTTGCAAATAAAGCGAAATTTTGCACTTAATTAAGTTTCATTGTAAGTAAAAAGTAAATAAAAATAATGTCAAAAACTCGTATCTGTCAATAAGAAATAGCACATACTTATTCAAATTCATCATCATATGAGCTAATCTGTCAAATATTATGTACAAAAAAAATATTCTGGCTAAAGATAACGTCATTACAACTTCACACACAAGGTCATAGCTAAGAATAACGCAAAACACATTAGCATAACATCTACAATCCAATGAATATTCTCTTGAATACATTGCTTTCAGACATGACATTTACGAGTAATTCTATCATGGATCACAGGCCTCTCTAGACTAACAGATTACGGCCCATAAACCAGTCATTAGATAGAAATAATCCTCTGAGCTAATTACTAACAAGAAAAACTAGTCTACAAAACTTTGATCTTTGGCTGACTTTGTATAACCCTAGTTTCTTGGGGTTAATCAAATTATCTTGTTAAATTGTTAAAGTTTCTCTTAAATTATTCGCCAATTATTATTTCTAAAAAAGGCTTGTATTATAGTTTGCAAAAGTATATTTATCCATTATCTAATATCGAAGACAGGAGCATAACTGAGTAGTTGGTAAGTGTGGTGTAAGATTTTATATGCTTATATTTTAAGGACAAATAATTATCCTCTGCCTACTGCCACTCATGCACAGCTTTGATATATGATTTGCCAGTGACTACAGTTCGGATCTACTCATTCTTGATTAGATATTAAATGGTAATAGTTACATATCCTTTTTCTCTCGCCCTCGCTCCAATCTCTCAAGCTGAGAAGGTTGTTTTAGTTAATTCCAATACTACCATACGTAAAACATCAACAACGAACGTAGTAAATATTAACGTAGTTCCTATGTAACATTATCAAGATTATTAATCTTGATAATGTTACATAGGAACTTCTCAAGCATTGTGTACAAGCGCTATTCTAGTTTATAACGTTAGGAACGCCCGTAATTGGATTTACATTTAAAAAATGAACATTGCTGGTGTTTGTAGGCAAAAATATTTGCAGAAGTAATCCTGCTAAATTTCTAAAAAGAAAAATTCTTTCGGAAGAACGACACTAATAAAACGGAGCTGTTCTAATTAAAACGCCGAGAATAAGGCAGAGGACAAAATTAACAATCTCAAATGAAAGCGAAAAAATGATTTTTTTCTTAACTTCTTGGATGGAAGTTTGGGCTAATTTTTTGTTCGCTTCAACGAATTCTGGCGATTAATGCCGAACTGTTTTAGACTTTTTATGTCATTACGAGCCTGGAAACATAAATGAGAACATAAATTATGTTATCTAATTTGACGCTTTGTATTTTATGAAATACTCGTATTATTCGATTTATTTTAACCAATTGAAATACAGTGAGTGGTTCACAAAAGGACCTACTTCATTAGGTCAGGCACGGTAGAAGTCTTTGGCAAGACCTTACGGCCTGGTCACGACTACGAGCGTCGAGCGGCAGCGGCAGGCGTTTTCTCTTTTCGTTTCTCGCTCAATACATGCGTCGCTTGCGTCCGCGCGTCGCAAGCGAGCAATGAAAAGAAAAATCGCCTGCCGCGCCGCTCGCCGCTCGGTAGTCGTGGCCGGGCCGTTATGCTGAGCGCAAATCTTTAAGCCAATGGAATAGGCCTTAACATAAGGAATATAACATAACACCGACACGGATGCGGACCAAACGCGGATTATTGGGTAGAAACGGTTCCAATAGCAACCGATCCCAACGATTTTAGCGAGCCTTTCGAAGTAGGGAGGACCTCAAGATACCATGTTTTTGATTACTCGTCGATGGGGTTGCTTTCTTTTTAATACGGGGACCAAATTGTGCAAAAAGCAGCTGCTGATGAGCATTATTCAAAAGGTTAGTCCCACATTAACATTCACAGAACACAATCAGTAAGCCCGCAATACGAACCCTGACGAAAAGCCGGGAGCTAAACCTACAACATAATTCCAGAATTATCCTAAAACTAACTAATTAACAGACTATCGGTTAAGTGCGTAATTTACGTGAAGCTGCTGCAAAATAATGTGTGCGAACCAAACGCAATACGCGGCCGCATTTGGGCGTAATCTAAACGCATTTACAGGACGTGCGCGCCTCACACTGGATTTGCATTTAGATTTCGCGTTTGAAGCTGAAATTCTAGTTTGTAAGTTTTATTTTATTTTCTGCCGGCTTCCGAGTGAACGTTTCAAGGTGAATCCAGGGATTTCAAGACTTGATTGTGGATGATAATTTTAACTAAAATGGGTAAATAATAAAAAATGGTTTTTTAAGCATTGTAAATCCATTAAGCCTGGTAAGTTGTCAAACTAAAATGACACTCAACATTCAGACGTGTGGAAGAACACTACTGTTTTACCTATATCTGCAAAACTGATTTTCTTGCATTGTCGTGTAAAAAAACTGGTTACCGTGACATAATATCTTATGCCACCACGTACAATATTATCCTTGCATGCATACTGCAAGCGTATGCAATTTGTGATTATGAGACTTATATTAATTTAACCAATTGTAGCTAATTACGATTGCTTTTTTCCGACTATCTAGACTAGCAGTTTGTTCTGAGTATTTGCCTCACATTTTGATGACAGATGAAATGTGGATATTAACATTTTATTATCTGTCGACCAATTCAAAGATAGATATGTTATGTCTAGTGTAAAAAACTCACCTTTTTTAGTTTCATTAAGAATGTCAATTTCTATGGGAAAAGTGATTTGAACTACTTTCCGCTAGGGGCGCTTTTTAGGTTTTTTATAGAAATTTACCTCCCTAGACATTAACAAAAAACTAACTTTACGACCCTTACGTAATTCAAATCCTACTTATACCTCCACAACACACCGCAATTAGTATTCTATAGCCGGGTAGCAAAATACACGGAGCGGCCGTGGCATCATATCGCCATTTTGGGGAAATATGGCCGCAGTAAATTAATTTATGCTCTTTGTATCTGTTACATCGCAGTGTTTTATGATAGGATTATCTGTATCATATGACAGCAATGGATGCTGTCTGGTCAAATAGGGAGTGGCTGATAAAGTTGGGTTTTTATGGATTCTGTTATTGCAAATCTTTGGAAGGTAAAAGGGCTTTGTTTAATCTGAAAATAAATTATGAGATGTTTTAATAAACGAAATCCACGTTCTTTTTCAAAATGCAAGTTCTTAAGTGCTATAAGAAGAGCCTAAAATATTCTCAGCAAGTACAGACCAATCAAATAACAGGCAAAGTGTAAATACCTTGACCTTTTAAGATAAAAGGCTGAATGAATCTTGTAGTAAGCCAATGAACTTCGCTAATTGCGGAACGAATGAAACAACTATTCATTGCGACGAAAACCACGAGACAACCAGAAGGGGGTAAGGCTGTTTCGTCGACATAAGAGCCGGCGATTTTGATATATCTCTCTTAGTTCGAAATAGTATAGGAGAATTATATAAAGTACTAAATAATATTAACCCACCCGTTCTGTTCATGTGTTTCTCTATGAGGAAGGCCTGTATGTGCGTATATAGGCTGAGGATGAAATAATTTATTTAAACACACAAACTAACGGTTGCTAAAAACGCTAAAGCTAATTCCTAATAACATTATTTTTATTACCTTGTAAAAAATTGATTAAGCCCTTGGCGGGCACCGCGATCACCGGTGTTCTATTGCGTCTCGTTTTGTGTCCGTGGACTAGTTAAAAAGAGCTTGGTGGCGTTTTCTTGAGATGTTTTTGTTTTATAATTGAAACAAAACAACTTTCGCCATGATTAGACCGTTGATGGGTAACCAAATTTGGTGGGCATGATAAGTCATTGGTTCTGGTTCTCTATTACGCTTAAAGCATAAAGTCCTCAGCCTTTATATGTCCCACTGCTAGGCACATGCCTTCCTAATGGAGAAACACATGAGGAGTATGGGTCGTAACACCACTACGCTGGCCCAATGCGGGTTAGTGGGTGGAAACAATCGCGACAGCGACCGGGACCAACGGCTTAGCGTGCCTTCCGAAGCAGCTCGATATCACATTCATTGCTTTGTTTTTAATCGAAAGCCACCGAGCTCCTTATTAGCAAGAATTAAATTTAATTTTATGCTTTACGAGCTTTTGAATAAAATGAAATATAATTTGATTTAATAAAATATCCAGCAAAAAAGCTTATAAACTTATCGCGGTCTTCCGCACCTAGCACCACGTCCCAAATTTATGACAACACAAGACGGCACAGTAATAACAGCAAATTGCTGTCAAATTGTCGCCGACCGGACCAATTTGCCGTGCACACTATAACTCATGTCTTAACTATTAACTACCGGAGATTATCGATGATAGTAATAGCGATCGAGTCAGTCACACGTGGATGGACCGAGTGTATTGCCCTGAGGCATTCCATGTAGTTTTGTACGTGCGGTGAACTAGGCTATTTTCGTTGGGGTGAGCAACAAGGTCGTCTTATATATAAATTATTTCAGGAAAGTTACTTGTTACTTAATTGTTTTCAACCGTGGTATTAATAGAATTGAAAATTACGTGCTATTCATAAAATCTACTCTATAGAAAGCTGTGTAATATTTTTTTTCACCATAGTAAAAAATACTAACATTTTCGTTTTTTTTGACAATAGAAATAGATATGTCCATTCCAATTCTCTAATTTATTTATTTTCTATTATTATTTTTCTATTTATGTACTACATAGTGGCTATTAAGTTGTCCAGTCATGGGCCTTAAAATTTTTATGTTTTTATACTACGTTACATTTCAACTGTGGCTCTAGTCGTTACAAAACAGTACCCACCTATATTTATTATATGCATATACTTTGACGTAATTACCGTCTTATGAACTCCAACCTGACCCTCTAACTGAAACTTCCGTAAGGGTTGAACTTTTCTCGTAATTTGAACAAGAATACCGGCTCCCTATAATTAATGTTAATTTTGTTTCATTGTAATTAGCGTTGTTATAATAATTGTTCTTACGTAAGCTTCTGCAGTCGATAGAGTAGAGTGGAGTTATTTGGGTCATGTAAAGTAGACGAACGAAAATTTGCTAATTGAGTCTTTAATTATTTGTTATTAAATAAATAAACAACCCCCGATAAATAAATCACAAATAAGGTACTTAGGCCCGTATTACAGAACCAAACTCAAGAATATTTCTCTGTTTCAGTATTTTTAGAAGGAGATGGCGCTATCCATCCCCACATAACGCCATCCCTTTCTAGCTGTGCTCAAGCAGATTCTGGAATACGAGCATAAGAGTGACGCTTAAATCTAGATGGTACGGAATGTGATGAGAGTTGATGAGGCAAAAGAAATAATCGTAGCAAGTGCAAAACTGCCTACGGGAAGAAGGTGTATGTTCCATCTAGACTTAAGTTTAAGTAACATGTAACTTAATATTCTTCCGTAATATTAAAACTATTTAAAAATGTTTAGGACACGTGCAGAAATAAAATGGAATACTAAAATTATATGGTATATTGTTCGTAGAATTTAGAAACCTTGATAGTTTTACGCAGTAAAATATTGTGCGCGCGGCCCTCGTAATCCGCCGTTCGATGACTGAGATTGTGTATTCAATTTCCTTGCCGCACCGAAGCGAACATATATTTGTATTTGCTGTGATATTGGAGAGCAAAGATCGTCCACATAACACTAAAAATTCTTGCAGTAAAACTGGAAGCGTTTTGAGTACTGAAACGTGCAAATTCGCTTTTGGTCGACATTGATTTTTAAAACTATATCGCGATATTTTTTTGAAGATGTATTTTGCAGAAAAATTGTGTAACTGGTTATAATTTTTAAATGTGAAATGGATTCTGATTCTGGAATATCCCATAGATTTGTCTACGTTATTCATTTGTACATCAAATTATTAAAGCTTTATGTAATATCTAAACATCCATCAAAGGATTAGAATATAAAATGGCTGCTTCAATGCAAAACGGATCTGATACTATTTTTACTAAGCCTTCATTTTTATTATCCTTAATACCATATTTTTTATTTTCATTGGAGGTTTAATGTGTATACGTCACCAGCCTATATACGTCGCACTGCTGTACACAGGCCTTCCCTTCCTACATGGAGAATTATATAAGGATCACGGCCCTTAGCATAGCCACGCTGGACCAATGAGGATTTATGGACAGGAATGTGTGCGAAAGCGAAGCGAAGAAATAGCGAAGGGGACTAAAGAAATCCGTTTTCTTAATGTGTTTTCCAAAGCAGCGAGGAACTCAGGGTCAAAGTTTCGGTCACCCATCCAAGGGAAGACCACGCCGAAAGTAACTGTGTTTTCAATATCGAAAGCTCAAGTGTACGAACCACTATGCCACCGAGCTCCCATTGTGTGTATTAAGAGAATACACATGATCTCCAACGTCAATGGCAAAAGTAAGCGAGGCTCTGGATTTGCGCGTCGCAATGTTGAAATCCACCCCTTTTGCAATAAATTCCCGGCACATCTCCCAAACAAGTGGTTTAATTATGTTCACCGCGTGCTTACGACGTCAAAAGTCGACATATTTTGTCTTGGTAAATACTGGGCGAGATTCAATATTTGCAGTTTTATCTGGATTCTCGGTCTGCATCAGAAACAAAATAAATATCTTTTTGTTCTCTTCTCTTGATTAATTTTTATCTACGGCATCTTTAAAATATGATCGCCTCTTCTGTTGCAACTTCATATATGTAATATTAAGCATTCATGAATATTCAGCTCCCACGACACTTTATTGGCATAATTTTCCAAGAATACTTGGGAAATTTGCGTCTAGTCTGCTATACGCGGAGGTGTACATTAGACGACATAATAGTGTAAGCTTTGATGGTGTGCTTACTTAGCGGCAAACGAGACTGTGGAATAAAAACTTGTGTATTTATTATTAGTACAGCAAAGTTCGAATTGTATCATGAAACTATGAGGTCAGTGATATAACATTCCAAAAGAAACACTTACTTTAAAACAATTTGAAAGAATTAACATGACTAGGTTATAGAAATTAATGGGATGATTCCTATATGATAATTGCTGAAAAATTTATGGTCCCTAAACATACATTATATTTAATTATGTAGTTTCATTTATTATCATTTATTATTTAATCTATATGAGTTCTGTGACTCATGCCTTACAAACAGAAGCAAACAGTCAAGTCATCGCAATAGAAATTCTATCTCACATATTCCATTTATAAAATATTTTAAAAGAACAATTCACATTGTAGATTTGAAAAACAAAGACGGGTTTCTTTGTCTGTTTTATTCTGCATGAACTAGAACTTTCTCTATACAGCAAATCCGCTCAGCTGAATACTGAAGGGAATCCGACGTATTGAGGGTAGTCTTATATTTTTTTAAAGTACAACTCGAGCTTATTTAGTCGAGGTCTGTAATGGCTGCTGTGACATAAGCCTTGGGAATATGTTATTCTTTATCACGTGAGCAATAAGCTCGTAAGTTCTAGTACTTTTCAAGAGATGTTGGCTTAGAACTCGAGACATTGGAGTAAAAGAAAATTTTATATTTTTTTGTAGCTGTAAGAATTTTTTAAGAGAAGGCTTAATAACCAAAAAAATTTAATTGAATTTTAATTACATTTCTAAAGTGCCATGGCAGTGAAAATTTTTAAAGACATCTGTGTATTATACACACATAAATATCGGCCAGAAACAACATTGCAATATTAAAAAAACCTGAAAATAATTAAAAACTTTAAAAATAATCCGTAGTGGGAATCATCAGAACGGAATGTAACGTTCGAGCGCGTGCCGAGGCTAACAATCTGTTTTACAGCGATATAAAACGCTGCGAAACCCTTTGCTGTGATTGAACTGAGTATCGGAATTTGGTATTCACAATCGGTGCGATTTAAATTCTATCTCGATTGGCTGAATCATTGATGTAACGCTGCTGTTAGTCTGGGTGGGAAAGGTTATTTCTTTTTGGAAATCATTGTCATAATAAAAAAAAATCTTATTGATTTTTTTTAGCTTGCTAGTGACGAGAAGCTGCTATGGGTTTCCACATTATTTTGTTGATTTGGATGACAATTCTGCACAATAATGTTCTTGAGTAAAGACTCGACAATAGGCTAGTTGACTCTTATCAAAAGTAATGAAAACTTTGTGATCTCGAACTCCTCCGTGCTTCGGAAGGCACGTTTAGCCGTTGGTCCCGGTCGCTATTACAACCGTTTCTACCCACCAACCCGGATTGGGCCAGCGTGGTGGTGTTATGTCCTACTCCTATACTCCTCATGTATTTGTTTCAATAAGAAAGGCATGTGCCCAGCAGTAGGACCTATATAGGCTGAGATCGAAATTTGGAGGAGGGCGTGGTATAGACCCTTTCCGTACCCACGAAGAAAGGCCTGTACCTACCAGACAACAAACAAAAATCCACAACTTATATATATAACTCCAATTAAACTTTAAATTCCTTCCGAATCCATAACTAAGAAAAATACAAGCCTTAGTTATTAATCAAGTTTTTTCATAAATCAACGGATGAGAGCGTGCAACCGGTTTAAGTTTAAACATTTCTTGTTTCAATGGTAATTTATTTAAGCCCCTGTCGGCTCCTCCGCAGATTACAGTTCTGGAAGCGCTGGAACCGATCCAAATTGTCCCATGATCTTTTTCACTTAAACAGTTTAATTTTCTTGACCACGAACGACGAACGCGGCCGCGTAATGTTCAATGACGCTTGTCTTTCCTATTTAAGTTGTGGTAAATTTTTTGGAGTAGTTTTCAATTTAATGAACTTGTGATAAAGCTGCATGTGGTGAAGAATCTATGGGTATTGTTTATTTATTTGACTTTCGACAGTTAGTTAGCTACTGTCTTATATCAATTTCGTTTAAGAAGGTCCTTCGATTTCGAATTTGAAGCAATTTCACTGGTTTTTAGACAGCACTCCTCGTTTAGTAATCGCGGGTTCGATCCCAACGCCTGTACCTACCACTGAGTTTGAATAAAACTTAATTACAGTTGTATGAATATCCTTCCTCAGCCTACATATATCCCACTGCTGGTCACAGGATTTTCTCATGGAAACAAATACATGAGGAGTATAGGCCGTAGAAATGGTCGCAATAGCACCCAAGGCAAACGGCTTAGCATGCCTTCCGAAGCGGAGAGGAGTTCGAGATCACACAGTTTTGGTCAGCCATCCACGGCCTGACCATGGCGAAGTTAGCTTTGTTTTTGATATCAAAAGACAAAGCGTACTGGCCACTACGTGACCGATCTCCTCACCCCATCGGCTCAATGCCTGAGTAAGCACAACATGTCTTCTTCCAATTGAGAATGTCTATTCAAATAGTATGAATATTTTTCAACGGCAGCCGTAGGCGAGCTGGAACCGTCGAGGCTACTCGCACTACTCGTTAAGACGCCGCGGAAAACGCGGCTTCGATCCCACCGCCTATACCACTTAGTTTGAATAATAATATTAATAATTTTTATTTATTCAACATAACAGAGTTCACAGTATAAACCCTGTAGCCCGTGAAAGTTAAGAACTGAGTTACAGACTACAGTGCCTTCCCTGACATTAACACACACTAAAGTTATGGTGAAGAATCAAAACTAGGTAGCAAAATACGGAGAAACAAATACATAAAAACGCCTTGCCACCAGCGTTACGTGACATTACAACTCTTCCTGTGTTCAAGAGAAAAGTTAAAGAATACTATCTTTCCTTGACATAATGAGTCCTTAAGTGTTCATTTATGTATATATTATATTTATATAAGTATATTCATCTATGTATATAAATATATATTTGGTATGTCTATTTGTATTTTAAGTATTATATTTTATATTTATCAAATTTACTACATATTATATTTAAGTTTTATATTTATTCATAGTGTACACACGACATTTTCGTTTCTTGCCATATCTCCTATCGCAGGTGGGCTGGGAGACATTTCTGTTAGGAATAAGCCACACCCTTTGTACTGTCTTTGTAATTTGTCGTTTCGTTGTTATGTTTTTCTGTGTACAATAAATTGTTAAATAAATAAATAAAAATACACTCTCATATTAATGTTTGAAATAGTTCCTCAATTTGTTTATAATCTAAACCACACAGCCATTCCAGGTCAAAATTTTTAAATTTATGGTTGTTGAGTTTTTTAATTTTTGTATTTGAAATAATAGTGTTGTAAATAATTTTATTGTAAACCTGTGGGGTAATATGTACAATTCTTTCTGAATATTGCTTGTCTCACATTGTGCCCGGTGCATACATATGGACCTAACATATCTGGTGGTCTGGTGTCTGGTGTTTAACACCCCTGCCTTGATGTAAGAGGCGTGATGATAATTATGTTATGTTATATTTTTCGATCCTTATTGCATTTTCATATGTAAATCACCCGAACTTGAACGCGATAAATATAAGCATATTTTGTTCTCTAGTCATAGATTGAAGTGTTTAATGGCTTTATTTTAAGCCAACATACTATCCACACAATTTCACAAAACAGCTAAAGTATACTCAATAATTTTATAAGTCAATAAAAAGGGAGCGGTAGCTGAGTCGGGGCAGACGGGGCACTACTCGAGAGGCCGCGACGCTAGCGGGTTCGATCCAACCGCCTGTACCACTAAGTTTGAATAAAACTCAAGTACTGTTGATGGTGAATATCGCTTGCCTCATATTGTACTCGGTGCAGGGCAACAGGCTCGCCACCTAGGGCTTATTATGACTGGCCAAATGTGGGTGTTAGTACGTCTGCCTACCCCTAGGGGAAAGAGGCGGGATATGTTATGTTAGCACCCCTATACAGGTCAGCCTACAACGCCAATTAGTATTCGTAGCACATCCGTTGCCAGTCAATGAAGATTGATGCTTACAGTTAATTAAAGTCGAACAGATTTTTATTGTACACGTTATTGGGTGAAATACTTTACAATTCTGTACAATCGACGATGGATTCATGGTTGCACTTACTTATGACTTATAATTAGCTTCTACATTTTAAATTATGCTTGGCTATACATTATTTGGTTATTTATAAAGGGATAGGAAGGCTAGGTGCCATAGAGTTTAGTAAATTTTGGCTTTTGATATCGAAAATTAAGCTACGAGTACTCGTACCTCCTTTGTGATCTCGAACGCCTCCGTGCTACGGAAGGCAAGTTAAGCCGTTAGTTCCGGGCGCTATTGCAACTGTTTCTACCTACCAACCCGTATTAGGCCAGCGTGATGGTGTAATTGCCCATACTCCTCGTGGGTTTCTCCATGAGGAATGGCAGTGCCCACCAATAGGACGTATATTGGCTGAGGACGGACACATTGATAGTTTTTATGGTTTATTTTGCAAACCAAAATGGTCAAACGCCGGTAATCTATGCATATAATAAAACTGTAGAGGTCGATAGTCTGTACATAGAAAGAAATGCAAAAAAAAACAAGTCAGGGGGATGTAAAAAGGGGGAAATACAAAAAAAATTTGTTTGTTACTCTGTCTGTTCGGCTGTTTGTCTGTTTGTAGGGGCTAATCTTCGAAATGGCCGGACCGATTTTAATGAAATTTTGCATCGTGATTGACCTTACATCCCTGGTCAACATCTTAGATACTTTTCATTCCGGAAAATTCAAGGGACGGACCCTTGAATTTTCCGGGATAGTTAAAAAACCATAGTAACCGCGGACGAAGTGGCAGGCAACGGGAAATAAATTAGTATGACTTCTACTTTGAAACATACTATCACTCATTACTCTTCATTGTTCATTCTGTTGTCAATTTTTTTTCTTTTCTTTATTTTATGAAGGTTTTATTCCTTACAGTTTTTTAGGATGCTGTTTTATATCGCTTTAGCTAATAGCCTTTGGACTTTGATCTTGATTCACACCAAAATAGGGTTTTGTGTTATCGTCCTTAAAATTAAGTACTTTGTAGTGTTTCTGCCTACTGACTGAATAATGCACCAGTTTTGTGTAAATAAACGCACACACATTCTATACACGCACACCAGTGCACTCTCTGAAATCTGACTGACTGTCTACATTGAAATGTTTCAAGTAAGAGAACAGTACTGCCCCAAGTGTAATGTATCATTGTATAAAGCTTCATTTTATTAGTTGCGTTAAGAATGTGAATTTTAATGGGAAACGTGAATAACGCTCCAAGCGTAAAGTAGCTGAAATCACGTTTCTCATGTAAATTGACATTTTTAACATAACCAAGGTTTCATAGGTGGGCAGGCCATACATTTTGAGGTAATGCGCGCATGCGTGACGCTCGTGTGGCTATGAAACGATGTTAAGTATCACTGAAGGCCAGCCTATCTATGACACCACCCTTGGTTTCGTTAAAAATGTCAATTTACACGAGAAACGTGATTTCAGCTACTTTCCGCTAGGGGCTCTATTAATTTATTTAACCACCCTAAAACAGAATAGTTTTTGCATTGACAACTTAACTAACACTAACTAACACCAGGGGTACTGTTCTCTTACTTTGGAACATAACATTTTCTTCTCCTTTTGTTGACGATAAATTTGGGGTTCTGTTAATAACGAAATTGTGTCAAGACCACAAAAAATTACCAAAGTTCTTAACAAATAACTGAAACGCCTTAAGAAAGGGTTAATCGAAGTTTTATCGCGATCTTTTTAATCAGCGTCGACACAGAGTTGCGACATTTTGGAAAAGAAAACTGTAATCCTAAAACAGGTTTTCATGAAAAAAATAACATAATACCTTAAAACATATCACGATATGAAGCAGAAGTTCTAACTAACACCCATTTATCAAGTTAAAAGATATTTAAAGATAAAACTACAAGAGGTGTTTCTATTAGAAATCTCCAAATACTACACTAATATATTATGTAATTAATATATAGTCATTTATATATGCACCTTATATATGTAAGTATATTACACCTACCTTTTCTTAAATTCTCTCTCTGCCCAAAGGTTGCCTGGAAGATATTGCTATTAGCTATAAGGCCGCCTGTGTTGCATTGTATTTTTTTCTTTACTATATTTCTGTGTTTGCATAAGTCGCAATAAATCTATCTATCTAGACCGTTTAGCTTTGGGAACAGTTTGTTAGATATTGATACATATCGCAACCTAATACATCGCGTGTCTTCAGGCGATATTCTGGAATAAACCCATACTGAGATTTTTTAAAAACACCAGTAAGTTTCAATAAAAAGCAAAGCAATAGCCTGATCATCACTAGAAAAAAGGCCTCGCTAACATTACCTCCTTGGTATTTTCACGTCGCTTTGATTATGCATTTGCGGCCAAGATAAAATTCCTCTGAAACTTCATAAATTTGAATTTTTTTTATACCAATAAGTAAAATTTTTCATTACATAACATATCGCCTCATTCCCCGAAGGGGTAGGCAGAGGTGTTAAACACCCACATTTCGCCAGATATGTTAGGTCCCCATGTAACAGGTGACCAGCCTGTTGCCATGCACCGGGCACAGTGTGAGGCGAGCGATGTTTCCAATGAACTGTACATAAGTTTTATTGAAATTCAGTGGTACAGGCGGTTGGATCGAACCCGCGTGTCCCGCGGCCTCTCGGACGAGTAGTGCCCTCAGAGTAAACAGAACTGGAGTAGCCATTAGTCAATTTCTCAAACATTTTATTCTGCCATTTCTTGCGGGGGGTGAGGTTACCACTACACTCAAAGCCAGCACAACGCACAACGTTTTTACAAATGCACACATGCATAATTGACACACAAATTTAAATTTCACGCACACACACGCTTAAAATAGTCACGTGGGGTGTGGGTTTTGACAACGTCACAGCCGCACTCCCCACGAGACTAGCGCTTGAAATTTGAAATCGTAGAATTCTAAAACATGAAATAATGAAGTAAATAATCATGAAATCTTAAAAATTATCATTACAAATAAAAGGTGACACCATCGTTTAGCATACTCGATGTTTTCTATTTATTTTTACAACAAAAAACAGCACAGGCAGGCATTTTTGCGGGAGCTCTGTTCGCCGCAACGTTTACAATGTTATGGCTGTCAAAATGGCGGCTCAACTAGTTTTATTAAACGTGCAAGCATCCGATGCTTGTGCATTTGGCAGAGGGGAATGTTAGACAAAGGCTACTCCAGTTCTGTTTACTCTGAGGTAGTGCCCCGTCCCAACTCAGCTACAGCTGCCGCTGTCGCTGCACTTTTCGTTACACAAATAAAATACAGGTCGCTTATTTACCGACAAGTAGCAACTCTATGGCGCAAACATTTTAAAAATGTTCGCAAACAACTATTATTATTAAATGAACTTAAGTTCGGGGCCGCCGGGAATGCGGAAAAATTGGACTTCTACTTTGGGAAACTGTTCTACTTAACTTGATTGAAACAGGCTTACGGGTAATGGTGGGCGGTTATCGTGATTCAAGTGAATGTTAAATAATTCAAGGGAAAGACATTCCCAAGTGTCTGTGGGATGTTTTAATACTTTAGTGAAGATTTTTGAGAGAAAATTAACATAAAATTTTGATAATAAATTTGGTTTTGTAGTCCCAATACTTGCAAGTGGCGATTGTTATCTTAAAGTAGTAAGTAATTTTTATAACTGATACCATTTATTTCAGAAATGTAGTGCATTAAAAATTTTACTATCTCTCAGCCAATTGTCGTCCACTGCTGGACATAGGCCTCCCTCAATGATCGCCACACCTCGCGGTCCTGCGCCGCCTGCATCCAGCGACTTCCTGCGACCTTCGTCAGATCGTGGGTCCACCTTGTTGGGGGCCTCCCTACGTTGCGCCTCCCAGTACGTGGTCGCCACTCGAGAACCTTTCCGCCCCAACGGCCGTCAGTTCTACGAACAATGTGCCCAGCCCACCGCCACTTAAGGTCCGCAATTCTGTGGGCTATGTCGGTGACCTTGGTTCTTCTACGAATCTCCTCATTTTTGATTCGATCACGCAGAGAAACTCCAAGCATAGCCCTCTCCATTGCTCTTTGAGTGACCTTGAGCCTTCTTATTAGGCCCATTGTAAGCGGTCACGTCTCAGTACCGTAAGTCATCACTGGCAACACGCACGAGTTGAAGACTTGATGTTGTTTAGGCAATCGCAAATTATTTGGCATCTTACGAAAATACACCTTTTGCGATGATTGTGACAAGCATCAATCCTCTAGTGTTTTGCGATGTAAATGACACATACATCTTTATATTATTATCTTTTTATGAGTGATAATTATATAACAGTCATGAGTAAATACACATCACAATGTTTAAGAGCACAATGAAAAAAGGACTTGCTTGGGCAACAATTTTTTTTTGAATGGAGTAAAATTGTAAATGACATATAAAAATACACTTGTTTTAATATTAGGTCCTTACCTATGAAGTTGGTGCTTTGTATGGAGATTTTGGGGATGTCTGCATTTTACATACTAACATTTTATCAATTTTCTTCACAACGACAAATCCAGAGATAATAATATTTGGCATGTATCATTAGACAAGCTTTAGCAATATGTGAGTGAACACGTTTGATACAAATTATTCATCGTTTTTATGTTTATGCAAATCAAATGATGTATTCGGGAGGCAGTTACAAATAATCGTCTTTGTGTCTAATTTTAACACAATTAAACTTACAAAAAAATATCAATTTAAATAATACGATCTCAAATATATGGTCTATTTTTAGAAGAGGCAATTATTTTATAAGAATGTTCTGAAACTTAATAGTTACTGACAAATTGCTAAGACAAAATAAAAACACCAATTTCATAGGTAAGGACCCAATATAAAAAAGGAATGAAGATGTCACAAGAATTTTGAGGTTTTATTTAGCCAAAGGGAATGAAGCCGTAGCACGGCTTGTCATTAATACACCAACATCAGCCACTCAAAAGCAAGTACCACAGTACAGGGGACCATATTCAGAACTAGTTATAGTAACATAACTGACTTAGGCCCGTATTACAGAACCAAACTTAAGCGTAGATCTCTGCTTGAGCACTGCTAGACAGGGATGGCGCTATTGATCCCACACAGCGCCATCCCTTTTTAACTGCGCTCAAGCAGAGATCTACGCTTGAGTTTGGTTCTGTAATACGGGACTTAGAGTCTGACTTAGAGGAGTGTATTAGCGGTTCATTAAAATAATTCTACGCACTCTTCCCTTGGGTGTCGTAAAAGGCGACTAAAGGACTTTGAACTGCACAACCATCCAATAGCATATAGCGGCGACGGGCCTAACCTAACCTATAGGTAATAATAGTCCTGATTATATGTATGTATGGTAACAATGAAACCTGCCACCCTACTCTCTAATCAAATTTCAATGGATATGCCTTGGATTTCTGTCATTTCGAACACTTTTTCGAAATTATCAATGGACATATTGATTTGTCAACATTACGTTTTAGAGAAGGGTAGCTAGCTGAGATATGTGTTTTTATGTTTTTAAATATTATCACAGTAAAGCTAAGAGCTTTAAGCTTTGTTTTTAGTATTTTTTTCTAATACTATAGGCTATGTAAACCGTTTTTTATCGGTCCAACCGTACGCTTATTTTCGCGCAATGTAAGTTGTAATGTAAATTATGAAATACTCGTACAAGCGACCGGTGCTTTTCGCTAAATCGTAACGTAAATACAGAACCAGGATTGAATATTAAAACAAATATTCCTGTAAGAAGATTACGTTTCGCTTTTTGCGATTTAGGACACCGCGAGCTGAACACGCGAAACTCATTGGATTTGTTGAAAAAATATTTTTGTTTGATCTCCTCATTATTATCTAGAATTTATCATTTATGAAAAGCTCGGTGGCGTATTTATGTACAATACAATGGTTTCTTTATAAAACAAAACAATAACATAGTTGGTTTGTGGATGGGTGATCATACTTTATGAGCTTATGACCTCAGCCATTGGCTTTAACTATTGTACAAGTCTCACACTCCAATCTGTATTGGGCTTAGGTGATAATGTTGCACATACTCTAAGTTTCTTTATGTAGGAAAACCAAAGAACAGTGATGGGACATAGCTATATTGGCTAGTTTCCACACTATAAGTATGGTCGGCACTGCATGCCTACCTCTTAAATTCTTTTCTTGCTGGTGACGGAGTAAACCAAGAAAAATTTTAACTGTGTTTTATGAATTTATAATTTAGATCCAATATTACATGTCCCACAGTGCTCAATTTTGGTGAGGCAAATAAGGATACATGACCAAAGCATTGTGATCTCGTACTCCTCTGTGCTTCGGAAGGCACGCAAGGCATTGGGCCAACTTGGTGGTGTGATGACCCATACTCATCGTATGTTTCTCCATGATACCTGTGCCCAGTAGTGGGACGTACATAGGCTGAGGACGAAATAAGTCGGCATATGATTTTTATTTACCTTGAGCTTAGATTACATAACATATTTAACATAATTCCTTTAATATGTTATGTAATCTAATCTCAAGTTTGCCGGCAGATGTACAGAGTGTATATAAAGCTCTCAGGGAACTTAGCCCACGTAAAGAGGTACGTGTCAACCTAGAGCAGGATTACTAGTGCAAGGAGAAAACTAGAGGGCTCGGGTGTGGTGCGAAGTAGGGGAGGAAGCGGGTTAGTTATTATAAATTAGAAATTCTACAGCCAGCCCTTATCACACTTTTTTAAGTCTGCTTAGTACTTCTCCCTCTAATATTAATAGTAGGTGATGTTTTACATATTCATCCACATATTACCACCACCCACAGCTTACCTTCTAATATTTCAATCAGCGAGAAGCTGCTCCCGTGCACCGTAGACAGTGCCAAATAAGCGATATTCATCATTCGCTCTTGAATCAAGGGCACTTTTGGCAGTCAGGGTCACATACTCATTAATTTTTTAGCAGTCTTCTGTAATCAAAAATATTAAAACTATAATTACAGCTACAAACAGAAATTTAGCAAAGATCATGCTTTACAAACTTTCATGATTGAAGTTCCTGCCTTACTTTCTGACAATAGATTGTCAATTAAACCAAAAATTCAAAAATTATGCTGATTATGCCACAAAATTTTCGCACATAAGGAATTCATTAAATAATTTTTGTGTTAAAAGCTTGTAAATTAGACCACAAGTAAACCAACATACAGGATTACTTGCTCGACGTCCACAAGCTCACATATGTAGCGCCTGAAAGAGACAAAATGCTCATTGAATTTCATAAGGCCCGGATTGCGAGGTACGATCCACTAACTCAAAGATGTCGCTAGAAGCTTCAACTTTAAACACAGAATTTTAAAGAAATTCTCTTACGATTATATTTAGTACAAATGTTTAAGATAAATTGAGACCAGAAATTAAACTTTCTCGTTTTTTAGAAGCTAAGTCCAATATGACATACATTCATTAAGTTTAAAAGCTCTATGTGAATTTTATAAATTTCAGGTCTCAGTAGTTGTTATGCAAGATAATTTTTGCCATAATACTATAGTAATATATTCTTTATTTTTCTTCACAATATAGTTACATGAGTGGTGACAATTTTTAAAAAATGTAGGTACAAATATATTATGAGAGGCTGGTCTCTGTACTAGGATAACCTGTATTACTGATAACCAGGCCCCCACTTGTTGGAAACGTGTCAGTCATAGAATAAAGAAAGTTCGATATAGTAGTGTTCAAGGAAACTACATTTAGAGTGCAAACAAAAGTGATAAACTAATGTGGCAACAATTTTAAACTAACAAAAATGTTAATTAGTGGATTTAATTAAATACTTGTACACGATTCCAGTGAACAAGGTAATAAGACTCGATGAAGGTGTGAGTGTGACTGTGTAAATGCCTGTAATTGTATTTATACAAAAAGAGATATATATTAAAGCGTTTAGAAAATCCTCTGTGTTCTTGTAGGTTAGATTCTGCAACCAAGCTGTCACGAACATTTTGCAAGATTTGATGTCTAATCAGTACTTCGCCAGTAAAAACAGCAGGAATTTCTTATAGACTTTAATAATTATATCACAAAGTCATATTGTGTATTTGTCAGCCAAAAGGGCAAAAGATTTTATCATCAGAACCATCCTCTTTTAACTCCCATAAAATATTTATTCATAATGTGATTTTACAACATTTTCAGATATAGTAAGGAAATGTTCAATTAGCAAAAATCAACAAAAATTTTGCAAGGTTTAATATCAATAGGTTTCCGATTTCGAGAACAACGAGGTTGCGGCAAACATGAGTGGAAATTCGTGTCGACTGAGTACAAAGCTTCAATAACATTTCATAATGGCAAAAGACAGCACCAACCGAATTAATTAAACAATAATATAGATCTAGCTTCTTGGGAGTTGAAAAACATTAGGAGCAATTTTGTAATTCGAGTAATCTTTTGGGAGACAAGACTTATTTTTACGTTTTCTATGAGTGTTGGAATCTGTGCCTAATTTGACACAAAATTAATGCAAGTTATAATTAATAGCTAATAAATATTACTGTAATGAAGTAGTTATGAATATGAGAGTGGATGGTAATGCAGGGACAGGAAGACCAAAGAAGAGATGGATAGATTGTGTGAATAAGGACATGGCTAGAATGGGAGTGAATGTTGATATGGCGTGTGATAGGGGAGAGTGGAGGAGAAAGACTCGTTGCGCCGACCCCAAATGAAATTGGAAAAAGGGCAGGATAATGATGATGAAATATTACTGTAATGTGGCGCAAACTGATAATGTCCTATTTATAACATAACTACTTCTGCAAGAGGTCGCCTTAGCAATCGCCTTACGTAGTACTAAGCTTAAATAAAAATTTACTAAATAAGTTATTTCTGATCACAGTTGTTTTAAGAGATCTAAAAATATAAGGCAAAATATTAGGTCCTTACATATGAAATTGGCGTTTTGTATGGAGAATTTGGGAAACTCTCATACTAACATTTTTTCAGTTTTCTTCACAACGACAAATCCAAAGATAATAAGAGTAATATTTGGCATGTATCATAAGACAAGCTTATATGTGTGATATCACACTTCTTAAATTTTTTTTTTATGTAAATGCAAATCAAATTATGAATTCGGAAGGCACTGAAAAGGAGTTGTCTCCGTGTCAAATTTTAACACAATAAATCAAAACAAATCAAAAGAGTTCGAAAATGTGGTCTATTTTTAGAGGAGGTAATTATTTTTTAAGAATACTCTGAAACTTAATGGTTACAAACAAAATACTAAGAGAGAAGAAAAACACCAATTTCATAGGTAAGGACCTAATAGTTAATTCTTCCGTCCCCAACCTAGTCCATTTCTTGTTCAAATACTGCTTCGATTTATGCTTTTCACAGCACTTTTTACACTATTCTATAATGCATGAGAATGAGAATGCAAGCTTTTTCGATAGACAGCCGTTGACCCTAGATCACAAAAGTCAGAGCACAGAATCGATTTTAAATGTCACGTCTCGTCTCGTTTTAATTCACTGCGATATTTAGAGATTCGGTGATTCGATTGTTTTTCTCGCTGTTGTAAACGTTTTGTAAACCAATCCGAAATTGGTCAGCGAAGAGGTGTGGTTTATGGAAACCTGTGTTCAGCAGTATGATCATTACTGATATTTGTCATCAGAACAATGATAACGTAGAACTTGTCAAAGAATACACGGAACTTGACTCTGCATCATAGTCGGTTATCATCCGAGATATGGGTGATCAACAAAATGTGAGACAGTTAATTAATAACAATAGCGGCCGACCAATCACAGTCTTCATGTCTCCAGAATTAAGCAGTGCATGATTAGCAGGCCTGAATCACGATTATAAAGTTTCCAGTGCATATTTAATTATATACCAAGTCCAAAGTACAGACGAAAAGCAATCCCCGAACGCGTGTTCTGCAAAGTTTTACTTTTTTAATGATGAAGCGACGTCCTTGCATCATAATTATTATATCAGTACCAAGTCACACGTCACCAAGTATCCGTTGTTAAACTCCTTACACCCAGCCTGCAACTAAACCTCAGAATTGGATTTGACATCGAAAATTCAATATTCAATTCAAAACCAATTTATCTCCTATAAAATTGCATTCGTGTGGACCTGAGCGGAACAAGCTCCGAAATTTAATATAAACCGGCAAAATATGGAATCAGATGAGCTTTGGCATTGATAACGAACTGCGATTATAGTTAGGGATATTGAAAATGGTTGGGTGTATTTTATGATATATCTTCTTCTTCTTTTTCCTGCCCTGTTCCCAATTCTATTTGGGGTCGGCGCAACATGTCTTCCTCTTCCTCCTCTATCACTCGTCAAGTCAACACTCACGCCCATCCTCATCAAATCATCATTCACACAATCCATCCATCTTTTCTTTGGTCTTCCTCTCCCCACACGCCCATCCACATTCAAGTCCATAACTTTCCTGGTGACATGATCATTCTCCCTTCTCATTACATGTCCATACCAAGAAAATGGTTTTTCTCTGAGTTTATCAGCAATCGGGGCAACTTTCAGACTTCCCCTAATATATTCATTTTATGATATATGTATTTGGCTAAATTGAGACGCTTATTGACATTTTTTGATATTGAGTTACGACCCACTTCTGGGCTCAGGCCTTCTTCATGGAAACCCATGAGAAGTATGAGCAGTAACACCACGACGGTGGCCCAATGAGGGTTGGTGTGTGGGAGCAGTTGCAATCGATATTGAAAGCCAATGCGTACTAACCACTACGCTATCGCCACTGAGCTCCTCATAAGCTAAAAGAAAACATAACTAAATATTTAAAAAATGCCCGCATAACAGATATTCAGCGTAGATTTCTACAAGAACACAGTTAAAAAGGGATGCTGATATTCACTCCATAGCGCCATCATATTAAAGATATATATATCAATAAAATATATGAGAACTTTAACTACATAATATATTATAAATTATTATGTATAAAATTAAGAATAGATAACTCTAAGCAAAACTTTAAATTAGTTAATATTATGTATAATATTCCTCCTCTAAATTGTTGTTGTGCCCGACAGGGTTCGCAGTGATCATAAACCTATTGTAATATCCGTAACCACACTGTGAAATGCAATGAAGTATTGAGTATTGAAACCAAGACCAAATGGTAATATAGGAAATAAGAATTTGGCCAAAAGACTGCTAGAGTCGTACACGAGTGAGTGCTTGGACAACAAGCCACCACCGCGGCCAAAAGCGAGCGTCTGTCTGGAAGAGTCTTAATAAACTTATTAAACAAATTTAACATTACTAAAGCATACACATAATATGATTACACGATTATGTACTCTATACACAGACATTAAAGACAAATTAGATATGCAAGACCAACTTTTATATCTTGATCCGTGAACACAGTATACATTAATATTAATCGTGGATCCCCTAACGATGGAAGGTTCCAACCCCTATAGTTTTCAATGTGAGTTAATCAAAGTAATTCTCTTCGTAATGAATCTTAAACCTTAGTAAACTATGCGAGAAGTATGAAGTTATACCACAAACTTTAATCAAAACTTTTATATCGATTATATATTAAGTTAAGTTAGTTTAAGTAATATATATTTATTTATGATTAGCTTTTGCCCGCGACTTCGTCCGCCGTTTTTATGTTTTTTAACTATCTCAAGGGAACCGTTTAATTTTCCGGAATAAAAAGCATCTAAGATGACCAGGGACATGAGGTTTCCAGTTCCTCAGTATATAGTAGTTTATATATGCACCTTATATATGTAAGTATATTACTCCTACCTTTTCTTTAATTCTCTGTCTGCCCAAAGGTTGCCTGGAAGATATTACTATTATATATAATAATATAATAATAATAATAATATCCTCAGACATTCACACCTATCCTTTAGCCCCATTTTAAGCAACTAATGCTGCTTTTGTTACGGACACTAGATGACGGATAAATATATTTAATATATAAATAAATATGGATAACCTGAATATATAGAAATATATATAAACATCCAAGACTGGAGAACAAATGCCTGAAAATTCATCACCCAAACATTTCCCTCCACTGGGGATCGAACCCAGAACCTCTCGAGATGGCGACGCCTTGAGACCGGCATACAGACCACTTGACCACGGAGGATATATATTATATAAGGCCGCCTGTGTTGCATTGTATTTTTTTCTTTACTATATTTCTGTGTTTTTATTAGTTGCAATAAATAATTTAGCTTTATTTTCAATATCGAATGCTAAAGCGACGAACTAAGCCACCGAGCTCCTCACGACACGTTTCGTTAGTTGCTTAATTTTCTTAAGTCTTTATCCGGTGTTCCAAAAACTTCAGAATCGATCTCCATATTATATTGAACAGATTCCTCTACTAAAACGTAAAAGAAAACAATTCTCGAATACCCTCCACACATTAGCAAATGTATACCGAGATAGGCGATGATTCGCCGGAATTCCGGATTCGATACATTACACAACTCATCGTAAGGGTCTGAAAAAATCCCGGAATACCAATTCATGTAAAACGTTATTGCTTTCCGAGGCTGCACACTAAAAAAGTTGCACACTTTCACAATTCTTTGATGGACGTGGCATCCAATTGTAGGATTCAGTGTTTAAAATAAAGCAATTTTTGTCAAAGTCGGACCAAGAATGGGAGCATAATGATTTGATAAAATTTTCGTGACCTCATTTTCAAACATGGGACTCCGGCTACGCAGTCAGCAGCGGGCCAATCTAAGTACTCCAATAACAGTATCATTGTGCACCATCGGCACTTTAAATCGACGAGTCACATCGAAAAACCTTCCATTATGTTCATGTAATAGAAATGTATAAATACCAAAGCATTATAAACAATAAACTAGATTTCAACAGTCCGTGTTGAGTCTCAATTCCACGTCCCGCTGCCGCCCAGGGCTACTCTCTGGGGTAGCTCCTCTAACATCATCATGCTGCCTCCCAGGGCTACTCTCTGGGTAGCTCCTCTAACATCATCATGCTGCCGCCCAGGGCTACTCTCTGGGTAGCTCCTCTAACATCATCATGCTGCCTCCCAGGGCTACTCTCTGGGTAGCTCCTCTAACATCATCATGCTGCCTCCCAGGGCTACTCTCTGGGTAGCTCCTCTAACATCATCATGCTGCCTCCCAGGGCTACTATCTGGGGAAGCTCCTTTAACATCATCGTGCTGCCTCCCAGGGCTACTCTCTGGGGTAGCTCCTCTAACATCATCATGCTGCCTCCCAGGGCTACTCTCTGGGTAGCTCCTCTAACATCATCATGCTGCCTCCCAGGGCTACTCTCTGGGGAAGCTCCTCTAACATCAGCATGCTGCCTCCCAGGGCTATTCTCTGGGGTAGCTCCACTAACATCATCATGCTGCCGCCCAGGGCTACTCTCTGGGGTAGCTCCACTAACACCATCATGCTGCCGCCCAGGGCTACTCTCTGGGGTAGCTCCTCTAACATCATCATGCTGCCGCTCAGCGTAGCCGGAGTCCCATGTTTGGCTTACGGCTCATACCTCAGTAGTTAAAATCTAGACCAATAGCTTCAATGGAACGCCAAAATGTATGACGTCAGCTTGATAATTGTTAATTTTGCGATGTAAATTCGAAGCAATTTACACCAGCTTTGCCGCCAGCCGCTATTTTACTAATCTCCAGCATCGTGTTGTGGAATTGTCTATGATTATTCAACTTTAGTTATAATAAAAAAATTGACTATTGGACAAGCTGTCACATCACATCACACGTTTTAGCCATCGGTCCATATTTTGACCTGCTGGTCAATCTGAACATGGATAAAAAAAACTGACCCTAAGCCGTTGAAGCGCGTACACGTGGCCAGCGCTGGCTAACAGCGTGGTACTGAGACACGTACGTACGTGGGGCTAACGAAATAACGGGCTAAATATGAGTAATCGACTTCTCCCTACTGCTTCGGGGATATGCATGTATCCGGGAACAACTACATACATCATCTCATCATCTTCAGCCTACTCCTGTCCACTGCTGAACATAGGCCTCCCCTAATACACGCTCGCTCTCGATTTTCAGCCGTTCTCATCCAGCCCACTCCAGCCAACCGACGAATTTCGTCATTCCATCTGGTCGCAGGGCATCCTACACTACGTTTACCGAGACGCGGTCTCCACTCGAGAACTTTACGGCCCCAACGGCTGTGTCAGTTCTACGGCTAATATGACCAGCCCACTGCCACTTAAGTTTGCTAATCCGGTGAGCACATACAAACATACATATAACCACGACTATTATCCCCTAAGGGTTAGTCAGACACTTGACAAAGGCACCGCAAAAGCAGTTCACTCCCATAGACCGCGCTTCACCAAGCAGTGATTGCACATGTGGTCAGCGTGACAGATGGTGAGCCCGTTGCCGTTATAAGCTATTAGATAGTTGTGCAGTTCTTTGTCCATTAGTCGCCTTGAACGACACCCAAGGGAAGAGATGGGTTGGTAGTATTTTTTTATAAAGAGCGGCTACACACACGAGTTCAGAAAGAACTAGCCAAAAAAGAAAAAAATAACCGAGAGTGACCAAAATGAGCCAAGGATTTAATATCAAAAGCACATGGCATTTCTCTTCTGCGGAACATGCACAGTATACTTATGGAAATCAACCTAAATTTTTTGGACAATTCCAAATTTTCTTCCAGGTCGAAGATGAGGGAAATGTTTATTTTAAAGGAGTCCGTTTCAAACATAAAATTTATGTTGCGGAATAACCGGTGTCCCGGCAAATATCTGCAGCTTTTGGCAAACGCACGCGGAGCATTCTTTCAAATATGCTCAAGTGAGCACGGTCTATGAGAACTGAGGAAGCGTTTTTTACTGTAAGTCCAGTCTTAGAAAGCTATAAACAAAAGTTTTTTGTTTTTTAGTTTTTGTTAAGAGTACCGTTACGTTATTTATTTAATACGTAATAGTTTTGAATAATACTGACACATTCATCTTACAAACATCTGCCCCAACACTGATTTTTTCTGTTTTTTCTCATCGTTGAAAATTTCATTCTCGTAATTTTCGCAGAGTAGATACGAATTGCTGCTAATATACATACAATCAGTCAAGCCTGTAATCCCCGAAGGGGTAGGCAGAGTCCAAAGAGCACTGTGTTCTTTAAGACCACAAAATTGGGTTTGGACAGATGAAAAATCATGAAAGAGTAGTAATAAGTGGTTAACTCATCGTCTACACAATCACAGACCCAGTACCTAATACCCCCTAGTCACCTTTTACGACATGCTAGGCAAGAAAAGCAGTTAGTACATTCGCTTTGTGTCCCGGACCAACACGGGACACTGCTAATTATGGTGGGAAAAAAGCTGGAAAAGAGGTGGCGGGCGAAGAAAAAAGTCGTGGCGCAACATCAGAGAGTGGACTGGCATCTCAAGCGCCGCCAAGCTAATTTATTTCGCTTGAGATTGGGCTAGATTTACTGATGTGACTGCCATCCTTCGCTAGTCGGAGAGGCACGTACAGAGAGAGACTGTAGGCTACGAGGCTACGGAATATATGCTACGTCGTAGCCCAGGCGGTTTAATGAAGCCGCTACGGTAAAAGATTGTCATGACTCGATTAATAATAAGCATGTTTGTTGTTAACAATAAGAAAAATGATTATTTCACAAAATAGTACATGGCAAAGGATAGTGAACATCCAGTTTTCAGAGTCAGCATTCTACTGCCGACCGGATTTATACAGAATTTAATATAGAACTATAGGACTCTGAGATCATAACTCACAGCGGACGGTCGCATCTGTGATGCCCGCACAACTTTTCAACTCTGTTGCTTTGGGTTTTTTTTTGAAAACTGTAAAAAATTTAATTAGTTCTGACAGAAAAGGAATGGTTGGGCTAAAGGTCTGGTGCCAAGCTAATTTGGTGTGAACTTTAAAAATTACTCGGGTTTTACATTTTAGCGCCTATACCCATACCTTAATACATCACTAATTTTGACGAATACCGTGGTCGAGTGGTCAGTATGCCAGTTTCAAGGCGTCGCCATCTCGAGAGGTTCTGGGTTCGATCCTCGGTGGGGGTAAATGTTTGTGTGAAGAATACAGACATTTGTTCTCCAATCTTGGATGTTTATGTATATTTTCTGAGTATTTGTATGTATTTATCTATTAAATATATTTATCTGTCATCTAGTATCCGTAACACAAGCAGAAGGCCTAGCACGGACCGAAGTGAAAAAGTCCCCAGAGACAAAAATCGTCATTGCCTCTCGCTTCTTCGTTCGCGCGGAGCGAGAGGCAATGAGTAATTTTGTCTCCGGGGACTATTTCTCTCCGGCCCGTGCTAGGCCTACAGCATTAGTTGCTTAAAATGGGGCTAGTCGATAGGTGTGAATGTCTGAAGATATTTATATTATATTATAAGCAACCCCTGGGATGATACCGGCGACGGGCTCACCACCTGTCACTCTGAGAGCAGTCACTGCTTGGTGAAGCGCGGACTATGGAATTGCCTTGTGCGGTGCTTTTGCCTAGTCTCTGACTAACCCTTAAGGGATAATAGTCGTAATTGTATGTATGTATGTAATACCTTAATTGTAGAAACAATTGCCCAAAACAATACCATCGTCGTAAATCACATCATTTACATAAAGCACAGGTAGTTGTATACAGATAATAGTGTCATATTCTTAGATAAGGGTTTTCATTGTTTGGCCATGTATGACTCTGTTTGCTTGGTTTCTCTGTCTATCAAAAAGAGTGCGGGTTCTTGCTTCAAATGCTGGCAAATCATTGTTATTGAGAAAAGTGAAAAGGCATGTTATGAGCCAGCAAGGTGGAGGTGGCTAGGCCTGCATCCTTTGGTGCTGCCCTAGCACTCTAAACGTATGGACTCATCTACTGCTTACCATCAGGTGGTATTGAGTCATTTGCTGGGCTTGTTCGTGACCAGTTAGTTTGTCCGAATGCCCTCACCATCAGTCTATAGACGCCCACTACAGGACATGCCTCCTCCGAAAGCCTCCATCACAAACGATCCTGCATTAGGGGGGGGATTCTGCTTATGCAGGCAGTGAAATGCAAGAAAGCCACATATTGATATTTATTTGCGGACTTTCAAGGCAAGAGTGAATAGACAATTTTTAAGTTTGCGTGTTCCAACTAAGACCACTTCGGCGCTTTTCATCTGGCGAGATTGTGGTCAATTTATGTTATGTATTTCTTGTATGTATGTATGTAATGTATGTATATAATGTATTTCTTCAATGTATGTTTTTCTTGCACAAAATATTGTTCACTTTGCAAATCTCAACGTCACAACACTAATTAATAATAAATATCAAAATCCTTACTTCAACGAATAATTCCCCAAATATTTTGATAATACATCATAGCTGGTATTGTTTGTGGGAGCCCCGGGGCGGTGATCAATCTAAATTAAAACTATTTTACGGGTTGGTACAATGCTAGCACTCGAAGCCCGAGTGTGTTTTGATAGTTCTTCGGCACACTTGGAGCTGACCGCTAGGATTGAACGGCTTGTACTACTAATGAGAGTTTTATCGGAGTTTCGGGTTCGAGTTGTTGACAAATAAAAATATAACCATAAAGGAGATGCTATTTGTTGTAAATTTATTTATTATTTTGATTTATAATGCTGGTTTCGAAAATCAGCTGAATTCGATAAATTTTTTGGCTTATGAAAATGAAAACTCAGTATGTCACCAATTATCCAAAAACATTTAAAAAAGTTAATTGTAATATTAGCATCGGCTTATCTAGTCTCTCAAGACAAAAGTCTGCAATTCTTGCGTGATTCCAGTGATGGAATACTGTTCAAGACTCATAAGAAGGCTCAAGGTCATTCAAAGGAAGCTCGAGATCAAAAATTTTCGGTCACTTATCCACGGCCTAACCATGGCGAAGGTAGCTTTGTCTACGAGCGAAAGCCAAAGTGTACTAACCACTGCGCCACCGAGCTTCTCTTTAACATTATTCAAATAGGTTATATCACAGTTAAAACAGTAAATGCTTGGTATTATATTCTAAAAAGAGAAACAACGTTATAAATTTTTATGAAAACGACAACGACATATGAATTAAAAATGTCATGACTGTTAATGATTCTAGTAGGTCGGTAGGGCAGAAGCCATATAATTATCATCGTGTCCCCATGACACTATAATGAATTTTTCATCACAAAATGGCACCTAGTCGACAAAGTGTAATCTAATATCGCAAATAAACGTCTCCTATCAATATTAATCGGTTCAGAATAAACCTTCCATCGAACTCTAGCTAGGAAATCTGATATTACACTTCATTTTACATAAATACTACAAGAGTAATCGTAATATTTAGTTGACGGCATTCTGTCATTTATTTCTATGTCTATAATAATATGTCATGTGTTGATCCGGGACACAAAAATAATGTACCCACTTAAAAGGTGACTAAGGGCGTATTGGGTACTGAGTTTGTGATTGTGTAGGCGATGAGCTAGCCACTTGTTACTACTCTTTCACGATTTTTCATCTGACCAAACCCAATTTTTGTATGGCTAAATGTGGTCTTCAGGAACACAGTGTTCCTTGGACTCTGCCTACCCCTTCCGAGATTACAGGCGTGACTGTATGTATGTATAATAATAAAATTTGAGTAAGAAAAGTATCTAAGTTAGGCGATTTGCTCAGTTGGTTTTTAGGCTAGTTTTAAGATCTCTGAGATATCATATTATGAAATTTGATTATATATAAAGGTAAGTAAATAATGATTCAGTAACTTATAATTAATCAACTCATACAGCTACATGAAGTGACTTATTTTCTATAATCGTCTTGTTTTGTCCTTTTATAGTTGTTGCATTATATGGGGCAAAGCTTCGCTCTTAACGCCTTAAGATAGAGTCTAAAATCGAATGATTTAATAGCCTTCGTGCATTGCAATATTTATAGCAGATATCTTCTTATCGATTTTGTAAGTAATATCGGAAAAAGTTACTCACAAATTAAATCCAGCTTAGGGCCAGCGTGAGTGCAGAGAAAAATTGCCATAATTTCTGTCGTTCACGAGTGTATTGTAAAGTATGTAGACTGAATAAAATGATTTATGAATTTGAATTTTTAATATTTTCTCCAGCTTCAAGCTTCTGTGGTGGTCATCTCTTTCATCATAGCGGAAAACAAGACTTATTCCCAGAAGAGAAGCGTTGAAATCAATTTTGAATGAATATAGAATCGGAGGAATTGCCTAATAAGCGCATAAATTCAATATATGAAACACAACGCGGCCACGGCCGCTGGCGCTCTTGGCGTCGGGCCAACATATGCGGTGGGACCACTGATACTAAAGACTTGGGACCTCATCTTAAACCAAAGGAATTCTATAGCAATGAGTTAGCAAAATATGCAATAAGATATGCTTGAGATTGTGAGGATGTCAAAGACAAAGAAGCGTCTATTGGCGATGATTTTGATAACAGTGAAAATGCAGTAAATTTATTTAATTAGGAACACATTTATGAAGTAGGAAATATTGAAATTAATCTGCTAGCATCAAAAGCAAATTAACAGTTTGTGATTGCTACAAGTGACACGTTACTCAAGTCCACAATTTCGTAGTCGTCAAGCGAAGGCACCAGTTATAGACTAAAATCTTACTCGGTCTCTTATCTGAGTTCCCCGCACGAGGAGTTCCGGATAAATTTTGTTGTTTTATTCCTCGACCGATGCCAATATATCAGGTCAAATTGAACGCTGGCTCAAAAGAACTGAATATAGGGCAGGAAATTCTTGTAAGAGCCATTTGTATTTCATAGGGGACTCGGAAATAATAGTGATGAATAGAGTGAAAGTAGATTAATGTTTGTAGGCTTTCAGGTTATTGACGATCAGAATACGGTATCGATTTTATTGAGTTGTCATTCGAGCATTATTTTTATCGAGGTCCTAATATTTCGAGAGACTCTAGGTTGATTGCTCGATTTTGTTAACAATAAACACTCACCATATACAGGGCGTCTATTAAAAATGTTGACTTCGTATCGTACTCCGACTATATATTAAATAAAACTTTACTTTGTTTAGTTTTCGTAGATATTGCACTAGTTTTTAGCAAAAAAGGCTCCCCTTGATCACGAACTTCACTTCGAAAACACTTTAATTTAATTTCTATCTGTATATAAATTAAATTGTAAATATACTTAGTACTATATTCGTCGCACTGCTAGTCAGAAAGCCTTCCTCATGGACAATCACCAACGGCTCAACGTGCCTTCCGAAGCACGGAGTAGATCGAGATCACAAAGTTTTACTATTACTCATTCAAGACTGACCATCATGGCGAAGGTGGAATAATGCATAAGCGACATCCGAGTAGGGAAAACGTAAACGAAACCTATGGTAGCCATCCCAATACCCGTTTGTGACGAGTGTTGATAACACCAGGCTTGTCTTGCCTACTTTCATCTCAGGATACAGTATCGATAAAGAGTTGATAGAACTATTACGATTACATAAATAAGATTGCAAATAGTTGTTGCATTTTATGATGTCGACTGGCTACGCTCTTTGGCTGGCTACGCGCTTTAAAATACAGTCTAAAGTCGAATGATTCAGTCGCCTTCGTGAATTGCAATATCTATAAAATAAAAAGGGTATCTAATATTAGAAACGTTTTTATTTTCTTGTTCTATGTTTCTCTGATCTGCCAAGAAATCGAGCTTGTGTCTGTACCAACGTAAAATCACTCTCATCGGCAATTCTGGACCAGCCAGTCGATGCAGAGCTGTGACTGCAGGATTGACGTAGCTAATAGTTCAGAATCTACTATTTTCAACCCAGGACTCGATAGCATTTGCATCGTCGTTGCGTCGGTTTGATTTTCGTAGTTGTTTATTTTTATGATTAAATTTATACCATGATAATAAAGTGTTTAATTAGAGGATATGTTTAGTCAGAGTATCGATTTATTTAACTGCCTCGGTGGTGCAGCGGTTGTGTATGCGACTGCTGTGCAGAGGTCTCGGGTTCGATTCCCGGGTCGGACGTTTTCTATGTATAATATGTATGTATTTACAAAAAAAAGTATATAAGTATTCTATCAGTTAATCTAGCTCTTATATTACAAGCTCTGCTTAGTTTGAGGCTAGATGGCGTTGTGTGTTAGATGTCCTACAATATTAATTTATTTATTTATTGAGTAAATTGATCGCTTTAGGCGGTTCCCACACTGAGCTGCACGAACGGACCGTTATGCGTTGATGGGTTTTCGAACGTACCTACGCGCGATGATGCGTCCTCAAGCTTATTTTGATAATAAGGATGAGTTTGTTGACGCTAAAATACTTGAAATCAACTTAACAAATTGTTAAATATGCAATGAGAATTCGAAGCAATCTACATCAGCTGTGCCACTAGCCGTGATTTTGATAATCCCAGCATTGTGTTGTGGTTAAATTGTCTATGATTATTTAAATTAGGTAAATTTGAAAATTCGACTCTAAGACAAGCTGACATATCACATCATTCGTTTCCGCCATTGGTCCATATTTTGACCACGGATCAAAAACTGACCTTAAATGTCTCAAAAACGAAACATAACAAGCAAACCCGAACACCTGCACGGTGACCCGGAAAAGCCTTCGGATGGCGCGATAACCCGGCAAAATCAATAGCCGACAACACACGTTCAGCTCACCCTTATGAAATATGCAACGGTTCGTCCTGCCGGCTCAGCCACATTCACAGCTGAGGATTTACTGATGCAGCTTTAATATACGCCCTGTTAAGGTTTTTGGATTGATTCTAGCTTCGGAGGATTAAGTTTGTGACGTGGTGATGGTGATATAAGAAATACTTAAAAAGTTGTCACTCATGTAGAATTTAATTTTAAAAGGCACAACTGGAACCACTTATAAAAAGGTAATCAGTGATTTGTCACTGAACACAAAACGAATATCATAAAACAGAGGGCTACTTACAAAACTTTTTTTTTTAATAATAATTGACATAAAAAGAATATTGTGCTTAATTAATTTAATTAAAAAAAAATTATGTCTTTGAGGTGAAGCATAGTGATACTCATTAAGTTTCTGTAATGTAAAATCAATGTACTATCTATGTAATAACAGATAAAAATTATTATTGTTATTACTGCATTGGTAGTTATTTGGACATTTACTGTTTTTTATGTTTATTACTATAATAATATAATTTTATTAAAACAGTTATAGCAATTTATAAATTATATTATATATTTTGGCGCCAAGACAACTGCTCCAGACGCTGACTCTGATAAGAATGAAAATTGGAGACCAAAAACAATGAAAAAGAGAGTTTCTTAATTTAAAAACAAAGAGAAAATGGCCAGAGAAGAGCGCAATAACAGCAAAGAGTCGCTAATACTGATATAGCGCCATGTTACAAGTTTGTCCTGCCTCCTTATTCAAAACTGTCGGTTCTCGGATTCGATTCGGAAAGTCACGACCCGTCTCGTTCTAATTCATCGCAATACAAAGTGACAGGAATAGAAGTTCCGTGATTCGTTTAGTTTCCGACAGTTTAGAATAAGGGAGCTGGAAAGAATTTTGGTGAAGCTGGTGCAGTCAGTCTTTGATGACATTGCACTGTCACTGTGAGCTTTGTTGATAACTAACAACCTCTAATTACCTATTGCATTCAATACTATTCTCCCTCTCTCTATTTTACCTGCTTTCATACCAGTAAATTTTTCCATTTATTATTAGCCATAATAAATAATGAACGCAATAGTGAGGCGGCAAATCACGTTAGTTCCAAAAGTCATTTAAATTTAACTGCTTACTACTTAGTAACTAATCACAGGATATTAAAAAAATACAGATCTTGGATTAGAATACATAATTACATACATATAATCGCGACTATTATTCCCTAAGGGCTTGACAACCTCCGTAGTCGAATGGTCTGTACGCCGATCTCATGGCGTCGCCATCTCGAGGGCGACGCCTTCGATCCTCGGTGGGGGCAGATGTTTATGGGATGAATGTGGCATTTGTTCTCCAGCCTTGGATGTTTATATATGCATTATATGCATCCAGAATATTTATATGTATTTATCTATGTCATATATTTATACGTCATCTAGTGTCCGTAACACGAACAGCATTAGTTGCTTAAAATGGGGCTAGTTGATAGGTGTGAATGTCTGAAGATATTTATTTATTTGGTAACCTATTAAAATCTCGAATTTCTGTTACCCGAATCTTAAAACCTCGAAAACAGATGATAGAACTTTTGAAAGACAGTTGTAATGAATGACAACTTTTTAAAATTCCGTTTTTAATTTCCCAGATGAAATAAAATCCAAAAATAGTTCACCATTGAAGAAGATGCGTGTTTCTACTCAAATGCCAGTAAAACACATCTTTGGTGTTGCGGGTGTCCGTCCATGGGCGGCAATAATTGCTCACCTTCTGGTGAACCGCCTGCTCGTTTGCTATCTGTTGCGGAAATTATAGGCGCTTTGACTATTTAAATAAAATTTATTGTAAAAGGCGTTGCACATAGGTGCAACTCAGAAAACAGAAGGCGGAGTTGCCATAGAGAAAAAATATTAATAGCACAAATAGTTGCCATTGTAAATAACATTGAAATAATATTTTTAATATTTAAATTATTAAATAAACAAATTAATAGTAGATTAGTAGCCAAGGGCTGTAAGGCATCAATTGCAGCCCGAGATATTTAGGCGCACGAGCGCAGCGAGGGCGCTTATAGTTCGAGGGTGCAATTGATGCTTACACCCGAGCTAACTACTCTGCTTTACATCTCGATTGTGAGGTAAGTGGAAAAAAAGGCATTACAAGAATAAATAAATTTATTTTCAACAACTAAATTTAGCTTCGCCGTTCGATATTCAAAATTGATGAAAATAGCGAAGCGACCTCTTTTGTCACAAGAATAAATAAATTTATTTTCAAGAACTAAATTTAGCTTCGCCGTTCGATATTCAAAATTGATGAAAATAGCGAAGCGACCTCTTTTGTCATTGGGCTGAATGCATGATGTCTAGTGCCAGTAAGATGGTTAGAAGTACGCGAACTTTTTGAAAGAGTTTTTTTTTAAATTACTTACCGCCCTAGGGCGTTTCTAGCTACATTATTAACCTAGGGCGGTAATTGATCACTTACAACCCGCATCTGGGGGTATTAAGGACCTACTTACCGAACATGAGAGATGTAAAATATATTTATATATAAAATTTTACAACTAAAAAAATCAGTTCATAAAAATAAATGTAATGTAAGGTCCTTACCTATGAAATTGGTGTTTTGTTTTGAGATTTTGGGGATGTCTGCATTTTACATACTAACATTTTATCAGTTTCCTTCACAACGACAAATCCAGAGATAATAATATTTGGCATGTATCATTAGACAAGCTTTAGCAACATGTGTGTGAACACGCTTGATAAAAATTATTCATCGTTTTTATGTCAATGCAAATCAAATGATGTATTCGGGAGGCAGTTAAAAATCATTGTCTTTGTGTCTAATTTTAACACAATTAAACTTACAAAAAATTATCAAATTAAATAATACGAGCTCAAATACAATATATGGTCTATTTTTAGAAGAGGCAATTATTTTATAAGAATGTTCTGAAACATAATAGTTATGGACAAATTGCTAAGACAGAATAAAAACACCAATTTCATAGGTAAGGACCCAATATTTATGTTCAGTACAATGATGTACTGAAGACTATCTGAAAAAAAATTAAAAGACCAAGTGTTTGGTAAGTTTGCTTTTAGTCAATTGGATGAAGACATTTTCATTTTTCGAATCGAGTCAGTCTAAAAATCGCAAGAATATTGAAAATGCATTTAAACCTGACTTGAATGTGACTCGGCGAGGCCGTAAGATGCGATGCATATTTCATAACTTTGTCGTATTTGGATACTGAAAATCTTCTCAAATGAAGATATATAAATATTATGGTATAAACTTAATATAAACAAGGAACCAAATAAATATGAATACATACATCTACAATAAATTATTATAGTACAATATCACACACACACACACACACACACACACATACACAAACACACACACACACAAACCACAAACACCCAAAAAAATTAATCGTATAGAAAAATATTCGAAATTGTTAAATTACCATACACCTCTAGTTGCAAATATTGTTGTTATACTTAGATTTGTTATTTTTGTTTAATGTCGAGGAATCACTGACACTGAAAATACAGTTTTCACTAGTTTCAATGTCAGGGGTCTATCTTTGAGTGAATAATGTATAAAAAAAAACCCTGAACCTTAATTATTGTCATAATATTATTGTTAAACACCTTTGGGTAATGAATAAAGTTATTATTATTATTAACTACCAAGAAGATGTTTGCAAGTTTTGTTAGGATTCGATTCTCGATTCGATTATCAGGGAGCATTATTTGTGGATGGATGGATCACTTTGCACGAAGGGGGAAAGGCGTTGCTCTAAAATATACTGTTTCTTAATATAATATATTATGTATAAAATTTTGAATTAGGGCCCTTTTAGAAAACGTCGTTTTCGTCCTTTTTCATATAATTTATGTACCTATCCTATGCCTTTTTTATTGTTTGTGTTTGTTTTCTAATTTGTAGTCAATAAATGGTTTTGTTTCTCAATTTCGGAAAATCTCTGCTTAGCCTAATGGTCGGGTAGTGAACAAATTAGTCGTTAAAGGTGACATATGTCCAATTCCCTATAATCTTCATTAACTGGACATTCTAAATTTAAATAAAAAAATATAGCAACATTACACTGGCTTTTGATTTCAAGGTATTAATAATTTTCTATTTCAAGTGTTGTTCAAACCAGAACGAAGTTTCATAATATTGAAAGAAGAAAGAAAGAAAGGAATATTAGTGACACAGAATCAACCTTAGTACTTTGCTTAATACCTAGTAAATTGTGACACTAAATGGCGAGCCCCTCAGCAGTGTCAGTTGTCGCAGACATCCAACGCTGGTCTTTGGGCACCTAAATTTCCATCAATAATATCAATTAAATCAGTGTCCAATTGAAAAAAAAACACCTCATCTTAATTGGTTCATGGCGAATTCGACCAAATTGAGATTAGTAACACGGGAATAGTAATTCCAAACTGAGCTGAAACGATTGGTCGAATCTGCCCTAAGGGCGGAGCCGATTAGCTATCCTAGATTTTTCATGTTTGGCTACACGCGAGTAATATTATTTTAACGGAGTACGCAGTTTTTCGCGCACGAATGTGTCAATGTCTCGTTTGACACAGGGCAGATTCGACCAATCGTTGCAGCTCAGTTTGGTATAACTATTCCCGTGTTAATAATCTCAATTTGGTCAAATTCGCCCTCAGTCGTTTAGGATTAACGATGGCCCAGGCAAACACAGACAAAATTAAAGCATTGATACATACACACAATCACGCTTGCAATCCCCGTAGGGGTAGGCAGAGTCCAAGGAACACTGTGTTCCTTAAGACCACATTTACCCATACAAAAATTGGGTTTGGTCAGATGAAAAATCGTGAAAGAGTAGTAACAAGTGGGTAGCTCATCGCCTACGCAATCACAGACCCAGTACCCAATACGCCCTTAGTCGCCTTTTACGACATGCTAGGCAAGAAAGGCAGTTGGTACATTCTTTTTCTGTCCCGGACCAACACGGAACTCATACCAACACGGAACTCATACTTAACAGTAAAAGTAAAATGGATAAGTAAAAGTTTTCATAAAGCTAAATATTACTCTAAAAGTCAGATTGTACCTATATGCACTTCTTCATGTGCTATGAGCCAATTTCCTTGATTGTGTAATACAAACCTGAAGCAAGTAGATTAGAAAGAGAGCAAAATCATTTCATCTCTGCGGCTACTAAAAATCCGTGTGTACGGTAACCCAATGAAATATGCAATGCCCTACATTGCATTAAACCTAGTCGGGCTTTCAGTATTTTTAAATTAACACTGGTAAAATATGGTCGGCTTTTCACAGTTCAAAAGTGGGGCCGTTGTGTTTGAAGTAGCAGTTTTGGCCTGATAAAATATGTGCTCATATTTCTTTGGTGCTCGCAGATGAGGTATTTTAAAAAGGAAGTTGTTTTTAAAATGCTTTATGCCGTTGGCCCATTGTTTACTTTTGTCCGAACGTGCCTTTTACACAGTTTTGTAATAGAATTACTAGATACGTAGATAGATAGAATGTAATTTTGTTTCGTAAATTATGGTAGGAAAAGTAATGAGCTTTTAATTGAAATACATTCTTCTCAACGAAGGATGGCTATAATTATATATTTCCTTGAAAAAATAGATGATCAATAAATAAATAAATATACAACAATAAGCTAAAATTTGTCTTACAAAACGACAAAAATCTGGACAAGCTTTTTTGATAAGAGAGTTCTATGATTGATAGGGTTCAATAGTTTGGTGGCAGCCTTTGGAAAGGAAGGATTCTACTCGAATAATTGGCTTTGTTTTCAGTGATAAAATTAAAGCGAACAAACCACTTCACTACAACTAACCTCCGCAAATTGGTTTATTTAATTTATAGATATTCATAAATTTTAGGTCTTTACCTATGAAATTGCCGTTTTGTACGGAGATTTTGGGGAACACTGCATTTCCCATACTAACAATTTTTCAATTTTCTACACAACGACAAATCCAAAGATATATATTTGATAGGTATCATTGGACAAGCTTTAAAACTATGTGTGATGTCACACTTTATAAAAATTATTTATCATTTTTAAGTGAATGCAAATCAAATGATATATTCGAGAGGCACTTAAAAAGAGTTGTCTCCGTGTGCAATTTTAACACAATTAAACATACAACAAATTATCAAAACAAATCAAAAGAGCTCAAAAATATGGTCTATTTTTAAAGGATGTTTAAGAATACTCTGAAACCTTATAGTTACAGACAAAATTCTGAGAGAGAAAAAAACGGCAATTTCATAGGTAAAGACCTATTATTTAAGTATTAGGCAATGTCCTCCCAATTCCACCCTTAAGCTCGTTTACACAGCACCTACATACTAGCATATAGAAACTTCATGTTCGTATTGTACGTTGGGCCACATATTTAGGTAGCGGCGACCGCAAACGACCAGCCCTGCCATATACCAGCTGCGCCTATGTCAACTGAACACTAAACTAACTATCATTTTAAACTCTAAAACAATGGAATAGAGCTGCATGTTAATACATTAAGTAAGCTATCGTTTGCTTTGTCAGTTGGAGTGTGATTGTAGTAGGCTAATTTAAAATAAGGTTTAAGTTAAGCTTATTAACGTTAAATATCTATATAGCTATTTTTGAATTACCCCGAAAGCACGTTGTAAATTGAAATCACAAATGGCGTTGACCTATGAAATTGGTGTTTTGTATGGAGATTTTGGGGAATTCTGCATTTTCCATACAAAAATTTTTTCAGTTTTCTTCACAACGACAAATCCAAAGATAAATATATTTGGCATCTATCATTAGACATAGACAAGCTTTAGTAATATGTGTAATATCACACTTCATAAAAAAATATTTATCGTTTTTAAGTGAATGCAAATAAAATGATGTATTCGGGAGGCACTTCAAAAGAGTTGTCTACGTGTCCAATTTTAACACTATTAAACTTACAACAAATAATCAAAACAAATCAAAATAGCTCAAAAATATAGTCTATTTTTAGACGAGGTAAATATTTTTTAGGAATACTCTGAATCTTAATAGTTACAGACAAAATACTAAGAGAGAAAAAAAACACCAATTTCATAGGTAAGGACCCAATATTAAATCGCTTGAACGGGAAATATTTCATAGATAAATCCATACTTAAATTTTAAATGCGAAAGTAACTCTGTCTGTCTGTCTCGCTTTCACGTTCACGTTCACGAGGAAGGCTACATACCATCACACTATCTCAAAGTAACTATTCTACGCGGTCGAAGACGCGGGCAAAAGCTAGTTAATAAGTAAACAAATATCTTCTGACATTCACACCTTTCAACTGTATATAATGCTGTTTGTATTACTAGATGACGGATATTTAATAGATAAATACATACATACATATATTAATAACGACTTTTATCCCCTAAGGTTTAGTGAGAGACAATGGAACTATATTGATAGTTCCATTGCTTAACAATTGACATCATTCAAATCACTGCATCTCCAAAGCGCGAATAAAAACTCGTGGCATCCATTTTTTAATTAACAAGCAGCAAGTCACTACCATATATACCCCCTTCCCTCGTGCCACTTGTTGAGAGCGGACGTGTTATAGTCGTTTTTAATTGAAATAAATAAATAAATTATTTTTGTGTGGGAGCCCCGGCCTTCGCCCCTGCTGGAGCTGAAGTATCCTCAAACCATATTTGGAGCCCCCGAAGTTAACGAAAAAGTGAATTTTATTTCAACTTTTTGCTGGATTTGATCTCCGTACCTTCTGAGTGAGTACCAGTGTATTGCAAACTCGGCCACGGCTACTGGGTTAATTCCGGACGTAATTGCCAATATCTACCTACACACATTGAACAAACTAAACGTATACGACTTTTTATGAATTCGTCGACTGCTACTATACTTATGAGTCTGATATTTTCCTAATCCATGCTGAATAAAACGTTACGAAGGATATAAATATATTTAGTGTATTCTCCTGTAGCCTTGAATAATAAAAATTACTTCTCATTGAAACATGCCTCTGAATCGCTCGCCTCCAACCACTAGTTCCGCGCCTGCGCTTAGGCAACTACCTACTGTACAGCGTAGTTCACCAGAGCATGAGATGCAATGTTTATCTGATACACATGATGATGCTTCAAGCGTATCTCGCCGTCAAAAACGCAAGCGTACTAACACAACTGACATCCAACTTTCAAATTTTATGACTGAAATGAGAGCATTATTTAAGGACTTGAAGGAGCAACAGGATGAGAAAATGCAAATAATTCATGCGGAAATTGAGGAAATAAAAAAACAAAATTGCGAAATTAGATTGTCCATTGAGTTCCTATCGAAAAAGTATGACTCGCTGTTGGAACAGATTAATGAAGTTCAAGCTAAAACTTCAGATAACCATAAGTACATCCAGTCACTTGAGGAAAAAATAGAAAAACTCGAAAGGAGTGCCCGCTCGAATTGCCTGGAAATTAAAAATATTCCCATCATCAAGCCAGAGTCCAAATCTTCGCTCCTGAAAACAGTTACAGATATTGGACAGATCCTCAACTTAAACATTAAACCTTATGAGGTTAAAGATATTTTTCGTATTAACACTAGGAACCCCGATAATAAGACAATGATAGTTGAATTCACAAGTGGACTGACTAAGGATAACCTTTTACGCGCATACAAGAAATACAATAAGACAAATAGCAGATTTAGTACAGAAACTTTAAGAATCAGTGGATCACCGAAACCAATCTTTATATCAGAGAACTTATCGGGTAAGATGAAGCGCGTCTTTTACCTGACTCGGGTTTTTGCTAGTAGCAACAGCTTTAATTACTGTTGGATAGCAAATGGCAAGATTTTTATAAAACAAAAGGACGGTGCTCCTCTCCACCTAATTAACCATGAATCTGATCTAGATAAGCTGAAAACTCAAAAGTGACTTACAATGTTAAAAACTTTTTACAAAATAATCTTTAGTTTTATCATATCAACCGTGAATATGTTTTGCTTGTTATTTCTCTTTCGTTTGTTGTATTTACTGCATGTATATTGTACCACACTTCACAGATACACACACATTTTAACATCATCACAATCTACCGATACCCGTAGCTTTATCTACTTACAGGTTTACTCAGTAGCTGATTTAGTTTCTCAGCCAATATCTAAGGATAATGTGGGACCTGCTAAAAAAAATGAATACCAGATTTATATATATGTATATAGACTTTATGTATACATTTTGCTTGTTAATTTTACTCTCATTCTCACGTAGGTATACTTGTTTTTGTAAACTTGCATCATTTCGATGTATCTTATAATGGAAGACTTCTTAAATATTACCACAGACTTGGACCACATGTCCATTTGTAACTCAACTGTATGTTCACCCGAGAACGCTATACAGCATCTACCGAGTATATCCAACACATTAAAAACATTTCACGTTAATATAAGGAGCATTGGCAGCACAACAAATTTTGAAAACCTAGTTCTCTTATTGCATAGAATAAAATTTGAACTTGACATTATTATCTTATCTGAATGCTGGCTTAGCAAATGTCCTAATCTACCAACATTACCTGGTTATACTACACATAACTCCAAATATTATAACCAAAATGATGGTGTGGTTGTTTATATTAAAGATTGTATAGAAGCAACTATAGAAGAACCAACCATTGAAGATGCCAATTGCTTGGTAATAAAACTTAAAAATGACCTAGCCATTTTGGCTATGTATCGTTCACCAGCGAATAATAATATAGACAACTTTCTAAATACTCTTGAATCCCTCTTATATACACTTAGATCCTACAAAACTCTTGCAATAATCGGGGATATAAATATCAACATTATGCCTGGCAATGGGAATTCCCAAGCGGATGCTTATTTAAATCTAATAGCTTCACATGCTATGTTGCCAGGCCATTTGATCCCTACACGTAATGGAAACTGTCTCGATCACGTGATTGTTAGAACCAATAAACCAGCCGTTGCTCTAATTTTGGATTCTCTTTTTACTGATCACACTCCAATTCTATTTTGCTCCAACTATAAGTATATTGTTAAGAATCGTATTAATCGTACTGTTAAACGCCTTGATATCAATGCTTGTGTAACGGACCTTGAGCTTATGGACTTTAGTCCGGTCTTGACTGCCACCGACCCCAATGGTGCTGCTGAAAGCTTTATTAAAATTCTTACTACTACAATTAAAGAAAACAACAATATTACTAACATGCCAAGTATAAAACGTATTTCCAAACCTTGGATCACACCGGGACTACTAAGATGTATTAGACACAGAGATGCACTTTACCGTAAAACCGTTCGGCATCCTCATAATGAGAATTTAAGACTCACACACAAACGTTATAAAAACTTTTGTAATAACCTCCTTAAAAAAATAAAACGGGAGTATGAGCGTACAGAATTTGAAAAACGTAAAAAAAACCCAAAGGAGATGTGGAAATTGATTAAACAGATCTCAAACCTGAACAATAAATCTTCATCTCCCACCGAACTGTTGTCTTTAACTACTGATCCTCAAGCCTCAGTCAATCTAGTCAATAACTTTTTTGCAAATGTTGGAAAAAAATTGGCATCAAAAATTGTTCAAAATTCTAGTACCTGTTGTACTACTGGTGCATTTGCAGTAACACAAATACCTGAAAAAAACTCTATGGCGTTAATGAGTACTGACGATTCGGAGATTGAATGTCTGATTATGGGTCTGAAGCAAGATTGTGCCACGGGTTGGGATGGGATCCCTACAAGTCTCATTAGAGCTGCTAGACACGTTCTTATTCCAGTTCTCAAATATGTTTTTAACCTGTGCCTCACATCTGGCGTTTTCCCGACCGTATTTGAAAAAGCACTAGTACACCCAATCTATAAAAGTGGCGATAGAGGTAGTGTTGAAAACTATAGGCCAATATCTGTTTTATCTAATTTGTCGAAGATCTTTGAAAAAATCCTAAACAAGAGATTAGTTAATTTTCTTGAGACAAAAAATATAATAGCTGCCAATCAGTTCGGTTTCAGATCAGGTAAATCCACAGAGGACGCTGTAAATGAGCTAACGGGAGCAGTTGCAAGAAACTTGAATTGTAAATTGAAATCACTATGTATGTTTTTGGATCTTTCCAAAGCATTCGACACTGTCTCTGTTTCCATACTGATTAGCAAGCTGTGTTTAGAACTCAGGATATTAGTGCAATAAAGTGTAAGAATTAAAACTTCCTTTTTGGCTGTATGAGCTAACTACTCCATTTAATAAGATACAATTGTTTTTTTTTTTTTTTTTTTTTTTTAAGCGGAAGTACATTTCATAAGGCAATGACAACACTGTCATAAATCCCAACATGCCCCCGGCCGTTGAAAGCTTGCCTTTCAACAAGAATCTTTAGTTAACAACGGACAGATCTTCGAAAAGGCACGTCGAAGAACACCACTAGCCGTCTTCACATCAGCTACTCTGCTAATTCCATCACTGCCTGGGTACAAGGCAACGATACGACCCATTCTCCACTTTAATGGTGGAAGGTTGTCTTCCTTGACAACTACCAGGCTATTCAATTGCAAAGAATCCTTGTCAGTCTTCCATTTTACCCGTTGTTGGAGTTCAGAGATATATTCCTTACTCCATCTCGTCCAAAAGTGTTGACGTATTTGTTCAATCCTTTGGTGGCGAGTAAGGTTGGTGTAGGAAAAGTCTCGAAGGTCCTTGGCTGGTAGGGAACTAAGTGGCCTTCCAATTAAAAAATGTCCTGGAGTGATTGGCGTGAGATCTTCAGGATCGGATGACATCGGCGTTAGCGGACGTGAATTCAAAATGGCCTCTATTCTTATTAAGGTAGTGTTAAGATCCTCATAGGTCAGATGACAATTTCCCAACACTCTATTTAGGTGATATTTGGTAGATCGAACACCTGCCTCCCAAAGGCCACCGAAATGCGGAGCATAAGCAGGTATAAAATGAAATGAAATGCCATCGCTAGCCATCCTTTCGGAAAAGGAATTGGAATTGTTTTCAAGGAACTCGGAAATCTCCTTATTTGCCCCCACGAATGATGTTCCGTTATCGGAGTAAATATTATTTGGTTTTCCTCTTCGGGAAATAAATCTATGCAGTGCCTGCAGATAGCTACTACTGGTTAAATCACCTACCAATTCTAAATGTATTGCTTTGGTGGTGAAACAAACAAAAAGAGCAATATACACCTTAACTACCCTTGACCCACGACCCTGACGACTCAATGATGATATCGGACCAGCATAGTCCACGCCTACATTTTGGAAAGGAAATGCCGCAGGTGTGACACGTTCTAAGGGCAGGTTGCCCATTTGAGGCGTAATAGTTTGTCCCTTCATGCGCCTACAAAGAACACAACGTCGATAACACGCTTTAGCCAAATTTCGACCACCGATTGGCCAATATGACTCTCGAATCGTGGAAAGCAACAGTTGTGGACCTGCGTGCATTAGTCTTTTGTGTTCACTCGCAAATAAAAGTTTAGCAAATTGGTGAGTGGACTGTATAATGATAGGGTGCTTTTTCTCCATCGAATAAAACGAATTTGCTAAACGACCACCAACACGTAATATTTTATTTTTGTCTAAAAAAGGATTAAATTTTAAAATCGGACTCTTACAATCCAAGGACTGATTATTTAAAAGTAAATTATATTCGACAAAACTTTCCTTTTGCGACTGAATAATAATTAAATTCAATGATTTCCTCAGCTCCTCCGTTGTTATAAATGAAGCAATATTAGGAATTCCTCTGCAAATATCAATAAAACGAAACATGTAAGCTACGGCACGTTGTAGTCTTGACAGGTTGGAAAATCGGTCAAAGTTTAAAAGTTTGTTGTGACTATTGACAACAGAGACATGCAACGACACATCTGATTTTAATTCAGGAAGTTTCATTGTGTTACCTGGTGTTTCAGGCCAAGTAGTAGAATCCTGTTTTAAGAATTGGGGCCCAGACCACCATAAATCTAAAGACTGCATGACATCGCAGTCGGTACCTCGTGATAATAGGTCAGCAGGATTATCAGGTGTCGGTACATGTCTCCATGTGAATGAACCTGAATTTTCTAAAATATCTGCCACACGGTTACGCACAAAGGTTGTTAATTTAATTGGCAACATCTTTAACCAGCCCAAAACAATCATCGAATCAGTCCAAAATGTAACATAATCTATATGAAACCTAACCGCAGAACTGATTTTTTTATATAAGCGAGCTGCTGTGACAGCGGCACAGAGCTCCAATCGCGGTATAGTCAAAGGCTTAATAGGTGCGACGCGACTCTTAGCCATTAATAGTCGTACCATAATGCTACCTTGCTCATTAACTGTGCGAACATAAGCACAAGCCCCGTAGGCCTTCTCCGATGCATCTGCAAAGATGTGAAGCTCCAAAGAACTATATGCATCACAGACGGTTCGACGAGGTATCTTAAGATTAGTTAGATTAGGTAGCTTATTAATCAAATTAATCCATATTTTATATATTTCAATAGGCAATTGTTCATCCCAAGACAGTTTCTCTAACCACAGTTTTTGCAACAGAATTTTCATTTTTGTAACACAAGGCGACAAAAGCCCTAAAGGGTCAAATATGCGAGATATGACTGCAAGTATATCACGTTTTGTGTTACCAAGTTTAGGTGGAATTGATAACGGGAAACATAAAATGTCTGTTTGTGTGTGCCAATTTAGACCTAAAGTTTTGTTCAAATCATCACAACCGATATTTAAATCGATGTGTGACTGAAAAAACTCACCTGATATCAAGGCTGGCTCATTAGATTTCCACTTCCTTAGTGGCATGCAAGCGGAAGCAAGAGCTTTGGTAACTTTATCCCGCAGTAAACAAGCCTGATTGTAGTCATCAACCCCCGTTAATAAATCATCAACGTAAAAATCGTGAATGATTACGTCAGAAATTAGTTGATCACTACACTCAAGGCCGATTTGTTTTAGACAACGGGTCGCGAGGAAAGGTGCGCTAGCCGTACCGTAGGTAACGGTATTTAACTCGTATGCCTTTATATCTGAAGCCGTATCATCACGCCAAACAATCTGTTGCAAATACCTGTCTGAATGATCTACCGATACTTGCCTGTACATCTTTTCGATGTCTGCTGAGAGAACATACTTATAAAACCTATATCTAATTAAAATTGAAAGTAAATTATCTTGAACAGTGGGCCCTACCATTTGTATGTTATTTGAAGAGATACCCGAAGTGGTAGGAGCACTGGCATTAAATACAACACGTAGTTTCGTGGTTGTACTATTTTCACGCAATATACCGTGATGGGGAATAAAATAACCTTTATTTATATGTTGAAGCTTTCTTTCAGACATATGACCCAACGAAATGTACTCGGACATAAAGTCCTTATACATTTTGGAAAAAATAGGCTGATTTTTATTTCTGTGTTCAAGTGACAGAAGACAGCGTTTAGCACGCTGTAACGATTCGCCTAAAATGTCAGCGGAGTCCTTCAAAGGTATCCGTACATTGAAACGGCCATTAGTCAAACGAGTAGTGTTTTTAAGAAAATGAATTTCACACAAATTTTCCTCTTGTGAATAAGTGGACGACTGATGGTCAATCTCTTCTAATTGCCAAAAATGCGTAAGTTGATTTTGAATGTCGTCATAATCAATACAAGGGAATGAAAGTTGCTTACCAACCTTTGTAAAATTACATTTGATAGGGATGGCTGGATTCGACACATAGCCACAATTGATGGGGCCACAAACTAACCAGCCGAGTTTGGTCGAACAAAGTGTCGGTTTTCCGTCTCCTAATATGATTTTGTCAGAATCCAACAGATTCCAAAAAACATCGGCGCCTATTATAATGTCGATCTCAGCAGGTGAATGGAAATGGGGATTCGCTAAAACTATATCGGAGGGAATATTAAAATTGTGTAAATTTATTTGTTTACTGGGAATATTGTCCGTGATTACCGGCAAAACAAAACACTGAAGAGTTGTTGTGTAGGTCCCTTGTAAACATTTAATTGAAACATTGCACATCTTACCAATCGAAGTGAAAGAATTATTAATACCTTGTATTGTTTTATTAACGTTTATGAAAGGAAGATTCAACGCATTAAATAGTTTTTCCGTCATCAAACACGAAGAGCTGCCCGAATCTAGTAACGCGCGTACCAAATGACTATTGTTGTGCGAATCGGTTATTTTCACTAAAGCAGTTGACAGGAGCACATCAGACGATCCAGACGTATGCGTGTGCGCAGCAAAATTCGCAGACAAAGTATCGTGCGCGTTATCAGTCACCGGAGGCTCGCAGCTGGCCGGGAGCTCGGTTGACCTACTTTCGCTATTTTTTATACTGGCCGTTCTGTGAATGAGCGTATGGTGTTTACGTTTGCAGATTTTGCAGCCAGTTTTCTTGCAATGATTAGAATAATGTCCGCTGCGAAAACAATTATAACACACTTTAAAATTAGAAAGTGCAGATAATCTTTCATCGATGCTTAGTGCTAAAAACTGTGGACATGTATTTAAATAGTGTTCACCGGCGCATTTAGGGCATGAATTAGTAGACGTATTGCCACTCTGAAGTGTTATGAATGTTTTAATTTTAGTGTTATTTTTTGAAGAAATATTTGAATGAGCAATGATATTACTATTACGCGATAACTCTAATGTTTCCAATAAATCGGCACGGCTTCGTATGAACTCGGTAAATTCTTTAAAAGTAATCGCCTTATTTTTGTCTAAACGACCTTTGTTCTCTTCCCACTCCCTATAGGTTTTGGGGTCTAATTTTTGGCTAATAATGTGTATCAACAATGTATCCCATGAATCGACAGGCTCGCCTAAAGAACTCAATGCTCGAATATTTTTGTTGACCTTATCGATTATGCATTTCAACAATACTGAGGATTCTTTTGTGACCGATTCGAGGTTAAACAGTGCTGAAACATGATTCTGTATTAATAGGCGTTTGTTATCGAATCGCTCACATAAAACCTCCCATGCTACGCTATAATTTCGAGCAGAAAACTCAAAGGACTTAATCACAAGTGCAGCAGAACCTTCCAAAGATGACCTTAAGTAATGGAATTTATTAATTTCGTCAATATCGTCATTGTCGTGAATAAGGCTTGAAAAGGTGTCATGGAACTCAAGCCATGTATTGTAGGATCCATTAAACTTAGGTAGCTGAATAGTAGGCAATTTAACTGGCTGACGGTAAGAATTACGACTAGATTTGCATTCAACATCATCTTCAGTATGAGTCAACAATTGCTTAGCTTCTGTGACTAAGGAGTAATACTTTGATTCTACCGATTGCCGCTCACTAATTTCCGGCTGAGCATCATCAGAGATACATTCTATCTCTAATTGAACGTCATCAAATTCCTTGAAAACATATTCCAACTTAGAGATACGTAATTGCAGTTCCATTACCTGACGTTTACTTAACTTTACATCCTCTAAAGTAAATAAATAATTTTCAAATAATGTTAGTTGGCCTTTATAACTGCTTCGCTTCTTTTTTAGCTTTTTTAACTGTTCGTTATCCATTTTGGGAAGCAAATGTATCGACCTGAAATTTATATAACAATAATTTGATTAACTAGTGAATATAAAATTATATTTAGGTTGATGTCACTAATTACTGTTGAAGTTTTATAATTGACACTAAACGCAATATGACAAACAAGTAAACAATGTGTTATATATATATATATATATTTTTTAATAATGTAAGTATCAAATTATTAATTTACTGTAACTGTATATAAAAAAAGGTAAGACAAAGCTCTTAGCTTAGGAAATTACATATGCACATAAGAAAGTTAATGAATGTAACAAATAAATCAATGTTACTGTACTGATAATAGCACAAATTAACTAAATACAATGAAAATTAATTACCTTATAATGTTACAATATGATACTAACCTTATGTCTTAAAGCGTTGTCAGTTAAATTACACAATAAATACCTGACTTTGAGTGTTGGGTGAACAATAATTAATAACGGCAAATTAAATGACACTTGATGAAATAAATAAATCCAGATATAATTAGTCTTCTTCACTGTCGCGGTGCCGCATGGCTATCTTGTTTCGCCTATGTTATTTGCCAACGAATTCACGCAATCACTCCAATTATTTATATCCAATTGCTAGTTTTGATAATTCTGCTCGATATGGACCATGTTTAGAACTCAGGATATTAGTGCAATAAAGTGTAAGAATTAAAACTTCCTTTTTGGCTGTATGAGCTAACTACTCCATTTAATAAGATACAATTGTTTTTTTTTTTTTTTTTTTTTTTTTTAAGCGGAAGTACATTTCATAAGGCAATGACAACACTGTCATAAATCCCAACAAGCTGCAATGCTTAGGTATTCGCGGTATTGCACTAGAAATTTATAAAAGCTACTTAAGCGATAGAACTCAGTGCGTCACTCTTGACAATATAACAAGTGATGAGGAATCAATTGGAGCATATGGAGTTCCGCAGGGTAGTGTTCTTGGACCTACCTTGTTTTTGATGTATATTAACGATCTCTGCAAAATGAAACTCCCAAATTGCAAAATAATAACGTACGCGGATGACACCGCAATTTTGGTTTACGGTAATAGTTGGGACCAAGCTCGCTCTTTAGCTGAACTAGCCCTGAGATCAGTCATGGCTTGGTTATCATATAATAAACTAACCTTAAATATAAACAAAACTAAGTTTATGACTTTTTCCCCCAGACAGCTATCACAACCTGATACGTCTTTCCGAATTATTGGTCATCAATGTGAGGGTTCTGACCTACCTTGATCCTGTGCCCCCGTGGCACGCGCTGACTCCATTAAATACTTGGGAGTTGTTGTTGACGGTGTTATGTCTTGGAATGAGCATATAGCTTCCTTGACAACACGAGTTAGAAAACTCATATTTGTTTTTAGTAGGTTGAGGGTCTCTGCGGATGCCTCTACTCTTAAGACAACATATTTTGCTCTCGGACAATCCATTTTAACCTATTGTATAACAATATGGGGAGCTTCTGGTAAAACTAGAATGTTACAACTTGAGCGAGCACAAAGGGCGGTATTAAAAGTAAAAGTTTATCTACTAAAACGCTGTACGATCTGTGGGGAATTCTTTCTGTACGCAAACTTTACATATTGAACCTTATACTACGAAAACATATGCTTCTTCCCTATGATTCCACTATACTCACGAGCAAGAGAAGACATGATAAGGTCTGTAAAATAGAGAACGCCAGAATAATTTTAAGTAGAAATAATTTTTACTATATTAGCCCGATTCTATATAATAAAGCTAATGAGAAACTAAACATATATCCTCTTACATACTATAAATGTAAACTTGTGGTGATTAAGTGGCTTTTGAAGCTGAGTTATAATGATGTTGAACTACTATTAAACTTTTATTATTAATAATATAATTATACGGTACACAACTCACACACACAAACACACACACACACACACACGCACACACACACACAAACACACACACAGAATTAGTTTAATTGTTGAAATTGTAATTGTGGATAATATGTATATTCCTTTATATTTTGTAAACTATTAAAGAAACGCTCTGTACGAGGTGGGCGCTAGCAACTGCGACACAGTCACTGACTAATGCAGTTGCTAACACTCAAAATGCTACTTGTATGCATTTTATTGATTTAAATAAAGATTTATTATTATTTATTATTATTATATACTCATAGTTTTAAAAATGACTCCACAATCCACATATAATATATACAAACCTAGTCTCCAGTATCTCTGGATTTTGGAGTTTGAATGATGTTTTGAGTTACGTCATTACCTAACTCAAAAGATCATTCAAACTATTATTCTAAGTACAAGACTCTCAAAACTTAAAGAATTTTAATAATAAACGGCTAAAATTAAAGCAAGCTATCTCAGGTACGGTTTAAACTTAGAGGTAGCTCGACGACACGCCGATCACTCACAGAGGTCCTGTGGTTAAATTATTGTCGAAGTTATGCAATAAATAGTGCTGAGGGGCTTTTGTGCCACTGAGGACTGGTTTGGACGTGATGGGAAAGATGAAATGCAATATTCAAGAAGCGAGCTTGCTCAGAAGAGCTTAGTGGCGTAGTGGTTAGTACTCTTTGGCTTCCGATATTGGAAACAAAGCTACCTTCGCCATGGTCAGGCGATGGATGGTGACCAATACCTTGTGACGTCGAACTCCTCCACGCTTCGGGTGGCACGTTGAGTCCAAATATTGCAAACGTTTGCAATATTTGGTCCCGTGTCAGTCCGGGACACAATAATAATGTACCAACTGCTTTTCTTGCCTGGCATGTCGTAAAAGGCGACTAAGGACGCATTGGGTACTGCGTCTGTGATTGTGTAGGCGATGAGCTGGCCACTTGTTACTACTCTTTCACGATTTTCCATCTGACCAAACCGAATTTTTGTATGGCTAAATGTGGTCTTAATCAACACAGTGCTCCTTGGAGATTAAAATATATTTACCTAGTATAAAAATTCCAATAATTGTTGCATTGTATCTCTTGCTATGCCCAAAAGGTTATGAAACTATATTCTAATATGTAACAACACCTATTGTACACATGATTGGCAAATAAAGAACTTGAACTTGACTCTGCCTACCCCTTCGGGGATTACATTCGTGATTTTATGTATGTATGTATGTTTCTACACATCAACCCGCATTGGGCCAGCGTGGTGGTGTTACAGCCCATACTCCTGATGTGTTTATCTATGAAGAAGACCTGTGCCCAGCAGTGGGACGTATAATGGCTGAGATCTCAAAGGGGAAACATTAATGAATAAATAAGTAGTCTTATTTCATTCTTATCCCTCCGATGCTAAAAATATTACAATATTCTGTGTGGTCACAGTCTAGTGAACTTTTGTTTTAAGGTTATTCTAGCGGTATATATTATTTTCTCCGACATTTTGCCTATGTTTAGAATTACAAGTTCAATAGCCTCACATTTACTCGTATTGTAGTTGTAGCAAGTGAAGTCATATTACTTTTTTTAATATTACAAGTTGCATTCTCATACAGGACATACACACGTATAGAACCTTATCTGATAATAATAGGTAGGCTATTTAGTGCCATAAAATTGAATTATAATAAGATTATTATAAATATTATTTTGAGGAGAATGGCCATCAGCGCTGGCCACGCGCGCGCACTTATACTTACAAGAGATACCTAACATCGTTTTTTTTATGAAAAATTTGAGTGCGTTTGACCACAATCTCGCCTGATGGAAAAGTTCACATGCGCTTTCACAGGCGCGCGCTTTACATCAAAATCTATAGAAATCTCGTCGGCGCTGATGGCTAGCAAACCTATGGAAAGTCTGTTAGAGAGTAGATAAAAAAATAAGCAGTTCCCTAGTCTATTCAGAAAGAAAACGTGGGATATGGGAGAAATGTTGTCTACTCACACATATTCAGCGATTTTGTATGTAAAACGACTGAGTGCAGTCACTGCTTAGTGAATTTCGGACTATCGCAGGGGACTGCTTTTGCGGTGCTTTTTCGACTAATCCTTAGGGTCAGCTACTTTTTCAACCGGCGAGTGGGTCTCTTCGCGGGGAGTAAATCGACATGGAAGTTATGCATCATGGGGTGTCCACAAGGGTCAGTACTAGGCCCGACACTTTGGAACCTCCTCCTCAATGACCTCCAGCTGCTGCCGAGACCTGAGGGTGAACACGTGGTCGCTTACGCCGACGATGTGACGCTTGTCATCGAAGCCTCGTCGCGCGCTGACATAGAACGTAAGTCCGCCTCAATGTTGGGTGTCATAGCTGATTGGGGAACCCGAAACCGTCTTGGTTTTTCCCCGGGTAAGTGCCTAACGATGACATATCGCGGTAAATTTAAACGGTCGCCGACCATCAAGTTCAACGGGTCTTCGATTACGAGCGTCACCCAGGCGAGAGTTTTAGGCGTCACCCTCGACGATGCTAGGTCCTACGCGCCGCATGCGAAGCAGATTGGCATGAGCGCCTCCATGTGCTTCGGTAAGGTTTCGAGAGTTTCCGCGTCGAAGTATGGAGTAAGGTTTCCAGCCTTACGGGTCCTGTTTGCAGGGACCTACGTGGCAGTTTTAACCTACGCTGCAGCCGTATGGTACCGACGCTCGTTCTTTTTTGTGGTCAAGCGAGCGTTACTTAGTACGCAAAGACCGGCGCTGATTCTATTAACGAAGGCTTACAGGACGTGCAGTACCGCGGCTCTTCCCGTGCTTGCCGGCGTTTTCCCTTGCGACCTGGAAGTTCTTCGTGCAGGAAGATTTGCGGAGGAGAGTGTCCAGCTGGCCCCCAGGGAGCGACGGAGCCTCAAACGGTCCATTATAGGGGATATCGTTTCCATTTGGCAGGAGCGATGGGACGCGAGTGAAGACGGTCGCGATTTATAAAGCTTTTTCCCCGATATTGCACGGAGGCTATCTTACAACTGGGTGGAACAAGATTACGTCATTTCCCAGTTACTTACAGGACATGGTTGCTTCAGACAGCGCCTACACAAGCTTACGCTGTGCGAATCAGCACTGTGTCCCTGTGGAGAGGAGGTTGACGAGAGCCGAGACCATGCACTCTGGGTGTGTTCGCTGTATGCGGACGCAAGAACGAAAATGTTGGATCTTGTGCAAACAGTGGAGCCTGGCCCCATATATCACCAGGACCTCATTTGCAGCCGCAACAATTGGAACACGTTAAGCGAGTTCGCGCACTCCTGACACACTCCTGATCGGGTATCAGCAGAAGAGCAGCCCGACGCGAAGTCCTGTGACTGTGTCGCTGTCACGCTCCAGAAGGGGGAGAGGTTGCAACAATAGTTATGGAAATAGAATTTGTAAGGAGCATAGAACAAGCGCGGTGTGGGAATGAGCATTCGCAAGTACCCCGCGCTCTCCCGTGATTCGGTCTGTATGCCGTAAGGCAGGTAAGACCATGGGTTGGTGGTGGGATAATCCTTAGGGGATAATATTCGTGATTATATGTATGTATGTATACCTCTGTATAACAAAAATACAGAGGTATTTAAAGAGGCTACAGTGCATCTGGATCGTCCATATGGCATCGTCCATATATTGTGCTTACTTTTATCATAATTATATGTAATAAAAATAATAAATACAAGACTCTTACTTTCTGTAAGCAGTATTATCTTACAAAGAGACAAGAGAGAAACGACAAACAGAGCTTGAAAATATAATGCAATAATGTCGACATTTTTCTCTTTTGATACTTAATCGTCTTAGGTCGCAAGTCGACCCCTACAGCTGCCTCGCTTATTTAACACAAGCTTAACATCCACGTAAAAAGCAAATGTTTTACGTATCACAGAAATTTTTCTTTCTTTCAGAATTCTATTAACTTTTTCAAAACATTCCGTGTACTTAAAATTCCTAACGTTGCATTTAGAAGCCATCTGAGCAATTCAAAGCCATTTCCCACTTGTTTAACCATAACTGCGGGTTAGAAAACAAACTTGTAGGTGAACATAAATTCACTGCATTTCAATTAGGCGAGAAATATTACACTGGTCAAGCATTCGCGTGATTTGATAGCATCGTATTAAGCGCACGAACAAGCGGAATGATTTAATACTATTGCTTCAAGAACTGGTGAAACTTAGTAAACAAATATTGAACTTAAGAACGCTAGTCAACTAGAAGCTATTAAGGTATTAGCAATTTTGCCATTAAGCAATAAAGAATTTCCATTCAACAATTTAAAGCGAAAATGCATTGTTTCAAATACTCCACAACTAGACAAAGCTTAGTAAAATGCTTATCCATAAAGATGACAAAGCCCTTGCAGATACGAAACACTCAGCTGCAATTAAAATGAGACGTTACACATTATGGCAAAAACAGCTCAAAGCAACGTAGTACAAATTTTATTTCATCATTCAACTGTTTTTCGGACGGTTGACTCCATCAAATCACATTGTTACGTGACTTAATAATAGAATTATGATTAATGTTAACGAACAGAGGGTGACGTTCGTCCCGTCATTGTTGAATTTAATTACGGTACGCAAGTCGTAAAAGTCCATAACCAAGCAAAAAGAAAGGCTGAAATACAGCACAATTTAGACCTTCTGCTCTCGGTCGAACCAATTATTTTCCTTCGTAAAATATATTTCTCACATAAATGAAATTTTTTGTTAGAATCTCAGAGAAAATTGACTTCTGGCCTATTTAAGTCGGGGCTAGAATATGAATATTAGACTCTAAAGTAAGAGCTATAGTATAATTTTGTGTCTATTGAATTAGATGTACAGAGCATTCATTGGAACTTCAACTGGCGACAGACTTCAAGTCTGCAGCGTTCAAATTCCATTTGACAGTTTGAAAGCAGTTTGTGCAACCGATGTAACTATATGGCATGCTTACTACAAACTTTTGAGAAAATCGGCTATTGCGGTATTTAGTTTCGTGAGAGCCTGGGTGTTCGGTGTACCTACCCTTCTATTGCTTGAACAAATTGATAAAGTCCTATGTTTTGTATCTAATTTCTGAAGTTTTTAAGATTCCGTGCAGGCTCACAATTCACTCGCGTCTCTGAGGAGGTAATATAATTATCTCAGTTTTCTAATATCGTAGAAAACCTGAAAATCTTTCAAAACATTTCTAGTTCTTGGATTTGAAAAATATGAGCAGTGTTGGTCTTGATTAAGGAACGAAAACTAACACTATTACATTAGGCAGGTTCTCTCTACCTTCATGCATACGAAAACTTTTTGAAACAATTAAGAAAACCATTAATTGGAAAACGCACGGCGCGGCGGCGTACTATTGTTCCCAAAGATAGAAGCGAAAATTTACAAAATTTAATACAATACCATGCCCATCGCTGACTTTCTAAGACTTATAGTACGTGATGATTTCATTCCCTTTTATGGATATTCCAATTTACTACGAAATATGTTAAACCTCTATCAAAATTGATTATAGTAAGACCTTCAAGGGTTTTCAGAACACTAAAATATAGATAGAAAATAAGACCTTTAGATAATTAATATCAGACCTGTTGACATGATCCTATTAGTTTTAGAAAATTTATGTGAACTAAAATTTATCAAAATAGTGTTAAATTATTTGCCACTAGCAAACATCGATACTCTTTGCGTCCACTTTGCGTTTGTTTTGCGTAATTTTTTTATCATTCAGGGATTTGATTTAGTTCACTAATGGCGGTCTGATCGTTACAGCCTTTTCCAGATAACCGGTTGATGGAGAGATGTAAAATGACAGTGATGTACAACATCTGGTACGCTGACCGCCAGCGCTGGTCAACAGCGCCGGCGAGATTTCCATATTTTGACGTTTAAGCGCGCGCGTGTGGCTGTGAAACGGTGTTAGAAGCGCCATGAAATATTAAGTGCGCGCGTATGGCCGGGTCTGGCTTCCAGCGAGCTATGAAACCTCACATCATTAATCTTTCATTGCTTGTTATTTAGAAAGGATAGGTTTTAAATTTTTTTTATAGAGTACTAATGAATACTCCGTAAGAATATAAGTCAAAACCGGTTTGATACTCCTTTCGCTGGTTTTCGTCAAACAAACTATTTTGGCCATAAAAACTACTGAGTTTAAGACCATTGCTCTAACCACATTCTGAGCAAGCCATATTTTCTCCGGCACAGCCCATCCTAAATCAATTTGCTCGCTGTAAAAGCTGTCGATTCAATTATAATCAGCCCTGAGTACTAAACTCATTACGTCAATGTTCGTGACATACATTTTTAATAAACGAAACGTTCCCAATTGAAACTCAATACGATTCTGGAAAAACGGCAAAGAAAAAATCTAATCACATTCACTCCCGTTTCGGTGTTTGTACGTAAAAATTAAGCGAGCCAAATTGGAGAGGGTGGATTTAAAGAAAAACGTTTCATAGCGAGGAGGAAATGGTTCGATGCAACCCGTTGGGGAGAGGGAGCACACGGCGGGCTACTCGCTGGGCACGCGATCTCGCAATTTTATGCCAACGATATACACTTAATTTTGCCTAACAGCCGCTTAATTTTATAAACCGCTATTGCCATCGCTTACTCGTATTTGACAGACTAGGCTATATTATTTCTTAATGGACAAAGCCCTGGTCGCAGCGGGCGTCTCCCGGCTTAGAGGATAATTTCATAAAATAGCATACACGATATGAATGGTATCTTTCTACACGCTATTATTATCATATTACCCACTTCAAACATTCCATTACTCCACTCTAACTTTGACCAATTTTATGCTATTTACAATGTATCCTACAGCAAAGCGGATGCAGAACATTCTAAGTATAATTTAATATTCTCAATAACTATAATAAACGAAAAACTCACAAAATTTGCTCTCGTATAAATCACTTCTGCTCACGACGTTCCCATAATATTTCGATCGGGCGATATGAAAACAGGCCTTGATTGAATTGTGATCGGGCTGAACAATCCGAGATGCCTCCTACAGCGGGCGAACATTGAATTTTCCATTACGTAGTATTAAGACTTGTATGTTGTAATCTTTGACGAGGTTCTGCAATTCTATGAGTTACAGTAGCTTTAATTAAAAAGGCAATTATGAGATACACTGTGTTTGGTACATAGGAACAAGCTGCCCCTTGTTACATAGGAACTAAATATAAATAAATAAATGAATTAATGGATGGATGAATGAATGAATAAATGAATAAACTAATTTCTCAACTAATCAATAAATATCTTCAAAAATTCACACAACAGGCTCGCCACCTGTTACATGGAATGTGGGTGTTTAACACCTCTGCCTAACCCTAGGCGGCGACGGGCTCACCATCTGTCACGCTGAGCACATGTGCAGTCACTGCTTGGTGAAGCGTGGACTATGGTAGTGAACTGCTTTTCAGTACTTTGGCCTAGTCTCTGACTAACCCTTAGGGGATAATTGTCGTGATTATATGTATGTATGATACGTATGTTTTGTCTGTATAAAAATGTGCAATGCAAATTTAAAAATGGAACATTGAGAGAATCCATTTAAAATGAAAGCTTACACAAAAACTGATCAGTTTTAGGACTTACGCTATTGACACAATCAGACACGTCAAACTTACTAGATTGTCTGTAGCAATTCTGTAAGTGTATTTTTGAGAATAATCTCACTCTGTTCGTGTAGATCAAAAATAGTTACCTATCCTTTTGCGTCGAGCTGAGGCTAAAAAGTCGACACCGAAAAATTATGGTAAAGAGAAAATATTTTAAATTTCAACTAATGTGTATGTAGGAATGTTCTTACTTTGTTTTTCATTCTTACGTCGGCTCCATTAACAAAGCCCCTTTTAAACAAAACATGGCGTACAAAACTCCCAATTTTTCGCATATCTCCAGCTACAAATATTTAATGAAAATTTCCAGTTTGCCGTCATGTCCGGAAAGACTGGAATGTTCCTAACACGAAAATTGTACCTCCTTAGGTCCCGAAGCAAATGATTCTTGAGAAGCTTCATTTAAAGTTGTGGAAACGTCTTGTTTCGCAAGTTCTTGCTCGCTAATTTATTTTCCTGCTTTAAAACTATACGCGTTAATGTTGTTAAGTACAATATTTAAGGGAACGTCTCTGGAAGTTTCTTAGCTTGTGTTGAGTTCGGCTGCTATAACAGCAGCCTGGCGCGACTGACGTGTTTTGTTCTTTTTTATGAAGTGATATCTGTTTAACTTCTTCTCTGAAACTTTTTACTTCTACAAAGAGAGGAAAGTTTGTTTACAATAAGTATATATGATATTATTAATTACCAAAGAAGTCAACAGATTGTAGCAATATTTTTCCTCGTTCAAGCCCTTACAAACAAACTTAGGTATTCTGAGTTATAGTTTTTCTCTCTACTTCTAAAGAAACGAAAGATTTTTAGCAGCAAAAGGTTTTTATTACCGTGGCATACGGAACTATAAAATTTTATTGCAAGGTCCGTAGACCTAGTAACGATCTCGCCATCATACATAAATGTTTGGGTCGTGCTATAGGATCAGGGGTAGTTTGTTCGGTTGTAAAAAATAATTATTGGTAATGAAATATTTTATTTTAAACATAGATACAAAATCTACATACCTACATACATAAAGTCACGCCTGTTTCCCATAGGGGTAGGTAGAGATTACTTCTTTCCACTTGCTCCTTACATACTTCTTTTATCTCTTCTTTCGTCAACTCTCATCACATTGTTCATACATGCTCTGCAAATTACGGGTACTTTTGACCTGGTCCTTCTCAAGAACGTCAAAGTATTTTGCATAATTGTCATGATGCAAAAGGAAAGGGAGAAAGAAGAAACCAAACCCAAAATGGTCGCGTTACAAGGTTGGTTGGTTTACAGGTAAGGAGGTATTGATATTTCCTTGTTGAAAGCGTCCATACTCTACGGAAAACCTTTAAGATCAGTTGGACGTTATGCTTGTTTGCCGCCATAATAGTATAAAAATAAACATTGGTGAAAAATACAATTCCTTGTTATCAGCCCTAGTAAACTATATCCACTTACTAAGTTATTCAATCTCACTGTGTCTAAACAGAACCAAGCTTTATTTAAAAGTAATGATATACTCTTGACTTTTCTATCTCTGTATATTAGGTCCTTACCTATGAAATTGGTGTTTTGTATGGAGATTTGGGCAATTCTGCATTTTCCATACTAAAATTTTTTCAGTTTTCTTCACAACGACAAATCCAAAGATAATAATATTTGGCATCTATCATTAGACAAGCTTTAGTAATATGTGTAATATCACACTTCATAAAAATTATTTATCGTTTTTAAGTGAATGCAAACAAAATGATGTATTCGGGAGGCACTTAAAAAGCGTTGTATCCGTGTCCAATTTTAACACAATTAAACTTACAACAAATTATCAAAACAAATCAAAAGAGCTCAAAAATATAGTCTTTTTTTAGACGAGGTAATTCTAGAGATTAATTTTTAGGAATACTCTGAATCTTAATAGTTACAGACAAAATACTAAGAGAGAAAAAAAAACACCAATTTCATAGGTAAGGACCCAATATATTCAGCTTTTCGTGTAATTATTTACAAGATGACATTCAATACGGAGGTGGCTTTTCGACCGTTCCTCCACGGGCCATTACACACTGTGTCGCGCTCCACACTTCGTCAGGGCTTTTATTGCAGAGAGATTAATGTGGCGAGTTCCGATCAGTAGAACCTGATTGTGTACAGTCAAGGATAACTTGGCTGGCCAGTGGGGGCGCCACTTGCAGTACAATTAGAATGAAAACCTTTCTAAAAATTAGTTCGCTTTTTCGCCGCAAGCAAACTTATTCTTGTAAAATGTATAGATACCGAACTTGAAGTGAATACGTTCCCGATGTTTGACCTCCTTGGAGTTTGTTCTGTTTATTTATTTATGTGTATTGACTTGTCGAATCAATTACATTCGGGAAGGCGATCACTGGAATACATTGTAATTTAATATTTAATATTTGTATCGTTGTTACTGGTTTCTGAATATATGGATATATGTTAGCCTGTGTTAAATTGCTAGAGAAATTATCTTCATGGAGAAATAACAATAAATGATATTATTGTCCATAGTAGGTCTTACCAGAATACCAGCGTCACAGCTCCTTGTCGCTATTACGTGATTATGTTTAAGTGTATAAGTCCTCAGCCTATATACGTCCCACTGCTGGGCACAAGCCTTCCTCATGGAAAAAACACTGAAGAGAATGGGCCGTAATGCCTCCACGCTGGCCCGATGCGGGCTGGTGGGTAGAAACTGTTACAATAGCGACCAGGACCAACGGCTTAACATGCCTTCCGAAGCACGGAGGAGCTCGAGATCTGAAAATTTTGGGCACCCATCCACGGCCTGACCATGGCGAAGGTAGCTTTGTTTTCGATCGAAAGCCAAGCCTACACTATACCACCAAGCTCGATGTATAAGTGCTTCTTTCACATTTGGCAAATAGTTACTTTCTTGATTAGAAGCATCGGCTTTCATAGAGCTCGTCGTCTAATCACTGGTCGAACCTCCCTCCCCCGCGCCTTTTTCGGCAAGTTCTAATAAAACTTAAGTGCAGTCTATTAAAACTAAAAAAAAAAACTTTTCTCATTTACAAAATCGAAGCTTTTCTTTGTATTGTCAATAACAACTTACAGCATTTCGTTAATAACCAGTAAAACCTAGTATTAGTATAACCCAATGGTAGTTCATCAAAAACCGCGGTATAACCAAAACTTTCACAGCCGCAAAAGGCGTTGAATGATTCTAAAATGATCTAGAGGCACGATAAACTTTAATGGGTGAGAATTTCATAGCAAAAGCAATTTTAATTCAGTGTACAGACAGTTTTGACACTAAATGACGACTATTACAAGGGAATAAGAACGCTTATTGTTCAAAACTGTATACATGTTGATGCTCGCGAGTTTTCGTGTGCACGCGAGGCTCGTCGGCTCGTCATCGCGGACCGATGGAACGCGATTTCGTCAACCACATACCGAGCTCAGTTTATTCTCGTTTATTGCGGACAGGGTTTGGTGGAGAACGAAGCGGGCCTCAAATTAGAAAAAGAATAATTACTTTGACAGTTTATTTAATTAACATGTTTAAACAGGTACTCAAGTGGCCTGCTTTTTTCCTGCCCTGCGTTTCCCTCGTCGACTAAAGTACAAACCTTCAAGAAAAGTTTACTATTTTGAAAAGACTTATCTGTACTTTATTTGTTTTTTATTCGTCGTTTATTTTAAAAAAATATCCGTTTCCAGGCGCCAGCGCAGCGGGAAGATCGTCACGAACTCCATTTTGTGCACCTGCACCCAAGTAAAATTAAATTAAGCAGTAAAATGTATTCACATTGTGCCCGGTGCATGGCAACAGGCACACCTGTTACATGGGGGCCTAACATATCTGGCGAAATGTGGATGGTAACACCTCTGCCTACCCCTACGGGGAAAGAGGCGTGATGATATGTTTGGTTATGATATGTTCATTGATTATTTTCTTTGAAACTATTCAAATAATGACAAAATTAGTCCAAAAACTGGGAAGAATTTTATTCTAATTTATTTAAACAAATTAATTGTTCATATTACACGATATTTCCCGCGTTTACAAAGTCTCAGTTCCTTTTATACAATTTAACAAAAATATCTGCATGAAAACCTAACTTTCGTATCTTAGCCATGGAATCGTGTCCGAGACTCCTTTGTACTGACATTAATATGATGAATTGTCCGAATTTAGGTGATTCCAAGAGACAGGCCTATTTGGGCCTTTGTCGTGTGTGTCTTATATAGCTCGTTCAACATTGTACATCGAATAAGCTATTGTACGTATGTCATGGCTACTAGCTAGATGACGCGTGGCTACTGCAGATGAAACAAAATATACATACATACATACATGTATACTATCACGCCTGTAATCCCCGAAGGAGTAGGCAGAGTCCGAGGAGCACTGTGTTCCTTAAGACCACATTTAGCCTTACAAAAATTTGTTTGGTAAGATGAAAAATCGTGAAAGAGTAGTAACAAGTGGCTAGCTCATCGCCTACACAATCACAGACCCAGTACCCAATACGCGCTTAGTCGCCTTTTACGCTCTTTTACGACATGCTAGGCAAGAAAAGCAGTTGATACATAAAAAATTATACGCGTTAAAATAAATCAACTACGTCCATATTTTACAAATGAATTTCGACTAATATTATGTTTTCTTGTGAAACTTGATGTTTCTATTAAAAATTAGCCTCTTTCTGGGCCTTGAAAACGCCTTGAAAATCTAGGAGTATTATTTTTCATGATTTTACCAAAACTTATTAATAAAACTCAACAACAAATTCTAATATCAAAAATGTCAAGAAGTCCATATCAAAATCGTCAGAAGTATTTTATTAGGGAGCTAACTTAGTTTGAACTTTCAGTCAGTCGGAGTGCCATCTCCGTCGTCTCCAATAAAAATCAACTACAGTTCGCAGAAATCCTGGGCACTTCATTCGAGTTTCTAGAAATTTCGATGGTGCGTTTGAAGTTTCCAGAATTTTTTAATATACAAGTGATCGTGTTTTATAATTTATATCTGTGTCAGTAGGTCGATCTGTGTACAAAAAAGTTGTATTCAGCAGGGATTTACCAGGTATTTTTATCTTTAAGTACTTAACATTGATATTTTCAAAATCAATATTTATTTGGGCAATAGCTACGGCTAATAATTTGGACCATTCGGGTGTAAAACTTAATGTAAGCGCAAAAATAATATTTCATTTAAAACAAATTTTCTAAATTGTCAATAACCTGTGAGCCATATACGTTTAATATGAAAAAAAAGTAGTGGTAGTATCAATTTTAGGATAATTGTAATTTATTTTGTTTTGACTTGTCAAAAGTGTATTTGATGATACCAATTTGATTAAATGACTTTGAGTTTGAGTTTGAGTTATGTTAAAGCTAATTATCGATACAAACTGTCTAAATGTTAACAAGAAACAAGATGGCGCCATGTTCCAGGAATTAGTATAACATATCTAGTTCTCTTTGATCATAAAATCTTTAAATCGTTAAATCAAACCGTGTTGCCGTACTAGCGAAGGAAGTAAAAAGTACACAAATATTTTATTTACCAGGCTACCATTAAAATATTATTTAAATTCATGTATAAAAATAATAAAGCATTTTTAATTTTTGCGACAAAGAATTTTTTTTAATTCATTTATATTATTATGCAGAATAGTGGTAGATTGGCTATTGATTCATGTTCAAAACACAAGACTATTGACAGTAGACTAGCGTAATCCAAGTTAAAATCACGCTCTATCTCACCACTAAGTCACCGACTTTAAAATGCACGTCCACGGCGCTGATTGGTCACTAGGGCAAGCTAATTGCCCGTGATTGGTCGCCGATACACTGATTACAGTTGACATGATGACGCCGTCGCCCGACGGATTTACGATGTTTGTCGAATTACGAATGAGCAAGCCGAGAAGAGAATCAGTTCCATTTTAAAAATTTTAAATCGGCGTTTTTCAATAACATCGATAGTTTTATATTAAGCGATTACTTTTTTATATGAAGCGTTGGCAAGCGTTTGACCACTAGGTATCTTTTCTAATGGTAAAAGAAGATTATCGATATAGTATCGATTAGATGTAACTAATTCATATTTTTACACCCTTTTGCAAGATTATAAGGACAAATACGTTTCTTATCACTTCCATTAAACGTGCAATGATCATCACAATCTATGATAATTTAAAAAAAAAATAAGTTTAGTAGCCATTTTAACTTAATTCACGGAACCGTTTGAAGTACAAATAAAAAGTCATCCTGTATCGGCCATCACACCTGCAATTAGTTTTTAGATTAAAAACACTTTTACTTTTACTAATTAGCTCCTAATAACCATAAAAATTCATTGAATTAGTCTCTCGTGAAAACAACCGACCAACTCATATAATTTCTACAAATTCTCAAGATCGGAATAGAACGGTGTAAACAGAATATCCAATTAAAAGTAGTGATAGCCGAGTTGGGACGGACGGGCACTACTCATGCGTTCGGCCGCGGGAAACGCGGGTTCGATCCCACCGCCTGTACCACTGAGTTTGATTTAAACTTATGTAGTTCATAGAATATCGCTTGCCTCACATTGTGCCCGGTGCATGGCAACAGGCTCGCCACCTGTTACAAAGGGACCTAACATATCCGGTGAAATGTGGGTGTTTAACACCTCTGCCTACCCCTTCGGGGAAAGAGGTGTGATGATGTTTATGTTTATGTATGTAAAATACCTCAAAAAACAAGAACAATGCTCCTATATGAGTACTAGTTGTGCCCGCGACATCGTTCGCGTGGCTATTGATTTAACGCCGATTAAAGTTAACAAAAGCTTTTTGTGTGTTTGTCAACACAGCATTGTTTTTTAACAAAGTGCTCAACATTTCATTCCTACCTCTTATTAGCGAAATGTTAATATACTCGCGAGCAAAAATTAAGGGTCGGTTATGAAAGTTAGAATATCTCGGAAGATAAAGACGCTAGCGAACTGAAATAAACTGTGCATGATAGGCAATTTAATATTCTTAAAATAAAATAAAATATTTTTCATAATTAATTTATATTTCATTAAAACATTAACTTAACTAAAAAGGATATCTTGCGTAAACTTAACTAAAACCTACAACAATTAAAATAATGAAAATAACATTTCATGTCAGTGTCATCTGATTTATTGTTAGGATAAAAGTGGCCTATGTCCTTTCTCAGGCTGTAGACTACCTATCTGTCTACGAAATTTTAATTGAATCGGTTCAGTACCTTCGTATTTATAATATTAGGTCCTTACCTATGAAATTGGTGTTTTGTATGGATATTTTGGGGAATTCTGCATTTTCTATACTAACATTTTATCAGTTTTCTTCACAACGACAAATCCAGAGATAATAATATTTGGCATATATCATTAGACAAGCTTTAGTAATATGTGTAATATCACACTTCATAAAAATTATTTATCGTTTTTAAGTGAATGCAAATAAAATGATGTATTCGGGAGGCACTTAAAAAGAGTTGTCTCCGTGTCCAATTTTAACACAATTAAACTTACAACAAATTATCAAAACAAATCAAAAGAGCTCAAAAATATAGTCTATTTTTAGACGAGGTAATTATTTTTTAAGAATACTCTGAATCTTAATAGTTACAGACAAAATTGTAAGACAGAATAAAAACACCAATTTCATAGGTAAGGACCCAATATTAGTATGGATGTTTACGATATTCATCTAACTTCAATTCCTACATCACAAAACTAACTGAGCCAAAGCCTAAACAAGAGTATACAAACGCTTCTCCGTTTCCCAAAGGATTTTTGAGTTGCAATAGCACTTTGTGTCCTCAGCTTATATACTTCCCACTGCTAACACAGGCCTTATATGGAGAAACACATGAGGAGTATTGGCCGTTACACCACCACACTGCTCCATGCGGGTTTAGGTAGAACCAGTGCCAACAGCTTAACGAAGCACTGAGGACGAGATCACAAAGTTAGGTCACCCATCCCAGGCCTGACCATGACGAAGGTAGCTTTGTTTTCGATAACGAAAGCCAATGCGACCGAACCCCTATGCCATCGAGCTCCGCCGTCTTTGTGAGTTTCTAAAACTAATAAGACAACGTGTTTGCTCACCCCCAATATTTCTTGTCATCGACAAGCAATACTTTAACAGTCGTGTAAATAACAGAGAACATGTCCAAGTCATGAGGAAAAAGCGGCGAGGCATAAATCATTAGTTATTATCATAAATAAATATTCAGTGGTGTGTGTATTAAACTTTATCCTGCCTGGCGCTGGGCCAAAGGCCAGGATTGCCCTGGATACGTCAATATCTAATATAGAATAACTACTGGATGAGACAGGGATTCAAGGATTTGAAACATCATAACATTACTAGCTGTTGCCCGCGATTTCGTCCGCGGTTGCTATGGTTTTTAAACTATACCACGGGAAGAAATCTTCACCATAGTAGCTCCGATCTTTAATTTTAGTTCAATCAGTCGAAAATCTAAGAAGATTTATACAAACTTTCATTCCCTATTTTATTCTCTTAGGGGTGTAATTTATCCAAATTCTTTCTTAGGGGACGCCTACGCCATAGTAGCTTTATGCATGCAAAGTCTCAGCCCGATCGGTTTAAAATTGACATAATTTCATACAAAATTTCATCCCCTATTTTGTCCCCTTGAGGGTAGAATTAATCAAAATCCTTTTTTAGCGGATGCCTACGTCATAACATCTACCTGCATGCCAAATTTCAGCCCGATCCGTCCAGTGGTTTGGGCTGTGCGTTGATAGATCACTATGTCAGTCAGTCACCTTTGAGTTATATAATATATAGATAGGAGATAGATAGAGCTCGGGCGTGATTAGTACGCTTTGGCTTTCGATTGAAAACAAAGCTACCTCCGCCAGTCAGGTCTTAGATGGGTGACAAAAACTTTGTGATCTCGAGCTCCTCCGTGCTTTGAATGCACATTAGGCGCATGGTCCCGGTCATTATTGCAACCGCTTCTACCCATTAACCCGCATTGGGCAAGCATGGTGGTGTTACGGCCCATACTCCTCATGTGTGATACCCATTCACTTGTAGATCATGTGACATCAACTATGCATGTGTGTGACCGACTATCCTGAGATACCTATTAAACATCGTGATGTGTACAACATGTCGTATCTAATATTAGATTCATAAGTGTATCATGGTACTTAATAAAAATTCTTAATAAATTTCCTTATTTCTTTCTTTATGTGCAATTTTGCAACATCTGGACCCCACTCTTACTCAACATTAATGATATTCTGCCGAGTGTCATATTGTTCGCATTAAAAAAAAAATCAGTAACTCTAGTAAGTGTAAGGTTTGTATGTATGTTTCTATGTGAACTTTCCGCTAGGATCGCTTTTTACATTTCCCATAGAAATTGACGTTCGTAAAGCATGTAAAAAGTGAAGTTTTTTACATTGACAACTTACACGAGGAGCTCTGAATCTAAATATATATAACTCAAAGGTGACTGACTGACTGACATAGTGATCTATCAACGCACAGCCCAAACCACTGGACGGATCGGGCTGAAATTTGGCATGCAGGTAGATGTTATGACGTAGGCATCCGCTAAGAAAGTATTTTAATTCTACCCCCAAGGGGATAAAATAGGGGATGAAAGTTTGTATGAAACTTTGTCAATTTTAAACCCATCGGGCTGAGACTTTGAGAGAAAATTAAAGGGTTCCCGTGGGATAGTTAAAAAACCATAGTAAAAAACCGGACGAAGTCATGGGCGACAGCTAGTAGTTAAAATAGTTTGTAATAAGTCAAAGAACCTACTGACGTATCTGACGGCCACATTCAGTCACTCCTATATCCTCGTGCTGACTATGCAAAATTTTCTCCAGTGTTTTCAGCCCGGGCCGCCGTTATCCATTTTCTATCCATTAAGGATCCTTGATTGTTCCTGTGATTGTTTGTTCGCGGTCCACTTTCAAGTTTTTGCTTACGATCGTAACTTTGGACTAGTTTCTGATTAAAAGTCCGATAAATTAATTTATCTGCGTCGACGGAAAAAGGAATGTATTTGGAATTATTTTAAATGTCTTTTAGCTCTTGAATTTTTATAAAAATAAACACGGCCATGATACGAAAGATATATCAGAGTAATATTATTAATATATAAATAGTTATATTTTATTAATATTTCTCTGATGTAACTATTTATTTCTGATAAAAACTTAGAAATCAATAAATACATTATTTCTCTTGGGCATCCACAATCTACATTCTTAGTACATGTTTTTTATATTATTACAAGGAAAATGATCCTTATTAGCGCAAATTATAATACCTATAGAATATTAAGTTTCATTTATAACAAACGTTATAAAAAACATTTCTGAAGAACAAAAAATTTATACCAATTTTGTTTTTATGCCATTAAAATTTAATTTTTAATTTTAATTTTGTCAAATGTTATTTAAAACTAACGTTTCCGATCCTTTAGGAGAATGTTTAGTGTGGATGTGACCTAGAATAAGAGGAAGACTAAAAAAAGGCTATAAGCTGAATAACTGAATGTGTCTTGTCGTAGCGTAGCGGATCGCGGAATCGTCACAATCAACATCTTCTTTTCGCTGGATGCAGGCGGCTCAGGACCGCGAGGTGTGGCGATCATTGAGGGAGGCTTATGTCCAGCAGTGGACGACAATTGGCTGATAGATAGATAGAACATCTTCTCTTTACAAACTAATCGCATTATGATTGTGCTATAATATTTTTTTAAATAAAAAGCTCAGCAAATGACTCCACACTACCTGCTGATAAGCAGTAGAGGAGTCCATATGTGAAGATAGCTGGTGCAGCATGCTGACATACTGCCCTAGCCACCCTCACCTTGCCGGCCCAAAAAATGCTTTTTCACGCCTCTTTTGAAGGAACCCATATTGTAAGAAGGATACGTGTGCCGGTAAGGGATTCCACGCTCTAGCAGCGCGACAGAGAAAGGAGTCCCGAAATCTCTTAGTGTGCAAAGTAGACGTAGCGACAGTGAAACAGTGACTCCGTAGACCAGCACGCGTACTCTTGTGTAGGAAAGGAGAGGGAGGGATAAGGTCAAAGAGTTTTTTATCATCAAGGATTTAAAACAATACATTAGTCCGTATTCTTTATTCTTGTATTTGTATTAATTAACTATAAAGTAACAGAATAAAAAGAGTAATAATAATGCAAAATAAAACGTCTTCAGTTTTATGCAACCCCGAGTTTTCTTTGTATTAGAAAACACGCATCCGCAATTCACTACATACGCCATGCCGCATGTTCGTGTAAACGGAAAAATAATGCAAATAGAAGTAAAACGGAAAATAAAAGGCCGTATCTTATCTCATTATAGGATGTAAAACGTGTCGTGTACAGGAAACTTCAAACGAATTCGCTTATTTTAAATTTCAAATGATAGTCGAGCGGTGCCGGTCATTCGGTATGGTAATAGCGGCGGTGAGTAATTCTATTCATCGAAGCTACAGTTTGAGTCCAGGATTTGCTGGTAATATTAAGGTTATGTTACTGTGCTATGTAATGACCGCTAGACTGCTGTTTTAGGGCTGACAGATTCATATTTTCCTGTTTGGGCAAAACCCAATGGTAAGAATAATATGATAGAATTTACGTATTTTTCAGTTAAGTTTGTATATTGAAATTTTCGCCATTGTCACACCTGACCAAGGTTCCATCGACCGTGCAACCAGTTCTACCCCACAAACAGCATTAAACCACCGTTGTCAAGTGGCTAACTCATTGAAAAAATTAAAAAAATTGAAGATGAAAAATATTTTATTGCACATAAAAAAAAATGCTTAAAACCAAGTCAGGGAGAAGTAAAATGAAGAAAAAATACAAAAAAAAAATTGTTTCTCAGTCTTTTCGTCTGTTTTTCTGTTTGTAAGGGCTAATATCCGAAGTATCTGGACCAATTTCAATGAAATTTTGCATGGTGATACCTTATATCCCTCGTCAACATGTTAGATACTTTTTATTCCGGAAAATTAAGGGTTCCCGTGGGATAGTTAAAAAACCAGTAACCGCGGACGAAGTTGCGGGCAACAGGTAGTAAATAATAAAGGTTTTAACAATACCTGACTTTGGATCCTCCTTTTAAATGTACAAACACTTGTGCCATTGTGCCAGGAGAGGCCGCTCTCGTATAGCATTATACAAATAGTTAAATTATAGAATTCATGGTCATTCTTTTATTTCTGATATTATGTTATTTATTTTGTGTGTTTGTGTTTTTTTTATGTTTGTGTTATTTGTGTAGTGTTATTTATGTTTATGTGGAAGAGGAACATGTTGCGCCGACCCCAAATCGAATTGGGAACAGGTCAGGAAAAAGAAGAAGAAGATTATGTTATTTAGCAAAAAATAATCCTCACGATGAAACCATTCGATCGCTATGATAAAACTTAATTTTTTTTCACAGGTTAATTTTTTTTCTCGTGTAACGGGTACAATTCCCGGTTCAACCATGTAATTATTTAAATATCTATGAATGCAGTTTAAATAGTTTGTGAAATTCTAATAGTCTTCTTTCAGTAAAACGTTATATCTGCAATATTTAAGGTACCTACTTTCCCTTCATGTGGCATATATACATAATATATAAAAAAAATATTTATATTATTGAACTGAATGTAGAATGTCCGGAGTGAGCCTCCGCAGACTCTTACCTTCAGGCCAGCTGGTTCGCCCAATGTTGAATGCAAGAATGACTGATACTTTAGAATTAGACAACCCTGGCTGACAGAATAGACCTCTCGATTCCGAAAGTATCGCGTAATAGGCACTCCGTTCGGCGTTATTACTTAGCTTTAAATGGACTTTATATCTTACGACGTACGGACGATCTATACTCCCTTTATGGTCGTCCACACAGGATAATATGAGCGCTTCTGTTGAAGAAAATGTACTGTAATTTTAGAAGTGGAAAATTTTGATTGTTATTTCTTCGAGAATTTTGTAGAAGAGTAAATGTTTGACGACCTCCGTGGTCGAGTGGTCTGTATGCCGGTCTCAAGGCGTCGCCATCTCGAGAGGTTCTGGTTTCGACTCCCAGTTGTGGCAAATGTTTGGGTGATAAATTTTCAGGCATTTGTTCTCCAGTCTTGGATGTTTATATATATTTCTATGTATTCAGGTTATTTATATGTATTTATCTATAAAATATATTTATCCGTCATCTAGTACTTAAAATGGGGCTAATTGATAGGTGTGAATGTCTAAGGATATTATTATTATTATTATGTGCACTCCTTGGACATAGTGCAATCATCCAACTATGCCATGATAGGCTGTAGGATGTAAGCGTTATGCCATTTAGTATTTATTCAGTCAACATTCAATATATACACAAAATTTGCAAAATGGGTTTGGTTTTGTGTCAGAGAATTTGTGTCATTGTTTTGTGACATCCCAATGGTTTGCAAATCAAGCAGTCCTACTGGTTTTGTGTGCAATGTATAAATCAGTATAAGAATAATAATTAAACTAAGTCTAATAATCATCGGAAAAGGAAGAGCTCAGGAATGAGTATATTAGAGGAAGTTTGAAAGTAGCGTCAGTGACAGATAAGATTAGGAGCAATACTAGCGTGGTATGGACATGTGATGAGGAGGGATGAATGTCACATTACAAGAAGGATGCTGAGCATGGATGTGGACGCACCTAGAGTGAGAGGAAGATCAAAAAAGCGATGGATTAAAAGCGTGAAGAATAATATGAGAATAAAAAAGTGGACGCTGAGCTGACGAGTGACAGAGGAGAATGGAAGAAGAAGACATGTTGTGCCGACTCACCTAGAGTGGGAAAAGGGCACGAAGAAAAAGCAGAAGAGAAAAAATCGTAAAAAAAATTGTATAATTCCCAGCATCTTTTTTTAGTAAGATTACAACGTAGAATTTGATCATCTTTCGTAACTAGAAATATTAGTATTTATTGTTAGCAATTTATACCTTTAACAGCAACAAACTATGTAACATTTTTATATAGAGTGCAGCCGGTTTGAGAGGACGCAATTTGTCGGTAAACGTGTCCAGCGCGCAATAGCGCCGCTAAGCCTCGCTATATAGAAGTTCACTAATAACAGCAGCTTAGGGGACAGTGTGCTTTGCTCGGACACATAAAGCTGTGTTTAAGATGTGGAAATCTTTTAAATGCCGCAGAATCACAAGACCGACTCAAGGACTTTTTCAAGTAACAAGATTTGATTCGCGTTTTTGTGTACATTTTATATTTTTGTGTTTTTTGAATGCTTTACTGTTTACAGCTCTCGTTGAACTGGTGAACAATATTTATGTTAAAAGAACATTATGTTTGTAGTATTTACATGGCAAGTCCCTTAACCACAACCATAGAATCATGAAATCGATTTGAAAATTTACATTTAATCTAGGAAGGCCTATTGCTGCATTAGGGACGTAATTGTAAGCGAGCGCGCGTGGCCAGAGCTGGCGGCCCGCGTACCTATGAAACCACACTTAGGCTGACTTTCCGCGTCTGGGTTTTCTGACGCCGAAGGAACTGCTCAGAGAATAGCATTGGTAGAACCCGAGTCGTTCCACGTAGAGATCGAATATTTTTTCAGGGAACTTAAGTGAGACCAGTTACTGATCAGAGACTATGAGGTTCCCTGTCTAAACCAATAATAAACTATTCACATACAATTATGGGCATGAATATCAATTAAACGATTTAAAAAAAAAACATTTTTATATATAGCCGGCCACTACCGTGGCACGCTGGCTTTGCTCGCTCGGCTCGCGCGTTGGGCACAGTTCTACTTAACACTCCTCCTCGCTTCGCTCGTCGTCGTGCCTAATCGGCTATATATTATGCCCAAATTGCATTATGGATGATAACTGATATATACCTACCTATATTATATGAGCCTCCATAGATAGTTTGTAACTCTATTCCTTTTTACATTGTGATTGATTGACGTTGTCTAATTAAATATGAAGTACAAATAAGACGTGCTTATTATTTGAATATTAATATTTAATAATAACATTAGTCTAAATTATAATTACGCGTAAAAAAATTGTGCCAAAAGAAAATTATGCTGAAGTTTTATTATGCTGACCAACATTAATTATGACAAATTCATATGCCAAAGTATATTATGAGTAAAAACATTATGCCATAAAAGAATCCCGAGCATAACTGGTGAGCCCCACACTCACCTGTCGCCCTACAAGCTGTAGATACATACTAGCCTATATTCCCGAAGGGGTAGGCAGCGGTGACACTACCCACCCTCCCTTTTGCCAGTAATTTTGTTGGTCCTACGTAATATGGCCTTTTACGTAAGATAGGGTTCGAAAATTGGAAAGTGATGTTCTAACTACCCGATCCCCAGGTCTACATCCAGAGCTGTACCGTAACGGCGCTAGCTTTGATTGGCCCTAGAAGACTGTGTTATTGCATTCCTCTTTATAGCCTAATACGCTTAAACCTGTCGTTAGCTTCGATTGCTACTCTTCGTTGGAATAACTAAATTCTCTTTTTACAGCCTAATATTATTCCTATACTGCGAACAAGTCCATTATACATAGAAAACACATGAAGCGATTTAGTGTCGATTAATCATAATAACTTTATTATTTCAAGAAAAAAGGATATTACAATAGAAATTTAGTATTAAAATATGGTTAAGCGAAGCGATGACTGATTCATGTGTCATGCCTGTGAACAGGTGCCACTGTCGGTGTCTGGTCAAACGCATGCCTACGACTCTATGGTACGGCAAGTAGTGATAATACCTATCGTGGTTTTGTATATACTACTTTTTCAATTTCTTCGATTAATCAACGGAACCTTAATTTTATTTTATTTATGTAATATTTTAGACTACTTGCATTTGTAATGGAAAATGTGGTAAGTTAACTGCAGAATATTTAACACAGATATTTATTATATTTTTTCTTCTAAAACTTCAATGACGTTGTAGTTTATGCCAATTTTTAAAAAAGAAAAACAATGTAAAGGGAGGATAGAAACTTGCTGAGTTTCTTGCCCGTTCTTCTCAGAACAAGGCCTCCTGGTAATTTTGTGAACGGATGGCGTAGTTTATCGCTTTCACGAAAATTTGTAAAATGTTTATGACGTTCATAAGCATGTGCTAAGACGCATCTAAATTGAATAAACGATATTGAATTTTGAATTAAAATTGCAAACTTACAACAATGTACTTTACCTGTTCGGTCTCAACCGAACAGAAATGTGATGTCATTGTCTTTAGCATTGTTTTTCTCAGTAAAATATACTTTACCTTTGTGGGCATGGTAGGACACGTAGAAGTACTGGGCATTACTATTTCCTCACGTTTTCTTTTCAATGGTCTGCTACTGCTTGTAGGTTGTTCGAGTAACTTGTTCAATTCTGAACAGTCTTCGCTTGCATCTTGAGCAATTTTACGAAGTGAAGCCGACGCTATGAGTTTGAGTTCTTGGTTCATTAACTTACATTGGTAATAATTACCTTACTGGTAGGAACAAAGCACTTTCTATATTCCATAATTATTAAACGTTTGTTTATTAAAACAATGAGAACAAATCGTATTTACCTTACAATGTAAGGTTATAATTTGTTGTTTGTGACTTATGACACTTGTGTTTGTAAATGTCATTTCTGTCATTGCTGTCATAGCAAACACAATACTGATATTCAGCCAACAGTGACGTCATTTGAAGGGCAAATGAAGGTTATTCATTTAAAGGCTAAAATATTAATAATCCATTATTATTTTCGCATTCTAACTAATAGGCTACGATCAGCAACCTTATTCCTCGAAATGGTTTTCACTTTATAACAATTTAAAAAAATGAGACAATCCCCATTGCACATTATAATATTATTAATTGTATTAATGTAAGAACAGTACACGTTCGGACAGCAAGCGTTCCGCGTGTGCGAACAAACAAATAAACATCATTTTTAACATTCTATCAGTTTTTACTATCAATCAATCAAACATCCAGTCATCTTATCATCTTAACATAAAAGGTGTTTACAATCCTTAACATTACCCTTTAAATCATTAAATGGGAGCCAAAGCCTCCATGCTAGGATAATCCTGTGTTACAGAGGCAACATTATTTTTACATAAATAAGCTAACATAACATCTATCAAGCACGATATAATAGCCAACCAGTTACCAAAATCATAATCATTTGATACCTACATACACAAACTTAATTACATTTTATTTTTATTCTTATAGAATAAACTAATTGAATAATCTAATAATTGAATCTAATTCAATTTACCTATATGGCTACCAAATTTATATTATTATACTTGTGACTTGAATTTGTAATTTAATGTAATATATTTTGGATTTTAATTATGTAATTTGAACTGGATGTGTGTAAATTAATAATTTTATTATAAAACCTGAAATAAAAGATTTTTATTTTATTTATTTTATTTTGCAGGTAATGTGTTTACCTACATATTAATATATACACACAAAGATAACAATAATTGAATAGAAAAAAGAGACAGATATAATTACGATCCTCTCTTCGAACGATTAGTATTAAAATTAAAAAATGTCTGTTCTATTTTTCGTAAATTATCTTCTCAGTTTTATCACATGTTAATTTCTTCAAGAATTCTCTTGTAATTCTTTAACATGTATTGTATGGCTGTGCATAAATGGCAGTGCTTTTAAAATGAGTAATGAGTAACCTCGACTTTTGAAGTACGAAGGACCCATCCTAGGGTACCCAGTAATTCAATATCGAAGCCAATGCTTACGAACCTCCCATATACGATTCGAACACCTACTGACTATTGTTACTTGTAGTTTACTTGAGACGTTTCTTAATATTGGGTCCTTACCTATGAAATTGGTGTTTTTATTCTGTCTTAGCAATTTGTCCGTAACTATTAAGTTTCAGAACATTCTTATAAAATAATTGCCTCTTCTAAAAATAGACCATATATTTGAGCTCGTATTATTTAATTTGATATTTTTTTGTAAATTTAATTGTGTTAAAATTAGACACAACAAATAATTATTTTTAACTGCCTCCCGAATACATCATTTGATTTGCATTTACATAAAAACGATGAATAATTTTTATCAAGCGTGTTCACACACATATTGCTAAAGCTTGTCTAATGATACATGCCAAATATTATTATCTCTGGATTTGTCGTTGTGAAGAAAACTGATAAAATGTTAGTATGTAAAATGCAGACATCCCCAAAATCTCCATACAAAACACCAATTTCATAGGTAAGGACCTAATATAAGCTATTTTAAAATACAACTGCACAACCATCCAATAGCTTATAGCGGCGATGGGCGGGCTCACCACCCGTCACGCTGAGCACATGTGCAGTCACTGCTTTAGGGAATAATAGTCGTGATTATAAGTATTTATGTTAAAATTGACTGGTGTACTACAGTATCGTGGTGGACACAAATATTGGGTCCTTACCTATGAAATTGGTGTTTTTTTTCTCTCTTAGTATTTTGTTTGTAACTATTAAGATTCAGAGTATTCCTAAAAAATAATTACCTCGTCTAAAAGTAGACTATATTTTTGAGCTCTTTTGATTTGTTTTCATAATTTGACAATTCTTTTTAAGTGCCTCCCGAATACATCATTTTATTTGCATTCACTTAAAACGATAAATATTTTTTATGAAGTGTGATATTACACATATTACTTAAGCTTGTCTAATGGTAGATGCCAAATATTATTATCTTTGGATTTGTCGTAGTAAAGAAAATTGAAAAAATTTTAGTATGGAAAATGCAGAATTCCCCAAAATCTCCATACAAAACACCAATTTCATAGGTAAGGACCTAATATTTACCTGTCGAGATTACATCCCAGAACCTAAAAACATTGCCAGTGTAACAACTCACAGTGTTTCTATCTCTAATTTAGAATTTTATTTAGGGAAGTAATTAATTGGACAGCCATTTAATTATTTGGTCAGCAACAAAACAGTCAGCTGAATAATTTTTAGGGCAGCAAAATAATTATTTGGGAGCAGAGTATTTATTTGGTCAGCAATAATTAAGTAGCCTGAAATTTATAAAATCCAGGAAAAGGATCAATGAAGGAACAAGGATCAATTCCATAAAAATGTATTCTGATAGATATTTGGTTAAGGTTATTTTTGTTACCCTTATAAAGAGTATTAATTTGTGTCATCAACATAATATTAAGATAATACAATTGACTTGCTGCCCAATTACCCATTTTACTGACAAATTAGAAATAACTGCTGCTCATAAGTTGCTGACCACTAAGTTATTTTAGCTGACCAATTGTATTTTTCTGCTGATCAAAATTCGAATATCTTGCTAACAGCTTGAATAACAACCTTTTATTTAGATTCATTTCCAAAACCTTTTTTCATAATTACACTTAAATAAAACCCAACATCTTAATGGCCGCTCAAAACGTTAAATACTTACTTACTTACTTTAGGTAATTAAAATAAAAAAAATCCAAAATTGCTAATGGAATGAGATGGTAGATCAAAAGGAGTCTTATAACGAATTAACACAATCACGCCCGCACCTTAACGTTTTTAACATTATTTTCTTTTAAAACAGTCTTATTCTTTTGTTTTGTTAACTTGGCTTTGTTCAGAATTGAGTTTGCATTTATTAAGTATTATAAAGTAGACAGCAACAGCGACGGAACACGGTGAAAAATAAAATGTTCATAACAGTGTATTATGAATATACATAGTTTAACTTAAACCATGCCTGGATCGCAACAGATTCCCCCATATTACTTGAGGAATCACGTTAAATTACACACGCAATTGTATTCAACAAAATGAAATAATCGAAAAAATTTTTTATACATATAGGTACTGTCGGGATCGATGAATGAAATACGGAGAAACACGTGAGATTATTATATTTAAACGGAAAATAGTAAAATTTTTACAACATCACATTACAAGTTACATTTGACATCCCCCGAAACAAAAGCAAGCATGGCCTACTCGATTTACAATAATCTTTTTTATTTTAATATGGCCACCATGAAGGCTGAATCACTACAGTACTAACAAAATTGTTATTTTATCATCTAAAGACATATGAATAACTCATTGCCGCACTCAGAGACGTCATTTAACCTAATGTTCATTATAAAATTTCAAAATCGTCTTTAATGTGCATTGAAATAAGTGTAAAGTTTTATTCTTAAGTAACCATTAAAGTTAATAAAAGACCCTGATTGCGGCAGTTAGTCTAATTATGTTATTTTTTGTATAATATTTGAAGTGCAGAACGTATACAGCCTACCGGACACTTGCAACACTGACCTGACATAATTATGTGACAGGCATGTTTGTGTGTACGTCGAGTAAAAAAATGTATTTTATTATTATTATTAAACCTTTATGCTGAATTGTTAGTTTTTGATTTAACACTTCAGTGTGTCTTATGACACATAGGCCTCCTCCAGGCTTTTCCACTCCTCTCTGTCTCTTGCTTTCCTTGTCCAAATAGGATCTCCTGTCTTCCTTTATATTTGTCTTCCCATCTTTAGAAAAAAATTTAGACATAGTCTTTATTCTCTTCTATAATGAATCATTTACTGTCAAACGTGTACACATATTTTAGCCGCCACCAGATCTCTGCATTGCCTGATGGTAGACTGTTAGACAGCGATATTAGTCGTTAAGTCCGCTATGTGTACATTTTCTGTAATGCAAAAAGCTTAAATAAACCAATATTTTTAAACTTTTTTAAATAACGTTAAAGTAAATCGCATAGTTGACACCAAGGTATAAGTAACACATTAACAAAGCCTAACATTATTCAGCACGTGTGTCCCAAAGCAAACTTTCACTCAATGATGTCTCATATCCTCATGCAAAGTTCGTCTAATACCGAAGTTGCCGCGGAGGGTAGTCGGCAATTCGCGAAACCCCACAGGTGTTTAAGACGCATTAAATATGCATTTAGTTTAAAAGCCTCTGGAGTTGATCTATAACTTTTAAGGACAAACTTGTAACATGAGTTAATACATTGAAACAGCACTTGTTCGCTTAGTAAGAAATACTAATTAATTTTGGTCTGTTCTCTAAGTGATAATTCTAGAGACAAACTTCAATTTAGGCTTACAAGGTATTATTCCAAATGAAGACTAATTTGTGATGAATAAGCAATCATTTGACCACAATCTCGTAACAAGATAAAAACTAGGATCTACCACCGTCTTACCTAAATCTGTCGCCATAATAACAATGTTGTAAGCATTGTTGTGTTTCGGCAATTGTAATTTCTCAGTTGTTGAGGAATGCAGGTGAAGCTCGCTTCTATCTTCGGCCTTATCGTCACTTACCATCAGGTAAGATGAAGACCAAGAGCTTGTTGTCTGTCATATGTAAAAAAATCCAATAATAGTGCTATTTGATTTAAGGATTGAAAGATCTTGTTAATTTTTCCTGTCGACTAAGACTTATGGTCGTTAACACCAGGTAAGTTCATGACACATGAACTCACAAATAATTCCATAACAATTCATTTGGATACAGACTTTCTGGAGGTGGTAAAACCGGCACATAATCTTTTAATTTTATTTGATATGCCTTGTAACTTACAAAGGCTTTACATTCAATACAAAGCAAGTAAATGCAAGTAGTATAGATAGCTTATCCGTTGTTGCTTAAATTGGCTGCCGACGGAACCGAGACCGCACCCCGCTACGACGCCGGCACGCTACGGCAGAGCTACGGCGCCTAGCAGTGCTACGAACAGCGTTACGGCTTTGGTATTTATAACACGAACGCTCCTGATTGTAAAGGGAAATCGTCTTTATTGCTTAACTGCAGCCACACCAATAGAAATTTCAAAAGAAATGTATATAGAAATATATTTGTAGACTTCTCAAAAAGTGTAAGTCAATTTATATGTTTTTACTTTACCAATATTATGTGGTGTTATGTTGGCGTAGTTCGTGCTACCCTATCCGAAGGTAGAGCCGTGACGATATGTTACATGTTATCATAGTATTTATTAAGAAATATTTGAAAACTCCAAACAATTGTGCTCTCTCCCTAAGATTGAGATCTCAAGGAAGGATTAAAAAATTTCCGATAATGCAATAAAAAATATTTTATTTTAATATTGAAACCGATGCACACGAACCACAGAGTTACTCATCTTTCCAAGTCAACAAAAGTGTTTAAGGAAGAGAAAATTATTAGATATATGAACATGAATATAATTTTATATTCCGTTGTATGGAGCGTCTAATTAAAGCCAACCACAAGGGTACGATGCGTCAACTTACAATTTGCCCTGCTCTACGATACGAACGGCTTGTAATACAAATGTGGAAATTTCTTCTAGAGACACTGTGTTCATTGTGTGTTACTCTTTGTATTACGGCTATTTGCATATTTTAATTTGCTAGCTAGGCAGGTTCTGTTGTCCTACTCTCCAACCAAATTTCAATGGATATGAATTGGTTTTCCGTAATTACGAACACTTTTTTTGAAATTATTTGAGACTACCAAGGGACATGACATTTGACGTTGCATTAAATAAAAATAAATATTGATTTGTCAACATTACGTTACAGTGAAGTGCAGCTGGGATTTTTTAATAGGCAAGCATTATAATATTTCATATAGAACTAAACAAAATATCCAATAAACAAGAAAATATAGATAAGCGAAAATTGTAAATCATAAGGGAATTTTAACACGTAATATAACATAAATATCATCACACCTTTTCCCGAAGGGTTAGGCAGAAGTGTTACCACCCACATATTGCCAGATATGTTAAGTCCCCATGTACTAGGTGGCGAAGGGAAGTTAGTGTATCGATATTGTTATAAAGAGAAATTAATACGAAAGACTTAAAGGAGTTCATTATGATTGTGAAATTCATTTGTTAAAAATTTACTCAGTTTCAAGAACAAAACAATACATCATATCAGCTGGGAGTCGCCCACTGCTGGTCATAGGCTTCCTAGAAAGATTGTCATAACAACATTGATTTGGGTGTGAAAAAAATTCATATTTAGAATATATTTTTTCTTTTGTCGTTCTCAAATTTTATAATCGACATTGTTCGTTTCCGACACGGCATCCTAAAACCCGGTATTTTTATACGAAACGATTTTAATTACAAACTTTCTGGAAGCAATCTTCAGCGTTGTAATTAACAAGAGTACAAATTAAAACATTCAGTAAATTCACGCAATTTTGTCAAACTTGGAAGCGTTTACCGAGTTTTCCTTCATTAAGTTTGTTGATAAAAATAACGCTATTTTTTCTTCCCATATTTCAGGTGCGGCTTTTGTTTTATGAATGGAATTCCATTACAGCTAAATATTACGTGAGCGATCTTCTTTTCCAGTATCTGTGGAGTAGGCACAACATCAACATGTCTTTCTCATCCACTTTGGTCTGTTATTTCTTCAGCATAAGCTTTTTTTCTTCCCATTAACTCAGATGCATTCCACCGCTTCATTGGTCTTCCTCTCATTCTAGGGTCATCCACATCTACACTAAATATTCTGTCTTATCCTTCTTTATTTTGCTATGTTACAATAATTTCATCGCATATCCATACTTTATGTTCATTTGCGCTGCAGCGGTATAGTAAGTTTGACTGGCTGACGTTGTAAGTCGTTGAATATTATCTCCCCCATCATAAGTACAGTGGACACCACATCAGATGATATAAAACTGTTCAAAATACTTAAAGAAAGAAAGAAATATATTTATTGATATTACACAGCAACAAAAAGGAAAAAAAGGAGGGCACAGGTTAAATAGAAAGAGAAGCAGTAGGACAAATACGTAAAGAAAATATTGAAAAAAAAAAGGTTGAATTAGTACCCGGTCTCAGTATAATACTGATAATGCATCAGGATAACCTAAAGCAGCGCTGGTTAAAGACTTTCAACCTTACCGTATTAAACATACAGTGCAAAATGATTTGAGAGTTCCTAGTAGACGCACAAAATGCTATCCCAGTACGGCTATCGAGGAACCCGGCCTCTTACGACATTCATGGTATTATTATAGAAACCTAAGCACTGGAATTTGCAGCCAGTGGAGGTGTTTCTCGACCCAACAATATAGAGAACTTAGTGCTAAAAGTTATAAATAATAATAATTAACACCAAATAGGAACATTAGATAGGTTACTTCTCAGTACTGACAATCTCCAAAGAACCTGATACAAAATTATGAATACATTTTGTATCAGGATGGAGACTGTACTAAAAAGATTTAAATAAGGAACTTGTAAGAGTCAAAGAAATGAAACCAACAGTAATTAAAAATAAACACAAAATACATTTCAACGAGTAAAATCTCATTGGTAAAAAGGTTTTAGACACTAGGGTTTGCTACCGCAGTCATGCAAAGGCATGCTGCGAACCTGATGGTAAGCGGTCTCAGTAGGATTATAAATATTATAATTCCTTTTGGTTGTCACTTTGGCATCACGAACAAAATGGTCCAGGAGAGCATTTCTTGCGTACGTCCGGAGCATGGAATTCACTCCTGGCACACGCATTCTTTCTGAACTGCAACATGGTTTCAATAAAAAAGGGCCTGGAATTACCCAGAAGGGTACAGTGGCTAAGACTGATTTGTTGCCGAATCTGCTCCTACCCATGTACGGTAAGCAGACCGTCAAATTTATATGACGCAATATTTTAATTTATAATACTAAATACCAATCCTCGCGTTAAATACAAGGTAGAAAAAGGTAAAACAAGTAACAATAAGCGAACATCAAGTTTCAAGAATTCCCGACCCTCATAAAAGTCACCCGAAACCATCCGACTAAAATGACGGAAACAAAGCATGACGACAAAGTATCGTAAGGTATTAAGCACCTGGCCATAGCCCGTGCAATTTGATTCAATTAACGGTAGCAGCACGGACGTCTAATTAGAGGCGCCGCAAACCGTGCGATGTTGCTCCGACTCGGAAATTGCCTTCTACTTTATGTGGCCGCTCCAACCGTGGATGGTGCTGGGTTTCAGGGGTCCGTAAATATAGAGGGAAACGGAAAGCTTGTTTATCAAATGCTGCCAGTTTTTGTGGGCTCAATATTCTCGGATTTGGGTTGGTTTTGATTTGTAGCAGTTGAGTGAACCGTTGTTTGTGAAAATGGTTTTGTCGCAAGTCTTTGTCAAGAAATATTAATTAAACATCTACCAACTAGCGCTAAGTAAGTAGCTTACGCGCTTGTTGTTTTATACTTGCCGAGGAGTGTTAATCGATCATTGTTTTGCTCAATGTAGGTGCTAATACAGAGGTATTTAGGGTATGTATAAGAGGTATGGAGGGGTAAGTAGAGACCTACCCCTTCGGAGATAGAAGCGTGATGATGTATGTAATATTTTCTACATTCAGACCAAGTAATCTCGGTCTATGAATTTAAAATATAAATAGATATTTGTCGCTGAATGCTAACTTCAAGTCTAGACCAAAATAACAGTGTATGACTCCAGTACTAAGATCTGGGTTCTAAGAATTAGGTCTACGTCATAACATTCTCCCAGTGGAATTCGTTGGTTCAGCTTAGAAACGATTTCAATCCAACAAACAAGAAACTAAACGTCGGAGGTTGTCGCTAAATGGCCTACAATAATATATTCTAGAATAATTGCAGAGGTAGCCCCTGGAATGAACCAATTAACAAAGACAGTAAAGACCCTACGAGCAAAGATACAAATCACATGTTTAATGGCGCTCAATAGTGGGGACAGTTAATGGATGGCTTCTAAATGGATGGAAATATTTTTTTCAGAACACTAACTATAGGGTATTGTATTAAGCATTAAGAAAAATTTATTAAAGCATTTTTTATTAAAAGAGCATTATTATTAGAATTATTTATTAAAAGAGATTATTTGGATAATATCGTCACCTAGCATCAGGTGAGATGCAGAGCTTACCTGTTTTAAGTACATGAAAAATATTACTCAAAGCTATATAATATACTATTACATTAGTTGACACTAAAGTTTAAAGCAAGCAATACAAATTTATAACATAATTAAAATCAAATAGTTGCCTGTTAAATCCGAAATATTTGCACGTTAAATGTTATCAACGGAATATTATAATGTTGAACGCATTATCAAGCAACACATTAGCAAGCAATTGCTGAGCAATATTCAATAACTAAATATGACGTAATGCGCGCGCCTCTGGCTGTGAAACGATGTTAGGTATCTCTTGTAATTGTAAGTGCGCGCGAGTGGCCAGCCCACCTATGAAACCACCCAAAATGTATGGAAATCCCACCGGCACTGTTGACCAGCGCTGGCGTCTAGCCCAACTATTAAACCACCCTAAGACCTTATTATGATTTCAGATCGCCTCTAAAATTCAAACGTTCTAAATATTTTGCGTGAAGAGGATGTAGACTTCCTTACGTTTTACGTTAAGATAGGTGGAAATAGTCGATTCTTCCCAACAAAAAAGTTCGACTACGTGGAAGAAAGGATTTTCGCAGTCGGTGGACTTTCGATCTTCAAAAAACTTTCAGACAGTAGTGCTGCAGAACCCGTATACTACTAGACATCATGCTTAACTGATTTTTTAAAGGTATTCGCTTCGACGGTCGCTGCGGTGCGGCGCGGCTCACGTGATGCTCTGAAAGACGGATCGGATACGGCGGAATTGAATGTGGAACAACGACTTGGGTTCGATGTCGGATATTTTGATGGGTGTAACGGAAATTACAACTCTGATGGGAATTTTGAGTTAGACGCTTTTGTTAACTTACGAGCAATTTGAGGAACTGTTCCGTTAGAAGCGCATATTTGTCTGTAAGTTGTTGTTTGTTCGGATGGTTCTCTTCTGAGTTAGAGCCGACACGTTTAAGTTTATTTTGTTCTTGTAGTAAATTGATTGAAGTGTTTATTTCGTACGCTTAAAGAATATCGGTCTCATAAATCAGTAATCACGCAATCTGTGATCTGTTTAATTTTTTTTTCTATTTGAGATCAACGTAACATGTCCTTTTCTATTATCCTTTAATATTAACCACTGCCATGCAGTCTATATTATTATCCACACATGTATAAATATGCCGACCTCCGTGGTCGAATGGTCTCAAGGCGTTATGCCGGTCTCAAGACGTCGCCGTCTCGAGAGGTTCTCGATTCGATCCCCGGTGGGGCAAATGTTTGGGTGATGAATTCAGGCATTTGTTCTCCAGTCCTGGATGTTTGTATATATTAAGGATATTTATATGTATTTATCTATTAAATATATTTATCCGTCATCTAGTGTCCGTAACATAAGCAGCATTAGTTGCTTAAAATGGGGCTAGTTGATAGGTGTGAATGTCTGAAGATATTTATTTTTATTTTATATATCCATTTTTTATTCGATCTTTTTCTATATTTTTATCCTACTTAACTTAACCTTTCAAGTCACTTTCATGAAAATTCAATGAAGCCTTTATATCGACTTTATCTAATAAAGATAAAAATGTGTGTCAAAGATAGACATCAAGCTTTGGTCTGCAAAGTCTACTAAATTTCATAATCCTGCTGACTCTTTCATGTCTATAATAATCACAATATACCAACCTAATGTTCCATAGATTCTCTAAATAACCATAGACAACATTAATGAACTTCATTTTAGGCAAGTTTGTTATGAACATACAACAGAACTATGTGTGTATTATTACGTAAAACAGAGGCATAGTTTTGCTATCAATTATAAATTATTTCCATAGGCTCGAACCGCACGAGCTAACTTCACAATAGTTTCGATGGTAAATATCAATCGAGGCGTAATTAAAATTGTTAGCTGGGATATATGAATAAATGTTTGCAAGAAGACATTTTAGTACCCGTGATCCTATTACACCGATATTAAGATATAGACAATGCATACTGTAAAATCTTTCAAAAACAACTATTATATTGTAAAGGGAGGAAACAACTTGCTGAGTTTCTTGCCCGTTCTTCTCAGAACAAGGCGTCCTGGTAGCTAGTGAACGGTTGGCATAATTTGACATTCATAAGACTATGTAAATACCTAAACTGAATAAATTATTTGACTTTTGACTTTTAGATTATTTTCATTTAGCTTTATATGCCTCGAATTCTTTATCGAAATTTCGATAATATCAATGTAATAGGATCACGAGTACTAAAATGTCTGTCATGTGATACTATATTTTTTTATAACACAGTCAATGTGTACTGAATTTACTGTCACTCCTACATTGATGGAATAGAATAACCCTTTTAAATCTCGGATGGCATCTCGAAATTCCACGAACAATAGATTATGCTATTGTGTCTGGTGTCAGGTATCTGAGTGGTTAATTAAGTACCACACGCTCAAGTTATTAGCATTGCTTATAAAATACTATTACAATGCATTCCATGTAAAGTGGGAATGACTTTAGTTGTAGTCTAAAATACACGCATAAATGTTTCAACGTTTGCTGTTTGTTCAATCGTCGTCATCATCAACAACTTTTGTTCGCCCTTTCAACTTTTGTTTAGGTCTCCCCTAACGCCCTTCTTGATCATCGGCCACTGTTGACTCCAGCGAAACTAAGAATATCTTCATCTCTTTAATCTAATGACTGTTCATAAAACATGAATACATTTAATAACCTTAATTAGACCTAAAATGAACCAAACGTTTTTAATAAGGAAAAGATCTTTCACAAGTCATAATACAAGTAATAATTTCCCTAATAGCAATTCTCAGGAACCTGAACATTCAGATAAATTACCAATGTTACTTGGAAAACGTAATTCCAATCATAAAGAAACCAATTTGACGTCTACAAGCATAAATTTATATTTCAGTTTATTAATCGTTCCATTTATTAATAAGTTCTATTGACAGTTCAAATTCTAAACTTCTAAACTTGTCTCCCAGCAAAGAAGTCGAAAGGTCTCTCAATCACGAAGTTGGAGGGATCACTGGAACGGAACCCAGCGAATTAAACTTCAAAGTGTGAGCACAATACATCACGAACTAATACTAAGAGCGAGACATAGAGAGCTGGGCAGAATTATAGCTACCTCCAGAAAGTCGCCGTAAATTAACCGCTGAAGTTTGTAAAGACTGGTCGTGAATGGGACGGGACGCCCATATTGTTTTGTCAGCTCAGACAAAGCGTCAGTGCTATTAAGGCACGACTCATTATAATTAACTCACACATAAAGCTAGCTACGTATGGCACGAATGGCTCGGATAAAATTTTCTGAGTAATTTTCACGACACAGTTTTAAAACTTCTTCTATTCGCTGAAAGCCATGATAGAACATATCATCCGCAGCCTATATTCGTCCACTGCTGAGTCCTCACGGAGAAACACGTGAGGAGCATGGGCCGTAACACCACTACGCTGGCCTATGCGGGTTATTGGGTAGAAACCATAGAACAAATAAAAGACATTTTTGGCAAAGCCGCTTTCTTATGTTCTGTGGTGGAAACGTTTGCAAATAAAGACCGGGACCAACGGCTTAACGTGCCTTCCGAAGCACGAAGGAGTTCAAGATCGCAAATATTTGGTCAGCCATCCAAGATCTGACCATGGCGAAGGTAGCTTTGTTTTCGATATCGAAAGCCAAAGCGTACTACCCACTACGCCACCGAGCTCCTTGGTGATATATCACCATACCTTTATCCCGAAGGGGTAGGCCCAGTCTGTCGTATGTAACACAGGGTGGGCCACACTAGATACACTGTAACGCTTAGAACTAGGTGCATACAATTATTTTCCTCATTTATCGATATCATTATTAAGATTTTAAATCCATCTCACGGCAGATTTTCTAAATAATACGTATTTTAATTTATTTACGATAGAAGCCTCTCTGGCTTGGAGACAAAAGAAGTAAAAGTGAAAAACTCACAAAATAGTTAAATGTGTTCATAGAAAATGTCATCCCAAATTAAAGTATAACCATTACCTGATTCTTTATGAAGTTTTTCCGCTTCATAGGATTGATTGACAAATTTTGTCAAGATTTTCCCGGGGCCAATGTACTGTTACAAGCAGATTAAGCGTCGCAATTGCTATTCGATTTTAAGTTTTACTGCGTTGACATAAAGAGCGATAAGTTTCCTCTATGAAGATCTTTCAATGTCGGAATAAAGGTGTTTCTTTATGAAACCTTTTCACACCGATAATATAACTTCACAGTAAAAATCTTTTGAAGTAACTAACTTCTGTACCTTATTCTACAACATAAGCAGTGGGAAAAGGAATGGTTTTAGATTTTATAGCTTATTTAAAACTCTCCATATTGTATTATGTGAACGTTGATATTTAGCGTATTTACTATGGTATGGTATGGTAAGCTAGGTGGCGTAGTGGTTAGTACGCTTTAGCTTTCGATTGAAAACAAAGCTTCCTGCACCATGGGCAGGCTGTGTATGGGTGACCATTACTTTGTGATCTCAAGCTCCTCCGTGCTTCGGAAGACACGTTAACCCGTTGGTCCCGGTTTCTATTGCGACTGTTTCTACCCACCAACCCGCATTGGACCAGCGTGGTGGTGTTATGGCGCATACTCCTCATGTGTTTCTCTGCCCAGCAGTGGGACGTACATATGCTAAGGGTAACCATAGTCCTATGGTATGGTATGGTGTTGGTATTACAGGGTTTTATACTGGCAAAGTGTGAGTGCGTAATACAAATCTGCCTACCACTTCGGGGTAATACAATATAGCCTTTATTATTCTTTCTTAAGACTTCAGTACACAAGCGCTTAAGAAATATCATTGGTTTGATTTTATTTGAATATAAATAATAATAAATATTTTATTGTTTTATTTTTCATATAATATTTAATCATATATTTAAATTCCTTACAATTATTATATAAATGTTATATTATAATTGAATTATATTATTATTTGCACGTAAATATATCACTCATTTTACTAAAGACCTCTACTGAGTAAAGGTCTCCTCCAGTTTTGTCCACTTGTTCAAATTTCGGGGATACATGTGAATAATTATGTTTGTTTAATTAATACCATCGTTATTTCCTCGATGGGGCAGGTCAAATAATTGTTATATTTTAAAATAATTTTGTAGTTTACGAACAAAAAATTAAATACGTGGAATCATCATAGAAGCATCTACCCCAACTCAGATTTAAGCTAGACCTTTACTTCAAAAGGAAGGCTATTCGAAACCAGCATACAACCTCCAGGTCTAATAATCCCAAAATAGCCTTACCTAGTACACAGTAAGGTCCCGACAAATCCGTACGACCACGGTAAATCAGCTCGCAGGTGCTGCGAGTGTGTCAGCGTATTGCTGGGTTTTATTGCTCATGAGCTGAGGCGATAATACCAAGATTACTGTATACGGTCCTTTTGTACGGCCTCTTGTATAAATCTGATGCGTAAACGTAAAGTGGCAATGTTAGGACTTCTGCTTTCATCGTAAAAATTTACGATGAACTTCTTAAATTTTACTCCTTGTGATGTTGAGTCCAAAGAATATTAACCTCTCTAATATCTCCGTTCTTTTGTATTTGTTTATATAAAATACAACCTTACTCTATCTACACACTGTCTGAAACGTTGAATTGATTGCGCTGAGGTACACAGATTTTTCAAAAATTCAGCCTTACAGAGAATGAAACGGAAGTCCAAAACAGAGAAATAAGATTAGATATATTTTCTTTAGAGGGTGAAGTGATTACTATGAATTTAACGCGATTGAGAGCAGACTAAAGCTATTAAATTATGGAAAAGGGTGGCTCGGTGCTTTTAAATTCAAACGCTTTGGGTTCAATTAGCAACGTCATTTTTTTACTCTAAGGAAGAAAGAGGGGGATGCTCGTGGCCTTTCACTTTCGATGATAACTATCCTGAGGGTTCTCCTTCTCCTCAGATTTGCTTAATTTCAAAGAAACAGTTACTGCCGTAGTCAGCCGTCTTTCAACCCGAACAATTAAAGAACAAGCTGGATTATTCTACGAAATTTCGTTGTGACTTTATGTGCTCTGCAGCGCTGTAATCCTCAGGTCCACAAAGTGCTTTAGCCACATTCATAACTTCAAGCACAGTTCTCCAGTTCCAGTTCTCGAGTCCACATAAACTTTAAACGAGGACATCGCGTCAATAATATAAACCTAGGCTTAAGCATTAGCTGTAAAAGAAAATATTATTTATTCACTCTTTCCGTCCAACAAAGTTTATTCATCTATTTCATTTATCTTAACAAGCCTTTCACCGGAACACCTCGAGTTGACCCAGATCCCATTCAGAACTTTATTCCAAACTAAACATTTGTAGCGCTTTATAGTGCACGAAAATTTTTCTGCAGAGCGGACTCTCGGAGCGAGTCTTGCAAGCGACAGCTTTTGATAAAACTATTTGTGTAATATGAAATATATTCAGGATTTAAGTATCTTTTAGAAAATCAAGACCTTCATTCATATGGAGTTAGTTTAAATTGACAAAATTGGGTGTATGGAAGATGCTGAATCATTCGCTACTAAATCAATACTATTAGAATGTGATTTTTCAAATCAGATGTTTCGTATGAACCACTAGGTAAGACATAACATTGTACTATGATATATTGTAAGACCCTTTCACTTTTCTATGTTGAATACTTTGTCTTTCTGAAACTACTGACAGTTTTCAATTCTGGACAAGTTGTTCCGAAGAGTCTGTAAAATTGACAGTGCAAGTGCCTTATAGATTGCGCTTGAAACAACAACTAAACAGGAAGTTTTGCTATAACTGAGCTCCTATATTCAGAGTGAGACCTCTCGAAACAGTGGGACGTTCGCAACATTGCAAGAATTCATGGATTCTTGGAAAAGGATTACAGTAAACAAGATCCTTAAAAAGTATTTTATTATAGAGAATAGTTTTTGATAACTTTCCAATTCCTTGAAGAAAAAAAGAAAATAGTTTATTCGGTAGACAAGGGACAATAAGGAGGAGTAAACATAAGTCAGAAATTTAAAGCAAAATTGAATCAAAGAAAAGGCACATGTGCTATAAGCAGGCTTGAATATGCATTCTTTTACACAATTTATTCCTTTTTCCCACTCAACAATTGCTGTTTTTTCCAAAATAGGTACTTCATATTACAAAAAATATCGCCAATAAAAAATAAATATTTATCTTATATTGGGTCCTTACCTATGAAATTGGTGTTTTTATTCTGTCTTAGCAATTTGTCCGTAACTATTAAGTTTCAGAACATTCTTATAAAATAATTGCCTCTTCTAAAAATAGACCATATATTTGAGCTCGTATTATTTAATTTGATAATTTTTTGTACGTTTAATTGTGTTAAAATAAGACACAAAAACAATTATTTTTCACTGCCTCCCGAATACTTCATTTGGTTTGCATTAACATAAAAAAGATGAATAATTTTTATCAAGCGTGTTCACACACATATTGCTAAAGCTTGTCTAATGATACATGCCAAATATTATTATCTCTGGATATGTCGTTGTGAATAAAACTGATAAAATCTCCATACAAATAACCAATTTCATAGGTAAGGACCTAATATTTCAGTTTAATCAATAGTGCTGAAATACACCTAATTAATGTTTAAAATAAAACACAAACATCTTGCAATCACAAGATTATCAAAATTATCCAAAAATCTTCCAAATGCGGGTTCAATAAATACAACGGGTTCCTTAAATGCAAATTAACGTTAAAAATTGCTTAACAATCAACTCTAACAAAGGCATTTAAACAAAAAAATCATTATTTTAAGAAAACGAAGAACTGTACACTCATTAAATGCGCATTAGTTCCAACCAACCCTTGACGAGGAAGCAATTTGGACTCCATCGCTGGAATCCCAATTTGGAATTTAATTTTGTATTCCCAAACATTCGCAAAAAACTCTACAACAATATTAATGTAATTAAATTCATATCAATCAAACATTCTGATGGATAATTGCTCGCAAGAAAACGGTAAAAATTTGGTGTCCGAAATCTCATTAAGATAATTAGCAGAAAATTGTTAAGGGAGAGAAAATGATCTTGTTATGATTAACGTTATAGCTTTAATATTATTTTGACTCCAAGATTGATAAATAGGCTTACTGCGTTTGATATAATTATATATTGCAATTCACGAAGGCGACTAAATCATTCTACTTAAGACCCTATCTTAAGTCGTTAAGAGCGAAGCTACTCGCCTTCATAAAATGCAACTATACCAATAGTGCTTCGCTAGCAGTTGTTTCGATCTCAAACCCCGTAAGCATCATAAGCGAACATTAATAATAATAATAAATTTATTGTTTCAAATTGTGCAATACAACATACAATTAATACTTATATCTAACTATAGTACAAAAAAGTAAATGTATACCTAAACTAGGTTGACAAAACAACCTGTATCTTAGGTGAAGAAAAGGTGCTGACTTAACTAGTTACAATACAAAAACATTACATAGCAAATAACCGACAATAGCATTACTTGATTACGGAACTAAAACTAATTTGCAGTGTTGATTCCTTGAAGATAACACATATTACAAACCAAATATCCTGCTTTAGAACATAACATAATAATATAATCACGCTTCTACCCCTGAAAGGGTACAATAATTACAATTATAGTTTTTGATGTCTAAGAAAATAATTTTTAAATATTCATCGACTGCATATAATTAGCTAATATTAAACAAAAAGGAAGTTATAGACCTCACTTCATTTCAAATAATATTCTGTCCTTGCCTTCATTACATATATGTATATCGAAAACATAGATCTTTTTTTAAATCATTTAGTGAACTTAGCGGAAATTACAGTATTCGAAACGCTAACAAATTAATCTTAACAGCATCCAGGTTAAGACTTGCGATCAACAGCCCTAATAACCGATTAATATCAATTTATAATTAAATCCCCGATAACATCAAATATCAATTGAAAGAGTATTCATTTGAAAAATATTTAAAATCTTTTCTAATAAATAAGTGTTACTATTCGGTTGGTGAGTTCTTGTCTGACAAAATCACATAAATTAAAGAATATTCTGCAAAATATTATTGATATTGTTTTAACGATTATGAATTATAAAAATGTAAATTACAGCTTTATAAATATCTGTGAAATTGAAATGTTATATTCTTAATAATTGTAAAATGCAAAATTCATAATTTATATAATTATTCATTGTATTTGACTGTATTAATTGATTAAATAGGTATTTAAGTGTTGCTGTGCCCGACAGGGTCCATGATGTTTGTTAGAATATAAAATCTCCTTTGTACTACATTATGGTGTGCAATAAATGTTTGACTTTGACTTTAAATGTCTGCGTATAAAATATATTAAGTACCATTTCACCACATGTTAACATTTTATTACGTTTATTTCATAGATGGATACAGTCGGGTTCAAAAATATGTATGCACGTTTGGCAGTAAATGACTTAATGGAAGGGAATACAGACTGTCACCTGTACTTACATGGATTTAAAAAAAAATTGATAATAGATGTTTGAATTGTATCTGGTTTTCCGATAGACCAATAAAATTAAAACTAAGATAGATGGCATAGTTTTTTATTAAAGTTTGTCCCTAAAACATCTCAGTCAGGCGAAAACTTGTATTTAATAAGAAAAATCTGGTGGATTATGATAATAATACATAACATCATCTTTACTCTAAACTTATTCCTTGAAGCGAGTCTAAAAGAAAATCTTTTTTATTCCACAAGCTCATTACGCGAAAAGAAATGTTTCTTTATTAATTCTTAAAGACCATTAAAGTCCACGAAGATTTCTAATTATGTGTCGTTCTATCAAAGGCTCTTCTCAGCGCTAAACCAAAGACGAACCCAACAATGTTTGTCGGTAACGCAATCAAGAAAGATAATGAGATCTATTGCGTGTAATTTCCTCAGTTCTCAAGCGAGTAATTTCCGTGGTACAAAGTAACTTCCCAAATTACGAAGTAATTTACCCTTTCTGCGGGACATATGGAGTGTTCGCCAAGCTAAGGGTTGGGTCCACACGGAGATTTTAAAACTACAAAACTTCATCATTCCTTACTCACGGTAAGATGATTTGAATATAAATATTTTTAGGACGGCCGGTGCGAAAATTTTTAAGTTTATCTAATGAAGACATAAACCGGCTATCTGAAAATCTGTGTACGGCTACTACTTTTAGCTCTCAAAAAGTCAGAGAAAAAAGCAAGGTAACTAAAGAGTTACCTTGGTTTTTTACGGTAATTTTAAAAAAGAAGTCTGTGCGCATTCCGGTCATAATAAAAAATTAATTTATAGCTTACAAACAAGTCAACAATAGATATTAATGGGTGAGACAGTAAAACTTTAATTTTGAATATCAGAAACATACTCGAAATTATTATCGTTCCCAGTGCGTCCCAAACCCGTGAATCACCACTAGATGGCTGTTTATCTGCGGCGACATCTAACTCTGTGTGATCTAATGTACGACTCGCACAATGCTTCGGCTTGTCAACAAAACATATGTCTTTGCTGATAGGCGTAATGAAATTTATAATTTTCTTTGTGGAAAGGAATGCTTTGCTCTGACAAGGCGTAGATTTCCTCATTATTACGTTTATTTTCGTCAAAGTTTACACGTTAACGTGAATAAAATACGCCTTATATTATTTAGAAGAATTTTAATTACTTTGTAATTAATTTTTTAACGACTAATATACAATTTATTAGGGAGTTGATAACTTACTGTTCTCTGCTAGTGCCTCTCCGAACAAGAAGTTTTGGAAATGTTACGCATACAGTTTCTCTTTCAATTTTGATACATTCTATGACATGAGCACGCTTCCAATTTTGTTTAGTGGTTTTTCTGACGGTAAGTAACTTAGAACTGCACAACCATTCACCTCGGTCACGCCGAGCTAGTGTCGCTGCTTGGTGAAGCGCCAACTATGGCAGTGACAAATTTTGCGGTGCTTTTGCCTAGTCTGATTAACCCTTTGGAGGTACATAGGTACATACATACACACACACATATAATTACGACTATAAACCCCTAAGGGTTAGTCAGAGATTAGGCAAAAGCACCACAAAAGCAGTCTACACCCATAATGCGCGCTTCACCAGCAGTGACTGCACTCAGCGGGGATAATAGGGATAATAGTCGTTATTGTATGTAAAAGAATGTGCCAACTGCTTTTTTTGCCTAGCATGTCGTAAAAGACGACTAAGGGCGTATTGAGTACTGGGTCTTTGATTGCGTAGGCGATGAGCTAGCCACTACTCTTTCACGATTTTTCATCTGACCATACCCAATTTTTGTGAGGCTAAATGTGGTCTTAAGGAACACAGCGCTCCTTGGACTCTGCCTACCCCTTCGGGGATTACAGGCGTGATTGTATGTATTTATGTATTATATGTATGTATTCATGTGTAAGTAAACTTGCCAAGTAAAACTGCAAGCAAGTGCACCAAACACCGCAACCCTTCAAACCATCCAGCCCTCCTTAATAATGACCAGAAACCCTCAAAATTAAGGTACATTAATAACAGATGAAATTACTGAAGCACAAAGGCAGTATTTCCTCCGATATAACAGCTATAATGCGACTAAATGTCCTGATACACTATCGCTATTTGCATATCGTTGCGTCCAGGGCTGGCGCGAGGCCAGTAATGATAGCAATAGCGTGCTTTGTGGAACTGGAACTGCCTTGCAGTTTGGAAGTGAAAACTGTACAGATGATCACATCGTCGCATCCAGAGCTAAACGGAGAATTAACTCTTTAAGTTTTTCCTTTGACGACCTCCGTGGACGAATGGCTTGTACGCTATTATGCTAGCACGACCACAGAGACATTATGTGAGAAAACACTTCACTATGAACTGTCAAATAAAATAGAAAAAATCAAAACGGAGGCTATATCAAAGGTTTGTCTTGGAGTTCCATTTCAGAGGCGGCCGGGTCGCATTCCGGTAGAACAGTCGTGGAAGTTTGTAAGTCTAGTGTTCATACTTTTTTTTATGTTAGTATATTTCTAATAATAACTATTATTATTTAATACGTTTAAATAGCTTGACCTTGCTTCCAAAATATACTTCACTTGACGCTTTTAACTTAATTTTAGTGTAATAAAAGAACGATAGTTAAAACCAATATTCTTTTTACATATGGCAGAAAAGTTCTTGGCCTTCATCTCACCTGATGGTAAGTGACGACAAGGCCAAAGGTGGAAGCGAGCTTCACCTGTAATCCTCAACAACTGAACAACTGGCTATCTTACTTCTGTTTGCCGGGACACGACAAATGCTTATAACATTGTTATTTTGGCGACAAACCAGACGGGCTTGGAAGCCGTACCGCCAACCAAACCGAGCAGAAAAACTGCTGCCCCCATGGGGAACCGAACCCGGACCTCCCGATCAACAAACACCCGGTGGTATGAACCACTAGACCAGAGAGGCGGTTAAAATTATTATAAGCTATTTTAAAAACAGCTTTTTACTGAATATATTATTTAACATCGCATAAGAAATTGGGGAGCAAACTTGAAATAATTGTAGCTAGTTTAATAATAACTCCTATCATAATACAATTTTACACATTATTAACTTATTATAGATTTCCCGAATTAATTTTCAACATAATATGGAACCTATATAAACACGAAGAGCTAAACACAACGCGACTATTCCATCTGGTCTTTGATTGTTAAGCCAAATTTCCAGTAATGGAGTAAAACAGTAATTGAGAGTTTGCAAAGATCCGTTTTAACAAACATAAAATAAATAAATATCTTAAAACATTCACACCCCCCATTTTAAGCATCTAATGCTGCTTGTGTTACGGACACTAGATGACGGTAAATATATTTTAATTGATAAATATATAGTAATATACTGAATATATATAAATATTGGGTCCTTACCTATGAAATTGGTGTTTTTTTCTCTCTTAGTATTTTGTCTGTAACTATTAAGATTCAGAGTATTCCTAAAAAATAATTACCTCGTCTAAAAACAGACTATATTTTTGAGCTCTTTTGATTTGTTTTGATAATTTGTTGTAAGTTTAATTTTGTTAAAATTGGACACGGAGACAACTCTTTTTAAGTGCCTCCCGAATACATCATTTTATTTGCATTCACTTAAAAACGATAAATAATTTTATGAAGTGTGATATTACACATATTACTAAAGCTTGTCTAATGATAGATGTCAAATATATTATCTTTGGATTTGTCGTTGTGGAGAAACCTGAAAAAATTTTAGTATGGAAAATGCAGAATTCCCCAAAATCTCCATACAAAACACCAATTTCATAGGTAAGGACCTAATATTTACAAACATCCAAGACTGGAGAACAAGTGCTTGAAAATTCATCACCCAAACATTTGCCCCCACCGGGGACCCCCACCGGGGACCCAGAACCTCTCGAGACTCGCCTTGAGACCGCTCGACCACGGAGGTCGTCAACATATAAAAAAGCAAGTCAAAATTTAACAATAAACTTCATCAGCAACATTTTACATAATAATATATCGCTTGCTATTGCTAATGTGGTAGTAACTAATAAACATTCAAGGTATCAGTTTTCCCCAAACTCACACACTTACCATTCCTGTTATTCAGAGCCGAAAATATATCTTCTGGGCTCTTATAAATCTTCTGGGGTATAAAAGGTAATGGATCACAGCTGACGCAGCGCCGCCTTCGGTCGTAACCTCAGTAACTTTTTAATTATGCCCTCCTTGAGTTCCCCGTTACGATTTTTCTACGTGTTCTCTTGAATTTTTAAGGGAAAACCCACTGATGGCTTCAGGCTTAGTTTAAAGCTTCATTTTGGGAATCTAGAATTTTCGCAGATATGGCTGATTGAAAAATGGTACTTTATGAGTGAATGGTTGACTGGTTTATTTGAGTTTCGACCGTTATTACATAGAGAAAAACTAGACGAAACACATATTAACACCTCAAGTATATGAATATCTAAAATTTTTCTAATCTTTCCCTACTTTACCTGAAGCTTAAAGTACAGAAACATTACCAAAGTCAGCAATCGATTGTCAAACACAAAGCTCACAGAAATTATAAACAATTTGATTCTAAAAATACACACATTTTGTCTCCCCCAACAAACGTTTAGCGTTAATAAAACCTTTTTGTTTTACAAACACGTCCGCGGAATGGGTATAAAACCTTTCCAACGGAATTACGATTGAAATAATTTTCTACGCAACACATTAGCGATTAACTTTTGAACATGAAATTTTTGCTCATCACGTTTTGGCAAACCTGTATTTATATCAAAAAGCGATTCCTTCAAGCAAATTCAGAAAATAATAATACGATAGTAAAGTTAAAATTTATTTACACTTCTCGGCTGGGAAAACAAATGAATGTTAAAAAGCAAATAAAAGTTGAGGAATAACGAATCCTCTTTGAATTAAATTCTCTTGACGGTTGAATATTAAACAAATATTAAAACGATTTTGGTTGTTTTCTGTTAAGAAACTCCGTCTGAATTCTGATCTGTAATTTTGCTAAATATAACAATAAAAACTTTTCATTGTTTTTTAACTTAGTGTTTACTACCTTTTAAAAGTGCTAAAGAAGTTTTGCCTAGTTCAAAACCAAAATTATCAGCAGGAAATTCACAACGACTTCCACTATTTATCTATAAGTCTTCTAATCTTCTAATCGCCGGGTTCAAACAATCCCTTAGAAAATGTCCCGACAAGTACATTAATTCCCGCGAATCATGGATTAATTTTGCCAACAATATTCTGAACATATTCAAACTTAAATTGCTTTAAGACGAGGAAAGCCGAGCCCCATTCGGGGTTGGATCACTAGAGCGGTGACTTCTGCGAAAACTGGAAGTTCTGAATTAGATTAAAATTTGTTAATTTTCGTTAACGTCATTACAGAATAGTAAGAGAAGTGACAGTGCTGGAAGTAACAAATGTAAACAAGCAACGGAAACAGACTTTAGAAACAAATTGATTTAAAGGACAGGACTAAGACTTCTAGAGATTGAAACGGCAAACAAATGAGTTGTTATTTAATCGGTTAGCAAAATATTCGAATTTTAGGAACAGCAAAAAAATACAATTGATCAGCTAAAATAACTCATTGGTCAGCAACTCAAGTGTTTTCTCTGTTACCAAATTGTTTATTAATAAATAATAATAATAAATATCCTCAGACATTCACACCTATCAACTAGTCCCATTTTAAGCAACTAAATGCTGCTTGTGTTACGGATACTAGATGACGGATAAATATATTTAATAGATAAATGCATATAAATATCCTGAATATATATAAACATCCAAGACTGGAGAACAAATGCCTGAAAATTCATCACCCAAACACTTGCCTCCACTGGGGATCGAACCCAGGACCTCTCGAGATGGCGACGCCTTGAGACCGGCGTACAGACCACTCGACCACGGAGGTCAATACTATATGTTTTGATGACACGAATATTGTTTTTAAGGGTCATAAAAAAACCATAACATAATTATCAGAATACATTTCCTATGAATTGATCCTTGATCCTTCATTGATCCTTTTCCTAGATTTTATAAATTTCCGGTAACACAACCTGTACCTAATAAATGTACCTAATTGATCTAAATAATTATTTTGCAGCTCCATTAATTTTTTTGCTGTCCAAAATATTATCCTGCTGACCAAATAATTGTTCTACTGACCAAATAATTATTTTGCTACCCAAATAGTAATTTTACCACCCAAATAATTATATTGCTGACAAAATATTTGTTTGCTGCCCAAGTGATTTTTCGACGGGCGTTTTTGTTGCTGACCAAATAATTAAATGGCTACGCAATTGATTACTTCCCAAACAAATATTGTAAAGTTGTTTGTAAATAAGAAGTGCTCTAGTGGGTTCTGTCATTTTGGCACTCCCACACTAGGTATTTATATGAAAACCTTTATATGAAAACTTACCACTTACTTTAACTTTAACTACTTATATAGTTTATTTAATAAGTTACATAACATGTATGAATTTGCATGTCTGAATATAGGTTGAATACATCGAACTATTGTATAAAATTGTATAAAATCGTATGTATTCAGCAAATAAATGGTCTGATTTCATTTGATTTTTTTTTACACATAAGTTGAATATTGGTTGTATATGTTGGATTAAAAAGTACATCAGAAAGTACATTAGAATGTGGTAGGTAAACTTATGCAAAGAGAATAATTTATGAATATAGTACATAAAATTTTTAAAAAACACAATGAAAACCACAAGATAAGTTGCAATATACTCTATAGGTCAAGTTAATAAAGTTCTATCACTTAAAACAATTGAAAACTTAATTTTATAACAAGACTTATTTAGACCATAAAACCACAGAACGAATATAAGCTGAATTCCATGTAAGCTGAGAAACTGAGCGCTCTCAAAAACTCGTAAACACACAACCGACCTAGGCACTACGATTTTATTATATTAGTTAAGTTGAACCCGGACAAAGTTTGGAAGTCCCGGAACAAGTTACCTGAGTTAAGCCGGGGAACTTTTTGCTGTGATATGTGTCCAGGAATCTGGGATAAACGGTTTTGGAGAGCTGGAGAGGTCTTTTGTTCGCGATAATTACTATTTTTCTGGTTAGTTACATACAGGGAAAGGTTTCGTGGTGTTAACGCGATTATTTGAGAATCTTTATAAAAGGTCGTACAGTGAAACAATTAAGGACAATGCTTGTACAACTGAATTATTTCACTCGCTTTAAATTATGCCCAGCGCACTAGCCTCGCTTCCTGTTACGTAAGACAGAAATGTGATTCTTTGCGTGTTTAGTTCATTAGCAATAAGGCTTTTAATTTATCATAAACACATCCAATATTATTAGTTGTTTACTCAGTTTAACTAGATGGCGCCACTAGTCGTCATACGTATCCATAGCTGTTATAATTTTTAAGAAAAAACAAATGTCAAAATTAGCTATGAAAAATCCCGCTCAATTTCGCTCTCTCGGCGTCACGTTATGTCAAATAGTTTATAGTTTCTTGCAAATAGATAGTTTTCTACCAAAGTTAGCGTTGTTTTATTACAAATAGTAAACATTGCGTCTTTATGATATTATGTTGTATGTACCTCTATCTGGGCTGAGATGGTATGTTATGACGTAGCCTTAATTCTCGCCCTAAGAGAATACAACAAGTTGATGAGATAGACTTTTTTGTGTAGAGTGTAATCTGCATTATTGTTTAACGCAAACGAAATCGCCGGCAAAAGCAAGAGCGGGACGGTGGATGAAACTGGTACTGGACAGAATCATTAATTAATTATATAGTAGTGGTGGTGGTGGTAGTGGTGGTGGTGGTATAGTAGTAGTGGTGTAGTATACTCATTAGTCCATCAGCAAGATTTTAATTTTGTTTTAATAATTAATAAGTGATTAATTATGTTTAATATTAAAGTTTTTCAATATTGTCTTCTTTATGCATTTGTATCCCCTATAATCTATTTTTTAACTTACTTTCATGGGTTGACAGGCAGAGATCTCTGTTAGGGATATGTCCGCCCTTGCAAACATATGTTAATAACCTGTTTTATGTAATTGTTTTTGAATTGCAATAAAGAGTATATTGTTAATTTTATTTTATAATAAAGTTCCTCTAAAACAGCCACTTGATATTTCAATTTGCTTGTAATTGTCCTCATGCAAGCTCCGTATTGATACATTCAAAATGATTGTCAGCAATATTACATAAGGAATGCAATAAATAATTTGACTTAGACTTTAGTTGATGTATGCAGTGTTTTGCAAAATGATCGAATAGACTAGTGGACTGGTAGATAAGAGGAGTACCAGTACAAAATGTTTATCCTTTTTTGGTATTTGTAGAAGCAACATCTCCACAGAATTTTTGGTAAAATCAAAGTATGTTATCAACATTACTTTTTTTTATATATTGGGTCCGTATAATTTGTCCGTAACTATTAAGTTTCAGAACACTCTTATAAAATAATTGCCTCTTCTAAAAATAGACCATATATTTGAGCTCGTATTATTTAATTTGATAATTTTCTTGTAAGTTTAATTGTGTTAAAATTAGACGCAAAGACAATTATTTTTATCTGTCTCCCGAATACATCATTTGATTTGAATTAACATTAAAACAATGAATAATTTTTATCAAGCGTGTTCACACCATATTGCTAAAGCTTGTCTAATGATACATGCCAAATATTATTATCTTTGGAATTGTCGTTGTGAAGAAAACTCAAAAAATGTTAGTATGTAAAATGCAGACATCCCCAAAATCTCCATACAAAACACCAATTTCATAGGTAAGGACCTAATCATTAACAGGATAAAATTATTTCGTGACACATCAGCTACCCTTGCATAGGGCTCAGCTCTTCAGACGTTGAGATGATGTAGCATTATGTCTGGCGAATTATAAAAAAAAATTGAAATGTGCTCCAAAATTCAGTGGCTCATGTGGTACTTACTAAAAACCAAGTTGAAACTCTGGGCTCGTAACGTTTCTAAAAATATATAAGTTTGAAAGCATTTCTCACATTTAACACCATCAATGTTTTGCTTCTATTTAAAACGCTTCCATTTGATTGTAGACAATCTCTTATTGCTGCTATTGCCAACGATTTACTGAAACGAGATTCAGACATTCCTTTTAGTTCTCTCAATTATTGGATTTAAGATTAAAACACTTTTCAAGTAAATCGTCTGCATCTCGAGTCGGGTCACGGGGCATCGTTAGCTTGCTTCGGATCGCCTTTAAGAGTTCTGCTAACATTTCTTTGGCAATTTTGAAAGCCATTGATATTTTTGATACGCGTATTTTTAATACAATATGTGTTGGTAACCTGAGCTTACTTACTTATCAAGAAGCATTTATAAATTTTGCATTTTAAGATTTAAGGTCTCTGTTCATGACATCAGAGTAAACCACCATGACTGTGGTAAGGTCGTTTCAAAGCAAAAAAATATTATTTGTATAGTATTAAATTTGAATCTCTTCAAATATTTTTCTGTTTTTACTGGCATACTGTTGAGTAGAGGCTTACCATTAGCCCACTGCTAAACACCTGCCTTCCTAGAGGATTGTTGGAAAAAAATTGTTGAAACAGCGACTGGGCTCTAAGCCATAACGTAATTTCAAAAACACGGTCTCGTGACTACAATATCTTGTCACATAACCATATTTATGGACCACGGTGTAGGTTAGTTAGGCTTTTTCAATGACACATTAAAGCTAGCCCTCAAGATTAATCAAACTTAAAAAAAGAAGAAATGCGTATTCTTTTCCGTAATTCTACTGTTTCCTGTTCCTCTATTGTCGAACTATGAACGGAATCGGGCGACCGTGCAACTTATTTACATACCGAATTGATTAAGAAGTGAAACGACGTAGCTGTAGACTTTAATTTGTCATTGTAATAAAGATTAATTGGTAGTGAAATGGGCAAGGCGTAGATGTATTAAGGCTTATTGAAAATAGAATGGTATGAGCGAGGTCGTCTGTGGCGCCGGGTAAATTTAAGCAAAGTTTAACACGTAAATAAATCCCCCTAACATATTAATAGAAAAATTATTTCAAGAAAATTAATAAATAAATAAATATCCACAGATATTCACACCTATCAAATAGTCCCATTTTAAGCAACTAAATGTTGCTTGTGTTACGGGTACTAGATGACGGACAAATAAATTAAATAGATAAATACACATAATTATTCAGAATGTATAAAATATTACAACATCCAAGACTGGAGAACAAATGTCTGAAAATTCATCACCCAAACTCTTGCCTCCACTGGGGATCGAACCCATTAATTTATTTATTTTAGAGTTTTAGAAGACTACTTTGTTTTGGTAAATACTTCTCAAATATTAAACCTCTGAACAAGTGAAGGGCTGGCGTCTAGTGATTAAAAACTACAGTAATCATACAACATATCATCACTCCTCTTTCCCCGAAGTGATAGGCAGAACTTAAACACATTTCGCCAGATATTTTAGGTCCCCATGTAACAGGTGGCGAGCCGGCAGGTGATACACCGGGCACAATGTGAGGCAAGCGATATTCACAATGAACTGTACATAAGTTTTATTTAAACTCAGTGGTACAGGCGGTGGGATCGAACCCGCGTTTCCCGCGGCCTCTCGAACGAGTAGTGCCCCGTCCGTCCCAACTCGGCTACCGCTGCCTTACTACAGTAATAATAATTACTATTTATTATGAATAACAAGCACAACTGTTGCTTACTAGATAATAAATATGACAATTGCGTTATTATTTAATGAATTAAATTAAACAAATAAGGATATTTATGTACTTTAAGTATTTTTGAATGTATTGATTTTTTTCTATATAGCGCTACTAAGATATTTTGAGGAAAATAATAGTTTTACATACATACATATATTCACGACTATATATCCCCTAAAGGCTAGTCAGATACTAGGCAAAAGCACCGCAAAGTAGTCCATCGCCATAGTCCGCGCTTCACCGAGCAGTGAGCCTGTCGGCCGCTGTAAGCTATTGGATGATTGTGCAGTTCTACTAAGCCCATTAGTCGCCTTTTACGACACCCAAGGGAAGAGACGTGTTGGTAGTATTCTTTTAATAAGCCGCTACCACACGACGACGACGTACAAAGAACAATAGTTTAACTTATATAATTCTACAGGAACTTTCACAGTAAATACCGACGTTAACAAAACGTTAGTGAGGACACACTTACACTATTTGCGTACTGACCAGCCGAAACCCGCTCCTCGGCGGTATTTGCACTTAAATCGACTGAGCGCCAGTGTTAGACGCTCCTACAGAATTTGAATTTTAAAGTAACCGCTCCGTTTTGTAAAGGTAAATTCTGGAGTTTTTTATACCCCCTCCACTGGGGTAATTCTGTTAGTGAATAATGTATAGCCTTAGGCTTCGTTAGGTCAGCGACGGCAGATCCCCCGGGGTAGAGGCTCAAACGCAAATTAGGAGTCGTTGGTTATAATGAAATTATTTTAAGTAGAATAGAATGCAGAATTAAGGCAGGAAGATTTGGGTAGCGGAATAGTAAGTAAGGACGAGTGGGGATTTTTAGTTTTATTTTATTTCAGGTGGTTGGCAAGAAAAGAGAGTTTATTTATTGGTGTATCACATGTAGCGACGCCTATAAGATGAACCGTTACAAAGCACGTGTCATTAAAAGTTTGCTCAAAAGTAAGGAATAGATATAAAATCGAAAAGGATTTTTCTACATTATTGCGATGATTTAAACTAGTTATTAGAATCCATCGGGGTGTCCTAAAGAGATTGTGTGTCCGGCAGATGTCTTCCCACTATAATTACAAACCTCTTCCTATCACATATCAGTAGCGACCTTTTGTACCCAAGGTTGTACAACCAGAGACATTACTCATATCAGTCCACAACTCCAAGACTGGATAATCTATGGTTTTAAACTGCAATTGGATCCAATTTTCAACCTATTACTACCGCCAGATATATTGAAAAGACCACGTGAACGTGAATGAGTGAATTGACTCGGAAGCCATTAGAATTATCTAATCAGAGCCACTTAGAAGCCAACGCCTGCAATTATGAGCCGGTATTGTCCCAAATAATTGGCCGGAGATCGAACCCGGGTCCCTAATTAAGTGACAATCCTGATGTTATTGTTTCAATGGGTTTTCAAACATAATCTGGACCCTTTAGAGTCGACAGCAGCCAAAATTTCTTTCTGCACTGCCATTTTAATAGGAAGGGTAATGTGTTTTGAAGTTTTTCGTTGTGTAATAAAACACATTACATAGTAATTTAGTTTCAAGAAATCGATATTTATTAAGGAAAATGGGATAGTCAGTTTCATTTGGGTAACATTAACTTGTCCTTAAATATTAACCACAAAACAACGGTAGACCGAACTTACTGTGTTTAGTTCAGAACTTATTTGTTTTTCCTTGTAAGCTTAAGCTACGTTCACCGGTGTAGCGTTCAGTGTAATGTTGAAGAACCTGCAAAGTATTTACCCTTGTATTTGAATCCCACTCTTAATTAACTTCTGAAGAGAGAATCATTTATTTTCTGGCCCGAAAAGAAAACACGTCAACAGATTATAATTTTACCAAGACTAAAAATGTTGCAGAAATATTCCCAGAAGCGAATCGTTGGCAAGAATAAAGTCGGTTAAAAATTATGCTGTCATTCGGGAAAATGTTGCTAATAGAATCAGTTCCGATAATATTTAATTCAGCATACGTGTCTCCTTCTATCGGCTATGGACGTAAAATCGGCGTGATATAACCGTAGATTTTTCTCCCCGTGATTATATTCAGGCGGTATAGGCGGAGTGCGCATATTTCATTTTAACCGACCGTCGATAGCGGGGTGAAATATGAGGTGCGGCCCCGGGCGCCGGGGTGCCGTGTACACGAGGCGCAGTGCAGGCGAAGCAGTAGGACCGAACAACAATCTTAACCTCAATAAATATCATGAGGATTATTTATTTTAAACTACAAAGATGCAATCAAGCATACGTCGCACCAGATGGGAAGTGGTTACTGTAGCTAATAGACGCTTGCAACAGCGGAGGTATTACGCGTAACGCTTTCTTGAAGAACCTCATGCTTTTGAAGGATATTTAATTATTATTACAATTTCTTGGACAAATAAACGGACTATGCTGTGTACAAACGTTACTTTCTCTACCAAAACATTTATTACCTGGAATAATTAGACTGCTTACCACCTCCACCTGTCACGCTGAGTGCAGTCACTGCTTGGTGAAGCGCGGAATATGGCAGTGAACTGCTTTTGCTGTACTTTTTCCTAGTCTCTGGCTAAAGCTTACGGGATAATAATCGTGGTGTAATTAGACTGATCACTTCATAAGGTTGTAACAACAGGTGCAAAACATAGAAAGAAGAAAGAGCTGCCTACATGCTTCTGCAGTGATGTGGTGAAGTTAAATACGGAACGGGTTTTTTTTCATTCTTTATGGAAAACATATCAAGCGAAATTTGGGTGTTATTACCTGTACCTACCTATCCACAGGAACATCCATTTAATAGTGGGCATTGCGATACACATGGCACAGTGTGAAGCAAGGCATGTGGTTGGACAGAATCCGAAACACGGATGTTCTGCGGCGTGCAAACGTCGCCGGTATCGAGGCATACCTCATAAGGCGCCAATTACGTTGGGCCGGACACGTGTCACGCATGTCAGACGGCAGAACGGCCAAGCGTATTCTCTTCTCAGAACTTCAAAATGCTAAGCGGAGACAGGGTGGGCAATACCTGAGGTACAAAGAGGTTCTGAAAATACATATGAAGCGATGCCAGAACCATCACGATGGGAAGTAAGAGCAGCGCAGCATCCAGAATGGAGGCGCCTCATAAATGTACATGTTAGCGAATACGAGTCTGTTCGTCGCGCAAACTAAGACCAAAAGAGGGACAATATTAAAGCCAGACCACCTGCGGCCATTAACTATTATAAAGAAAACGGTGTACTGACATGCCCAGAATGCGGGAGAACTTTTTCTGCTAAAATTGTGTATATCAGTCACATTCAAGCACACCGTCGTAGGGCAATAGATCAACGCCCTTAAGTATCGGTAAGCCTATAAACAGTCGCTGTGGCCGAAAACGGCTAGGAGACATGATGATGATGATTAACTGGAAACTATACTTAAGTTTTATTCAATCTCAGCGGTACACAGAATGGCAGCGCCGGGGTCACGCGATGTGCTACCTCTCTAGGTCAATGTCATACATTGACCTTGACTCCCAGTGAGATGACGAGATTGGAACACATTAAGTGAATAGTGGGTATCCCTTTCCCCACTTCTGCAGGAGATGCGAAAATACATTGTTCTCCACCAATAAAAAGGTGGCAGGGATCCACTGGCCGATCTCGTGCAGTGACGACTATCGTTGTCCTATACAGCAAAAAAAATATGCTACTGCGCATTCCCTCACTGTGACACAATACGATAGTTGTGTTTGATTTTTAAACGAGCCGATTCTGAGAGCGCTGTATTCTTGTCAGTAACTACCACACGTGTATGCTGCGCAATATTTCCATAATGATATTTTTGTGACAGACCTGTGAATGCGTCATTTTCTACCGTAAATGTCATGTAATCGTAAGCTATTGCAGAAGAAACACCCATACACATCCTTTGTGAACGCGAGCCTCTGCACCACTACAGAAGCCGGCATTTCGAAAGCCATCTAGTCTCTCCTGCCCCTTTCGGAAAGCCACGTCCCGTCGCACTCTAATTCGCCGCAATAAAAAGTGACATGGATAGAGATTCCTTGAGTCGCTTAGTTTCCGACGGATTAGAATAAGGGGGCTGAAGATATTAAAACCTCCTCTCCCAGGGCCATCGTTGACCACATGATCAGCGTAGGAATAGGGAAAGTGCTGTAAGCAGGTAGGGGTAGTCACAATAGATCTACTCAGGTCGCAATGACGCGACAGGGTCTCACCGGCACTGGACACCTCTCTTAAAAAAAGAAGAGTCAAGAGTTCACGAGTATGTTGGTCTCATCCTTGAAATGCTCGTCGCTCGTCGTCGGATTCTTTATTTCCGCAGCCTATATACGTCCCGCTAGTGGGCACAGGCCTTCCTCAACAAGAAACACATAAAGAGTATGGGCCGTAACACCACCATGCTTGTAGGCTGGGAGGGCTTAACGTGCCTTGCGAAGCATGAAGGAGTTGGAGGTCACAAAGTTTTGGTCATCCAGCCAAGGTCTGACCATGACGAGGACAGCTCTGGTTTCGATTTCAAAAGTCAAAGCGTCCTAACCTAACACTCAACCTCCGAGTTCCTAATTTTTTTACATAGGTACACATTACATATATCAGTATGAGCTGGATGCGAGAAGCCGAAAATAGATCGAAGTGGCGTGAATTTGGGGAGGCCTACGTCCAGCAGTGGACTGCCATAGGCTGACGACGACGACGACGACGATATCAGTATGTGTGCATGTAATATGTAAATAAATTGTTCAATATCTATCAATATCGCTTCTATTCCTGGAAGAGGTGAGCAGAAGCTTGAGCAGAGATAAAAGCGGTTACTAGGACAATCATGCGAATAATCACACATATCTTTCATTCCGAAGGAAACTGGAAGGAATTACCGAAAATAAATAACAACGTCGTACCGTAAAATGTTCTAATGTCACAGAGAATTTCGAGGTATTTCACGTAACAAAGTCGGTCATTTAGGCCGGAAGGGAAGGGTTCGCAACTTTTAAGCCTAAAATTAACTAATTTATGAGCCACTGATTTACAGAGAACTTTGTCTAATGCTTAAGTTCTGAAGCACCTTTATTTTTCCAAGTTGCCCTGAATTTTTTAGTAATTAACCACGGTAGGGAGGTTTTGTGCGACACAAGTATCAAGAGGCTGCGGATGATAACGACTTTTATTAAATTAGTTTGGAATCTAGGTTTCAAATGACAACGCAACAGCTAACATAGATACATGCATATCACACCTATGTATCCCAAAGGAGTAGGCATTGGCGACAACCACTATTTATACATTTACAAAAATAACACAAGTATAATGATTTGTATTAAAACCAAGTGTGTCAACATTTTAACGTCCACTGTGACGTCACAGCCGTTTTAGACAGGTGTTCTGGCCCTATAGTTCGATAGTTCGCCAATAGATGGCGCTACTCTCCATTACATCGCAGTAATGAAGTTGTGTTTTTGTTTATAAGGTTTAATTAAGTTTAGTTCGTAAATTAGATACTAGATGGTGTTATGAAGTTGTGTTTTTGTTTATAAGGTTTAATTAAGTTTAGTTCGTAAATTAGATACTAGATGGAGTTGCCTGACGATACATCGCGGCTACGTTACAAAGGCTACGTTACAACTATTCTAGTATCTAGCAAAAGTTGATGTCTTTGTTCATCAATTCACCATTTCATCAGTACAGTTCTTGCTAGTGATGGGTCATACTTCCGATATTAAATACCAAGTCTTTCAAGTACGTCCATGTACCAATACCAGGGTCAAATACCAGGTTTTTAAATATAATACTTCTAAGTATTAGGACAACATTGAAAAACAAACGATAGCGCGAATTAAGGAGTTTCTTGCTATCGAAATACATAGTTCCAGTACATAAAGTGTTTTATTCCAAAACCTCTATTGAAAAGTACAGTAGGTCAACCTGACCCCTGGGTCTCCTATACAACAGGAGATCCAAACTGATTTAAGATCCCAATGTCGCAGATGCTCCTCCGCTATTATCACTCTTCAATTATTTACTGTACTATGTGTTTGTGTGTTCTTTCTTTGTTTTTTTATTCTTAATGTTTGTTTGTAGGTTAATAAATGTTTTTCTTTTCTTTCTCTTCTTTTCTCAATGAGACATTTTTTTTACTTTTTGCAGCCGTTCAAACGCGCACAGTCTAGTTAACAGCAGTCAACGTTTGGTCGGGATTTTCCACACCCGCACCCACATTTCGCATTATATATCAAAAAATATTAAAACCACAAAAACAAACACAAAGAGGCAATCATAAGAGCCATCAAATTAAACTTGAAAACTGAAAACTTCACCGCTGTATTAATAACTTTGTTGCTTAATTATTGCAACCGATTTCTAGCTTGTGTAAAACGCGACAGCTCATGACTGAACCAACGGAAAGAATTCCCTAGAAAACTGTTATTGCTTATAATTATGGGATTAGGTTTGAACTTGGCGAGAGTATTTTAACTCGGGGCTATCTTTAGTTAATTAAAAAATCTTAAATTGTACTCGGAAGCCAGCTCTTTGGGCTAATGCAAGAATGGACTTATTTTAGCGTTTGTTTTCGTGCGTAATTATTTTTATATGATTAAAATAGATTTTCTTATATTTTAACGTGATTATTATTTATTTATTTTATTTCTTATTTAATAAATCATATTTTAAACAATTCCACTTGACGTCCACTTGACGTTTTGAAGGTTGGGCGCACAGTGGGTTTTTCAAGGTCATCTCTGAGGTTTTCGTGGAGACATTATGTTTACATACTTATCTAAGAATATGTGAGCTCACGTAATATTTTCTTATAGTTTTGTAGTGCAATTATTTCGTATGAATAACCACGTATCCAGAATACAAGCGTATAAGCCTCTTTCTTAGTTTATGGGTGTGAATTCCAAGAGATATCATATTTTTTTACCAGCAGACTACGCCTATAATAGTTACAAGAAATATAGCAGCTGTTATTAACATAAAAAACGTTATCAACGATGATTTATATTCGCATATCACGTACCCAGTTACAACACTTCGGACCAGTGTGCTGGTTATTTATTGCTAACGTTGCTCTGAAAAATATAAGCTTTTAAAACGAATGCTAACTGTCTGTTTACACATAGTAGTGCTATTACGTAAATCGGGTATGAAGAGATTTTATGTTCACACAAATGTTTCACAACACCACGTTTATTTCACACATCACGCAGAGGAGCTAGCTCACACTCCTCATACTTACCACAACATTATTCCACATCTATAAATGGGGAGGCAGAGATATAAGCACCCAGATTTCGTCGTCTTTACATACATACATACAATCACGCCTGCAATCCCCGTAGGGAAGGCAGAGTCCAAGGAACACTGTGTTCCTTAAGACCACAATTAGCCATACAAGAATTGGGTTTGGTCAGATGAAAATCGTCGTCTTTAGATGGTCAGAAAAAGGGCCAAGTCAATCCACCTCAAGCCGAGGACATGTACGAAGTCAGTAATAAGAGTAGAGGAAGCGAAAGGTGTGTGACAGCGCAGCAAGTGGAGACCAGGCCCCTGATTCTAAACTATCGGTTCACGGATTCGATTCGGAAAGTCACGTCCCGACTCGCTCTAACTCGCTGCAATAAAAAGTGACAGTAACAGAGATTCCGTGATTCGTTTAGTTTCCAACAGTTTAGAATAAGGGGGCTGTAATCTCTGCCTACCCATCGGGAAAGGCGTGATTGTATGTCTGTAACTTTTAGGAGTATAAGTAAGTTCCCCTATGTTAGATACTTTGCTTTACCGCAACGCAACATTGCTTACATTACTCCGATATAAAGAATAAAACAGGCTATAAAGTTACTAAGTTCTGTGTTGACTGATTCGATTTACAGTAGGGCAGCAGATCGAATCAGTAGACACAGAACTTCCATTTTTCCAACTAGAGAGTACTCTCTTACCAAATTTCAATGGATTGGAATGGGATTTCTGTCAAAGAACACTATTGAAAGTTTTGATACTTTATTGATTTTGCGTCATATTGATTTTATATTAAGTGGTAGTTATGTGAACTAATTTTCTATTGTTCATTAAGTTATAAATTGGACATTACTAAAATTTGCAACTCTATTACCTATGACAGACAATGGCCACGCAATCCAATATTCAATATTTTGCGTCAAATTTGGTTAGAGAGTAGCAAATTTTAGCAATTTCCAATTTGTTAAGAAAATATACAATAGGAAGCACATAATAACCGCTTAATATTGAATCAATGTGGTGTTTTTAATAATGTTCAATGACAGTTATCCCATTCCAAACATTCAAATTTGGTTAGTAATTAGGGCTGAACGTCTTATGACACAGTTTAGCAACGTACTCTGCGATCCTTATAGAAGGTCTAAGCAGATTCATTTCTTATAGAGTAATTTGTCCAGTCTTTCTATAAATACGAAACGGTAAAATTAGAAGCCTATTGAAATAATTCATTACGTCTAATTGGGTTAAATAAATAAGTTAGCTAACGTTATTTTGGTAATAATTACTCCCTTTTCAAAGTTTGGACTTAATGAGAAAGGCAAATGATTAATATTTCATTAAGGCACGGTTATAATAACAATAATAACTTCCTACACTAAAACTTCTCAACTAACCCAAAGAGAGCAGATTCGCTCAAAGGTACTGATGAAATCTTGCTTAAAAGATTTATTCTCCTTTTTTAACATTTATTGCGGTAAATTGGTATAGGAAAAAATTTACAAAAAATCTTGACAAATATTTTTCTCATAATGAAGTTTAAAGTTTTAAAGTGTTTAAACAATGTCCAAACACAATAAAAAAAAGAGTTGTCATCAGATAATATAATCAAATATTAATGACGGAAAATTTAATATTAAGTTCTGATTATAATGCATTCAACAACAGCATTTCTTTTCCATTTCCATTCCATCCATGACGAAGATCGTGCCGATATGAATAATATCAAACACAATCCGAACCGCTACGAACAAGTACCACAACCAGATATCGCAATCAATTCATAGCCACATGGAGGCCATAAACCACCCATCGCTTATAACCAGGATTATTAACAGACACATAAATATAACGCTATAGCGTCGTCTCATCAGCCCATCCCGTGACGTAGGGTCATTACGGCGAACCAGAAAAAGAATATTTGTTTTTACGACCCAGCATCTCCTCGCGATAATGATATATCTTGTTAATTGAATGCATTATGATGAGCAAGGTTCCTCGTATCAGGAATATAGAGGGCTCGGTTGGCAATTGATGTTTGGAGCCGATATGTTGAATTGAGGAAGTATCTGGGACATATTTTACGGGAGAATTTTTTTGTTAGAAGGCATTGATACAGTGTTAGTAGACATTGTAGACTTGTTAAACTACTTGGCTGGTGTATAAGTATTTTAAAATAAAACTTTTATTCAGCGCAATAAAATTTCATGTATCGTAGCAAATCCAGTGTAGAGAAAAAGCTTAAAAGATTGCACAAAGTTCTTAAAAAATGCTTGATTTGGACTTGCTGTGGCTCAATTTACGTTGCTCGAACAGACATTGATACTGTGTTTCTAAAACGTGAACCTATCATTGTAAGGTAAGTAGAATTTGATGCGTTGTAGGGGTGATGTGTGTGGCTTCATCTCACCTGATGGTAAGTGACGATAAGGCGGAAGGTGGTAGCGAGCTTCATCTGTAATCTCCAACAACTGAGGAATTTTAATTTCAATACTTAAGGCCGAAACTGGAACAAAATTCATATTAAATTATCTGTCAGACAATTTATCAGGGGCTTATCTGGAGGTAGTCAAACATGGGCTTAGACTATCACTTTAACTGTACTAATTTTAGTCGTTCCAAGACGCCCAACGGAACACCTACATAATTATGGAGTAAATATTAAGAATAGACAAACGCGAGAAGTTAGCCACAGTACAGGTACAGTAATAGAACACCAAGATTGAACCATGGATCAAATTAAGCCTTATGGACTTTTGATATAAAGCCGGAACACAGCAAAACAAACACAGCTGCATTAAGATAATATTTCTGTTGGTATATAGCTTGAACACGACTCAGTTACGACAATTAAACAAAATTTCATCCCATTTAATTTCCAACCGCCTAACTTCCAACGCCAAACCTTAAAACATCTCAGTTTCTAAAATTTCCGTCAAAAATTTCATGCTCAGTAATTAGGCAAACAACAGTAACCGGGCGTCGACGCATAAATCGTCGGAGACAGATCCTGTAACGCTACCTCCGAGCTCAGATTTGCTGACTAATGAGCGATCTCGGTAAAATCTGCACCGACACAGAAATTGAACCGAGATGAGAGATAATAGCTTAATTAGATTCTAATTAGAACGGACGTAGGGCGGCCTGTAATCTCTCCGAATGTCAGAGAATGGGATCGAATGAGGAAGAAATTGGGACGTTATTGAAGGAAGGAATAGAAGTCCTTTTCGCACAATTTAAAAGCTGGTTTATGTAGAACGTATTATTACCGTTCTTTTAGTTATTTGTTTTTGTATCTTTATGTCAAATGTCAACATATCAAAAACAAATATGAACAGAACTCCATGAGTTAGCTCTTTTTTTGGAGTCGACGTTAAACTGTTAAATCAAGTGATTACTCCTACCAACGTGGCGTAAGAGTGAGATTATTACAGCAATTCTCATGTAGTATAAGTCTCGTGATAAGTAAGAGTAACATTACCGAAGTCTTCAGATCCCTAAGGCAAACTCAAACTAAAATCATTTAATCAATCCAAGTATTTTACAATACACTTGTGACAGTCAAAAAATAATTTATCTACACTCATGTTATAATGTTCAAATTATGAACTCAGACTCAAACTCATAATGACATACTTTTTAACACCGATGATAAAAACAAAAAATTTTAAATGGAATCTGTATCATAATAACCATTATGCAACAGGTTGGACTCATTATGCAACACTTATTTTTCTTAAAAACGCACAAAACTATGGCAAATGTTTTCCAGACAGCCAAAAATAAATAAAATTTATAAAAAATTTTGATTTATTGCTTTGAATAATGAGTGTTGATAATGTAGTGTATGTAACTGCACATAACTGTATGAAAACACTCGCGTGATACTATTAAATAAACTCGCCAAGGCTCGTTTTTTAAAACCACGCTCGAGGTTTAATAACCTATATTATGTGACAGATACATAAACTACTATTATTCAATCTAATTTTTTTACAATAGACTTGTGAACGTTAAAACATCATTTATTTAATCCAAGTACTTTACAATACACTTTTGACCGTCAAAAAATCAATTATTCAAACTATGTATTTTACAATACACTTGTGACTGCCAAAAACTATGCCAAACGTTTATTAGCTGCGAAGGTTTTGTCCTGAGAACAACTGGCAAGACACTCAGAAATTAGAAGATGTCATCAGCTCCACTTTCTTAATGGTCATGGGCTCCCAATAATACACATGACTGCTCTCAATTTTCAGCTGGCTCTTATCAACTCCGCTCCAGCAAACCTATCGTCATCCTCAGAATATCGTCATCCGATCTTGTCACGAGGAGCTTGCTGGCGTAGAGGTAAGCACGCTTTGAATTTCAATATCGAAAACAATGCTACCTTCGCCATAGTCAAGCGTGGGATGGGTGACCAAACTTTGTGATCTCGAGTCCACCGTGCTTCTGAAGGCACGTTAGGCCGTTGGTCCCGAGTAAATTTGTAACCGTTTCTACCAGCCAACCCGCATAGGGCCAGGTGGTGGTGTTACGGCCCATACTCCTCAAGTGTTTCTCTATGTGGGAAACCAGCAGTGCAAGGATGATCTTGTCACAGAGCGTCCCACGTTCAAAGTTATTTCTTTGGACCATATTTTACTAAAACGATATATATTTTATTCTAAAAGTTACCTTTATATTGAGCTTAAAGTATTATGGCAGTTCGACAGGTCTCAACTCGAGTAAAGTCTTACTACTTACTGTCCGATTAAGGGACGTTTCATAAGTGAGTGTGGTTTCATAGGTAAGCCGGCCGCCAGCGCTGGCCGCCAGCGTACAAAATGTCCATAAATTTTGACGTATAGAGCGCGTGTGGCCGATGCGGCTAGCGTGTGGCTGTGAGGGTGGCGTCTAGCGTGTGGCTGTGAGGGTGGTTTCATAGGTGGGCTGGCCGCCAGCGCTGGCCACGCGCGCGCGCATAAAATTACAAGAGATACCGTTAGTTGCGGCACGCTATGATGGCCGTTTTGACGTTTGTCCAACCATGAAGTTTCTTAATTATAATATGTACATTTGAAGCAGCAAATTGCTGCTCTTTATTGTCTATAGCGACGTGCAGTTAGTAACAAAATTTATCGAATTTATAATTTTAGGACACAAAATGTATTTATTATTTTGATTTCTAAACTATATATTGGGTCCTTACCTATGAAATTGGTGTTTTTATTCTGTCTTAGTATTTTGTCTGTAACTATTAAGATTCAGAGTATTCCTAAAAAATAATTACCACGTCTAAAAATAGACTATATTTTTGAGCTCTTTTGATTTGTTTTGATATTTTTTTGTAAGTTTAATTGTGTTAAAATTGGACACGGAGACAACTCTTTTTAAGTGCCTCCCGAATACATCATTTTATTTGCATTCACTTAAAAACGATAAATAATTTTTATGAAGTGTGATATTACACATATTATTAAAGCTTTCTAATGAAAGATGCCAAATATCTTTGGATTTGTCGTTGTGAAGAAAACTGATAAAATGTTAGTATATAAAATGCAGACATCCCCAAAATCTCCATACAAAACACCAATTTCATAGGTAAGGACCTAATACATATGTGTAGCTTTACTTTATTTCTTGTAAATAGAAATTAGAGCAATGAGGAGCATGGCTAGGTAAAATTTATTACGATCGTCACATAGGATCGCACAACTGCTACTTTTTTTCGAGAATAAATTGACATTTTACATCACTATTGTAATATATTGGCCGGCGCTGGCGGCCAGCTTACCTATGAAACCACTCTTAGCGCCTCGTAATATTGAATCTATTTACCGAACCCTAAATATGCCGAAGCCGTTTCTAATCTGACGTGGGAGAACTCGAACACTGTTTCTCTCATACGAAAGTAATTCTAGAAATTTTTATTTCGCCGCCATTTAGATAAAGCTTCAGAATAATCAAATACAAATCTTCATACAAAATTATATGGAAACTCCCAAGTAGTTATGATTTACGTTCCATTGAATTATTATCTACTTAAAAGATTAGTTCTCAATATCATCTATACACATAATAAAACAGTAGAGGTCGTCGGAATGTCTGTATATAGAATAAAAATGCTGAAAATCAAGTCCCAAAGAATCCCAGCTCTGGAAACTACTGCGCGATAGATACTTTTCTCCGAACAAAATGTATATAAAATGATGAATTCCGACAAGATTGAAAACCCGCTCAAAATATTAGGTCCTTACCTATGAAATTGGTGTTTTGTATGGAGATTTTGGGGAATTCTGCATTTTCCATACTAAATTTTTTTCAGTTTTCTTCACAACGACAAATCCAAAGATAATAATATTTGGCATCTATCATTCGACAAGCTTTAGTAATATGTGTAATGTCACACTTCATAAAAATTATTCATCATTTTTAAGTGAATGCAAATAAAATGATGTATTCGGGAGGCACTTAAAAAGAGTTGTCTCCGTGTCCAATTTTAACACAATTAAACTTACAACAAATTATCAAAACATATCAAAAGAGCTCAAAAATATAGTCTATTTTTAGACGAGGTAATTATTTTTTAGGAATACTCTGAATCTTAATAGTTACAGACAAAATACTAAGAGAGAAAAAAACACCAATTTCATAGGTAAGGATCCAATATTAATAGGCGTCATTCATGGTATAGCTTAGATGCTACTTACGCCTTTGCCTTTTCTGATCGGCGCTTTTCGTTGAATACTTCCAATCAGCCGTCTGATCTATATAATCTATAAATAAATATAATAAAACTGTAGAAGTCGAATGTCTGTACGTTGAAAAAAAATACTTAAAACAAGTCTGGGGGATGTAAAAAGAGGGAAAATACCCAAATCAGTTTTATTTTCATTTTTTGTTTCTCTGTCTGTTTGTCTGTTTGTACGGGCTAATCTCCAAAATGGCTGGAAATTTTGCTTAGTCAACCTTATATCCCTGGTCAACATCATAAATACTTTTATTTCCGAAAAATTAAAGGGTTCCCGTGGGACAGTTAAAAAACCATAGTAACCGCAGACGAAGTTGCGCGCAACAGCTAGTCTTCAATATGTTTTATCCTAATGTCAGAAAATAAAATTCAAAATATATTGACTGCCAAACTCATGCCTACTTTTACTTTCGTTTAAGTTATTTTATGTCACTATGACGACAAACGTTAGAAAATTGGGTTTGAGCCATGAAAAAAAATTAAACATTATACAATTTTAATGGTTGAATAGGATAAGAGGCTTTTAGTAACTAACCTTTATTCAAACATTGTACCAAATCCAATTTAAAGCAAATAAACATAATAATAATTTGGCATTAAGGCAGCCAAATTGAAAATATCATCTATTTTAAATCTTAATAAACGCAAGATACATACATACATAAAATCTCGACTATTATCCCAGAGCTAGTCAGAGTCTAGGCAAAAGCACCGCTAAAGGAACCCACAGCCACGGGCCGCGCCAACGCAAGTTTCAGACATAATCACCATATATCTTAAAAATGTTGACACAAATAAGTATTTATTGCAATCCGCAATCAAAATCAGAACGAGATCCAAAACATTCAACTTTTCGATGGAAAATTTTACGCAGATTCTTCTTCGCATTCAAACGAATGTCTTTGAGAATTTTCCAAGCAATCACAATGAAGCGGTCTCCGGGCCAAATCGGACAGCGGAGAGACACCCGCGGAGATGCTGCTTTTGAAGGTAGTCGGGCGAAAAGTGCATTCTTTAAGGATCTACGTGGAGACGCGATTTATATTTAACGTCTACGTATTTGATACCTTTTACTTTGTATATTTAAGATTTATTGCTTTCTGTTGTTTTAAGAAAAAGGTGACAGGTAAAATGATTATTATTGTCTAATGGTAAACAAAAGTTTCTTTAAGTGCACAACGTGTAAAACATGCAACTTCTCTCATCCACCTCTAAAAAAGTTATAATATAACACATAATATATCATCAAGCCTCTCCCCAAAGGGGTAGGCAAAGATGCTAACACCCACATTTGTTTTTATATTTATTAATTTAATAAATTTTTTCGCCAGATATGTAAGATCCCCTTGTGGTCCCCCCTATGGAGTGCTAATGTAAATAATAATAAAATAAAATAATAAAAAAATAATAATAAATAATAAAATCACAAAAATCAATGTTGACAAAACTTGACAAAATTCATTCGTCAAAACTGACTGCGGCCTTCTTGTCACTTTATTCTTACTTTAGAAATCACCGATGAAACATCTCCCATTAAGGTTAAAAATGCTGTAAAATCTTGAAAGATACGTTCCAAGTCCAACGAGAACAGTCCCAGTCGCCGTGCATGCCACATTTTTCATAATTAATAACAAAATAATACATAAAACCGACGTATTTTGATCGTCAAAATTTGCATACATACAGTGGTAGTGATGTAAAAAGGGATATCGATAACGTTATTTATTGATTTTATAATTTACACACAATACACCTATAACTACACAAGTTCCTTGTTTGATAACAGTTCCAAAGGAACCATGAATAAAAAAAAGACGAGTGGCACTCGGGGACTGCCGCGGTAAAGCTATTGCATAGCATTTTGTATCAACTTATGCAATCATAATTTTATTTATTTATTTTATTCATGCAGTATTACTTTTTCTTTGATATTAATTCAAGTTACACTTTTTGAGCGTGGTGACCGATAAGAAAACAAATTATATAAACTGTTGGTAGTTTGCATATACATTATTTCGTTCGGATCACTTATAAGTAAATTAAATCATAAAATAATTATCTAAAATAAATGTTAATAAACTAATTAATAAAATAACGAAACTCATAATAAGCAATGTGTAATAGTTAGCTTATAAATAAAACCACGGTGGCGTCTTTGTTAAAATTAGTTCTTTGTTGTATCACTAGATGGCGCCACCTATCCTTTAAAACGCACTATTGTTTACTCTCATAGACTTATATGGTCAAACCGATATTAATTAAAATTTGTATTCGCCTTGGACACGGTGTTTCATTTTGGTCGTTACGGAATTTCTGGATTCGGTCCCCGCGCTCAAGGCCCGCGTTAGAAGCTATGCAATAGCTTAAAATGGTTCGAAATTTTACACAACGACCTCTCATGGTAACTAGAAAACAAAGCAAGGCTCCATATAGTTATCCTTCTTTCATAATGGTGTCGTACTCGTACAATACAAAATATTGTTAAAAAACTATCGTGTTAGTACACGTTTATTAGTTATATTTTGATGGTAGACCGTTTCTTTTCTAAATGAAATGAATGAGATAAAAAGATTTTATTTTTGCCATTTCTATGGCAGAGGTTGCCCGTTATTCCCTTCAATACTAACTCTAAACTAGCCAAGTCTCGATGGAACTGCTTGTTTATCTCTAAAAAGTAATGAAATCTAGACAAAGTCGTGCCAAGTCGAAGGTTCCTTACTGCGATTTCTTTAATATATTGGGTCCTTACCTATGAAATTAGTGTTTTTATTCTGTCTTAGCAATTTGTCCGTAACTATTAAGTTTCAGAACATTCTTATAAAATAATTGCCTCTTTAAAAAATAGACCATATATTTGAGCTCGTATTATTTAATTTGATAATTTTTAATTGTGTTAAAATTAGACACAAAGACAATTATTTTTAACTGCCTCCCGAATACATCATTTGATTTGCATTAACATAAAAACGATGAATAATTTTTATCAAGCGTGTTCACACACATATTGCATCTCTGGATTTGTCGTTGTGAAGAAAACTGATAAAATGTTAGTATGTAAAATGCAGACATCCCCAAAATCTCCATACAAAACACCACTTTCATAGGTAAGGACCTATTAGTTAATGTTGTGTGGCTTGGCCTCCTTGGTTAATTACAAAGGAACGCATGAGGCGTAGACCGTGACACCAGCACGTGACTCAATGCGGGTTGGCGAACGAATGGTAGAAGCGGTTGCTAAAGCAATCAGGACCAATGCCGTCCGAAGCACGGAGTAGTTCAAGATCACAAAGTTTTGGTCACCTATCACTGGCCTGACCATGGCTAGCTCACTATACCACCGAGCTCCTCACATTCAGGAGATTGGTGGTGTAGTGGGGATATTTATTTGTTTTTATTGTGTTATTCAAGCAGTGATACTGCTGGTGATTAAACCAGCGACATCTTGCAATAGTTTTGTCATTTTCTCATCTTGGCTATGGCTGGCTCAAAAAAAAAATACTAAAACATAAATAAGTAATTATCAATTATCTATCTAAGTTGAGACAATAATAATGTTTATCGATGCGAACACTCAGACATTTGAGCCAAATTATTAAGCCCCATACAACGCTACAGTGCAAAATTATTCGCTCCATTATATTCTTTAAGTAAATAAAACGCCATAATTACATTGCGTAAACGAAGGAACAAATAATATACCTAATTTACTTGGTAAACCCACAATAAGTATATGAAAAACGGACCATACAAATCCTTAGCAAACAAAAATGTTTAATTGAAAACTTTGAAATGCCTGTATCCTACCCACAGATATACTTTTACATAGACGACGCAAATGCATGTACTGCACGTGAAAAACCCCGACAAAACGGTCTGCTTACTGGTCTGTGCTTGGCTTGTGCCGAATGGCCACAAAAACTAAACAGTTTTATTATTAGATCTTGCAACTTATTTAATGGACTTGGTGTTAATGTAGACATATTTTGTGATAGTATCCTTAGCATCAAAAAGCTTTACTAGAGCAGCAATGTGTGTGAATGTGTTGGCTGCCTTGGTTTTGGTGGTCTTGTTTTTAGTTTTTAGGCTATTTCCGTTTTTTCTATGTTCTATTTTAAGTATGGCTATTTGTGATAGCTTTTCATTGGCATTTAGTTTTTAATATTGATGTTATGTTTTTGAATATTGCTGTTAGCTATCCGAATAAAATAAAATAAAATAAAATAAATAAAACTAAAAAAAAAGGCGTGTGGCACTCGGGGACTGCCGCGGTAAAGCTATTGCATAGCATTTTGTATCAACTTATGCATTTATAATTTTATTCATTGTTTTTTTACAAAATGCTTAACTTAACATTCGTACCTCTTATGTAGGGAAATGTTGACTATTAATAATAGTTGAACTAAAACGTCTAAAGATTAAAATTATAAAATTCTGACATGTACATATTTACGTAATTCGTCACTTACCATCAGCACCCCTTTTATTTCACGGCACCACCCCTAGTATTGTAAAACTCGTGACTTTTTTAATTATGTTATAAAAGTAAATTTGTATGAAAAACTGACGTACAGTATCTATCTCTCTCTTTCTCTCTCTATCTCTCTCTCTCTCTCTCTCTCTCGGAATTTCTGGATTCGGTCCCCGCGCTCAAGGCCCGCGATAGAAGCTATGCAATAGCTTAAAAATTGCCTCGTTGTGTGATGATTGGCGAAGGAGCATCGGTATCTTTCAATCAATCAAGATCTCCCGTCTCATAATTACGGCTGTGACGTCACAGTAGACGCTAAAAAGTTTACACTACAAATCGTCATCCTTGCTTCATCTATTTAAATGTATATCTGTGGTCGTACCTTATGTACCCATTTTTAATTGCAAGAAAATAAGCGAATCTCGGTGTCTCTATTTGTCACTTTCTGTTCTGGTGATTTAGAACGAGTCGGTCGTGACTATCCGAATCGAAGCTGTGAACCAATAATCGAGACAGAAGGAAGAAAAATATGAGCCCTTCCATTCTTCTGTGCACTAGTCTGCTCAGCTTATTTTGAATTGACCTAAACTGATGCCTTTGACGGCTACTCAGCTATCACCGGATAGTTTAAAGAAGGCGCGAACTTTGGTGGGTTCTCAAGCCTGTGGTGGCGAAGAAGGCATACCCCTAGGTGGTTCTTGCAGGGAGAGTGTCCAGGACGCTTGAGCCGGATTCAGGGATCGGCTGACGTCCATAGGATGCCACTAAAGGAGTGCCTCTTATAAGACTGTCCAAATCTTTCAATTTATTTTATTTTAGTTTTACTTTATTTAGGAAACAAACAAAACAAACAATTCTTCAAACTTTTCGTATAGATATTGAAAGTCTACTCTTACGCTATCAAAATCTGTGGCTTTTTCAATCTCGTTAATAGCTCTACTGAAAACTCTACGTACTACTTGCCTGTTTACGTTTCATGAGTTCCGGTGAAGTAGATCCATCATTTGTTTATACCACGGTCGCCATTTTGTTGGGAATCTGTTTCTTATAATATTTCCCAACAGTAGAGGTAATAAATGCGTAGACGATAAAATTAAACTCTTAAACACGTCTTCGTTTTACATTTATTTCAGAGAGGCGTCTGGTCTAGTGGTTGACACCACTGGGTGAAGATCGGGAGGTCCAGGGTTCAATACCCTACGGGGGCAGGGGTTTTTCTGCTCGGTTTGATTGGTGGTAGGGCTTCTAAGCCCGCCTGGCTAGCACCACCGTCTTACCTAAATTTGTCGCCATAATAACAATGTTATAAGCATTGTTGTGTTCCGGCAATCAGAGGAAAGATAGCCAGTTCCTCAGTTGTTGAACATTACTGGTAAAGCTCGCTTCCACCTTCGGCCTTATCGTCACTTACCAGCAGGTGAGATGAAAGCCAAGAGGTTACCTGACATATTTAAAAAAAAAGTTATAAAATACCAAAAAAGTGTTTCCATAGCAATTAAAAATAATATGCTAATAAAAAAGGTAATATGCTAATAATATGCTAATAAAAAAAACTTATCCTTAACAGGCATCTTCCGTCCTTCACACATTCAATTACAGACCATAATCATCAAAAAACTTTGCAGTTTCCCCTTTTTCGTATCCTCTTTAAGCGTTTCGGTTTTCTACCTCCAAAATTAATTTCTTCAAACTTTGTAACTCGTAAAATACCAACCCTTGTTAAGTAACGGTCTGTATTCAGAATAGTTGTTAGTTATGAATAAAAAAACAGCCTCGAAGTCAAAGTACTCTGGAGGCTGTTAACAGTCCTTAATGACCCCCGCTCGTTAGGAGGAAAGGTTTCGCCTGTTCTTAGGAATTAACAGTTACGGCTCCCTCGATGCCCAACATAACCTGCCCTACCCCCCATCCCTCCCGCAGAACAATATAGACGAAAAAAGAGTTGCAACAGGATTAGCTGGGGCTCAAAGCAAGCCGGTGGACGTTTTGCGGGAGCGCATAAAGTTTTATGCATTCAGAATAGCCCGAAAATTGCTCGTTTGACGTTTTCGAAGCGTGAAACAGCAGTTCTGAGGCCGAATTTGATAAGAATCTAAATATAGCGAAAGTTATTAATAAAATAAATATTAAATTGACAAATATTTTGATAAAAAATTTATATTATTGTAATATAAGTAGATACCGTGGACAATATGCTGGAAGAAAACCATGAATATCATTTTTATTGCATTACTACATAATATGGGGATGATTTTACACGTATTAAAAATCTTGCAAGTGTAGATTAACATCGTGAGACTTTTCAAACGACATATAGAACACCAAAATAGGGGTGTATTCGAGTTCACAGCTTATAATCTCTCATTCCGAGATTAAATAATAATTTGACTTCTCATCGACAACATTGTTGTCACCTTCATGACAAAATTTAAAATACAATACAAATACACACTTATAGTATTTATATAGATAATATACTATGTGACTTTCAAAATTACCCTTGGCAACGGTAGCCGAGTTGGGACGGACGGGGCACTACTCGTCCGAGAGGCAGCGAGAATTGCGGGTTCGATCCCACCGCCTGTACCACTGGGTTTGAATTAACTTATGTACAGTTCATTGTGAATATCACTGGCTTCACATATTATACGCGAAAAGTGGGTATTTAACACCTCTGCCTACCCCTGCGGGGAAAGAGGCGTGATGATAATTATGTTATGTTATGTTATGTTAAAATTCACCTTCGATGAAGTACCCATAGGAAGTCAAATAATCCAATTTTAAAATTAGCTACGAAGGTGATAGTGAGAATGTTGTCATGATGACAAGTACCCAGTTACCTTACTTGATAGAAAAATAATATAATAATATATAATGAGTTTTTCCACAAATGGTAAAAAAAAATTTTTATATATATTTATATGATCATAAACGATATTTGATAAATCAATACAGAGCGTCAACCAGCAAACAACTTCTTCGAAAATCGGCCCGAACCTGTATAAAGAAAATGACGAAGCATTATTTGAATCTGAAATCCAAGAATCTAAATTCAAACTTCTTCAAAAATCGGCCCGAACCTGAATCCTTAGAAAATAAAATCAAATTTCATCTAAAATCCAATTGGCCTAACCTTAACACAAATGTCTTGCCCAAAATATGTAGTGCAGATTGGTGACATTAATCAGCGTTAGTGCTATCTGTCCATGGGATTAGGCGACGACGCCGGCCGGCTTACGCTGAGCCACTCGGCCTGTAGACACGTCTGCTCGTAATAATGTTGATAGATTTGTTAGGGTAATTCGGCGACTTATAAGGCTCTTATTGTTGTATAAGATCCAAGGTTTAGTTACGTGTTTTGACGATGGAGATATTTTTGCTGCAATTGTGGAAATTACCTCACACTGACCTCACACGATTAAAAGTTAATTAATTATCATTTTCTGTTTCAATAACACAGATTTTTATAACTAAATAGTTTTATGATCACGCCGAGTAAAATTTGATTAAGAATTTAAGATGTAAGTAAAGACGCATGTCAAAGATGCCAAGAAGTAGACAAACAATTTTGTATCTGAACATTCAACATTTTAGCACATTTAAAGTTTACAGGTCCAAAGAAAGTTATTGTGGTGTTAGTATAAAGTAAAAGTAAAAGTAAAGTAAAAGGGTGAGATATAAATATAGCTCGGTGAGTCCCTTCACACATATCTAGAAAAGCACTCTATTATAATATGTATTTACAGTAGCAATAGCACATTAATTAATAAAAGAATTGCCACCATTATGTCATTCAGAGACTGTTCCATTAATGTATTATTGTAAATGTATGTACCACAATTAAAATGTTGAGTTGAATTGAATTATAATATTAATTATTTTTGTTACGCACAACGCACATAAATAACGCAAGTGGTGTTTGTCTGTAATTAGTAGCATAATTAGATCAAAGAATATTACATGCAATTATAATAATATGTTATGAACATTGTGACTACCAATGACAAACCTAATACTAATATTCATATAATCAAGACTCTATTCAGCAAAACAATTCAATATCCGCTGCACCAAATTGTATAATAAACTAAATAATGACCTTAGGTTTCATAACCAAACAATACATGAAAAAAAAAACACTTAAGAAAATTTTATGCCCTTGGATTATGAACAAACGGAGATAGCTATGGAAGAGCGGAGTCACCTGATGCAGGCATTATTTGCTTAAAAGGTAACTTCGGTCACTGTTCAAAATAATTGTAAATCTGTTGTGAAGTTAATTATTAATATTATCATTATCCTCTAAGGGCCTTACTAATAAACGAGGTATAAGGTTTATATAGTTATTCAGTGTTTTGTCTTCGTCAGACATTCAGAAGACAGTATTTGTCAGAAAGTGACAAAACACTGAATTACTGTTCGTTCCTTATAACTCGTTTATTAGTAAGGGCGTGAGAGTTAAGTCAGAGACTAGGCAAAAGCACCGCAAAAGCAGTCCACTGCCATTATCTGCGCCTCACTAAGAAGTGACTGCACTCAGTGTGACAGGATGTGAGCCTGACGCCAAATCTAATAAATAAAATAAAAATAATATTTATCCAATTAAATGATATTATATGTATCCGTTATCTAGTATCTGTAACACAAGCAGCATTAGTTGCTTAAAATGGGGCTAGTTGATAGGTGTGAATGTCTGAAGACATTAATTATTTATTTTTATACATATATTCACGCTTAACACATTTTTTCTTTTATTTAACATTTTCAGCTGAACCTACAGAGAATACATTACAAGAGAATTTGTTTTAGGATTAAAAGAGTAATCCGACACGTCATTTTGTAAGACGGCAAAAAATCAAAGTCGCCCCCAAATTCCCACGTCGCGCTAGCTCTAAAAAGTCCCCAGGTTAAGCCACGCATGACAAATCCCCTTTTACTTAGCCCGTTTCATCCCGATCCCCCCTGGCAGGTTCTCTTTGTCCCTCACATTTTTTACGACACGTAACAATATACCTCCAAATTCCTTTAGCTTTTGATCTGTCTTCAACGTCTTGTATTGTTGACCTCTTTCTGCTTTCTGTTTTGTTCAAACGTTTTGATGTGTAAAGTTTTTACCCGTCCCCCTTTTCGAGAAACAACATAATTTTCGTAGGGTGAGATTTTTAATCCGTAGTAATAGTTAACCTTCATAGTCAAAATCTAGACCAATAGCGTCAATGGAAACGCCAAAATGTGTGACATCAGCTTGACAAATTGTTAAGTTTGCGATGAAATTCGATGCATCAGCTGTCCCGCCAGCCGCCATTTTACTAATCCCAGCATCGTGTTATGGTTCAATTGTCTATGATTATTTAACTAAAGTAATATTTGAAAATTCGACGAGCTGTCATGACATTATACGTTTTCGACCACGGATCAAAAAAACAACCTTTAGTCGGGTATTCAAAATATTTGCTATGGACTCAACTTTGTATGTTTTTATCTTGTGGAACTGAAAGCAGTAAAAATTGCTTCATTTCACAAATTCGCTGAATCTGCTCTTATATCGGAATCACAAAATCTAGAGAATACACCCCGTTCGAACATTCTCAAATATTAGATTGAACAATTATATAGGATTTCAAATTTAGGAAAATCGTTGAGCAGTCAAAAGATTTTTGTATGATACAGTGAGTGTTTGACCACGTTGGACATTATTTTTAACCTAAACAGATCACATTTTAAAATCTCTTTTGACCTTGTGAACAAATTAATTTAGCATGACATCGTTTCATGAAAACGTTGGTTTTGATGTTGAAAACCAAACAAAATTGGTGCAACATGCTTAGGAACCCGGCGTCAAATGCAAAATAGTTCTATTGTGTATTTTCATACAGGAGTTACTGCGCCCAAGAAGAGGACGTGTTGGGAGCCCAGCAGTGGGATACATGGAATTGTAGGCGAATTAATCCTTTACAAATTCTTCCAAAGTTCCAATCCGGCGCCAAATGCTAAAGATGTGAATCAATTTAACTTAACGTAACTTAATTATCGAAACACAAAAGCGCCGGATCTTTGCCTTCCGTTGAATAACAATCACTTCACATAGAGGATTTGAATTGATACTGTTATTGAAAGGTCAACTTAGAGAGGAGTTCATTTTAGTCAATCGTTATCTGTTTGTGAAAGCAGGAATTTAAGTCGATGTTAATTGGACGACTTAATTAGTTTACTATAAAGCTATATTCAGATTTGATTTTAATGCGTTTTATGGCTGGCTGAAAATTAAGCCTTGAAACGTCGATTGGATTAGTTAAGAATAATGTATACATTAAAATTAAAAGATCCATTGCAGATTGCAAAACATGATAGGTAAGGTAAATAAAATTGAATAATGATATCTTTCCAAACCTCTCTGAAAGATTTTCAACTTTTTGAAGTTTCTACATGTTTTCCTCTGTAGGTTTAAGTCTTATGATGCAAAATTACTATTTGAAAACGATTGTCTCGATAATATTACATTTATAACATGTCTAGTAATTAAAATCTACCAGACAGTTTCCTTCAGCGCACGATGTAGATTTTGAAACAAATAGAATGGCTTACACAGCTGAATGCAACTAATTCTCTTAGACACGGCGTCGAAGGAACGTTACCTGTAATTGGAATTTAACAGTGCCATAATAGGATTGTATCATTTGGAGACCTCATATAGCTATGTCAATTCCTGTGATTCGTACGGATGACTAGTTGCAGTGGTGTGTTTAGTGGAACCAGGGGTCGAAAAATTTAAACGCTTTGTCATGTCCTGTTGGCATTGCCTCTTGTCACTATAGAAACGTCGTTGTTGATTTCTTGACAGTGTTCAATAAACAATTCTAATTGTTAATATTTTGTATTTATTACTCTTTATTGCAACACATACAAAAAAACTACACACAATTTAACAATTACAATTTAATAGCTCGGTGGCGTAGTGGCTAGTACGCTTTAGTGGCTAGGCCGTGGATGGATGCCCTTTTGGTCGCGAACTCCTCCGTGGTTCGGAAGGCACGTTAACCCGCTATTGCGACCGTTTCTACCCACCAACCCGCATTGGGCCAGCGTGGTGGTGTTACAGCCCATACTCCTCATGTGTTTCTCCATGACGAAGGCATGTGCCCAGCAGTAGAACGTATAAAGGCTGAGGAGGACATACAATTTGACAACGGTATGAAAGGCAATTTTGTCCAATAGCCAATCCGTGAGTCTGTGAATTCCAGTGTTATGACTGAAACAACTAAATGACAAACGACTCTAATAAATGTTTCGAAATATTTACAAAGAGAACAAAGCTCGAACAACGTGAAGTTCTCTTTGAAAAATTTCGAATTTTATAGAAGAATCGGAATTCGAAACACAATCTAAGCAACAATACTCGTAGCAGAGTTGGATTAATAGCATTCTCATGTAAGAGATTGCGGGTTCGAACTCCGCCTGAATTTGGTCACCATAACACATAAATCGCTTTGAATCCTTATGGAAGATGGTTTTTGTGAGCATTTTTTTTTCTTCCAAACAATTTGCATAGAATTAAATCCAATATTCAGACACACTTAATTTTACACTGTTAGAGGTATAAATTTAAAGGGAAGTAATTAATTGGGCAGCCGCTTAATTACTTGGTCAGCGGCAAAAAGGTCAGCCGAAAAATCATTTGGGCAGCAAACAAATATTTTTTTAGCAATATAATTATTTGGGCGGCAAAATAATTATTCGGGCAGTTAAATAATTATTAGGTCACAAGAATAATTATTTGGTCAACTGAATAACTGATTCAGCAGCAAGACAATAATTTGGGCAGCAAAGGCATTAGTTAAGCCGCATAAAAATTATTTGGGCAGCAATATACTCGTACATACATGTTACCGGAAATGTTAAAAAAATAGGAAAAGGATCAATGAAGGATCCAGGATCCATTCCTAGGAAATGTATTCTGATAGATATAAGGTTATGGTTTTTTTAGGGCCCTTAAAAACAATATTTGTGTCATCTAAACATTATATTAAACAATTTGGCAGCAGAGAAAACATTTGAGTTGCTGCCCAATTAGTTATATTGCTGAAAAATTACAAATTATCTGATTAAATGTATTTTTTTGCTGAACAAAATTCGAATATTTTTCTGACCGTTTAAATAACACCCAAATTTGAATATGATATGATTTCGTTTTATAGTTGTGTGCGTGCGCATTACAGTGCGTACTATTATATTCACGGTCAAAAACGAGTACAAAATTAATGTTCTACATTCTAAAACTGATAATAAGTGAGATATAACCCCGGGTTCACTGCTAATATTTTAGTGTCGCCAAAAGATGTCTGGCCGCGATAAACTGTAATTAATTATTTTAATATTACGGTCACCGTGCGACTAAAACTTGCGGGACCTAATGATTAATTTGTTGTTTTAACGAAACATCCGTCAGGGTCGAGTTTTAATTAACTAGTGGTAAACAGTAGTAAACACACTTTTGCATTCGCTCTCAAACTTTGGACAATGTGAGATTTAGCTTCTAACGAGCTTGTCTACTATAGTCGTCGCTGAAAATTAAAATCATTATGCGACGAAGCCACGCAAAAGGTTGCCAGTTTCCAAATTGTTGTTCATAAAATAACAGTGGCAGGAGCCTACTTTTAAGCATTGTATTGCTTGTGTCAGGAGTCTCCGCTCCTCCTTTATACATGACTGGAAATACATAAAGCTAGATAAAATAACACATTAATAAAAGAGAGAAAAAAGAAAAGAAATAACATTACACTAGCCTACATACAGATCGCAGAACTTGAAATGTTTATTGACACTGTAAAGGTACATTTCAAAATACATAAAACTGATTAATTGCACCTTATTTCACTAGTAAAAAATCCAAATAAACAAGCATATCTGGATACCATTAAAAGTGTGTGTGTGTGTGTGAGAGAGAGAGAGAGAGAGAGAGAGTGAGAGAGAGTGTGTAGGTGTGTGTGTGTGAGAGAGACTAAACCGACCAAAAATTTATTATTATGTACCAAAAATGGAAAGTACTTCAAGAACCGGAAATAAACCAATACTTATTAGCAAGCGAAGGATTCTAAAACTGAGACCCGAGCGTTGCGAGCGATTCTTATATTAGAATCCTGGGTGTGAGCTTCAGCGAGGGAATCAAAAGAGCACGAGGTGAAAAATCTTTGCACTCGAGTGCAACACTTCACTTTTCATCCCACCTCAGCAAATGACTAAATGCAAAAAATACTACGTTATACAAAATAATAAAAACAACAAAATTTCAACCAAAACAATCAGATATAAATAAAAAATGTAAAAATCTGTAACATTAAAAATCGCTAAGTCGCTAAAATCATTCCTTTTAGGTCTTCACTTGAAAGAAGAAAATGGCGCGAGCAAAGCAAAGAAGAATGGCAGACTTCTATAGAGTTCTGGACCCAAATCTTACTAACGCATTCATGATTGAAAATTACTAATATTGGATCCTTACCTATGAAATTGGTGTTTTTATTCTGTCTTAGCAATTTGTCCGTAACTATTCAGTTTCAGAACATTCTTATAAAATAATTGCCTCTTCTAAAAATAGACCATATATTTGAGCTCGTATCATTTAATTTGATAATTTTTTGTAAGTTTAATTGTGTTAAAATAAGACACAAAGACAATTATTTTTAACAGCCTCCTGAATACATCATTTGATTTGCATTAACATAAAAACGATAAATAATTTTTATCAAGCGTGTTCACACACATATTGCTAAAGCTTGTCTAATACATGCCAAATATTATTATCTTTGGATTTGTCGTTGTGCAGAAAACTGATAAAATATTAGTATGTAAAATGCAGACATCCCTAAAATCTCCATACAAAACACCAATTTCATAGGTAAGGACCTAATACTTATACATCTAAGCAAGCCTTACAAAAAAATATATAGAACTTGCTCTCTCAAAGTTGGGGTTGAAGAAAAATCATTTCAATATTGAAGTTAGGTTACAGTAACCTTTACTTTGTCTAATTAACACAGTATGCTTTCCAATCTGATGCGATGTCGTCTTAATCGATCTACCCGTAAACTGCAATTTAGAGATCTTGGACTCATTTTGTAGAAATCTAATCGCATTCAAAATCGTAATCCCTAGAAACAAATGCCGAGGTCTACTAAAATGCTTGAATCGTCAGTCCGGAAAACACGCTAAATCGTCAAATAAATCAATAATAAAACACCAAGAAATCTATGTGAATACAAAAACTTGGATTTACCAATGTATTAATGACATATAGACTCACATAGTTTGACGTTTGAACGTTCCATTATTGGCATTTTTTTTCCTGCTGACTTTTGTCTTAATCTTTAAGATAACTTTTCAGTATTATTCAAAACTGAAAATTTTTCTATTATTTTCATTGCACGGTTTTCTTGTTTTTTTACTCTAATTAAAAAAAATGGAAAACAGGAAAACCGAGCATCGCAGCCAAAATATATTATGTTTAAAATCAATAAGACGTTTGTGCGTATATTGGAACGTGTTAATACAGATAATTTACGTATTGCCTTTTTTGGCCAGGGCCGGTTAAAAAAATAAATAAAAAATTACGTATTTGGTTATCGTATGTCAGTATATTCTTTAGCTATGGGTTTTAGGTATGGATTATGGGTTTTCGCATCCATTAAAACGTTTTGTTATTAATCATTTCGATATTTTTTTAAATATTTTAATTTTTGTTTGCCTACTTTATAAATTAGGAGTTTATCATAATAAAAGTCTGTCAATCACATAAAATTAAAGTTGAGTCGATTTTCGCCAATTTTTTTTAAAATAAACCACACCAAGAAGGTTCGAATAGATTCAACACCATGGAGGTACAAGTAAGAAGGTTTAATAATGTTCTGAATTTACAAAGAACGAGTGAGTGAATACGATGTTCCTTATTCAAATTTACTTTACTCCTTTTACAAGAAATTAAAAACGGTTATTCCGCTCAGATATCGAAGATCAAAATACTCATTCCAAGATGACGGAATGAAAAAAAAAAATACTTAGCTGAATAAATAATTTTTACATTACATCTCGTTGCTACTAAAACACTACTAAACTACGCTATCAAAGCTGACCTGTACGTAGAATAATTAATGATAGTATGTTTATTGAATAGGCAGTAGGGGGGTGGGGGGTAGGGGGGGTGGCGGTCAACTCATTACGATGCTAATACCTGCGGGCAAATATTGGCGCTGATTGAAACGCGCGTCGGTATGTTAATGGTCGGAATACAGAGCATGCAACGTCGAGGTTAAGGAGGATTTAAAGTTAGTCATCAGTTTAATTATTAGGTCCTTACCTATGAAATTGGTGTTTTGTATGGAGATTTTGGGGAATTCTGCATTTTCCATACAAAATTTTTTTCAAGCTTCTTCACAACGACAAATCCAAAGATAATAATATTTGGCATCTATCATTAGACAAGCTTTAGTAATATGTGTAATATCACACTTCATAAAAATTAATTATCGTTTTTAAGTGAATCCAAATAAAATGATGTATTCGGGAGGCACTTAAACAGAGTTGTCTCCGTGTCCAATTTTAACACAATTAAACTTACAACAAATTATGAAAACAAATCAAAAGAGCTCAAAAATATAGTCTATTTTTAGACGAGTTAATTATTTTTTAGGAATACTCTGAATCTTAATAGTTACAGACAAAATACTAAGAGAGAAAAAAAACACCATTTTCATAGGTAAGGACCCAATATATAGGGGTAAATACATATGTGTAGCTTTACTTTATTTCTTGTAAATAGAATAAGAGCAATGAGGAGCATGGCTAGGTAAAGCTGAGTGATAAGATATCATCCTCGCCCTCAGCCTATATACGTCCCACTGCTGGGCACAGGCCTTCCTCTTAGAGAAACACATGAGGAGTATGGCATGCTGGCCCAAAGCGGGTTGGTAGAACGGTCGCAATAGCGGATCAATGGCTTAACGTGCATTCCGAAGCATGGACAAGTTTGAAATATCAAAGTGTTGGTCACCTATCCACGGCCTGACCATGGCGAAGATAGCTTTGTTTTCGATCGAAAGCTAAAGCGTACTCACCAATACGCCACGAACTCCTCGATGGATAAGTTATACAATACTATTATGTGATGAATTTGTTTGTTTAGCTGGAACTAACTACTGGTTCAGTTTTAAAAATTCATTTAGTGTTAGATAGCGCATTTATAAAAGAATACTATATATAACATTACTCTATCCCAAAGTAACAATTCCACGCGAACGAAGTCGCGGAAAAAGCTAGTAATGTGATAAGAAGGAAGTGAAGTTTGAAAGAGGAAACAGAGACAAGTTAAAGAAAGGGACGCTCAAATGGTTTGGTCATGTGCAAGAATAATGAATAAAATTAGAATAAATAAATAATAATGAATAAATATCTTCTAACATTCACACCTATCAACTAGCCCCATTTTAAGCAACTAATGCTGCTTGTGTTACGGACACTAGATGACGGATAAATATATTTAATAAATAAATACATATAAATATCCAGAATATATATAAACATCCAAGACTAGAGGACAAATGCCTGAAAATTCATCACCCAAACATTTGCCCCCACCGGGGATTGAACCCAGGACCTCTCGAGATGGCGACGCCTTGAGACCGGCATACAGACCACTCGACCGCGGAGGTCGTCGAATGACTAAAAGGATAATGAATCCAAGGCCTGACCACGGCGATTCATTGGTTTCGATATCGAAGCCAAATCTTACTACCACCACCAACTAGTACGCCACCACGATCGTCCACCACCGCCCAGTTTGTTTTAATAATAAACGTAACATAACGCAACAATTTCAATTAAAGCAAGCAAAGGAATTCACAGGTTACTATTCCTCCCATCTAAATCCAGGAGACAACGAACGCAGCTTCACTCGCGTGTTCGCTACGAACTAAACGGGCTCCTTGGATTCTAGTTGGAAGTGGTGGCTGTGAATTGACCTAATTTATTAACAAACTAATATCTCTTACGTTTGGTTAATTCCTAACCAAGTTACCGCAGAGTATAGGGTAACCAAATTGCAATTTGTGAAAGGGAAATTCTGTGAGACTATTGTTTAATTATTTTTGTTTTAAAATGCAGCATCAATATTATAACAATAATCAGGGTATCCAAAACTGATGGCTTTCCAGAAAACTTAACTTTTACTTGCTTAAGACAAACTACAATAACTTACCCAACATAGTGACAATACTAAATATCATATTATTTGGAATATTTTTTGTATATTATGCTATTTTGTTTCATATTTATGTAATAATTACAAAAAAAATATTCCCTAACAACAAACATCCCCTATTGTAAATCTGAATGCTTACACATTTTAGATTATTACACGTGATCGGACTAATGCTTGGACCAATGTATGGACCAATGTACTGGGTGGTTACTCTGTACTAATCGGGTTTCATAAGGTTCAAAATAAAACCAAAGAAATTGTTCTAAATCAGTATGGCGCTGAGCAGTGTTACATACATTAAGGGCTTGAACAACACGTCTATCTCTAGCCAGGTAGAGGTGTAAACACGGCCTGATTTATTAAAATTCCCTTTTGTTTAAATCAGGTGAGAAACTGGACGCAAGTTCTGTAATAGACATTATCACTATTAAAAAAGAGATGCTCAGTGCTGAATATAGGCCTCCGTGGAATGGGTATATACAAACTGTCTTTGTTTTTTACAAATTTCAGGCAAACTCTTGGTCTTCATGTCACCTTATGGTAAGAGACGATAAGGCCTAAGGTGAAAGCGAGCTTTACCTATATTCCTCAACAACTGTAATGTAAGGGTCCTGATTGTTCGAGGTCAATCCAAAACCGTGGTCACTCTCGCTCGCACGATTCGCAGCTTTAATATTTATACCACCAAATAAAAATTTAAAATAGATTGAATTCAGTAGCTTTACTCAAAGTTCTCTTTGCTCTGGCGCATCTGATTAACGTTGTAACACCAAAGCTACAGAAAATATGTACAATCACGTCTGTTTCGTGAAGGGGTAGGCAGAATGTTGCCATATTAAGGACGTTTCATAGGTACGCTGGCCAACACCGCCGGCGAGATTTCGTTTCTGAATTGTGTTGAGTTTCTTGTCAGTTTCAAAATAAAAAAGGGTAGTCAAGCGTGCCAAAGAAAAGGAGAAATCCCACTTTTAAAGAAATAAAAGCAGAAAGAAGTAGTTTATACCAAGTCAAAACAATCCTTCAGAGTGATCACAAAAATATCAATCAAACAAAGTGATGAATAAACTTTTTAGGACTTAATTGTTGTTGAGTAATTTATTGGGAAGTTACAGTTCGACAGTTGGCCTGTTTATTTCCCATTTTGGGTCGCCATTAAAGATTTTACAGCTTACAATAACGTTTTATTGCCGTGGAATAAAGCATAAGCCCATGCTTTAGAATCGGCGCCCTCGACGTTATAGCTATTTGAGAGCTTTTTGCTGATTGCCTGTGATCGTTTATATGGTTTAAGGAGTTTAGATACGGGATTGTGTCAGTTTCTTTTAGAATGTAACGTGTTAGTTAAGCGATCAATTTAAACGCGTGGTGTACAAATCCCGTAATGCGAAAAGGGTTTAATCGTCCCTTATGAAGAATCCATTTACAATATTGGAAACCTATCACTTATTGCAAAAAAAATCCCAAGCTTTTCATTGTCGTGCAAATCCTACTTTATTGTTGAAAATACTGGAACCCGCTCTTAACGAATTTATCAATTTAAACTAACTCCTGCTTTTTGACATAACGCTTCCTATTCACGGTGTAAACAAATAATTATAATTTTCGTCGCTATTTTGTAAATCCATTATTTTAAAGATACCGATTATGCCATCTCAATCATGTTATTCTCCAGTTGAAACGTCTTTGTCGATTAAAGAAATCCATTTTTGGAACTAAATTACCACTGGCTGTGTGTAATGCGTGAGTTCAACTCATCCATTAGCACTGAGAATACCCACTAAAACTTCTCTTCATACCATGCATTGGAATTAATATAGGCTGACCACAGCGAATTTATTTATCAAATTGGTAAAGAACGAAAGCAAATCGTCCCACGCAAGTTTTAAACTGTATTCTTCTTAATCCTGAATAACATTCCAGCTTATAAAGGCGAAGAATTATAAAATTTTTCTCAAATTGAACTTTGCAGCTTAAGAGAAAAAGCTAATTAAATATTAATTCACCGTCGATAATGGCCTTAATCGGTTGCCCATGGTGATTAATCTCAGAAAACTTTCGTTGAGCCCGTTTTAGGAGCCTTAAGGGGTCATTTGGTTTTGATTAAGTCGCGGTACAGCTTAATATTTCTGTGGGTAGGCCCATACTTGGTAAGAGTTTCTGCTTGGTTTGGTTAGTGGTAGGGCTTCCAAGCCCGCCTGGCTAGCTGGATTTACAGGTAAAGCTTGCTTCCACTTTCGGCCTTATTGTCACAACAGGTGAGATAAAGGCCAGCTTACCTGTCATAATATGTAAAAATAAAGAAGCTAAACATCCAATAAAACCTAATTTTGTTAACTCGTTAACTTGAGACATCAAATTAGAACTAAAGTTGTAGAATTAAGTGTAAGCACGTTTACACGAGACGATTTTTGCCGTACGTCTGGACCACGATATTTAAAATAATTTTATTATGAACTATACAAATATCATTTGTATCAATTTTTAAATATTCGCCCCAATTTGTGCACAAATTGCCAACGTCAATGGAAGAAAGATTAGTCAAATATTATACAAACTCAGAAGTCCTCGTACACGCGGAGATTGAGCAGTGGTGACCGGCAGAGATGACTGGCAGAGATTTTTTGCAGTAGCAATCAAGAATAAAATGTTATAAAGTAAAATCTTGATATTTTCCGAAGAAATATTTTTTAACCATCTTATTCCTTTTTCGCGAATAATATTATTTTATTTATTTACCGTGATTATTTAATCAAACACACTACTCACTTAATGGAAAAAGACAAGCCCTCAGAATACATGTAAAAGTAATAAGAGTTATCTGCTAAAAGAAAGCAGCAAAGTTTATAGGAAACATAAATATACCATATGCCACATAGTTTCACTGCCTGTCCTCGGCCTATGTACGTCCCACTGCTGGGAACAGGCCTTCCTCATGGAGAAACACATGAGGAGTATGGGCCGTAACACCACCACGCTGGTCCAATGCGGGTTGGTTGCTGCCTGTATTAACCTTTAATTATGAACAAAGATACACTAGAGCAATGTTTCTGCAGAAATATAAAAGACTAGCTGTTGCCCGCGACTTCGAGCGCGGTAAATGTAGTTTTTTAACTATCCCATAGGAACCCTTTAATTTTCCGGAATAAAAAGTATGTAAGATGTTGACCAGGGATATAAGGTATCACCATGCAAAATTTCATTGAAATCGGTCCAGCTATTTCGGAGATTAGCTCGCGCAAACAGACAGAAAAAAAAATAAAAAAAATGTTTTGGTATTTACCTTCTTTTTACATCCCCCTCACATAATTTTAAGCATTTTTTTCTATTGACAGACATTCAACCCCTACAGTTTTATTATATTAATAGATATAGATATTAGATTGCTCGAGTAATACGGAAGATGTCGTACGATGAACATCGGTTTGTTTAAACTATTTTAAGACGTAATTACAACGTTGGTTCTACCTTTATACGAAGAGGTTGTTACTGACTTCTTAAAAAGGAACCGTTACTTTATGTGTAAAGCGAGTGTAGGTATTACTTGATTTAAGACTTTAAGCACTGTCGGAACAGGTTGTAATTGTCTTAATCTTATAATGCATGACATAACTCTAAATTTTCCGCTACTCTCATCCAACCATCCTAGTCAACAAATATTGGGTCCTTACCTATGAAATTGGTGTTTTTATTCTGTCTAACAATTTGTCCGTAACTATAAAGTTTTAGAACATTCTTATAAAATAATTGCCTCTTCTAAAAATAGACCATATATTTGAGCTCGTATTATTTAATTTGATAATTTTTTGTAAGTTTAATTGAGTTAAAATTAGACACAAAGACAATTATTTTTAACTGCCTCCCGAATACATCATTTGATTTGCATTGCCATAAAAACGATGAATAAATTGTATCAAGCATGTTCACACACATATTGCTAAAGCTTGTCTAATGATACATGCCAAATATTATTATCTCTGGATTGGTCGTTGTGAAGAAAACTGATAAAATGTTAGTATGTAAAATGCAGACATCCCCAAAATCTCCATACAAAACACCAATTTCATAGGTAATTAGAAGTACTAAATAAATTTACGATATTCGTAGCTACAGTACAAATAATTGCATTCATCACACAAACATGCTGCTCCCACTGGGTCTAGAACCGGAATTTGAATCCGGCTTGAGGCGTATTCAAAGTTCAGTGGTGTATTTAGATCTTGAAAAGAAAGCTAGCCGGCGTTGTGATGTAACGGTCCGTACTGCTAATGTGTTCCTCCATGAATGAGAAGGGGCCAACAGTAAGACTCATATAGGCTGGTCCTACAAGCCACATAGCAAGAAGATCATTCGACATAAAAAATTCCGCCGAAGGTTGAACTTTTAACAATATTGCTTTTTATAAAGCGTCTGATCCACGACTCGGAGCTGCTCAGGCATGATTAAATTAAATAAATCTGGTGGACGGCATCCGCAGCCACAAAGGAAATAGCGAGAACATAAATAAATTGTAAGTAGGACCGTAACAATACCGGGACCGGTCCGAACATGCCGTATTCCGTGGATTTATACACGTCGGCCAATTTACTACGTCACCGATACGGTGCGGATATTGGATTTTTCTTAGTATATCCCTTTGAGGGGCGTAACAAGGCTTTGATGACACCTCCATAAGCGGTTTTAAATTGAATGTTTTTAGTTTGACGAGACATTGTCGGTAGTGTTGGGAAAGGATGTAATATTCTATCGATATCGCTTCATCGTCATCTAAATTGTATTGTGTTTTAATATTTTATGTTGCATACATTTTTTTAGACATCGTGAAAAGTAATAATGAAAGCGAATAATGAAAATTATGGATCTTATTTTTTTTTATTTTCCGGAAACCATACTATTTTTAAAAGTGGACTTTTAAATTAGTCAATGTGATTTAACAGTTTAAAACAGTTTAACATTTTAAACTGAAATAAAAATGGTTTTGATTTAAGGTTTTCATAACAAGAGCATAATTGAACCTTAGATAATTTAAAGAGGGTGATTTTAGTGACTATTATCCCCAAAGGCTTAGTCAGAGACTAGGCAAAAGCACCGCAAAAGCAGTCCACTGCTATAATCCGCGCTTCAACAAGCAGTGACGGCACATTTGCTCAGCGAGACAGGTGGTGAGCCGGTCGCCGCTATAAGCTATTGGATGGTTGTGCAATTCTAAGTCCATTTATCGCCTTTTACGACACCCAAGGGAAGAGTTGGGTTGGTAAAGAATACTGTATTTTATGTATGTATGTATAAATCTCGGAGCTCGGTGGCGTTGTGGATAGTACGCTTTGACTTTCGATTGATAACAAAGCTACCTTTGCCATGGTCAGGCCGTGGATGGGTGACCAAAACTTTGTAATCTCGAGCTCCTTCGTGCTTCGGAAGGCACGTTAAGCCGTTGGTCCCGGTCCGCAATGGCGACTATTTATGCCCACCAACCCGCATTGGGCCAGCGTGGTGGTGTTACGGTCCATACTCCTCATATGTTTGTCCGTGGGGAAGGTCTGTGCCCAGCAGTGGGATGTACATAGGCTGCGAACAACCATCAGGTAGGTCTGGTTGTGTGCCATATCACTCTAATAAAAATTCATGATTCTAAATTGTTTTCTTTTTAATTTACTTCAAACACATAGCGACTTAAGCGATATTCTACTTGTTTTGTTTATTTACCGAGTTAGCTGGCGTTGTTTAAACAGTCGCCTGTTGTAGCTGGATTCAGTTCAACATTGTTTGTTTTCTTAAACTACAGTTAGTTACCGAAATTAATTTTGTTATGTACAAGCTTGATGCAAATGTGACCGCGGTGAGAAGTTTACGCAATGGGTCTGAAGTTTGGTTTTCTTCGGTATGTTTCTAGAAAGATCTTTAAGATTCCTCGAAAATGTGGTAAGACTAAGTCATTTTTTTTACTTTTACTCTTCGCTTTATTTCGCTTTCCGATTGACTGTTAGAAAATGCCTTAACGCATCAAGTCCGCTTTCGTTAAAAATCTTCACCTATACCCCTGAAGGGTTCGGCGAAATGGTTTCTTAAGAAAGAGTTCAGTCATAAGCACTGATATGTATACAATTTAATTTAAATATGAACATTTTTGCATCCTAATAAGAACACAAGTATATAATTTGTTTTTGAGGCGACAGTACATAGAGTCGTTATACCAAATGCTTATTACACCTCCGTGACGCCGGTCTCAAGGCGCCGCCATCTCGAGAGGTCCTCGGTTCGATCCCCAGTGGAGACACTTGTCTCCACTGGGAATCGAACCGAGGATTGATGGGTGATGGATGTTTGGGTGATGAATTTTCAGACATTTGTTCTCCAGTCTTGGATGTTCATTATATATGTATAATCTCATGTATATTCTGAATAATTATGTGTATTTATCTATTAAATATATTTGTCCGTCATCTAGTATCCGTAACACAAGCAGCATTTAGTTGCTTAAAATGGGACTAGTTTACAGGTGTGAATGTCTGAGGATATTTGTTATTTATTTATTAATTACACACACTTAACCAAACCAAACATTAAAATTTAACCATGTTTGGTTAAATGTACATCACCCGTCTGAAGTATAAAAAATTAAATCCATTCAATTAAATACATAAACAAAGACTAAACAGCGGCGACAGAGCGGCATAATAGATGACGGTCCACAAAAAAATCAGTAGCAAATTAAACAATAACTCATAGGTCGTATCGTTCCAATAGGTACCGTCGGCAGCGTAAGAACGATAATTTATCTCCAGGCTTGAGGCCTGGGAGTATGAAAATTTCTTCCAATGAAGTTTGGTGCAGACGGGCGGCTGGAACGCTTGTAAAATTTAAATGAAAAATCAAAATAAAAAAATATCTTATTTCATAGGCAAAACCTGGCATATTCAAAAAAAGGTGAACAGTGATTGTCCTCAGCCTATATACGTCCCACTGCTGGGCACAGGCCTTCCTCATGGAGAAACACATGTGGAGTAAGGGTTATAAAACCACCATGCTGGCCAATGCGGGTTGGTGGGTAGAAACAGTCGCAATATCTACCAAGACCAACGGCTTAACGTGCCTTCCGAAGCACGGAGGCGCTCGAGATCACAATGTTTTGGTCACCCACGGCATGACCATGGCTTTTCAATCGAAAGCCAAAGCATACTAACCACTACGTCACCGAGCTCCTCAATAAATAATGATTGAAAAGTATAATATTAAAATTCATTACGCGAAGGGCCAGCGCTTGTAGCAAGTACAACCACAGCGCTTGGCTGTAATTGTAATCGATACAAGCGGCCGGGTTCCGAGAGTAAAGCTTTTCATGAGAAGAACCCGGCAAGAAACTCATGAGCCACTTTTTTGAACTAGTCAATGGTCAGAAAACGAGACACAATGGAAACATCTATTTTTTGCGAACACGGGTGATCGTCGAGGGTTATTATAATTATATAATATAATTATAATAACATCGTCTTTAGCCTAGATGGAATATCTATCGTTAACCGGTTTGTACAACGCAAAGTTTCATCATTTCAGTGGTTTAAATTCAAGTTCGATTTCGGTTGATGCAAATGTTTGTGTGATGAATACGAGCTTCTTTTACATAGAACAGGTAATCTTTTGGCCTTCATCTCACCAGATGGTAAGTGACCATAAGGCCGAAGATGGAAGCGCGCTTCACCTGTATTCCTCAACGACTGAGGAGCTGGTTATCTTGACTTTAATTGCCGGAACACAACAAATGCTTTTGTTATTATTGTAACAATTATAGGTAAGACAGTGGTAGCTAGCCAGGTGGGCTTGGAAGCTCTACCAGCAACCAATCCAAGGAGAAATACTTCTGCCCCCATGGGGAATCGAACCCCGAATCTCCCGATCAACACCCGGTGGTGTCAACCACTAGACCAGAGAGGTGGTTAAAAGAATGACGGCTTTTTTTTTAAGTCCTAAGCTTGACACTGATACTTCTAAATATTTCAGAACCACATTACAATATCCCTTGATTTTAAAAGAAACTTCACTTTAGCACCTTGTAACCATGATAAGAACGAGCTCGGAAGCTTTATTTTTGGACTGTATTAGATTCCATATTAAATACCATAACTGCGGCTACGTGAATCAAACACCACTTTCAAAATTATTAGAACAATTGTGATAACCATTTTCCAAAGGTTTTCAGTTTTCCATCAACCAATTTTCGTGGGACCAGTGTTGCCGTATTTCTTCCGTATAACCTGAATTGTGAATTTTATAACTCAGCCGAAATGTCTCTCTCTGCGCTTGAGCAAGGAAACAAACAAGGCTGTCACAGCTTAAAATTAAAAAACCGGCCAAGAGCGTTTCGGGCCACGCTCAGTATCGGGTTCCGTAGTTTTGTAAAATTTTTAAAATTTATCAAAATCTGTTCAACCCATAAAGTTCAAAATAATTTTCCTAGAAAGTACTTATAAAGTTCTACTTTTGAGATTTTTTTTTAATTTTTTGAACTTATGGCTCAAAAGTTAAAGGGGGGGACACATTTTTTTTAAACTTTCGGAGCGATTATTTTAGAAAATATAAATTATATCGTAAAATGATGTTAGAAAACCCCTATTCATTTTTGAATAGCTATCCAACGATATATCACACGTTAGGTTCCAGAGGAAAAAAAATCAGTCCGTACATTACGTGTATGGGCACCCCCCCCTAAGTTAATATTTTATTCCACTTTTGATTTGTGCACTTTGTCGGCGTTATTAATATACAAATTTCAGCTCTCTAGTGCTAACGGTTACTGAGATTATCCGCGGACGGACAGACATGGCGAAACTATATGGGTTCCTAGTTTATTACGGAACCCTAAAAAAAAGGGTGACTAACCGCTCGGGTCCCAACCGCTCGTCCGCACCGGAACAGCCCCAACCGGGCCGGTTTAATTGGAATACAGTAATTTATCGCCGGATCTTCGTTATCCGATTACCGCCCGATCGAAATTATATTTGGACGACGAAATTAATTTACACAACGCATTGTTTTAGCATATCAGCTGATCGTAGTTCGTATTAGTGTGGCACGGTGCTAATTAGTTGTTACTGATATTCTAATGTTACTGGATAGTGGAAGTTTGTAAGGATTCTGTCGCATTAAATAGCAATTGGGAAGTTATGTTATGCGATGTTTCATAATTAGATTAGATTAGTCGTGTGATAGCGGCTCATTAAAAGAATACTAGCAAGACATCTTGGGTGTCATAAAAGGCGACTATTGGACTTTGAACTACACAACATTCAATAGCTTATAGCGGCGACGGGCTCACCACCTGTCACGCTGAACACATGTACAGTCGAAGCTTGGTGAAGCGCGGACTATGCCAGTGGACAGCTTTTGCGGGGCCTTTGCTAAGTCTCTGACCAACTTTTAGGGGATAATCTCTATTTTCACCGCCTATCTGGTGTAGTGGTTTACACCAGCGGGTGTAGATCAGGAGGTCCGGGGTTCGATTCCCCACGGGATCAGGGGTTTTTCTGCTCGGTTTGGTTGGTGGTCGGGCTTCATAGCCCGCCTGGCTAGCTACTTACCACCATAATACCTTACCTAAATCTGTCGCTATAATAACAATGTTATAAGCATTGTTATGTTCCGGCAATCGCTTCCACCTTTGGCCTTATCGTCACTTACCATCAGGTGAGATGAAGGCCAAGAGCTTACCTGTCATATTTAAATAAAAAAATAGTCGTGATTATATGTATGTATGCATCTGTGGACTCTCTTTTAAATATAGGATTAGAAATAGTGAGATAAGAGGCTGGTGTTATGTAAAAGAGGACGTACTGACAAATATGAAGAAAGGGATGTTTAGTTGGTTTGGGCATGTTGAGTGAAGAATGGAAGCAGTGTCACGAGGCAGGTATATAAAGTAGATGTGAATGGGTGAAAGTTGGAGGTGGATGTCCTTTTTTTGACGGGGAGAAATCTATTAACGGAACTTATCTACCGCTGGGTAGACGGTAGCCGTGTGTGGGACTCACTAAACCCCCCGATATACCCATGAAAACCTCCGTGGTCGAGTGGTCTGTTCGCCAGTCTCAAGGCGTCGCCATCTCGAGAGGTTCTGGGTTCGATCCCCGGTGGGGGAAAATGTTTGTGTGAACAGGCATTTGTTCTCCAGTCTTGGATATTTATATATGTATATTATATTCTAAATATTTATATGTATTTTTCTATTAAATATATTTGTCCGTCATCTGGTATCCACAACACAGGCATTAGTTGTCTAGTATGGGCCAGTTGATAGGTGTGAATGTCTGAAGATATTTATTTATTATTTATGGATATATCAGGATAAAAGGTAGCCTATGTCCTTTCTCAGGCTCTAGACTCTCTGTATACCAAATTTCAATTGAATCGGTTCAGTAGTTTCCACAGACAGACAGGCAGAGTTATTCGCATTTATAATATTAATATGGATTGTAATTATATTATGTTTATTATATATATACCTTAAAGATTGTATTTTAACTTTTTATCGACCAAACGACACGAGTTCAACCCAGAAAACCAATTAAGCAGTTCACACTCTTAAATAAATCACCGTAAAACGTTCCCGAGCATGTTCAAACCACAAGGTTTTGATAAATAGCAGAATACGAGCCAAAGTGCGCCGAGTGAGTAATTTTGTGAGCAAAATGATAAATAATTCCGAATATCTTACAGCGGCAGGATGCTGCGCCGCGCCGATACCGCCGTGATTAATAAGAAGTGTAGGCATTGAACAGCGGCGATGACAATCGCTTCTGTAAGTCATTTACTCTTTGCGTTTGGAGTTTGAACTAAAATAGAGCGTCTATTTCCTATACTGTGTTTATTTTATTTCTTTCAGTTAATTTAAATATATAAATAAAATTCATTTATTCTAGATGACTTCAACCGAATAATGAAGTGAATATTTATTTAAAAAATAATAACATGTATTAATTAAATAACAATTCAGCTTTTGAAGTTATTAACAATTCTTTAATCTGTGCTCGTCCATTAAGGTGAGATTGACTTAGGTCCTAAAAGGTGCCCTTCGAGGTTGACTCTTAAAAACCCCACAATAAACTATTGTTAAGTTTGATGCAAACTGTGCAGTACATGCGTGATTTTGACACACTCTTATATTTTTTTTACATTTGACAGGCAAGCTTCATCTCACCTCATGATAAGTGAAGGTCGTTAAGGCTTCGATAAGGCCGAAGGTGGATGCGAGCTTCACCTGTAATCCTCAACAGCTGAGGAACTGGCTATCTTACTTCTAATTGCCGGAACCCAATGCAATGCTTAACATTGTTATTATTGGCGCCAGATTTAGGTAAGACCGTCTTACCTAAATCTGGCAAGCAGAAAAACTGCTGCCCTGCTCTGCCCTGCCTCTGCTGCTGAGAATCGAACCCTGGACTTCTCGGTCAACACCCGGTGGTGTCAACCACTAGACCAGAATGGGAAGCTCTTATAGGATTATTCCTCTAAAAAAATACCAATTTGATCATTTCAGTTTTCCCAAAGGCTTCCTCTACTCATCGGCGGTTACAATGGTTTTTTAACTATCCCATTGGAACCCTTTAATTTTCCGGAATAAAAAGTATCTAAGATGTTGACCAGGGACCAGGGATATAATGTGTCACCATGCAAAATTTCATTGAAATCGGTCCAGCCATTTCGGAGATAAGCTTTTATAAACAGACGAACAGAGAAAGAATAAGTTGAAAAAAAAATCTGGTAGGTATTGTCCCTGTTTATACATCCGCCCTGACATTTTTAAGCATTTTTTTTCTATGTACAGACATTCGACCTGTTCAATTTTATTACATGTATAGATATATAAATAACGAATGTAAACCTTTTTGATTAGAATATCGCAATACCTAGATCAGATCTTGTGCAAAACTTCCGTCTAGGCAGAGGCAATCCCATTCGATATGAAGTCTGAGCAAAGTTTTATTCAAAAATGGAGCCTAACAGTGAAGGTAGTCCGTGAACGTGTTTGAGTTGGCTTTATACTGCTCCGGTAAATACATTTTTAAAATAAAAGTCGCGATGATGCGCTACGCCCTACGTTTGAGTGACCCCTCATTCAGTCCCACATGTTGTTTGCTGATTGATTTGCTCATTTTAAAAACGTGGGATTTTTTTATTTTCTATCTAATATAACTATTTTATTATTTTTAACTACGCACAGCGTCGGCGTCGTATATTGATTGGTGAATAAACACCAATCAATAGAAGGTGCTGTGCGTAGTATCACCATACAAAACCTAAAAGTTGTTGAAATTTCGACCTGAAAGTGCTCGTAGAAAGTTGAAAGTAGTTGCAAGGTGCATTGTCATTGGGTTGAACTATTCCTAAAGTTTCAGCCCGATAGCTAGTCCGGAAGTGCCTCAAAATTAAGTTACAAAAATCTAACCGGACAAGCAAATAGACAAAATGACAAACAAGTAAGTAAGTTAATAAAAACGTGGTAAAGTGGAGGAAGCGAAAGATGTTTGCCAGGATTGTAGCAAGTAGAGATCTGTAATCTCTGCCTACCCCACTGAGAAAGAGGCGTGAATGTATGTATGTATCATCTTAGCTTACAGACGGCCACTTTGAACGTAGGCGTCTCCCAAGGATTTCAAGATCAGTCTGTTGCTTTGCCTGAGTCAGTTGAGTACGGTCCACAAACAGGTATCCTCCTCGACAAAAAAATGGTAGGAAAACAAACTTTGGCACTTGGGCCGAGAGTTCGGGCCGTAACACTACCACGCTGGATTGGTGGGCAGAAACAAATACATTAGCTACCTGAACCATCTTAAAGTGCCTTACTAGAAACAGGTAAACTTCAGATTACTAAGTAATCACCTATCCAGAAACCAACCGTAGCAAAAGTCACTTTGCTTTCAATATCTAAGCCAAGCCGCATGACATCTACGTCATTTTCAAAATAGCGTATGAAATGAAAGGATTTTTTGCGGACTTTTATACGATAGGTAATGTAATTGTAAAATGTAATTTGTAAAATCGTACCGCCTCGGCATGGTGTAAGCCGTCCTCCCGAAGTTTTGAGTGTAGCAACGAATGCACGAGTTTTATATGAAAACTTGGGACGCGGGCTCGTTGTCGATATGCATTTAGTTTCGTATAATGCTGTGCGACAAATTTCTAAGATCACGTTGTCTGGGGCCAGTCGAACTTTTAACGGTTTAGATATAGCAGTTCTTGCCTCATGAAACTATCGATGGTGGTGATAACAAGGGCTATTGAAGTGGAAAATAAAACCTATTTACCATATCTATATCGCATAAGTACGGGTATAAGGGTTGTTTCATAGTTGGTTTGGCCGCCAGCGCTGGCCGCGCGCGCGCTTACAATAATAATATCGTTTCACAGCTACACGCGCGAGCTTTACGCCAAAATGCATGGAAATCTCGCTGGCGGCGCTGTTGGCTAGCGCTGGCGGCTAGCCCTCTAATGACACCATCCTTAGTTTTAAATTAATTTTAAAGGTGATTTTAAAATTATTTTACGATGACTTTATTGTTTTGGGTTGGCACCTCCAGATAACTTTAAAGTATGGTGCATTCACGTTGCAGATTTACCTTTTACTGAGCAATACTTTGCAACACGTTAAAATTCGTCCTCAGCCTATATACGTCCTTTATACTGCTGGGCACAGGCCTTCCTCATCGCAATAAATACATGAGAAGTATGAGCCGTTACACCACCACGCTGGCCAATGCGGGTTTATGGGTAGAAACGGTTACATATAAACCGAAACCAAACGCTTAACGTGCCTTCCGAAGCACGGAGGAGTTCGAATTTCGGCCTGACCGTGGCAAATGTAGCATTTTTTTGATATCGAAACCCAATACGCCACCGAGCTCCCGAACACTGTAATATTGGGCAACAATTATTATACCTAAATTAAGAAGACTGCCGGTGACGCAAAATCTACACCTTTTTTGGTAATTAGTGACTGCGTGTTGAAGTGGACATGTGTTGTATTCTTCCAATAATTCAGTCTGAATTTGGTTCCATTCCGCAATTTTGGCGAGTAAATACCTAGGCGACAGTTTTTCATCTTCAGCGTCCTCAAACCTTTGTCCACACGATACAACGCTTCACACAAACAACTATAAATCGTCGACAGACACCCAATACACGCAAGGATCCGTTGACTTAGGCAAACCGTAGCCCCTTGTGTGAAACTCAGGTAGTTAGTTTAAGGGAGAAGAATTATTATATTGGACTTTAAGGTTATAAATTGGACTTTAAGGTTATGACTTACTGGATATATTCGTGTGAGGTGGAAAGATTCTAATGTCATCAGCCTATATACGTCCCACTGCTGGGACAGGCCTTCCTCATGGAGAAACACATGATAAGTATGGGCCGTAACAACACCACGCTGGCCCAATGCGGGTTGGTGGGTAGAAATGGTCGCAAATGTGACCGGGACCAACGGCTTAACGTGCCTTCCGAAGCACGGAGGAGCTCGAGATCACAAAGTCTTGGTCACCCATCCACGGCCTGACCATGGCGAAGGTGGCTTTGTTTTCGATCGAAGCCAAAGTGCACAGACCACTACGCCACCGAGCTCCTCCTGAAGATTCTAATGTGAGTGAATTATATCCATAACAAGGATTTAATCTATAAAATAACCGATAAACTAACTTATGGACTTAAATGGATGCCGAAGCCAAGGTTTTCGTTCAGCATTGGGGACGAAGCTTGACTTGTATTATTTCAGACTTGGGCTCGATCCCTAATTTTTTAGTTATTCACTCAGAGACCTGACTACTCAACCAGGCCTTCACATCTAACTACAACAGGAACAAAACAATAATACTACAGTACTTATTTACCAATTCCTTTCCGGCTATGTACCATTAAAATTCCAAGCAAACAAAAAAAGATCAGTCCAGAAAACAAAGAAATAAATTTAGCCGATGAAAGGGCACTCGATCTATAACATAATAAGGATCCAATAAGAAATGTATTCGGAGTTTTATTTGTAGTACAAGATATCCACATTCGTATGGTAAAGCAGCCAACTATTCACGGAGGCCCACTTGTCCTCATATAATAAATTCCTTTTCAAAATAAATATTCGTATTCATAAAATCGTATTGGGCTCAGATAATCATTATTGGAGATGGACCTCGATCACTAGTATTCCCACTGTGAATACTTCTTGAAATGTCAAGATCTTTATCGAAAGCTAAAGTATTTTGTTTGACCTTTTCTACTTTACTTGAACCAATATCATTATTGTTCTGATTATTACCACGTTTTTATTTACTCTCTTTATTTGTCTTTTTTTTCTGTGTCTCTTTGTTTGTCCAATTAGATATTTGTAACTCAATTTTTTAAAACGTAGGAATTTTAGATCAATATTTTTTTTTATGGCGTACTATACATTTCTAGAATACTTGAAGTAGCTATTATTATTTGTATTGGAATTTCGCATACAAATTCATGTATTATATTTAAATTAACATAATCTGGTGAAATGTGGGTGTTCAACACCTTCTTCGCAGAAGGGGTGTGATGATATGTTATGTTGTTGATATTTAATTTTTTTATAATGATTTGTACGCTTCTGTAAGCATAATATATCGAAGTACAATATTAGGTCCTTACCTATGAAATTGGTGTTTTGTATGGAGATTTTGGGGATGTCTGCATTTTACATACTAACATTTTATCAGTTTTCTTCACAACGACAAATCCAGAGATAATAATATTTGGCTTGTATCATTAGACAAGCTTTAGCAATATGTGTGTGAACACGCTTGATAAAAATTATTCATCGTTTTTATGTTAATGCAAATCAAATGATGTATTCGGGAGGCAGTTAAAAATAATTGTCTTTGTGTCTAATTTTAACACAATTAAACTTACAAAAAATTATCAAATTAAATAATACGAGCTCAAATATATGGTCTATTTTTATAAGAGGCAATTATTTTATAAGAATGTTCTGAAACATAATAGTTACGGACTAATTGCTAAGACAGAATAAAAACACCAATTTCATTGGTTGTATATAAAACCAGTCAATGGTTAGAAATCCCGACACAATAGGAATTTCATTGTGTACGATCACCGGTCTTCGCGCTAACACTCAAGGGGTTAAGGGCAGAAATTAGATGTAAATTGGAACAAGCATAATGCTGGCTATAGAAAAAAGATTGTGAAACAAAACAATTAAAACGTCGAAATTTCCCTTCAACTTTCAATCACTTTATAAATACAACGTGATATCGGTAGTTATAACTAGAGTGGAATCTAAGGAAATTTGGGAAAGTATGTGAGACACTTAGGACAACTGAATTCATTTTCTAATAATATTTACATGTCACAAGATGACGTAAAAGATAAAAAGATACTATGTAAAAAAGGTTCAATTTGCCACACAAGGGTTGTAAGCAAGAATTTTGTACTCCATATGGATGCCAAACTCCCATACAATAGCATGAGGCAATGTTCTGTCTTGATCAGTAGGTGTTCCCTCTCATTCTATCACTATTTATGAATGAAGTCTATCCGTGGGATATACTCTTCCTCTCTTTCTATCCATAGTTTCTGTCTCACCTGTCATATTTACGCCATTTTGACACCTAAACTGAAAATTGTTACAAATTTTTGTAATTCAATATTTTAAATAAAAAACTATAAAACTGGTGATGACGTGCGTTGTTTTATGCTGTGTAAGTGAGTGGTATCCTGGATGTACCTTATCATTTCAGAGGTGAGTCAAAAATTATATATTAAATGAGAGTATTTGTTTGAGAAATTTGTGTGTATTTTTGTGTGACGTTATAAGTAGTAATAGAAAGCCTTACTACGAAATGATAAACTCATTCATTAAAGTGATAGAATGTGAGGGAACACCTACTGATCGAAACAGATCATTGCCTCATGCTATTGTATGGGAGTTTAGCATCCATAATACAGAACAAAATCCTTGGTTGTAAGGCTTCTACAATAGACAACAAACATTGTCGGAGCTTAATCGATTGTGCAGTGAATGCACATGACAATATTTTGTTTAAAGACCAAAGTTTTAGCACGGGCGCAACTAGAAATTGCCAATAAAAATATTTTCTGACATGCGAACTAACATGAGCAAAGTGGAACAAAACTGTGTCCTGCGGTGAACAAAAACAATCTGGTGCATGTCTATCAAAACTACACGCAACAATGGAAGCAATTGTGGACTAGGACGCTAGTTGGGACTTTTAGAGTTTAGAATTTAGGGGCTTAGACGCAATAGCCTCAGGATTTTTTTGGGCTAACCTGTTGATATATTTTCCCGTTTGGACATCAGTAACGACTGAGTAGTTCTGGGGAAATATTAAAAAGAAATGATTGATGCAATGCTATAGTGCGCGCGGAACTAGTTGGCCGCGCCTTAGGTATGTGAGCGGTGGAACGGAGAGGCGGGGGCGCTTGCTGTCATTACTTAGTTCGCCGCCGTTCTTCGCAACGGCAACACGCATTAAAAGTTCCGGCTACTTTAAACAAAACCCAAGGCGCGGCCAACGAGTTCCGCGCGCACTATAGTTGTGTGTTTCATTGCGGAGACATATAATTCAGGCTTGTAATAATCAGCTCTCAATACACTGTGATAAATTCAAAGAAGTTCGCAGTCAAGCTGTAGAGTTTGTAGAATTTAGGAAAAATTTTAAAGGTCAAACTTAAGTCATACTTAGATGAAAACTAGATATTAAATTTAATTTCTAAGTCTGATTTTCTCAAATGTGGCCACATAAAATCACTACTGGTTAACTGCGAATTTCCTCGACTTTACTAAGTATATTTTGGAGAAAGAGAACGAAGAAAGAAGATACATTTATTAAAAATATATCGTTGTATTTTAATAAAGACTGGACGAGCAACGTCATAAAAGATGTGCAATAATACAAACCACTCAACTCGGCGTCATTTATTTCGGTTCTTTTGCTTTTAAATTACAGTGAAATTTTCAAGATCCATTAAAAAATAGGTTTATAGCTCCATTTATTACCAACTCCAAATCGAGCAATACTTTGTTTAAAAAAACAAATTTCATCTCATTTCCACACTAAAATGTTTCTTAATGTTTGAGCTGAATAGAAATCGTTTTAATTTTACCCTACAGTTCAGTGTAGTCGAATAAAATTTCTTTTGACTGTGCCTTAAATTTTGAATGAAAAATTATTACCAACTAAATCACTCAACTCAACAAGGTTGCAACGTTTACCGTAAACATTCCAGCATTGAAACCATGTGAAATTTAATAATGGAATTCCTGTGGTTCGTCAGCTCAGATTCCCATGACTGTCCCGCTTGCGGCTGCTCTCATTAAAAGTTAAATTGGTGCGGGACACGCCGTGATTGGCAGACGACCGTGTTGCCACCGCGAAATAAAACTACCCTTAAAGTTGGTAATTAATAGAAACCGGGCGAGGGTAAAGCCGTAGCCATTAGTAATTTCCCCTTTTTGTTCTTTTTCTTATTTGTTTCAAATAAATCTTGGTTTACCTATGGCTCAAGGGATCCTTTTATGTCAAAGGCAAGCACTTATACAATTTCAATAAAAGTTTGTTTCTAAAGAGTGTCTTGATTTACTTTTCTTTAGCTAACCTATGTGAGTGGAATTGAGGTAACTGTTCCTGGAAGAGGTAACCATGTTTATTTCACGGCAATATTAATTCGTTTGTTAACAGCAGACCGGAGACTTTGTAGACCATCAGGGGACTAGCTAGACCGAAAAAAAAAGTTACTTACCTATTATTGCCATTAGATTTGACTTACACCCAGTTGCAGAAACGAACTTTAAAATTTAATGTCGGCATTATCCCTAATGCTCCATTAAATTTATTTATTAAAGTGTCAAAAGAACACCTTAGCGTAGTTTTTACGTTGCACAAAACGACATTAGCACCCTATCAATGCTAAAGAGACATTAGCTAGAACTATTTTGTGTTCCAATTTTAAATTTAATGAACTTTAAAGTTTTAATGTCTCATTACTAAATGTCGTCTTTAAAAAATCTTTGTGCAACTGAGCGTTAATGGAGTAAATTTTAACTGATATTCAATAAACAATGTCTGTGTAAATTGAGAGAGTAGTTAGGGCAAAAATAGTTGGCTCGGCCACCTAACACAGAAGAGGCATTGAAGATTACCATTGGTGAACTTCTTTTAAAGACTGAAGGGAAATGTATTATTATTATGCCTAGAGGAATATATGTAGAAAGCATGGTATTTACCTAGAGGAAATACCATGCTTTCTACAACAAAGAAGTCACTATCATTTGAGTTGATTAGACCATATATTTTATATGTCCATACCTACGTTTCAATGTAACAACCTTGACATTGACATTCCAAAAACAATTGCCTGCCCCAAAACCGGCCGAATCTTTGAAATTGGAACAAATTGTATTACGTCATAAAAATACGACCTAAATAAAATTACCTTGTATTTTCGTGCGGGCAACAATCGCCGTTCCGGTTTTATCCGGTCGTTCCGGCGGTCGCTAATAGAGGGCCACGTGACTGGAGTCCAAGATGGCCGGCTACGCACATCTCATATCACCTACGTATTACCGTTCTTTGTGGAATCTTTTCAATTACATTTCATGGCGGAGTAATATGAAATAAACGTTTAGTGCACGCTTCACCAGGTGAGTTTGTTATTAAAATAGTTTGTGAAGACGTTTATGTTTTAGCCTTTTGTGGTTAGTATATTTTGTTGGCAGTGGAAATGCGTTAGTGTGTGTAACATTTTTGTATTTTATCGTCAAGTATACTTTATAATCTAGAGCTTGATCAATGGATTGAATAGGTCAGGTATGTAAGTAGAAAGAAAGTGGATGTCTTGGTAACAAGTGACAGAAGAGAATGGAAGATAATTTTTTGTTCCGACCCCCTCTAAGTTTATAGAAATTAGAAGAGCCAAATATTATATATTTTGGCTTAGGAGTTTAATGACCACCGCGACCGACGGGTTTGTGCACCGATTTTAAGGTTACCATCTCAGCTAACGGGCTCGAGTCCCAGCAGAGTCAGATATTTGTGTAATGAATACAAACATTTCATCTAGTACACACACACACACACATAGGTCATTGTACCTAGTATCTAAACGCGTGAACTGCTCAGCTCACATAAGGGCATAGGTCTAATTGTCAGAAGTTATTTATATATTACAAATATACTTTCCTCGGTCTTCCACTCCCTACTCACACCAAAACAATAAAAAATAATGCCCAGGCCTAAATGAAACCTAATTAGCGGTAACAGAAAAGAAATATACACGTTGACCCTTTATGGAAATTAAAAACAATATAGACTTTAATAATATGCCAGAACACTCTGCTGTTTCCGAAACACTAATCCTTCAGCTTTAGAGGTACAGTCAACTACAAAAATATTTAACCACTTTTGACAGTAAATGACACTTATTAGAAGGAAATAAAGATTGTCACCTCTAAAATGTGTATAAATATTTTTGTACTCGACTGTACACAGTAACAATGACTGCCTATAACTCACAATGGGAGAAAAACAAACATCGTTATGTGAGCGGATGTCTGTATAGACCTTTTCCTGTCGCCAAAGAATAAATTTTAGTACAAGCACCACCACGACAACGTACACAATACTGACCTGCAGAAGATTTTCAATCATATGGTGTTGTGGCAACGTTCAAATTCATTTGGCTCTTTCTCTCATTGTGCCCAACCTTGTAGTGTAGGCTCTGTTATTGTTAAAGGACTATAAAACAAGGTTATAACTCAGACAGACAATGGACTTGGTTCTGTAATTACTGTTACTCATCAGCATTTTAACAGTTAATGATGTAAGAATGCCCAGAGAACTACGTCATCAGACCTCTTTCAGTTGCAAAGGTGAAGAACAAGAATGACTTGAATAAAGAACTAGGGCGACCTCAGTGGCCGATTTATTTATTTTATAGAATGAAGAAAAATTTAATAAGAAAGGAAAAAATATACAATTCTTAAGTCTGATAAAGGCGTTTCAATCCACATCAAGGCTAAAGAAAATGACTGTAGGATTCTCAAATGAGGGTCGCTGAAGAATCAGGGTGATCGAGGCGACCAATTAGAAGCGTGCATTTTTTGCATAATTTGTGCATAATTTTCTTTTACTTAAATTACGAGAACTTATCATAAATGTAATTAAAATCAAAGAGCTTTAGTGATCGCCGTTTTTAAAAAAATCCAAAAGCCGCAGACAAAAAGTTGACTCCCCGGCCTTTTTACTCCGAGTATAGAATATAATTATTTTTAAAATCTTTTTAAAAGCGTATGGCCCAGCATCGGGACGTATGTAGTTAATCTTCATGAAAAAAAACAGTAAGAGAAGGATTGTGTTTGTAAAATAAATAGCCAATTTTAGGTTTCATTTATCTCTGAGATCCAAGTAAAACTAATCCAGTATTTTACCTTCTAAATCAGCTCAGTCTTAAGCTTTTGTGATAAATTGAAGGAACTCATCCATCACATTCAAATTCTAATAATAGCAGTGATATCCGAATTAGGTAAACTAAATTGTCATTTTATAAAAACCGCATCAGTGTGCGCTGCGTACATACTTCTGCAAATTTGTTTTAGACAAAGAATCATCATTCTCTTAAATCCTTTATGAATTGTTTTGCGAGAACCCAAGGAAAATTGGTAATGGTTCGCATTGCCAAACCTATCTCAAATAAAGTGTATAGAAGCACTAAAATAAATTCCCCGAGACGAGAAATAAGCTCTGAATGTTTCCGTGCTATCTCTCTTATTTACGATACACTCTCGTAAACGAAAGTAGATTTTAATCATGCGTCTTTAGGTCTATATTTTATTTTAGGCGATAAAGCTTAAAAATGTCATGCTCTTGCTGTGTTAATGATGAGAAAATTACGATGCACTAAAGCTTTAAAATTCTGGTGAATGCTCTAAGAGCTAAATGAGGTTGTGTTTTATTTTCTCTTATATTGTAGGTTTTTAAATATTTATCGTTATTAAACTAGCAAACACCGATAACCCAAAAAACATGGCGAACAGACACACATTAGCGCTGGCCTATGCTCATTAGTGGTCAATTCTGAGCTGTTAACCTTCGTTTTTGTATCGACGGGAATTGTACCGAGTGTCTTGAACTAGAATTTGTGTAATGAGCTATTGCAAAAAAGCAAATTCTCAAAGTTTGTAGCCTTTAATTAATACATAATATCCAGGTAAAAATACCTGCATCTTTGAAAATTGAAACAATGCAATTAATAACTCCGCTTACAAAAGCTCAAGTTCCACAGTGGTCGATATAGCCTACCCTTGAAAATCATTGACAAAGATTTTCTGGGTATAGAAACAATTCGTTCTACGATTTTGATTTTGACGACCTCCGTGGTCGAGTGGTCTATATGCCGGTCTCAAGGCGTCGTCATCTCGAGAGGTTCTGGGTTCAATCCCCAGTGGGGGTAAATGTTTGGGTGATGAATTTTGAGGCATTTGTTCTCCAGTCTTGGATGTTTATATATATTTCTATATATTCAGGTTATTTATATCTATTTATCTATCAAATATATATATCCGTCATCTAGTGTCCGTAACACAAGCAGCATTAGTTGCTTAAAATGGGGCTAGTTGATAGGTGTGAATGTCTGAGGATATTATATTATTATATATTATTATTTTAAATCCTAATAATATTTATTGAACGTTCCATCGTTTCTACAGCTGGTTTTTACAAATAATACTTATCATTGGAATCACAAAGGGAGCCGCACCACAGGCAAGGATGGAATTGTGCCAATCTTCTCAGAAGTACATGATAATAAAACAATAACCTTTCTGTACACGTGAACCTTTTGTAGATAATTACGTTCTTCGGCTTCAAGGAAAACGAGTGGTTTAACTAAGAATGAAATAAAAATAAACTACAATAAGCATAACAATATTATAATCTCAGCCGAGAGACATACTGCTGGAGCTTCCTCCGAGGATATGCAAATTTTGTCACTCATCAGCTCAACATCTACTTCTTTTATTCTTATTGAATGCTTAACGAATAAGATTCTGTACTTCTTTGGTCTTACTCTGATCTAAGTTCCATCCACATCCATACTTAGTATTCTTCGTGTTACGCTCAACCCTTCTCATCACGTCATGTCCGGACACGTTTTTGATAATAAATTATCCTTATTCTGTTACTTATTCCTGTTATTCTTATAACCATGCTACGAGTAATTCATTGCTCATGTTTTTTAATCACTCGCGCGACTTTAAAACTTCCTTTGGAATACTCCACACATCGTAACATTTAACATCTGTACTGCGGCCTTCGCAAACTTCGCATCTACTTTACGCCATTACCGCAAAGCTCCCTAATTTCCTCGAAAACTTTAAACAAATACCAAAAAAACAAGTTCCAAAGTAATTAATAAATAATCCTCATTCAGCGGGCGATCCAACCTAAACCGCGGGATTAGCTCAGTCAAATGCAAATTTATTCCAAAATAAAAATTGTTTCGCGTCTCAACTCGCGGAACTGTGCGCCAAACTTCAACCTCGTTTGCATTTCCAATGCGATTCTGCGTTCCCCGATGTCCGGAAACGACAGAGCTTATGCAAAAATCTCCGGGAGTAAGTACTTGTAACGGCTATTAACGACGGCTCGCGATTGACTTTGGAAGTAGTCTCCGCGAAGTTTATTGCTATCTCATAATTTATGCTGCGCTTCGGATAGTTTGCTGTAGTTTTGGGTCGTGTTGCTTGTTACTTTATGTTTTCTCTGCCAGTATAAAATCACAGTATGGGACGCGGAGCGACAAGATAGGAAGAAGAATTTCGCAAGTTGGTATGAAAACGGCCAAGGATCGAGAGTGATGGCAAGGGAAGACTTATTAGTTCTACGCACTTTGTTTAGATTAATGATTATTACTAGTAAAAGTGCAAAAATACTCGTAATATTAGATTGAAAATCCCACGTCTATAAAAAAAACGGGCACATTTGAGATTTCAATGGAAATTGGGATTTTTACATATACATATAGATCGTAAGTGTAAGATGCAATGATGCGGCGCCCCCACGTTTTGAGTGACCCCTCGTTCAGGCCATTTGGCTGTTTGTTGGTAATTTTGCTCATTTTAATTTTTTTATCAAATGTTATTATTTTATTCTTTTTAACTAGCCATCTATTGATTGTGCGTAGTCTTCATACAAAGCCTGAAAGTTGTTGTAATTTTTACCTGAAAGTGCTCGTATAAAGTTGAAAGTAGTTGCAAGTTGCATTGTCACCGGGTTCTGAACTATTCTCAAAGTTTCAGCGCGATAGCTAGTCAGGAAGTGCCTCAAAATTCAGTTACAAAGATCCAACCGGACAAACAAAGAGACAAAAAGACAAACAAGAAAGTGAGTTAATAAAAACGTGTTGAAAAATTAAGAGCTACATGTCTCAATCCTTAATACGTCACTGCTGTATTGATTTGTTCATACGATTTATAAATTTAATTAATATGTTACGTTCTTCGACCAACCCTGCAACTACTTCTTTACCACCAGAATGCAAACACAAATATCAGATTCAGTCTATTATTTAGTAGCTATATTGACTCATAAGGGTCCAACGGACCACATTAATCAGGAGTGACGCCCAACCGTCGATCACACCCACAAAGGAGGCAGATTTTTTTGTTACGAAGAAATGGCTGATGTTATCAAGGTAAGAGTTATTTCAACACATTGTCAGCCACACCTACGGCTCGGAGGGACGCAATAAAATCGAACAGGGGGACCATTCGGCTATCTACGTAGGGTTTACGGGAACAAACGCGTCTTTGAATAAGGTTGTTTGTGTCTTGAATTTTGTTTCTTTTATCGCTGCCTTTATAGCTATATTCATTTGATGGAGATTAGTGGTCATTCTCAGCTGAGGGTCACATGAGATTGTTTTGAAACCCAATCAAGTGAAGTTTCTAGCTGAATTTGTGAGATAACAGGACATGTTATGTTCACGCCTTTCATGCCTGTTCTCAGCCTATAATAATATACGTCCCACTGCTGGGCACAGGCCTTCCTCATGAAACCAGCATGATGTAATAAAGAGTAATAAAGAGTAATAAAGAGTAATAAAGAGTAATAAAGAGTAATAAAGAGTAATAAAGAGTAATAAAGAGTAATAAAGAGTAATAAAGAGTAAACTGTGAGTATGTTTTTATTAAGTGTATTCTGTTTTTTTTTTCAAATTCATGTACAATCGCACATTGAACTGGCGAGCAACCTGTCTCACAAGTAATCCTGGTTCCCCATCTTCGCAATCGCTACCATTGCCTACACAAATTTTAAATTTTCTTACATACAAAAGTAATATCTACCCCTATGGGCGGTAGAAAGGCGGGATTTCATATACGATATATATACGAGTAAAATACATATTTTACTCGTACATAAATTTTGTTTTTCCGAAAACTTTAAAATTTTACATAGCCGTATTTCATGTGTACAAGAATAACACTCTTAAAAACACTTTAATCATCTGCAGCATTTTTTGATTATTCGACTATTTATGCTTAATTTTTTTTATAATCCTTAACAGTTTTAATTACTTCTGCTACTGCTGCTGCTCTATTTATCATTCTTGTATTTAACTCTCAGTTTGACAGCCCGGTTTGTAGAAATTGGATAATGTTGTCTGTCAAATAACAGCTGTTTATCGTCCCTTATTTTGTTATTAAGCTATTGCATAGCTTCTATCGCGGGCCTTGAGCGCGGGGACCGAATCCAGAAATTCCGTAACGAAAAAACCTCACGCTCCCCACTCCGATGCGCAAGGAGGTGTGGCTTGAAGGCCGTGCATGTTAAAACCCAAGGTGGTTACCAAAATAAAACACCGTGTCCAAGGCCAATACAAATTTTAATTAACATCGGTTTGACGTGGGTTTGACCATATAAGTCTATGAGAGTAAACAATAGTGCGTTTTAAAGGATAGGTGGCGCCATCTAGTGATACAACAAAGAACTAATTTTAACAAAGACGCCACTTTGGTTTTATTTATAAGCTAACTATTACACATTGTTTATTATGAGTTTTGTTATTTTATTAATTAGTTTATTAACATTTATTTTAGATAATTATTTTATGATTTAATTTACTTATAAGTGATCCGAGCGAAATAATGGATATGCAAACTACCAACAGTTTATTTAATTTGTTTTCTTATCGGTCACCACGCTCAAAAAGTGTAACTTGAATTAATATCAAAGAAAAAGAAATACTGCATGAATAAAATAAATAAATAAAATTATAATTGCATAAGTTGATACAAAATGCTATGCAATAGCTTTACCGCGGCAGTCCCCGAGTGCCACACGTCTTTTTTTTAGTATACATTGCTGTGTCATATTATTTAAACTTTTTAGTTTAGTGTGTTAAATAACGTTTTTTGAAGTCATATTTTCTTTAATATTTAAAGTCTTGCTTAGTTTATGAATATGGGGTTAATGTATTCTTTTTCAAATTAGTAACCCGCCAAAAATTCATCCGTCAACTACTTTAAATATAATATTGTCTGTCTATCTTGCATTCACGTCAAAACTACTAAATCGATTCAATTGAAATTTGGTACACAGAGTCTAGACCCTGAAAAGGACATGAGCTACTTTTTATCCCGATATTCCCATGTGAACGGGTACCGCGCAGTGTAACCGTGGTTATCAATATCTACTCGACCGAGTATTATGTGAATTGAAAAATTTCTCGGCATTATAAAATAATGACACGACAACAGAGATTTATCACCATAATGACAATTCATCAGATGACACCGACCAGAAATGTTATTTTCATTGTATTTTAATAATTAGAGGTTTTAGTTCAACTATTAACAATCAACATTTTGCTAATAAGAGGTAGGAATGTAATGTTGAGCACTTTGTTAAAAAACAATACAGTGTTAACAAACACACAAATTTTTTTTATATACTTTTATCGGCGTTAAATCAATAGCCCCGCGAACGACGTCGCGGGCACAGCTAGTGTAAAATATTCTATGAGCAACTATAATAACTTGCGAAGTTCCTCAACCGGGATGATAAGTATAAAACTTGGTGAAGTGCTTTCAATAACATTTTTGAACTTAAACATACATGCTTTTAAAAGTTTGCGAGACACGTTCGAGTAAGTTCCACACGTTCGGCCCGAGAATAACATTTTGCTGCTCATTTGCTCTGTCATATTGAATTCTGGGAACTCTATGAATGTAATAGACCGAATTTCGAGTATTGATTTAGTTGATGGAAGAACTTTATGGTTTTTTGATATTCTTGCAGGGTTTTATTGTAAGTATCAGATCAATCTATAATTTCTTGTCATGATCACACCAATTAACACTTTTTGTCGAGGAGGAATCTTGTTGTTGTTTTTTTCTACATATGACAGGTAAGCTCTTGGCCTTCATATCACCTGATGGTAAGTAAGGATAAGGCGAAGGTGGAAGCGAGCTTCACCTGTAATCCGCAACAACTGAGAAACTGGCTATCTTACCTCTGATTGCTGGAACACAATGCTTAAAACATCGCTTTTAAGGCGACAAATTTAGGTAAGACGGTAGTAGCTAGCCAGGCGGGCTTGAAGCCCTACCACCAACCAAACCGAGCAGAAAAACTTCCACCTCCGTCGAACCCGGACCTCTGCCTATCAACACCCGGTGGTGTGAGCCACTACACCAGAAATGCGGTTAAACCTCTCCACTTGACTATAACTCCCTGATATACCCATTCCTGCCAAAAACTTCAAGCTACGGAGATCGTCACAGCATAAAGATAAATTGGTGTTTTAAATAACCTCAATATATTTCTATCTCACTCTTCCCCTTTCAGCTTTTAATGGGAAAAAAACCCTTAAATTATTCTCAAGCCACCGATAGAGAGGACAATATTTTTATGTTTAATAATTCCGTGTATTCAGGGCCCTGAAAATCAATTTCCAGCCGCCCCCAAGATTACTTTCCTCGCTTATACAGAGACGTACTTAGGAACAATATTGCGTTTTATATTTCTTTGTATATTTATCGGCACAATATTTTGTTGTTATGCACTCTGCTTCAGTATGTTAACTCGTGGAAAATTGATTTTCATTTGTGTATATTTTGTAATGCTGCAAATAAAATGAGAATGAGAGATGTCGTAAACTGCAGAATAAAATTTGTCTTTCATACGTTATAATGGTATTCTGGTTCATTACATTTTTAGCAATGAATCTGTAAAGAGACGATGGCAACTATTTTTCTTTCCTGTTGAGCTAAGATTGTGGTACTTTGGAAACCAATGAAATAATTTTACTCTCTGTCAATCCAAAGTTTGCAAAAATCCTTACCATTTTTATATCCTAACGACGGACCTGCCTAGTCCCTTTTTAAATTAAAATAACGAAAATACGAGGTACAATTTTTAGGTAAAATCCTACATTACGAACATGAGTCGCGGTGTCGCCGGCCTGTCATTGATATAAATAACGCTGATTGAATTATACACTGGTATAAAGGAAATTTAATTATTTTTATACGCAAAATATAAGGAGGTATTGAATGGCGTCAGGGCGTTGATCTAAAGACATCGGTGGTGTAGTGGTTTACATTGAAAACATGGTAATATTTGCTATGGTTATAAGTGTTCTAGGAAGGATAACCAACACATCGTGCATGTAGCAAGCACCACCTATTACAGGGGGACTTTGACATGTCAGGCAAAATGTCACCCACATTTGGCACCTCTGCCAAAATAAATTATGTAATATAGATATTATTACGTTAGGTGGCGCTACTATACAAGCGAAATAGACTAGTTGACCCTTTTTTTTATAGGGCCCCAAATGATTAATTACTAGCCATCACCATAAAATATAATAAAAAAAATTCTGAAGCCTATAACACAATAAATTTTGATTGATAAATAACGTTTTTGCTTAAATTTCAAAAACGCCTTCGGTCCTGATGGTCTATGAATTATCTGTGGCGTAGCGTAAGGATTATTGTAAACAATTCAATACCTCAGAGTAAATAGAACTGGAGTAGCCTTTGTCTAACATTCCCCTCTGCCAAATGCACAAGCATCGGATGCTTGCACGTTTAATAAAACTAGTTGAGCCGCCATTTTGACCGCCATAACATTGTAAACGTTGCGGCGAACAGAGCTCCCGCAAAAATGCCTGCCTGTGCTGTTTTTTGTTGTAAAAATAAATAGAAAACATCGAGTATGCTAAATGATGGTGTCACCTTTTATTTGTAATTATAATTTTTAAGATTTTATGATTATTTACTTCTTTATTTCATGTTTTAGAATTCTACGATTTCAAATTTCGAGCGCTAGTCTCGTGGGGAGTGCGGCTGTGACGTTGTCAAAACGCACACCCCACGTGACTGTTTTAAGCGTGTGTGTGCGTGAAATTTAAATTTGTGTGTCGAATTATGCATGTGTGCATTTGTAAAAACGTTGTGCGTTGTGCTGGCTTTGAGTGTAGTGGTAACCTCACCCCCCGCAAGAAATGGCAGAATAAAATGTTTGAGAAATTGACTAATGGCTACTCCAGTTCTGTTTACTCTGAGTTCAATACGCATGCGTGACATAGCTGACAGATATGCTTGATTGGTTGCGTCTGACGTTTGCCGGATTTTGACCATGCATAGTTATTGTTTACATGAATCATTACTTAACAAATCTTACGAATATGGTGGATACCGTTTTTGGCAGATGAAAAAAGAAGTAAAAATAAAACATGTTTAAATTGAATTTCTACAGAAATACCTTATTAATATTTATCGAACTTGGTATATTTCGGACCCTTGTACTAAATTCTATGTGAATGACACATTATTTTCATTACTTTTGATATGAGTCAACTAGCCTATTACTTAATTTATCTATGATTCCGCTGGTATAGTAGCGCTACCTTACGTAATAAGTAGAACGAATGGGTTCAGGCAACAATAATAAGTTTTACACGAACTAAAATTCCTTGTCTGGAAATAGCGATCTATACTACTTAATTTTATCTATGCCTCTGCCTACCCCTTTTGGGATAGAGGCAACCACTATTCAGACAATAGTAGTAACAATCTAAGACGAATTTTAACCGCTTCTGTGGAGGAATTCAGAAATACAAATTCTGTCTAATTCAACGACAGAAGCATATAAATAGACTTAAGTTGTTATTTCCAAAATAACTGTACTTTAAGAGGTATCTACTATTATTGTATGACTATCTGAAGAAACAGCCACTATTTAACATCCACTAAACGCTCCTACTTTTCAAGGTCCTTGTGACTATAATTACAAGGTCAGCAAAAAATCTCTATTTAGACCTTGGCTGAATAATAGATAAAAGGTTGAGGATCAGGATCAGAAAAACATTTTTCGAAAGTAATTAAAAGCTGGTCTATAGCCAAAGTAAAAGACAAATTATATTTCAACCCAATATTTAATTCCATATCTGTAATTGTGTACTTTTTAAAGCGGTCGTTCGCTACGGACAGGAATAATTTAAAAATTTACATATACTACCAAAAGCGCCGCTCCAAATATTCAACTTTCAGCTGAAAGCTGGGGAAAATTGTAATTTTGCAAGTGTATAAAAATCGCCATGTTATGGAGTGGAATTTGGGTGTTTTTTAATATGTAGTCTGGCAGCGACCGGAGCGTTCATTGGCTTTTGTACCGGAATATTTTTGAGGTATTTGACGTTTGTTTTCCCGAGCGATTAGGCCGAACAAAGTTGAATAGGTTTGTAATTGTGATACCTTTCTATGTAGCGAGAGGTTTGCATTTTCGATCGAGTTAGGCATTCGATAGACTTTTTGACTACTCCGATAATATCATGGTTGATTTTAACTATGCATTAAGATTTTTTTAAATATGTTTGCAAATAATCACTCTGCCCTCCTGATGATAACTGGCTAGCAAGCTTGAATTTAGATTACAAATAACGGCTTATAGCTTTGATGTTGATTGTTACGTGGAGGTGATAACTAACAATAGCCGCGCATGGGGTACTGATATGGCACCAATGAGTAAGACGGAATGCGACTCGAGAGCCAATAAGCGCCGCTAATTACGGGTGAGATGAGATGCTGAGCGCGGATTGGCTAACGGTGAGCAGCAAAGATATATGCCGCTACTTGTACCTAATGATTTGGATACTAAGCTTGTTACATAACCTATTTCTATTTTGATAAGTAATATTTTCATTTTATTATTGAGAAATGATCGTTCAAGATATTTAAGCGTTTCTACTTTTACCTCTATGAAGTCACAAGCATTTGTGGAATTCTTTGAAACCTCGTCAAAGACTTAAACAATTTCACTAAAAAATCCTTGAGCGTTCAAATTATTGAATATTCATGATATTTTAATACAACGCCTTCTGTCGCGTAAAATCATAATTGAACTTCTTTTGAAAAGCTGTGATTCAAGATTGTTAAAGCTACTCGTAATTTTGATAAAGTATTTTAAAAAAATTTAAGATTTAAATGAACTAAAGTTTTGACAAAGCGAATAGCAATATTTTTGCTTCGTAGTAAACGCGGGTCTAACTTAGTTGATTATAAGCATAAGAAAAAGAAAAAAAATTACTATGATCAGAAAAGTTATAGACAATGGACATTATATTAAATGGGTGTGTAGCGAGAGGAAGATCGAAAAATTACGACGATGGTAAATAAAAATGATGAAGAAAAGAATGACATGAGAATGAGAAGGAATAGAGAAATAGAACATAATGCGCCGACCATAAATTAGGAACAGGGCAAAAAGGGCAAGAATTTATGCTTCCAAATGAATAAAAAAACAACGAACAAACTTAATTATTAGACAAACTACAAAAATAATCTTAAATCTATTCAGAAACATTGCTCATGTTAAAAAGTTTGGTAAGAAATTTTACGTCTTGCTACTTGTCTGACGGCCATCCTCCTTGGGGACGTTGATTCGAGATTCGACTAAAGTAAATAAAAGACTAAAAGAGTAAAGTTTGCAAGTGCCTAGTTTTTGGAATGAATTTATAGTGTCTAGTTTTTGAATAAATCGCGACACTTATATTAAACTGTACTTAGAGGATAAGGATCGGTTTCACCACTCCCAGATAGTCACTAACCAACAGATAAATGGAGCAGGATTCGTCTGGAATTATCCATATGTACTGAAAACGGCTTTAAATCCTTGAATTATAAACTCAGTAGTCAGTGGTGAAACAGGATCGAACCAAGGCGACCAAAGCACGAGTAATGCCAATTTTGCCAACTCGACAACCACTGTCAAAGAGTATTCTAAGAGCAACGAAAAAAAATCAAGAATCACAAGACCTAAATGCCTAATCTAAACTGGCTCTCCTTCGCTAAGCAAATTAAACACAAACCGTCATCAAAAGTAAGGTTACAAAAGAAATCTGCTATAAAATCCCAACTATTCGCTCACAATAAAAGCATTGTGAGCTCCCAAACGGCTTTCACCCAAAGGGCCAAAGAGACGCTTAAAATTTAATAGCGGCTTATGACCGGTGTTAGAAACGGCCTGATGAGATTAAAATTCGGTCCGAATATTAGCTCAACCGATAAGTTGCAGACTCCTTGGCTTGCTAGTGATGGGGAACAATTGTATCCGTTATTCAATTGTGTACACACTACTTGAAGTCAGTCTTTCCCTAAAGGGTAGGCAGAGGTGTTAACACTCACAATTCACCAGATATGTTAGGTGGCGAGCCTGTTGCCATGCACCAGACATGCAAGGCAAGCGATACTCACAAAGATAAGATACGTAAGTTTTATTCAAACTGAGTGGTTCAGGGCGGTGGGCTCGACCCGCGCCAAGCAAGCTCTCGAACGAGTAGTGCCCCATCCGTCCCAATTCGGCTACCGCTGCCAGAAACAATAACAAATATTTTTTAAAAAAGGCACAAAAAGTACTTAAGTCCTAAAGGACTGACTGTCATATTATTATGGTATTTTTCAAGACGTATTTGATAGTTTTATCTCGAATAACATTGTATGACACATCCCATATTATCACCTGGACTGATACTAATCCTGTTTTGGACGAAACACAACTGATTTTCTATTATGTCTACAAACGTATCAAGTAGGTGTGAACGTATAAGGTAGGTACCCCAAATATCCGTATCGCCATTTGGACATCACTATTTAACATCTGAATTCGTATCCACTGAAGCGTAACGAACGGATTCCCTCACTCATCCAAATATATTAATCGCTTTATGATTTAATTCGATTTCTTTGAAGGCTTTTTGGCTGTGCTTATTTTCATGTAAAGTATATTCTTTTGTTAAAAACAAAAAAGGGGATACGTCACTTATCTCATAACAAATTAATAATTTTAATAATTTATTTATATGGCACCATTAGGTACAAGTTACAATTTATATATGAAACGATAACAGCGGCTTTAAATCAAAGCTGCGTGTGTGTGTGTGTGTGTGTGTGTGTGTGTTCTCTGTACATTTGGGGGTAAATTCTTGATATTTTATTACCTTCGTTGTAAATATTATGTCCAATGTTGAAATCATACTGGCGACGGACACTTGCGAGGTGACTTCATAAGACCTTGTCATCTTGGTCCACTAATAATCCACGTCAATATTAATGCTATTCCAAATTTCATGATTCTGACGTAACTAAATCTTTACTTAAAACAATCCTATTGTAATCAAATACACTGTCAATACCCATTTATTGATATGAAATCCCCACTTAAAGTTGTTCCTTTAGCCCCATGGGAGAATATTGTCTAGAGAGACCCAACAGAATCCTGAATAACAACAGTAAAAGTAAAAAAATGCGTAATGCTATTCCATGCCACTTCACTCCTCGTCTCCCGAGGGATATAACACCATGCATGGAAATATCGGTACACAGCTTGGAAAAAGTAACAATCTTTTCTGTGGTAAAAACGGAATATCAAATGTGTACACGCTCATCCCTTCATTCAGCGCCTTCTGTTTAAAAGGTTAAGGTACAATTTTGAATGGGGAGTAACATCTCGGTGTAATGTTACGAAACTTAATAAATTTAAGTAACGCGTTTTAGTAAAATTGGATGTGTTAAATACGTCTGCCTTTATTGGAATATATTGACACGATGTGTTTGAATTATTCACTGATTTCGGTTAGGAGGTAAAGTGAATATTAAAGAAGAATTGCTTATACTTCATGAGTCTGGCGATGCCACACAAGGGTAAGTTATTCTAGTGATGTGGAGTTTTGGAAATGAAACCTGTTCCAATGATTTTTACCTTTCGTATCGTTATATTCCCAAATTAGGTCATGATAAATATTCTATCAATCTGAATCTTATTTGCGCTACAAGATAAAAGAGAATTCTTTATTATTGACAGAAAACTAACTGGAAGACTGTGTTATCTTTCTGTATTTATATAGGAACGTAATTATCTATCTTCTAGTGTACTTAGGCTTTTATTCTGTGAAACATTTAATGTCGTAAAAGCAAACAAAACTCTATTGTCACGCAATTATTTAACAAAAAACACTACAGTATTCTCAGCAATGAAATAGCATATTTTAACTGTTTCGGCCAATCTTAAAGACTTATATCTTATGACTTATATATTTAAGTTCAGTTGTATGTGAATATCGCTCGCCTCATGTTCTGCCCGGTGCGGGCAACAGGCAGTTATGAGGACATAACTTTTATTACCGTATCTTGAAGGTTAATTTTTATCTTGTCAACAGCTCTGAGTTTGGTTGGTGTTAAACCACCAATCATTAGTGCGTGGTGGTTATAAAGAATAAAATAATAATATTCTCAAAAAAAATATTGACGTGCAAAAGTATTTCGTGTAAATCCAATCGCAGAATAAATGATTTCATTTCATTTCATATTAGATAAAAAATCTAAAAATACCACTTTTTTGAAAAGTGGAAAATAATCATAAACTCTTTTTAAAGTCGTGGTATTTTTATATTTTTAATCTAATATTATTATTTTTAATGAACATTTTGAGGCCGTGCAAATTTTATTCATTTTTTAGATAGTACAAGATAATCTTAATAATTAGAACAATCAATCATAGGTAATTGCTTTATATCGATCCTAGCTGTTGTACAATTAAACAAAATCAGTCAAACCAGCGCAGTTTCCAAAAACGAATATCTGCAGCGATTAATCAAAAGAACTCATTCAATAAAGAACCAAGCTTATATCTTGTGTTTTAGTTCAATTCGAAGGTAACTCACGAGCGATCCATCAAGATAACAAATGCATTTGTCTTCGTCCGTACAAATAAGTTTCAATCACAGCGCACGCCACAGGTAATATAACTGCGCGGGAGACTTATCGCCGACGATTGGGGCAAGCGAATTAATAGGCTATTAACTTTTAGACCCCAGATGGGGCTCAGCTGTTCATCTTACCGGCGTAAAATGTGTTGTAATTATTTACGCAGTTATAAAAGGTTCGTTACCGATTAATATGTATAGAAAACTGGATGTAAAGGCAGCGAGGATAAGTTCAGCACTACTCGTGCACCGCACTACTCGTGCACCGCACTACTCGTGCACCGCATTACTCGTGCACCGCACTACTCGTACACCGCACTACTCGTGCACCGCACTACTCGTGCAGGCGGCGTCAATCAATCCCCAATTCTCCCTTCGTGATTATCAAGCTTTAGTTCATTATATTATGAATCTATCGTCTCCAGCATATAAACGTCCCACTGCTGAGCACAGGCCTTCAGGCATGTAACACGTGAGAAGTACGGACCGTACAACCACATTGATCGAATGCGGATTGGATCACAAAGTATTGGTCACCCATCCAAAGGCAGACCATGGCGAAAGTAGCTTTGTTTTCAATATTGAAAACTAAAGCGTACGAAGCTCTACGTCACGCCCCACCGAGCCGCTCAAAATGTGCCTTGTAGTGACAAAAGTTCGTAAAAAACCTTCGGGAATAAAGTCGTGTTATGTGTTGCTAATCATAGAATTAGGCGACATTGAATCTTAGCATCCTAACCAGAACAATGAGCAGGGATCTTAAAGTCTTAATCCAGAGATTCTTGCTCAATACACAGTAGAATCTCTGTGACGCACCACATGACTGTATTAACAAGACGTATCGTCCAATCAGGGGCGGGCGTCGCAGTAATTGTCTATTAACTGAACGACCCCAGTTGTTGTGACGATGGCACCGAGGAGGCTTTTGTGGCAGCTCGATTGATGGGGATTATAAATAGAACGGGTGTCTTTAACCGTTTTAAAGATTCACCCAGCTGACGCTCTTAGTATCAAGGTTAGTCTTAGTATTAGCTTTTATTTATTCACATTTCAGACGACCTCTGTGTTCCAGTGGTCCGTACGCCGGTAACAAGGCGTTGCCATATTGACAGGTTCTGGGTTCGATCCCGTTAGGGGCAAATGTTTGTGTGATGAATACATACAGGCATTTGTTGTATATACTGTATACTTTTTTTAGAACTTAGATGAGACTTGCGGTCTATCGATATTTTTAGGAAGAATTATGGATGTGTAACTAGTAAACGCACACATTCTCAATTCAAGCTGTCGTGGTATCTATTTACGTTATTAAAATTCGGCCACCTTGCACTAGAAATAAAGAAAACAAATATTAAGAATGGTTCGCTTGTTTCCCAGTCCAGCATCTTGTAATTGTCCAAAATTCACTTGTTTAGGAGAAAGCGGTGAAAGTACAAGAATAAAGACGTAAGTGGAAGTACAAACATTCCTGCGCTGTTTGCTCAGGAGCGCCTGGCAGCTCCAGGAATACCTGATTCAAGGCCTTCGGCATTTACACGGGAATTAAAACAAGAACCTTCCAAATGAAGTTATTTTTGAGGGGGTTGTTACGTCATAATTAAGTTCAGACTTTGTCTGAGGGTTTTTAAAATTAAATACAGTCTGCCCTCCTGGAAATAAGACAATAGTCAAAGACAACTTTTTTACTAGTTGATGGAGTAGCATGTTCTTAACGATAATAAGTGCGATAGTGTGTTAGTGATATTAATTGTTGACATTGCCTTTGAATACAGTCGGTGAGTTACAAGCGTTGGTTAATGAGTCCCGAAAATCACCTTACGAGTTCCAAAGTCTACCTGAGCTGCCCGAGGTTCACCCAACCGAACAACGACCGGAAACCCCTAAAATGAATGTTAAGAAAATTATAGAGAAGGCCTATGCCCAGAAGAAAGCTTCCTTGGCAGATGATGATCAGACCCCATAATTGTTTATTTAACACACTTGACAAATATATAACCGACCGGATAATGAATGGATACAGTCGTCAAAAAATACATGTGATACCTTTAACAACTCTTAAAGGAACCACTGTGTTTCCAACTTCCGACATAAGAAGTGAAGTCGCATTACCTCGTGTTTTCACTATTTCCTTTCAGGTTAGGATAAAATCGTCCCTAGCCTCAATACGTAGATGAGCACAGGCCTTCCAGGCTTGGCCCAATGCGGGTTAGTAGGTAGAAACGGTCGCAATTGCAACCGGGACCAACGGATTAACGCGCCTTCCTAACGGAGGAGTCGGAGATCACAAATTTATAGTCACCCATACACTGCCTTAAAAGTTTAAAACATCAGACAACATTGATAGATGAGTGATGATACTATTATAATAACGTGATGTTTTGTATCTATGTTGTATAGTGACACAATTTATCTGATCCAGTGGCCAAAATCGGAACTAAGTGTCGCCATTATGGTCGTACTAGCTGTGCCCGCGACGTCGTTCGCGTGGATATTGATTAAGCGCCAAAAAAAAGTTGACAAAAAGTTTTTGTTGATATACCTAATTAACACAGCATTGTTTTTTTACAAAATACATAACATAACATTTCTACCTCTTATATAGTATATAAATATTGTATAATATACTATTAATAGTTCAACTAAGACCTCTAAAGATTAAAATTATGAAAATAACATTTCTTGTCAGTGTCATCTGATTAATTGTTGTCATGGTGATAAATCTCTGTTGTCGTGTCATTATCTTACAATGCCGAGAAATTTCAAAACTCGAAATGAAATTACATTTTGACGGAATATGACACACAATACTCAGTCGAGCAGATATTGATAACCGCAGTTTCAGCTGCGCGGTACCCGTTCCCATGGGAATATCGGGATAAAAAATGTCTTTTCTCAGGCTGTAGACTATCTATGTACCAAATTTTGATTAAATCGGTTGAGAAGTTTTGACGTGAAAGCAAGACAGACAGAGTTACTTTCGCATTTATAATATTAGTATGGATTGTCAATCTCAAGTTATCTTATTGTTTGAGAGCTGTTTTTCGCAACCAAATTCGACAACAGCGACCCCCGCCACCGGGTCAGATAAGTTTGTGTTTCTGTACTTATTTATTTGTTTCAAAGGGACGTCAGTGTCTGTCAAATGTAAACAGAATTATATTTAGAGTTCAACTTATACTATTAGATAGACATCTTTGTTTACACTTTCCCCTAATTAAACGGAGTCCGAATCAGTGGGGAGCGGGGGGCGAGGATCCCCTTATTTCTTTGTGAACGTTCAGGTATTTAAGCCCTTCGAATACTTTGCTTGTTCATCGGAATAAATTCGGCTGTAATTATTTTGACTCTGACGTTTGGTCGGCTGAGGTATTCCGCTTCGAGCCCATTGTTTTACGCGGTAATTCGATAATCGACTTTAACGTTTTTAAGTGCTTAAGTTTTCTTTTTTCAGCGGAAATAGACTTAAAATTGTAAAAGTCAAGTCGTCAAGGAAGTAAATAGAGGCAGTTGGGTATTCGTGTGCATAATCTGATATAAAATAAGCCTGAACTACACAGAACGCTTTGGCTTTCGATATCGAAAACAAAGCCACCTTCGCCATGGTCAGACCTGGGATAGGTGATCAAAACATTGTGATCTCGAACTCCTCCTATTTCAACCGTTTCTACCCATCAATCCACATTGGGCCAGCGTGTAGTGGTGTGATACTCTTCATGAGTTTCTCCTTGTAGGAAGGTCTGTGCCCTGTAATGGGATGTGTATAGGAAATGATGATTATCTTCTTCTTTTCGTGTCGATGGAACCTAAACGGTGTCTGCCCTAAACTCTGCCACAGAAATTGCACTGTCAGTGGAAATAAAAAAAAAAATCACAATCATTTATTCAGTTTAGATGCGTCTTAGCGCATGCTTATGAATGTCATAAACATTTTACAATATTACGTGAAAGAGAAAAAACTACGCCATCCGTTCACAAAAACTACCAGGAGGCCTTGTTCTAAGAAGAACGGGCAAGAAACTCAGCAAGTTTCAACCCTCCCTTTACATTAGCATCATATTAAAAAATGTCATAAACTACAACGTCAATGAAGTTTAAAAGAAAAATAAAAATTTTAAATAATATTCTGCAGTTTACCACATTTCCCATCACAAACATGTACTCATAGTCTAAAGTATAATCTAAAAAAGCAATATCTACATATCGATAAATAACTATCTTAACTACTTGCCGCGCCATACTGTCCCGAAGCAAATATTATTAATTAGACAATTTCTACCAATCAGACAAACAATCATGAGATGCTCCTGCGTGCAGCTGGTCGGTCACGCGTGGCAGGATATTAGGTGCTCCATCGACTACGGATACGCACCGCGGCTGCACTCCAGATTAGTGCCGTCTGAGAATCCCCATCTGAACATCTCCTTACTTCGACCAACCTACGTCCGAAGTCTATTTAAAGACTTCCGTGTTAGCCATGGCAGCTCGTGTCCAGGAGGAGGACTCTCAGACGGAGGGACAAAAGGGTTGGGAAGATTAACGCTCTCGCTCCACAACCTGCATCTGTCTCTTGACCGATCGGTGATCGAAAGAAGCGATGATGATGCTGAAACTATCACAGATCCTTAGAAAGCTATGTCCAGCAGTGGATTCTCTAGCCTGAGTAATGATTGCGATCAAGATTGCTGGACCAAACAAGATAGACATGAGACATTTCAGGTTTGCTTACTATCTTCGTTCCCATGGTAAGCTATTACAGCGGTAGTCAAAATCTGCAGGTATTAGGTCCTTACCTATGAAATTGGTGTTTTGTATGGAGATTTTGGGGAATTCTGCATTTTCCATACTAAATTTATTTCAGTTTTCTTCACAACGACAAATCCAAAGATAATAATAATATTTGGCATCTATCATTAGACAAGCTTTAGTAATATGTGTAATATCACACTTCATAAAAATTATTTATCGTTTTTAAGTGAATGCAAATAAAATGATGTATTCAGGAGGCATTTAAAAAGAGTTGGCTCCGTGTCCAATTTTAACACAATTAAACTTACAACAAATTATCAAAACAAATCAAAAGAGCTCAAAAATATAGTCTATTTTAAGACGAGGTAATTATTTTTTAGGAATACTCTGAATCTTAATAGTTACAGACAAAAAACTAAGAGAGAAAAAAAACACCAATTTCATAGGTAAGGACCCAATATTACCGAGGTAAGTAATAGTAGAGAGTGAGGTAGCGGCTCATTTAAAGAATACTACCAACCCATCGCTTCACTTGGGTGTCCTAAAAGGCGACTAATGGACTTAGAACTGCAAAATATCCAATAGCTTATAGCGGCGACGGGCTCACCATCTGTCACGCTAAATGCAGTCACTGCTTGGTGAAGCGCGGACTATGGGAGTAGACTGCTTTTGCGGTGCTTTTGCCTAGTCTCTGACTAATACTTCGGGGCTAATTGTCGTGATTAAATGTATGTGTGTAAGTAATATCCGTTTTATGCAATTACGGGCATGTTTTACTAAAAAAGGTTAAATAATAACTGCTTAAATTTAAAGTAAACAATGCTATGATATTAGATTATGTTGACTAAATACGGCTTCATTCTGAAACCCAGCTCGTAACGACCACAACCTAACGACAAACCAAGACAAACTCAAAGACCGCCTAGACAGTTTATTTAGTCTGTGGGAACTAACACACAACTTGTCTTGTGGCGGCCTTGCCAGGCACGATTAATATACACGTCTCGTCTTTAGGTATCTTGCCTATCTTGCCAATAGCGTAGTCTTACATTTTGGAGGACAAGATAAAAACACAGCAAAACCTATCATCATCATCTTTCAGCCCAGAGACGCCCGCTCAAACAAACAAAAATAATTTTATTTCATAGGCCAAACTAGGCACTTCAAAACGTCAATATTTCACAATTTACAAATGTAAAAAATCACAATATATTTAAATAAAAAGTATATTCTAAATAAAGGATAATTACCGCGAGCGCTTGTAGGAAGTACGAGTACAACCACAGAGCCGGCCGGATTCCGAGAGTAAGGCTTTTCATGAGAAGAACACGGCAAGAAACTCATGAGCCCCTTTTTTTAAATAGCTAATCATATAGTTACTGTAAGTATTGAATGTTTTATATATTATAATTTCCATTAATCCATCAGAATAACATGCCTCGATGATGACGAACGATAGCAAATAACTATTTCCACACCACGCTGCTGGACATAGCCCCGCTCTAAAGATTTTTCTTTTAATATGACAGGTAAGCTCTTGGCCTTCATCTCACCGAGCTTCACCTGTAATCCTCAACAATAGAGGAGTTGGCTATCTCCCTGATTGCCGGAACACAGCAATGCTTATAACATTATTATGGCGACAAATTTAGGTAAGGCGGTGGTAGCTAGCCAGGCGGGCTTAGAAGCCTGCCCCCGTGGGGAATCGAACCCCGGACCTCTCAATTTACACCCAGTGGTTTCAACCACTAGACCAGAGGTTGTTAAAATCGATGTCCACAATGACTGGCCCTGAGCCGCTCGCATCCAGCCACTTCCAGCAACCTTCGCCCGATCGTCGTGGGGTCCTCCCAACGTTGCGCCTCCCAGTACGCGACTGCCACTCGATAACTTCTCCGCTCCAACGCTCCAACGCCGTTTGTTCTTCGAGCCATGTGCCCTGCTCATTTCCACCTATGGCTTGGATTTACTTATGTGATTTTAGCCATTTGACGACCTCCGTGGTCGAGTGGTATGTTCGCCGGTCTCAAGGCGTCGCCATCTCGAGAGGTTCTGGGTTCGATCTCCGGTGGGGGCAAATGTTTGTGTGAACAGGCATTTGTTCTCCAGTCTTGGATGTTTATATATGTATATTATATTCTGAATATTTATATGTATTTATCTATTAAATATATTTGTCCGTCATCTGGTATCCATAACACAGGCATTAGTTGTCTAGTATGGGCCAGTTGTTAGGTGTGAATGTCTCAAGATATTTATTTATTTATTTATCTCCATTTTTCAATCAAATTTGTACTCAATATTTAACACGTAAAAGGTTTAAAAGCTATTGAAGAATTTTAACATTGAATTGTAAAGCCTAACGTACCGTCGATTGTACAAAAAGTAAATGAGGAAACAAAATAATATTCTCAGAACTCGCGCCGAATATAAAGAATCAATACAAGTACTTATTTGAATTACTTTTCCCGTCTGCTCGCTGCCAGACTAAACTTATCTGGAGTCGTAGCCTATTCCCCAGGTAAATTGGGCAATAAATAACTAGAACCATCTTTTGTATTACCGTCTATACATAGTGAAGGCAAGCAAGGGTGTAGCATACTGCTGTCGCTAATATAAGTAGTCAGAATAAATAGCGACACTTACGATCCAAAAGTCCATAATTTTATTGTGGCATTTGAGAATTTATTGTATGAATTTCTTTCTGTTGTAGACAATAAAGTTTTATCTGTCAACCTTTTTTTATGTCCAAAATACATAGAACCGGCCCTATAAAAATTGTCTCTTCTCTGGTATATTTGAAATAAAATTGTATATAAATGATTGTACGTTCTCTAGGAGTTTTATATTACGACGATATTATTAACTCACTTTCTTGTTTGTCTTTTTTGTCTCTTTGCCTCTTTGTTTGCCTGGTTGGATTTTTGTAACTCAATTTTGAAGCACTTCCGGACTAGGTATCGGGCTGAAACTTGGGAATAGTTCTGAACCCGGTGATAATGCAACTTGCGACTACTTTCAACTTTCTACGAGCACTTTCGGGTCGAAAATTCAACAACTTCTAGATTTTGTATGGAGAGACTACGCACAGCGCCATCTATTAATTGGTGTTAAACCACCAATCAATAGATGGCGCTGTACGTAGCTAAAAAGAATGAAATAATGAAGGTTCAAAATCTAAAAATACCACGTTTTAAATACCACCACCAAAAAGAGCAAAATAATAAACAGGGCCGAACGTGGGGCCTCTATTAACGTTTCCCATAGAAATTGACATTCTTATCGCAACTAAAAAGTTAAGTTTTTTACAATGACAACTTGCACTCCGGGCTCTCAACACTTCTTCGTCGGCCAGTTTTTTTTAATGAAATAAAATGCTTGTATTCTGCTTCAGTCCATTCACTGTGAACTTAGTTTTCGTTAAGAGGCATTTTACTCTTCGAAGTTACATATTAGGGTGAAGTTATATTTATATTCTTTATATTTTATTTGCTCAGTCCGTCCGTAAATCTAATCAAGACGACTGCATAATACGCCTTTCATCTAATAAAATAAACTTTACAATCTAAACATTCAATAAAACTGTAGAGGTGTCTGTACATAGAAAAAAATGCTTAAATTTAAGTTAGGGGGATGTAAAAAGAGAAAAAGTACCAAAATTTTTTTTTTTTGTTTCTCTATGTTTTCGTCTGTTTGTCTCCTTGTACGGGCTAATCTCCGAAACGGCTTGACCGATTCGAATAAAATTTTGCATGGCGATACCTTATATATGGTCGACATCTTAGATACTTTTTATTCCGGAAAATTAAAGGGTACCCGTGGGATAGACAGACAGACAAAGTTACTTTCGCATTTATAATATTAGTATAGATAAGAACCTATGCAGGACTGTATCTCCCTTTTACAAGAAAGACTCGAATCTTAACCGCCTCTCTGATCTAATGGTCGACACCACTGGGTGTTGATCGTGAGGTTCCGCTTGTTTTGGTTGGTGCTAGAGCTTCTAAGCCCGACTGGCTAGGTACCACCGTCTTACCTTTTGTCGCCATAATAACAATATTATAAAGCATTGTTGTGTTCCGGCAATTAGAGGTAAAATAGTTCCTCAGTTGTTGGGGAATACAGGTGACGCTCGGTTCCACCTTCGACCTTATCGTCACTTACCACCAGGTGAGATGAAGGCCAAGAGCTTGACTATCAAATGTAAAAAAACTAGATACATCGAAAGCGACCTTATTCCTACTAAACAAGAATCTCTTCCTTGTACAAAGGGAATATACAAAGATTATATTAAACAAGAACGATAAACATCCCAATACGCACGTTTAAGTATAATATAAAGGAGTCAACCTCGTTTCGCATGACGTTCTATCTTCCTTGGTACACCACTAAGTGATTTCCTGAGCCTGTAGATAAATCCAATATCTCATTATAGAATTTTTCGGCAACTCTTCTCTTATATCGCGTGTTATAGCAGTTGTGAATATTTGTGTTGCGGGACTTAAGAAAACTTGCTGCTTTTAGAAAAAGACAATTCATCAAAATAATTTTGGGAGATGTCGAGGTATGTAAATTTTGGGTCCTTACCTATGAAATTGTTGTTTTTATTCTGTCTTAGCAATTCGTCCGTAACTATTAAGTTTCAGAACATTCGTATAAAATAATTGCCTTTTCTAAAAATAGACCATATATTTGAGCTTGTATTATTTAATTTGATATTTTTTTGTAAGTTTAATCGCGTTAAAATTAGACACAAAGACAATTATTTTTAACTGCCTCCCGAATACATCATTTGATTTGCATTAACATAAAAACGATGAATAATTTTTATCAAGCGTGTTCACACACATATTGCTAAAGCTTGTCTAATGATACATGCCAAATATTATTATCTCTGGATTTGTCGTTGTGAAGAAAACTGATAAAATGTTAGTATGTAAAATGCAGACATCCCCAAAATCTCCATACAAAACACCAATGTCATAGGTAAGGACCTAATATAAGATACGTCCACAGATATACATTTACATAGATGACGCAAATGCATGTACTGCGCGTGTTAGAAAACCCCGACCAAACGTCAGGGTCAGCAAAAAATAAAAAATCGGCGGCATCGGTATTTTTCAGTCAGTTTGGATCTCCCGACTCAAAATTACGGCTGTGACGTCACAGTAACCGTTGAAAAGATGACACGCTTAGTTTTGATACAATTCGTTATACTTTCGTGATCAATGTAAATGTATATATGTGGATTCGTCACATTTTAATCAATTTGACGACTTCCATAGTCTGTATGCCGGTCTCAAGGCGTCGAGATCTTGTCAGATATTTATATATATTTATCTATTAAACATATTTATCCGTCACCTAGAGTCCGTAACACAAGTAGCATTAGTTGCTTAATATAGGGCTAGTTGATAGGTGTGAATGTTTGAAGATATATATTTTTATTTATTTATTTAATTTGAATTTGTGGGTGGTAACACCTCTGCCTACTCCTCCGTTGAAAAGGCGTGATGAAATTATGTTATGATGTATGTTACTTACTTATTTCATTTGAAAAATGTTGGTAATAGTTTTGAAAATATAACTTGAAGAAATGTCTTCTTCTTGCCCTTTTCCCACTCTAGGTGGGGTCGGCACAATAACTTGTCTCATTTATAAGAAAATTATGCATAATCAATACAAACGAACAGACTAAGTAACTTAATATTCAATGAAAGTATTATAACAGTGAAAGAATAATTAATGACAATTTTGTGTGTCAATAGCGCAAACACATTCAACGTTTTGTTTTCGTTTCATTTGTCTTTGTATTTTATTTAACGAGATTTTAATATTTTTGTCAGATTGGTTTGGCATACAAATAACACTGACATCAATACCAGTGTTTCGTAGAAATAACAAGATAGAAATTTATTCAACATCAAAATATTGTTTTGCACTCATTGATGTCTGTAAAGATTACGCCGACATTTTTAAATCAATATGTTTAGAAAGCTATGGTTTTGATAATAAGTATGTAAGAGATTATTTTGAAATGTCATTTTAACTTCTTTCAACTTTCTTACAACAACTTAAGTAACACGATTCATCACGGCTCCCCTCCCCATCCTCCCCTCGTGGCAGGCATAGGTGTCAAACACCCATATTTTGCCGAACGAACGAAAATGACATTAGGGGAGCCTGTTAGGCACAATCTGAGGCAAGCTGTACAAGATTTTAAATGTAAACCGAGAAACAGTGCCTATATTTAAGTAGCAAAATTTTATAGTTTTCCAATGTCGGGTTTTCAACTTTTACCGCAACAGTGATTCTTGCTTCACGGATGGCTTCATAAGCGTGAATGTAGATGTTTCGTTGTTCGCCGTATTTTTATACGACCAGATATGCCACTGAAATCCTCTTACCTTTCAGCTAGTCAGGGAAACGGAAAATAGTTTTGGAACAATTTGAAAGATAAAAATGTTCTTGTCATGAAATTATCAGTTATTTGCGATGACAGGGTTTTCAAAAAAGTAAATGAAAGTAACTGACTGTAATATTTTAGAATAAATAATACAGGTTTAAAGAGATTGACAAAAGGATTGCAGAAATCCACGTGAGAACTAAAGTTAACAACGTAACTCAAAGAATCGAGATTTACTAACGACCGTTTTGGAGCAAAAACCTATTCGAATAGCGAGCACGTACCTAGTGAGAGCCGACGTTGGTGGGTAGCCAGCGAACGAAGGTAGAAAGTCACTGGTTGCAGGCAGCATTGCACAGCAAACACTTCACAAACCCCTTGCCTCGATCATTCCTCATTTAAAGTTGCCTCATTTAAAGGAGCTCGGTGGCGTAGTGGTCAGTGCGCTTTGGCTTCGATTGAAAACAAAGCTACTTTCGCCATGGTCAGGTCGTGGATGGGTGACCAAGACATTGTGATCTCGTGCTCGGGCTTACGTGCCTTCCGAAGCACGGAGGGCCATGCTTCGGAAGGCACGTTAAGCCGTTGGTCCCGGTCGCATTTGTGACCGTTTCTACTCACCAACCCGCATTGGGCCAGCGTGGTGGTGTTGTACCGGCCATATTCCTTATGTATTTCTCCATGATGAAGGCCTGTCCCAGCAGTGGGACGTACATAGGCTGATGACGAACCCGGTGTTAATAACACGCATTTGAGGATCAGAGCACTTGATGGTGGTCCCTGCAGAATAAAACAAAAAGAGACCTAAATTGACCTACGGTGCCACCTAGTCTTTTCGACGACCTACAGCAATCCTCGCCGCAGTTTAGCGCAGCTAAATATTACAATTTTCGAAAGTAGACAAGCAAGGAAGAGATTATTTTGATATATGTTTGTTTGGTGTTTAACCCTGTAACGAGGCGCCATAGCTATATTAGCGCCTCGTTGCTGTCATTGCGCTCTTCTCAGGCCATTTTTCTCTTGGTTTCCGTTTTTAAATTTGCTGTCTGTCTGTGTCTGTTTTATTACAGTTTAAGTAAAATAAAGCCAATTACAAGTCTTCACGTGGTTATACAAGTAACGTACAAACAATTCACAATTAAGAAAACAAGTTTTACATGGTATTGTATACGCTTAAGTTAAGTCTCAAAGAAGCTAGTCGTGTACTTTTTTTTAAATCTATTTCCTGTAGTGTTAAACAGGTCTAGGTTATCTTTAATAATATTGTTAAATAATTTAGGAGCTCGAATAACAAAAGAGTTTGATCCTTTCTGCCAAAGGCACATATATTATAGTAGGTTCGTCTGTCGAGTTGTCTTTTTGGGTGCATTTAGACTAAACAGTCTTAATAAAACTGTGGAGTCAATATACCCCTGAAATATTAAAAAAAAAAAAGCAATATCTAACATTTATTTTATGTAAGGGTGAGAAATGAAAATGCCTGCATCGTTGTGTGTAACCTTGAAGATATTTGCGACATTTGTATTGCCGTAAGAATGTCCTTTGTATAGCTTCATTTCTATTTATGTATACCTACATACCCCATAAATATTTGTTCTTCTTTGGGGATTCGTTACTTCATAAGTAGAAGGAACTTTCTTTAATATCCAAAAATGGCAGGTTTAAGCAAACAAAATAAGATTTAAAATGTTTTAGATACCTTGTTTTTTATATTGCCTTGTGTTAAAACCTAAGGTGGTTACTGAAATTAAACACCGTGTCCAAGGCGAATACAAATTTTAATAAACATCAGATCGACCATATAAATCCGTTAAAGTAAATATTAGCGAGATGTAAAGGATAGGTGGCGCCATCTAGTGATACAAAAAGGAACTAATTTGAACAATGACGCCACTTTGGTTGTATTTATATGTAATTATTACACATCGTTTATCATGCATTTTGTTATAAATGATATTTAGTTTATTTACATTTATTTTAGATATTTTATTTACATTTATTTTAGATATTTTAAGTTGATACTATTGAAATAATATATACAAACTGCCAACAATTTGTACACCTTGTTTTAGTCCATGGCACAGCGAATAAAAACAATCCCTTTCCGAGAACACAAGAAATTTCGGCGAAAATGAGCACTAATGATGTTGAATGTTACCACGTTGGGCACACAAAATAAATGTTCCATGTATGTTATGGCTACTTATCTACACCTAGGGGCGTAACGGTTATTTGTCTTCGCTCTAACATTCTAAAAGTCATGATTTTACAATCGACATTTCAACCCTGGTGGCGATCTTTCGGAGATGCCTATGTATGTACAATAGTGCGCATTTCCAAAAATTATGATGGAAATGCAATAGAATCTCGGAAAGATAGTTGAAGTTAGGAAAAGACTTACGATATTTTTATAAGTGACAGTTTGCATTCCTGATGGACAAATCAATAACGCCCGAAATTGAAGTATCTATTTCTAGTTCCCTTAGGAGTAAACTGGGAAGGTGTGCGTGTTTACAGTTTAAACCTCGGCCTAACCATTCGAGGAAAGAGGCGTAATGATACGTATGTAGACGGTCTGGACCATTTGTGTACATTCTTTTTCCACATTTTCCATTACAAATCGTATAACGCTTTGAACCACAAACCAAACTCATCGTCGAAAATATTCACGTCAGCAAGGTACAAATTTGAGTACCTAAACTAAAGCAAAAAGGTCACCCGAAGTAAATAAGCGCAATGACGGATATTTTCCGGCATTTACAGCACCGCCCAATATTTAAAAGCTCCACACAGACCCTATATTCCGAAGATCGGAAATTAAAAGGGTACCGTTTCACCTTTTACGAGCGCCGAGGCTTTATAGTAAATCTCCGACAAAGCAACAACAAATTTAACGATATGTTTTATACGTCTTCACAGGATGCCCTTGACGATATTCCGAAGCGAATATTGTGGAATGTTTTCTGGATATTCCAAGATTAGTTTCTTAGGTAATATCAGGATATTTCTTCTGTTTTTGTTCTGATCCTGAATAGAATCGAAATCGTATATTCTAAATTCGAAAAGACAATATCAGCAGATGCTGCTAAATCTTACAATCTAATAATTCTAAGTATACTACTTTATGTCAAAATCATAATTAAATTAAATGTATTATTCTTTTGATAGCGTGACTGAGGGTCTATCCTAGGAAAGAGATGTTATCTGATGCTGTGAGCTTAAGAAGAAAATCAGCGAGAAAATGAGCTTGTGACTAAGAAAGTAGAGAAGATAGTTACGTAGGGAATGAAATATTGAAGAAAATTTCGATTGTCTTCAGTTTGAAACAAGACAAAAATTTTATAAAGTAACGTGGTCCAACAATTGCCAGGGTAGTAATCAGGTTGGGGCACCGTGGGCCGGACTGAGCTGAATTAAATCAGCGCAGGGTCAAGCGCGAGCCGCCACTTTTACGGCCGCACGCCCACATTGACTTTCATGAGCTGTTACGGGTGGGGCTACTAAACACGCAGATTAAGAAAAATGTATTATTTTATTTTTAAGAGCTCGTAAAGAGCGCGTTATGTTGTAGGTTGTACGGCAACTCGTATGCCAGCCGCTTAAAGACGCTCGTAGGATTTTGAACACAGCTCATACGTTGAAGTTGAAAGTTGGAGATCATCTCCATTGTCACCTTAATTATCCTATTTAAAAACAAAGACAACAATTGAAATAATATATATTTTGGGCTCATGATTATTGTAATATTTTCATACCGAAAGACGATACACTGAACGCGCAAAAAGCCATTATCACGCAACATTAAAAAGCCTAAATCTGACTTTAGCACAATAGCCCCACACAATTACTAGACAGATTGCAGCGCTCTGTCTTCGGACGCCGCGGCGGGTTTTTGCGCTGGCTTCTGCGTTGGATACGTATTTTTTGTGATGTCACTTTTCCCGTTTTTTACGCCCTCCACTAGTAAACGGGGATGTACTCGTATCAGATCAGAAAACGGAATCTAAAGGAAAGTTATCTTCATTTATTTTTTTCAGAGACTTGCCAAAGATTCTTCTAAATTGATTGAAACAATTTTGTTAAAAGCAAATCAGCTATGTTTGATCAATATGGCCAGACAGATATTTTTGTCTAGTAAGAAAGTAATCGGGAAAACTTTACTAACTCAAGAGCTCATCGGTGTTTGAGCAAAATTTAAGTACTGTTTATTATGAGTATCGCTCACTACACTTTGCTCGGAGCTTGGACGAGACGAGTCTGTAGTCGTCTCCTATTACAAAGAGATAAGATCAGACTTACGTGGGTGGGTTACGTGGGTTACCTTTCAAGATAAGAGGCGTTATAATTTGTGTCAATTTTGCATAAAAAAACTGCAGCTTTTACCATTTCCCATTTCAAGCATGAACTTTCTAAACTAGCCCTTCAACTGTGGCGGCCATTTTAGGCAACATCAGTGCCACGCCTAGTCTTGGACGATCTTCTTTAACCGCGCGTTAACAGCGCGGGTTTTTAGAATTACGACATCTCTTAAGTTTTAAGGCATATTAATAAAACTTGTGTCGTCACACAAGCTAACAGGCAACATACATGCATACGACACGACAATTATCCCTTAAGGGTTAGTCAGAGACAAGGCAAAAGCACCGCAAAAGCAGTTCATTGCCATAGTCCGCGCTTCACCAAGCAGTGACTGCACTCCTCGTGACAGGTGGCTGGCCCGTCGCCGCTATAAGCTATTGGATATTGTGCAGTTCTAAGTCCATAAGTCGTCTTTTACGACACTCAAGGGAAGAGATGGGTTGGTAGTATTATTTTGATGAGCCGCTACCACACGACTCAACAAACAGGCAACACACTATAATAAATTAAATTAGTCTAATTATGTCTTGTAATGAATAAGTAATTATTATTCGAAATCAGGTTGAGCTTCTTTTAAAAAAACCGCCGCTTGTCACAGCGAACTCCAGGAGTCCGCTACACAGATGGATATTTTTTGACAGCGAATTCCTGGAGTCCATCAAAAGACAATGGGTTAGAAATAGTCCTTAAATTGTCAATGCTTCTATTAAATGTTTCACCCAACAACCCCATCCAATTTATGTACAGATAAGTTGCAGTCTATCTGCGATCGTCTTCATTCAGATAAAATGTTCGAGAGCATTTGCCGAGCAGTCTAACGCGATTACCGATGATGTCGCGCCGCTTATCACGCGCTATCGCAGCTTCATCTGCGATCAAGGATGGGCTGATGTGGCTCTTCGAGAAAGAAACGGTACGATAAGATATAGGGTATATACCTACCTATAGGCTTTAAGGAGTCTAGGTACGGTCCCAAACCAGAGGAATTTATGGACATGTCCCCTCCAACATTATAACGTTCACCATGGACATCTTTGAAGGCAGGGAGGGGTGATTAGAAAAGGGAAAGCACAAAAAATCACATAGCGTTAAAGTGCACTAAGTGGTTACCCATCAAAAAATAAGACATATACGCTTTTGTAGTAACAAAAATACAATGGTCTTTAAAAATTTTAATGTCAACTTTAAAAATACAGCAAAAGAAAAATTGTTTAAAAATAGTTACAGGAAACCTTAGCCGTTATAGGTACAGGAAAGCGTTACTGAAAGACCATCCATATAAATATTTAAGATAATTATCATTTACTTGATTCACAAGTACCAGTACCTATTTCAAAAACATGTGGTTTCACAGCCACACGCGCGCGCTTATACGTCAAAATGTATGGAAATCTCCGGCGCTGTTGAAACATCCCTTAAACTTTAAAAGTAAAAACCAGCTTATTTTGGTCTGTCTGATTGGTGTGAATCATAATTATTGTATCTACATCAACGGTGTGAACGTATGAAAATGGACTCAGAAAATGCTGAGTCACTTTCTGTGATTTTAACTAGTAAATGGGCAAAAACGAGACACAATAGAAACTTGGTTGCGAACACCGGTGTTCGGGATTCCCGCCAAGGGGTTAATATTGGGTCCTTACCTATGAAATTGGCGTTTTTATTCTGTCTTAGTATTTTGTCTGTTACTATTAAGATTCAGAGTATCCCTAAAAAATAATTACCTCATCTAAAAATAGACTATATTTTTGAGCTCTTTTGATTTGTTTTGATAATTTGTTGTAAGTTTAATTGTGTTAAAATTGGACACGTAGACAACTCTTTTTAAGTTCCTCCCGAATACATCATTTTATTTGCATTCACTTAAAAACGATAAATAATTTTTATAAAGTGTGATATTACACATATTACTAAAGGTTGTCTAATGATAGATGCCAAATATTACTATCTTTGGATTTATCGTTGTGTAGAAAACTGATAAAATGTTAGTATGTAAAATGCAGAATTCCCCAAAATCTCCATACAAAACACCAATTTCATAGGTAAGGACCTAATATAAAAATATAATTTTCAAAATAAGTTCCAATTCGGCACGTTTAAAATTCCTCCCTCAAGCACGCTACACAAAGTCCATTGCATCAGTTAAAGGATCCGCCTGGACACGTATGGATGTGCCCGATCCGGCCCGGTTACGGATGCCCGGATTACCCAGCCGGGCCGTTTTATTTGTGGCCTGTTCCAGGCGACTCCTACCCGGGTTTCTTGATAGCATCGCTTTCAGTTGTTTACGGTGACATATAACTGCTTGTTTGAGTATCCTTTGTGTGTTACGTCAGTTAGTTCTCGGGAATGTTCCATTTTTTGTAATTTTTTAAACATGTTGGATTTAAATAGCATATCCAACAAAACACGAACAACGAAGATACCCATATTTTTGCCTGATTGTGTTTAAGACAACCAGTGTTTTTTTAACGTCTCCCTGGTCTAGCGGTTCTATTGACTCCCCAAGAGGGCAGAAAGTTTTCCGCTCACTCTGATTCAAATTCATATTACAATAAAAAAAAATACATACATATAGATAATACATAAATATTGGATCCTTACCTATGAAATTGGTGTTTTTTTTCTCTCTTAGTATTTTGTCAGTAACTATTAAGATTCAGAGTATTCCTAAAAAATAAATACCTCGTCTAAAAAAAGACTATATTTTTGAGCTCTTTTGATTTGTTTAGATAATTTGTTGTAAGTTTAATTGTGTTAAAATTGGACACGGAGACAACTCTTTTTAAGTGCCTCCCGAATACATCGTTTTATTTGCATTCACTTAAAAACGATAAATAATTTTTATGAAATGTGATATTACACATATTACTAAAGCTTGTCTAATGATAGATGCCAAATATTATGATCTTTGGATTTGTCGTTGTGAAGAAAACTCAAAAAAATTTTAGTATGGAAAATGCAGAATTCCCCAAAATCTCCATACAAAACATCAATTTCATAGGTAAGGACCATACATACATACAGATATAGATAAATACATAAAAATACATATATACATACATTGGAGCCCATCATTTAAATATTGGTCGACAGAATAATATGCTTTTTGTAGAAGTTATATTAATAATTATATAAGCGCGGAGCCATACCAAAAATACTTTTGCTATACAAATCACTTCTACTTGGTGGGTGGTACATATATTCCGTACACATCTTTTACTTTTAGAGCGCGAAAACTTATTGATGTGTAACTTTACAATGTGATGTGTAACTTTTTTCTGATTGGTGGTGGAGCTTCTAAACCCGCCTGGCTAGCTACCATCTTACCTAAAATTGTCGCCATAATAACAACGTTTAAAACATTGTTGTGTTCCGGCAATCAGAGGTAAGATAGTCAGTTCCTTAGTTGTTGAGGATTACAGGTGAAGCTCGCTTCCACCTGTACAACACCTTTTTTGAACCTACGAGAATTACACCCACAACAGCTACTTGCTTGGATAATATTTTCTGTAATTGTGATATACTTCAAAAATCAATTATGTTTAATACTGTACTGTTTTAATCGTTACTGATTTTTTTTGTAAGATATAATGTAAAATGTTGACGATTTTAAGTGCCAAGCTTGGCCTATGAAATAAAATTATTTTTGATTCGATTTGAACATTAAATAATAAAGTATTTATACCTGACAGTTATTGCCAAGAAAATAAAGTTCCTTTTAAGTAAAATTTGCTTACATATTCTTACCGGTGACTGTACTTTCCTCTAAACATTTGAGAGTCTTTGTTGGGTCCTAAACCACTCTGCATGAGATAAATGACTGCGAACACCCTTTCACCGTTGAGTTAAGGAGACCGTAAAATAAGTAAACAGACACCATATTAATAACCTTCGTGTAAATTATAAAGATAATGCAATATTTTGCTTAAAAAGCTACGTTATTGGAACGTATTTTCTTTTAAATATACCTAGCAGATTTCGGGAAATGACACTGCTTGTGCGAGATGTTGCAGCCAGGATCTTCGAGCGAGACAATACCCGGCGAATGACTATTGTTAATTAATGAGGTTTAGAAAATAATAAAAACCAAATATAAAAAATAGCCACAGAAATATTTAGACAATTTCATTTCTAATTTTCCCACTTATTGTTTTAATTTATAGTCTTAATAATCTGTAGATATCCATACCAATATTATAAGGCGAAAGTAACTCTGTCTGTGTCGTTTTCACGTCAAAACTACTGAACCAATTTAACCGAAATTTGGTACACAGATAGTCTAGAGCCTGAGAAAGGACCTAGGTTACCTTAAGACCGATATTCCCACGGGAACGGGTGCCATGCGGGTGAATTAAAAGAAATTTTAATAACGCCGCCCAGAAAAATGAAGGACAAATTTACGCCACTATGAACTTTGCTTCTTATAATAGAGTAGGATCGGATAGGATAGGATAGAATAGTTCCAATTTGAAAAAATCTTTCAGAGTTGAATCGCCTTTTTTTATTGAGGAAGGCTATAGGCTACATACCATCACACTATCTGAAAGTAACTATTCTACGCGGACGAATATGCGGGCAAAAGCTAGTATGTATATTTTGCTGTAGATGGGCCATAACGTTGTCGACTATAATTTGGTTGTAGTTCTTATTTAGCGCCTTAGGTTTTAGGTTGGTTGTTGGATAGGTGACCAAAATTTTATGACAGCGATTCTCTCCAAGCTTTACGACGTTAAACCCCTTGTGGGCAAGTGGTCAAACGAACACTGCCGTTTCCGAATAATATTTCCATTTTGTCTCGTTTTGTTATAGTTGAGAAGTTAAGCAGTGGAACACATAGGGTGTATACAATGATATATATTATCTGTTTGTGACGAGGGAGACCAAGGCGAACGTTTCTCCACCAAATAAAAGACGTTCTTGAGAAGGGCCAGGTCAAAAGTACCCGAAATCGCAGAGCATGAGGACTGTAATGAGTTGATGAAGCGAAAGAAATATGCAGGGATCGAAGCAAGTGGAAAGATGTAATCTGCCTACCCCTGTGGGAAAAAGGCGTGACTTATGAGTGTGTTGTAATATAATCAGAGTTCAGAGTCAGTGTGTGCGTTTCTATAATAAAATCCCAGAGGATATTCAGGCTTTAAATCTTCAGAAATTCAAAACTATAATTAAACGCAAATTGTGTATGAAAGCATATTATTCCATTAATGATTATATGAATGACAAAAATTCCTGGGATTAGTTTACTTCTATTCAGGCTGTTTCAAATAAAATTTGAAATTTGTACATTGTTACGCATGAACACTAACATTGTTAACTGTTTATTTAAATTGGCTGATGAATTGCTGGAGAATTATTTTGGCATATAATATTTTTGTCATTCATAAATGTAGAGATATACTTACATGAATAAAATTATTGGATTTGATTTGATTTGAATCTGTTTATTTCTAATATTGTCACAAAGGTTTCTGTTCTGCACAATGTAAGCACATTGTATCCATAATAGCTCTTTAATTACTGTAATTAGCAAATATACTATAAATGCCGTTAACTGTTGATAATTGTTTTGTTTTGATATCTAAAACGGCGTATTATGGTTCTAGAAACGTTGTAATAACGCCACCGCGCTTAATACAAAAAATGTGTATTTAATTTCTTATAATCATTCATGATATCAGTGTCACTCAATATCGCACCGTATTACGCGTCCCTATAAATATTTCTAGTTTTTCTAATATAATTTTAAATATTAATTCTTAAATAATTCGTGTTTTGTATCGAAAATATTTACCTATTTTTTTTATCGATTCTTCTCTTCCCTTATAAAAAATTGGTAATCATAATGTTGGTCTTACTACTGTTAGGTGTTGCAACAGTGGTAGTGGTGACTATGTTGAAAAAGTGGTTGACAGTGAGACGTTATTGGAGTGGCAGGGGGGTGTGCTACAGCTCTCCACACCCGATTTTGGGGAGCCTATCGTTTTTGCAGAAGGAGAATCCGGTAAGACTTATACCACTACAGATAACTATTGTGTCCTGCTAAGAAAATTGCAGAAAAAAGGCTCATCGATTCAACTGATTATGAAGGCGGTCCCTAATAGGTTTCCTTTCCTCTTAGTTTAAGAACTTTCGCGTATTATAGAGTAAAATAGTTAGTTATTAATTTAAGATTCTTATTCAAATGATTTATTTGTGTCAAAATTTTGTGCTACTAACCATTTAAAGTCTAACTACTCAGACATGAATTTTTCTTACTAACTCTATGATTACCAATATTGAATCAAAAAAATTTCTATTTAGATTAATTTCGAATAATTATGTTATGTAAGTAAAATTAATTTTTTTTATTTCGCAACATTGGTTTAACCCATCTTCAGTATTTTATGCTGATTGCTGACGCACGTTATTTGTCGCACGTATTGCCGTCTTGGTATAGATATTTATTGATTGTTAATTTAAAAAAATTATTTCTTTATTATGTTGACATGATTTGAATTTTTTTTTCTCATTTTTATTGTTTTAATTAGGAACTATGGATAATATGATAATAATCTTGTATAATTTATTATGATTTTTTAAGGTCTAATTCACCTGAAATACAGGGTTATCCTAGTTCAGGTATCAGTATATTTAGCTTTTAGTAATAGATACATAGATATAAGTCATTATTTGTGAACTATGCTTTATAATAAACTTATTATTATTATTATTATTGTGTACTTAAGGGTCGATAGTCGATTTAATAATCTAATGATGTCATAAATTATCCCGGGTGATATCCCCAAGGCATAAGCAGAGGTGTTATCACACTTAACACCCATAGTTTGTATGAAATCAAATAAATAAATAAATATCCTCAGACACTCACACCTATCAACTAGTCCCATTTTACGCAACTAAATGCTGCTTGTGTTACGGATACTAGATGACGGACAAATATATTTCATAGATAAATACATAATTGAGAATATACATAATATAATACATATATAATGAACATCCAAGACTGGAGAACAAAATGTCTGACAATTCATCACCCAAACACTTGCCTCCACTGGGGATCGATCCCAGGACATCTCGAGATGGCGACGCCTTGAGACCGGCGTACAGACCACTCGGCCACGGAGGTCGTTAAATGCTTAAAGGTATGCAACAAAGGGCGAGCGAGAGCCATTTTAACCGCCTCTCTGGTGAAGTGGTTTACACCAACGGGTGTTGATCGGGAGGTCCGGGTTCGATTTTCCATGGGGGCAGTTTTTCTGCTCGATTTGGTTGGTGGAAGGCTTCTAAACCTGGCTAGCTACCACCGTCTTACGTTAATTTGTCGCCATAATAATAATAATTTAAGCATTGTTGTGTTCCGGCAATCAGAGGTGAGATAGCCAGTTCCTCAGTTGTTGAGGATTACAGGTGAAGCTCGCTTCCACCTTCGGCCTTATCGTCACTTACCATCAGGTTAGATGAAGGCCAAGAGCTGTAAATAAAAATATGTCGTATGTAAATAAAAATTCATTATACATTGAATACCTTAAATATACCAACGAAATATGTTATTGGTTGACATCATCATCAGCCAATATACGTCTCACTGCTAGAACAGGCCTTCCTGATGGAGAAATACATGAGGAGTATGGCCGGTACAACACCACCACGCTGGCCCAATGTGGGTTGGTGGGTAGAAACGGTCACAAATGCGACCGGGACCAACGGCTTAACGTGCCTTCCGAAGCACGGAGGAGCTCGAGATCACAAAGTCTTGGTCACCCATCCACGCTTGACCATGGCGAAAGTAGCTTTGTTTTCGATCGAAGCCAAAGCGCACTGACCACTACGCCACCGAGCTCCTCTTGGTTGTCATACATAACATAAATGTTTCTTCATAAACTGCTGAGATTCACACTTGTCCTATTTTTTATAATTAACCTATTGACTTATTTAAACTTAGATAACACACCAACTATGAAATATTAAAAATTGTTCTTACAAAATATTGTCCTAATATTTCCTAACAGCAGTTTACAATTTGGTGTTTTAAGAGAAATAACTATTTTAGGTACTCGTTTTAACAAAATGTTAGGTTTTTTAACCGCTTCAACAAAGACATTTTGCTTAAAAATTGTAAATAATAATATATTATAATAAAGTGGAGTTTAAGTTCGCAGGTACTTCATTCTATTCTCGTTGCGACTTCAACTAAGTATAAGACATTGATGGATGTTTTTCTTGTTACTGTTGGTGATTGTGACTCAATAATGTTTTGAGCTGTAATATTAAGTACGTTTGTAAATTTATACACGATCTAAACAATGCAATGTTGCACAATATTCTCAAATAAAAAATAATTTAAGAAATACAATTAATTTCTCAACATTACAGTTTTACACGTAGACATTCCGACTTCCTTTCTTTTTCTCCCGTAGTAAAAAAACTCTTAAAGATAATATTGAGTTAATATCCTGGTTTGTGACAAAAAAAAGCAGCTAAAATTCACTCAAATATAAGTATTTCGAATATAATCATGCTTCTAGTCTGCCGTTGGATACAATTTTAATTCATCAAGTGTATTTTATTGATATTGTTTATTCAAGTCTTAATTAATTTATTATTCTAGTATTTGTAGTTGATATACTTAATTGGTAGGTATTTATAACATTTTATTTAGTCTATTCTAAATAACTATCTATACCGGTAACATAATGTTATTTAGATAACTCTTGCTGCCACACTCAGTCATTCATTACTTTTATGGTAACTTAAAAAAAAATTAAACACTTATTGCAATACAAATAAAGAAGATTTTTAAATTCGTTAATGAACTTTTAAGGTAAATGACGCAGTTAATCTTTATATCAAGTAAGAAATTCCGTTGATTTTGATATCTCCCAATAATTAATATACTTTAGTTAAACCTTAAAAAATATTCTTTTTTAAATATTTTATTTATGATACCATATTTAGCTTCGACTTAAAGTCGATATATTTTAACAAGTCATTAAAAAAAACTTCCTTCATTCAATTTCAAAGTTACCGTGCTGTAATAAAAGACGTCGTGGGTATTTATATATCTGCATTCCTGTGTATCAATAGTTAGTATAATAAGTCTTTGAAGCAATAGATATACTGCGCAAACTTATTAAGCATTTGAAAATTAAGCCCTTTTCAAAATGAATTAAAAAACCGACTCAGTTAAGTGGTCTAAACGAGATATCAGAAAACATTCCAGATTCATTTGGATATGAGTTTAAGTGAAATGATTACGTCGCTAGTGTTCGGTGCGGTGACAGCGATAACTTTAGTGATTTTGTTGAAATGGCTGCAAGTCAAAAAGTATTGGGGTGATCGTGGGGTGTGTCATGGTACTCCACACCCTATCCTGGGCAGCCTCACCTTCCTACAGAAGGAAAATCCGGTAATTTCAGAATACCTATTATAATAGGTCTTTACCTATGAAATTGCCGATTTCTATGGAAATTTTGGGGAACTCTGCATTTTCCATACTAACTTTTTTTCAGTTTTCTTCACAACGACAAAACAAAGAATAATATTTGGCATGTACGAGTTTCATTAGACAAGCTTTAGCAATATGTGTGATGTCACACTTCATAAAAATTATTTATCGTTTTTAAGTGAACGCAAATCAAATGATGTATCTATTTTTACTTAAAAAGAGTTGCCTCCGTGTCCAATTTTAACACAATTTAACTTACAACAAATTATCAAAACAAATCAAAAATATGGTTTATTTTTATTAATTATTTTTTAAGAATACTCTGAAACTTAATAATTACAGACAAAAGACTAAGAGAGAAGAAAAACGGCAATTTCATAGGTAAAGACCTATTATTATTACCATTTGTAACAAGCAGTGATAGCTCAGTTGAGAAAACGGCACTAATCGTACAATAGGTTGCCGTTTCAATCCACACCTGCACCACTAACTTGGGGGTTTGTACATATTTCTTTTGATAAGTGGCCAGGTTGACCGGTAGGTTAATGATGTCGTAAAATGACAGCTTGTCCAATCGTCGAAATTATGACGACACTCTGCCCCTTATATATTACTATAGTTAAATAATCATAGATAATGCACGATGCTGCTTTAAATAAAATGACGGCATCAATTCAAGTCAAGCTGACGTCTTACATTTTGGCGTTTCCATTGACGCGATTGGTTTAGATTTTAACTATTGAGGTAATATTTAACTTAATAACACAGTTATTGTATACTCTTTGAAGCGTAGTTATTTATTTTAATAACAAGCGTAGTTATTTTAGAACGTGTGAACGTATGTGTGTGTGTTTGTGTCGCACAGCCTAAACCACTGGACGGATCGGGCTGAAATTTGGTATGCAGGTAGATATTATGACGTAGGCATCCGCTAAGAAAGGATTTTGATTAATTCTACCCCCAAGGGGATAAAATAGGGGATGAAAGTTTGTATGAAACTTTGTCAATTTTAAACCGATCGGGCTGAGACTGAGTGAAAATGAAAGGGTTCCCGTAGGATACTTAAAAAACCATAGTAACCGCGGACGAAGTCGTGGGAAAAAGCAGGTTATGTTTATAAGTTTAATAAAAAACATATTTTATTAACTATGCTATTATTATTAGTATCTGTACACAAGGGCCTAAGCTTACGTTAGCCCCTTGGCGGGCACCGCGAACACCGGTATTCGCAAAGGATGTTTTCTATTGGGTCTCGTTTTAAGCTAGTTTATGTTGTTCTAGGAGTTATTTAATTCCTTTTTGCAGGCAATATGGATGCGTCAAATATACGACCAGTATCAAGCACCATACGTAGGCATCTGGCTGTTCTGGAGACCAGCTCTAGTCATCAACTGCACCGAGATAGCCAGAAGGATCCTCATCAAAGACTTCAATGTCTTCAGAAACAAGCTCATGGGATCTGGGTCGGCGAGCGTGGACCCTATTGGGGGTCTTAATTTATTCGCCGTTAGAGTAAGTATTTTTATAGCATTTATGTAGAAACCCACAGCTTAAAAATTATAAGGACAACTTACGAGAAAAATCGCTACATCGCAGACGTCATCTCAGCTGTGATCAGTCGCCTAGAATAGTGATAGGGGAGAGGTGCCATGAATGGGATATATGCATGGTACAATTTTTCATTTCGAAAGATTTTGAGCAAGAGAGAAATCTGAGATGTATAAAAAATATATGTACCGAAACAATATTAAAATAAATAAATAACAACAATAAATAACAACAATAAATAAATAAAAAAAAAAAAAATAAAAAAAAAAAATAATCATCTTCGATATTATAAACAAAAAACAGCATAAAATACTTTCTGCATAAAACTCAGATGAAAAACAATTGAAATTTGTCCCATTCATGGCGACGTGGCCACATCATATAGGGTCACCGATAAATAAAACCAAAAATTATCAAATTCTTGATAATTATAAATAGATATTTTAGTATTACCTCCATAATTACTTCTCATTGTTTGAATAATATATTAATGAACACTCAAAGTATATTGGAAATCAAAAAAATCTAATCTTTTTGGCTCCTTCTATTTTCATAGGTTGAACGCGATCTCGTTTTTGCACGATAAAGGCACGATATAACAAAATTACGTTTTGCCATTTCGTTTATTTCGACAATCAAGTGTCATTAACCTCAATATTGTCTATAGGTCAGTGTTCACTTTACCCAACTAGTGAGAATTGCATCGGCTGGCGACTCCTTTGGGTACACAGTGCCAGTTGCCAACCAGTAACATAAGATGTAAATCATAAAGATAATGATTATAATTAGTTGATGATTAATTAAACAACTAATACCACACAATCGCTGCCGCGCTGTGTGGTGTGAACTAGTGACTCTTGATAAATGAGGTTTGATAGTATTAGGTTCTTTGATAACCTCGTCTTTTTGCCAGACAACTATTAATTCTGTTAATTATCTTATCTTCCTATGCTAAGATAGATACACCAATTTCCTTAGTCTGAAAGTTAGCGTCTCGTGATTAAACAAATATCAGTGATTTGGCAAAAGATATTAGGCTAAACATTAACTATGGAGTACAGGACGAGTTCATGGATGAACTGGCCAAAATCTCTCCTTTTATAACACGATTATATTTGCTTCACTAGTAACTAACTTCCGGTCTTCGATTAGGATGAAATTTTGTACACGCTCTGAGTTCTGAGTTCTGATACACGACAAGCTAAGAAACGTAATACAAATACAATATGGTGGCCGTCCCAAGATGGCGGACTGGCTGTTTAATATCCACCCCCATGATATGCATATCAAATGAAAGGGTTTGCTGTCAGAAATACGAAAAAAATTATCGCGTGACCTAAATCCAACATGGCGGCTGTCCCAAGTAGTAAATTAAGTTTGAATAATAAGAAGACTAAGGCCCGATTTTTCAATCCTCAGATAAAACTATCTGTCTGTCAAATGTTAGCTCTGTCCCTTTTCTTTTAATGACTTTAGAAAGTGACAGTGATAGTTTTAAATGGCGGATAATTTTATCTGAGGATTGAAAAATCGGGCCTAAAAAGTATAAAATTAAAATAATAGTTAAAAAAAATACATAAACGCTCCATGCTTCCTTTTTGTAATTTTTAGTGCGTGTATTTTAGGTTTTTAACTATTATTTTTATTTATATACGACAGGCAAGCTGTTGGCCTTTATCTCACCTGATGATAAGTGATAAGGCCGAAGGTGGAAGCGAGCTTCACTTGTACTCCTCAACAACTTGGAAAGCTATCAAACAAAAAAAAAGTACACATGGCGGACTAGAGGTAGTCTAGTCCGCCATGTGTACTTTTTTTGTAATGAACATTAAAGCTTTAATAAATAAATAATAATTGCCGAAACACACCGATGTTTTTATAGCATTGTTTTTATAGCAGACTAAGGCAAGACGGTGGTAGCTAGTTAGGCGGGCTTAGAAGTCCGACTATCGACCCCGGACCTCACGATCAACACCTGATGGTGTCAACCATTAGACCAGATGGGCCGTTAAAATTTCCCCGCCCGACATTTGGTTGAAGACAAAGAACACACACTGAATATGCGTGTGTTCTTTGTCTTGTTATTTTAACGTGTAGTGTTTTTATCCAACAGGAACCAATATGGAGCTCGATGAGGCGACGTTTGACGCCGGTTTTTACGTCGTCTAAACTTAAAGCATTGCATAATCTATTCTCAGTCAAATCCAAGGAATTGGTGAAGAGAATAGAAAATGATCTCAAGGAAAAGAAGCAGATTGAACTCAGGGTAAGATTCTTTAATCCATTGATTGTTAAGTGTATGCATAGCGGTTGGCGACAGGTTCGTTCGTCCTCCTCAGCCTATATACGTCCCACTGCTGGGTAGCTGCTGGTCTTCCTCATTGATAAACCCTTGAAAAGTATGGGCCGTGACACCGCCACGCTGCACGCTGTCCCAATGCGGGTTGGAAGGTAGAAACGGTACTTTCCGAAGCACGGAGGAGTTCAAGATCACAAAGCTTTGCCACCGTGGTATAGGAAAAACGACACTGTTTTGACGACCTCCATGGTCTAGTGGTCTCTAGGTCGCCATCTCCAGAGGTTCTGGGTTCGACCCCTGGTGTGGACAGATGTTTGTGTAATGAATACAGGCATTTTTTACCAGTCTTTATATAAGTATTGTATATTTTCTGAATATTTATATATCTATTAAATATATTTATCCGTCATATAGTATCCATAATACAAGCAGCATTAGTTATTTAAAATGGAGCTAGTTTATAGATGTGAATGTCTGGAGATATTTTATTTATTTATTCACTATTTGATCACGAGCCACACAGTACGATCCCCACCTGTTTATTTAATGTTCATATAGGCTCTCCCACATTGTGTTATTGTGGACCGACGATGAGGGTAGTCGCAGGATGCTGGCAGCGCAAAACCGACTGTTATGCGGACCCTTGGAGGTTCCCTATGCCCAGCATTATGGCTGTACGGGCAGACCGCGAGCGGTTGTAAGGCGCCGCGACCTGCACGTGTTAAGTTAACGTTAGTGGAGGCTACCCCAGAGAGTAGCCCTGGGCGGCAGCATGACGGTGTTAGAGGAGCTACCCCAGAGAGTAGCCCTGGGCGGCAGCATGGTGTTAGAGGAGCTACCCCAGAGAGTAGCCCTGGGCGGCAGCATGACGGTGTTAAAAGAGCTACCCCAGAGAGTAGCCCTGGGCGGCAGCATGGTGTTAGAGGAGCTACCCCAGAGAGTAGCCCTGGGCGGCAGCATGATGGTGTTAGCGGAGCTACCCCAGAGAGTAGCCCTGGGCGGCAGCATGATGGTGTTAGCGGAGCTACCCCAGAGAGTAGCCCTAGGCGGCAGCGGGACGCGGAAGTGAGACCCAAAACGGACGGTTGAAATCTAGTATTTTTTTCTTCACTTAATTTAGGATAACAAACAATTACACACATAGGTTAACTAAGACATATTATGTTAAGGTCTGTGTTTACATGTGCAACCAGCACCATTATCCACAACAATTACCTTTAACAAAACAGCTACTTAGGTGGTACACAAATTACTTGGTAAACTACTTATACAACCATAGTTATTTGTTATTATAAATGAAATTGTAACATAACAAATTGTATTTGTAACAGATTTCACCATAAGACCCATGGTGACTGCGACTACAACAACAACAATTTGAAACAGAAATTTTATTTTTATTAAAGGGGAGCATAAATTGGGATGATTTATTGTTGCTAAAAGTACTGTTTATATATTATGTTGATTAGATGTTACACAGTGATAAGTTTTGTATGTGACTCGTCGGTGTAAAGTACCGACGGTGCACGATGCTGCTGTTAATGTGGAATTTAGGTTGGCCCGCTGCTGACTGCGCTGTTGCCGGAGTCCAATGTTCGGCTTGTGGCTCGAACAATGGGCTTCTCTAGGCTGAATATATGAAGCACACTTTGTTTTCTGTGATGTTTATGTTGTTTTTCCTTTCAGTCATTATTCGCCGACTACACCACAGATATTATTGGGATAACTGCATTTGGCGTCGCCAGTGACGCCACATTGGTCGGCCACAGCCCCATGCGGGCGGTCACCAAGGATTTCATGAAATTCAGTTTCTTCAGGGGATTAGCTTGGTGCAGCATCTTCTTCTTCCCCGAATTAGTTAATATATTCAGGTAAGATTGGGAGTTCTGACACTATAATTAGGTAAGTAATGCATACATGTTGTGTTAGTAAATACACATTTACAGGTCTTTGTGGAGATCCTTGACAGAGGTCTATGTCCAGTAGTGGACGTTTCTGGGCTGAGATGGTCATGAAAATACACATTTAAACAGAAAATCAAAATAACAGTGTTGATTGTAATTCCAAATGAGCACGGCTTGTATGTAATGCTAATTGCTTACCCTCTTTGTCTGTTTTTAGCTTTAGTTCTGTAAGGGTCTCCTCAAACTTATGGACGCGGAATCGGCTTAACCCGAGCGCGTATCACCATACTAATCGGCTTAACGCCGATTTGCGACGGCCTTTGACATGCGATCGGCATTTGATTCCTCTGAACGTCTGTCACGACGGCTGTTCACTTACGTTCGGCAGTTGAACCTTCCGGATAGCCGTCACGAGAGCTGCTAGTCGAGTCGGGACCCCGAAAATATCCAGAAACGTTTTCATCGCAGATTTAAAGTGCGCTCTGAGTTGTTAGCGTTTCATTTTTAGTTTCATCGCGTTTCATCGGCACTCGGCCATCTCCGGCGCCGTTCGGTATACCGTCGTAGAAGAAGGCATGCGATCGTTTAACTGCTGCCCAACACCTTTCTTTCGACCGCCTCCGGCACCGCTCGGCAGCTGTCGGAAATATTCCGCTAGATTCAGCGCCGTACGGATATGATAAGCATTCGACAAACTGCTACTGCTAGTTTCGCCGTCGGCCGACGTCGCGCTGCGTCGTCTGAGCCGAGCCGATGCGAGTGATGACAACACCCTTATTTCGTAGACTTAAAGGCTTTTTTTAACAGGCTTAAGTCAATTCCGCGTCGATATGTTTAGGGAGACCCTTAAAGCTTATTTACATATCCAATACCACTCGTAAAATAGGCTTTTAACCTTATAAAATTTTCGAGTAACCACAATGGCTCTCTGCTCGAAGATGATAATAAGTTACTTATTTAATATTTTTTTTATTTTCAGATTCACGTTTTTCCCAAAGAAATCAGTAGATTACTTCAGAAGAGTGTTCAAGGAGATTGTAGCACAGAGGGGAGGCTACAATGACGTGTATGAGAAGAACGACCTCTTGGACGCTCTACGGAAATTAAAGCGCGAAGCTGATAAAAACAAAGAAGGTAAGAATCTAAACCTTCGGAATAAACTAACGGTTATGTTTTTCCAGTGTGACGAATTCTTTTGCATGCGCTTCTATTATACATTTATCTGGCGTAAAATAGCAGTGAGCGCTTAAAATTTTATAGCTCATTGTCAAAGTACACCATGAATCTGTAGTATTTGCAAGAACATACTTCCTGTAATAAACTGTTCTAAGGAGCTCGGTGGCGTAGCGGTTAGTACGCTTTGGCTTTCGATGAAAAACAAGGCTACCTTCACTATGGTCAGGTCGTGGATGGGTGACCAAAACATTGTGATCTCGAGCTCCTTCGTACTTCAGAAGGCACGTTAAGCCGTTGCTACCGGTCGCTACTGCGACTGGGTCTAGCCACCATCCCGCATTGGGCCTGCATGGTGGTGTTACGGCCCGTACTTCTCGTGTGTGCCTTGGCGGAGGCCTGTGCCCAGCAGTGGGACGTATAAAGGCTGAGGACGGATTTACTGTACTTTTCCCAGTTTAAGTATTTACTTCAAATGAAAATGCACCTCCTAAGATCCACATCCATTTCTAGCATTTTAATTTGGTGATTTAAACGTTTACACAGAGCTACACGAAGATCTAGTGATATCCCAAGCTGCTATATTCCTTCAGGCTGGCTTCGATACTTCAGCATCAGCGCTGGCATATGCTGCGTACGAGTTAGCGTTCCATCCTGAGGCTCAGGTAACTTATTATGTTATGTTTCGTTATCTGGCTTCCTACTAGAATATCCAAGAGTATAAAAAATTGGTAATAGCAGGCAGCACAGGACCGATGCATCCTTTGGTGTAGAAATCCATAAAGGAACCATAAATCCATTAACGGCTCACGTCCAGCAGTATACACCTCCCGTCTGATGATAAAATTAGGTCCTATGGTCCGATAGTTTCTACTTCCCACCAACCCGCGTTGGGACAGCGTGGTAGTGTTACGGCATATACTTCTCATGTGATTCTCCATGAGGAAGACCTGTGCCCAGCAGTGGGACGTATATAGGCTGAGGACTACGGTCCTATAGAGCATCGACTCCTGGTCCCTGAATTTGAAGAACTTGAGTCTACCAAGCTACCCATGCTACAAATATTTGGCTAATTAGTACCCAAAACTGATAGAAACGATGTAAACATTATTTAACCACCAATTTTAAAACTAGGTCCCCATCCTTGACCCATTTTATATTTCAAAATTACCAGGAGGCCTTTACCACTCGAATCATTAGTGATGGACTGGGGAAACATGGGGAAATAGCACCTCTACTTTACAGAAGACCGCAGCTAAATAACACTACAGCAGACTACACTCTTTTGTAGTCGCTTTCTTTTGATTTTTATACGTCTTAAAGAGTTGTCCAAGTATAGCCGTGTGGTACCGGTTCATTAAAAGAATACTACCAACCCATCTCTTTCTTTGGGTGTCGTAAAAGGCGACTAATGGACTTAGAACTGCACAAACATCCAATAGCTTATTGCAGCAATGTGCTCACCATGTCACGCTGAGCACATGTGCATTCACTGCTTGAAGAAGCGTGGACTATGGCAGTGGACTGTTTTTGCGGTGTTTTTGCCTAGTCTCTGACTAACCCTTAGGGGATAATAGTGATTATATGTATGTATATATGTAAAAAGTGTAGTATCCACGCGTTAGGAGGTGCCAACTGGCGGGCCAACCGCTTTACATGTAATACCTTTAAGATAAAACCAAAATGGTGATATTTTCAATATGTCCACAGGAAAAGGCTTACCAAGAACTGCTGGAAGCGAAACAAAGGACCGGAGACAAGGGCATAGATGAGACCATGCTGCGAGACCTTGCTTACTTGAATGGCGTCATCAATGGTACTTAATATTTTCTTTAATATCTTAATACATATTAGTAAACCTTCTTTTTGCAGTACTTGCCAAGTAGTACATTGTATAGTATAATTACACTTTTAAAAATAAGAATAACAATAAAAAACTGAACCACTTTCACGATGGGATTAAAATCAATAATAATAATAATAAATGGAACCGAGCACCCGAACCGACCCGAACCCGAACACATAAATACGACTATTATCCCCTATGGGTTAGTCAGAGACCAGGCAAAAGCATAGAAAAAGCAGTCTACTGCCATAGTCCGCGCTTCACCAAGCAGTGATTGCACATTTGCACGTTCTATAAACACGTACAAATATAATACTACAAGTTCACCTCACAGAAACCCTCAGAAAATACCCAGCAATGGGCTGGATAGACCGAGTTTCGGAGAAGAGCTACCAGATCGACGAGAACCTGACCATTCCAGCGGGGACTGCGCTATACGTGAACGCCGTGGGCATGCACTACGACCCACGCTTCTACCCCGACCCTGAGAAGTTTGACCCGGAGAGGTTCTTGCCGGAGAACGACGATGGGACCAGGCCGTTCATGCCTTTTGGGGAGGGACCGAGGAACTGTATTGGTATGTTATTGATCTGTAAACTATGGTGTTGGATAGGAGCAGTTGAAAAGTAAATGTAAAGAGAGAGACTTATGTTCAACGGTAGACGAGTTGATGGTAATGACTACAAGAAAACTGAGTATAGCTGCTATTATATGAATCTTCTCTTCTTCTTCATCATCCTCAGCCTATATACGTCCCACTGCTGGGCACAGGCCTTCCTCATGGAGAAACAAATGGGAGTATGAGCCGTAACACTACCACGCTGGCTTAATGAACTTCTGTTGTATACTAATTTATACTATTATTGAACTGTTATCTAGGAATTATATGAATTTATGAAAAAAATGTATATGAGTAACTTATTTATATAACAAAAAGTTTTGTCATTATGGAACTTAATTTATGACAATTAAAATAAAAAACGCCAATTTTTTTTATACAAATAGCGCTGACGGTGTTTTTTCATAATTTAATATACTTTTCCAACATTTTCCTTTTCCTGTAACATGGGGGCTTAACATATCTCGCGAAATATGGGTGTAAACACCTACCCCTTCGGGCAAATGATACACTGTTGTTGTTCTTCGGGTAAAAGTTGGTTATCTGTATAACCTGCTGCTGGTCTTTTTCCAGGCATGCGTTTCGCATACCGGTCCATCTGGTTCGCTCTGATGGAGATCATCCTGAAGTACGAGTTGCGGCCGCTGCCCGGAGCCAGGTCCCCCTCGGACTGCGAGATCGAGAAGAGAGGCTTCTTCTACATGCCTGGCGAGCCCCTCTGTGTCGAGTTTATACCGAGAACTTGATTTTGAATTATTTGTATCAATTGAATAAAATACTTTTAGTTAAGGACAATACGTTTCCTTTATACCACAATAGACCCTTGTTGGTCCGGGACCCAAAAATAATGTACCAACTGCTTTTCTTGCCTAGCATGTCGTTAAAGGCGACTAAGGGCGTATTAGGTACTGGGTCTGTGATTGTGTAGGCGACGAGCTAGTCACTTGTTACTACTTTTTCACGATTTTTCTTCACACCAAACCCTATTTTTGTATGACTAAATGTGGTCTTAAGGAACACAGTGCTCCTTGGACTTTACGACACCCAAGGAAAGAGATGGGTTGGTAGTTTTCTTTTAATGAGCCGCTACCACACGACCTCCTAAATAAATGATAAAAATCCGAAACAGTTGTCTTCACGAAAAACCGACAAAATTACCTGTATATCTTTGTCATGGCAAACATTGGTTAAAACCAAGCTTCCATCACCAAATTACACCCTAAACAACAACTAAACTAAATCGCCAAACATTACGATGTAAAAATAGCTAGATGTAAAAATACCTCCAAAAGAAATACAAAGTCTCACACTTAGCCCAAAAAGTAATGTGCGCATCGGCCATAAACGTCCCTGTGGTGTGCTCGGCCGATTTATCCTCCAATAATAAACATAAGGGACTCGGCCCAAATCGAGTGGACTGACCCTTTCACTAGTGCTGCTATTTCGGCCCAAATAAATAACTGGAGTTTTCTTTCAAGTAGCTATAGTTAGTGAGTGTGAATTAGAAATTGCTTGTGTAGATCGAGGCAAGAATTTTTACGTTGACAGATAAAGTGGTCGTTACCAGCCTACACATGCCCTTAGTTTCAGGTGATCACCAATCATGCAACTAATACTTAAATCAAATTTAAGAATCGTGTAAATCGTCTTTAAAAACGGTTAAGTCGTTTGGGCCAAATTAATCTCGAAATTGTACGGTCAAAGAACATATTGTTCCCGATGATGAGTATAAAAATAATTTGACGACCGCCGTGGTCGAGTGGTCTGTATGCCGGTCTCAAGGCGTCATCATCTCGAGAGGTTCTGGGTTCGATCCCCGGTGGGAAGAAATGAATTTGCAATGACTTGGTCGTTTATAAAATTGTCACATAATTGTACTGGCTATAAGTTCAAAAGTTCCTAAAACAAACAATTTCCACATTACTAACATTGTACCCCCATTACACATCGCTAGAGGTTCAGGCGTATTCAACGGTTCACTTTCATTTACGGAGCAATATTTAACAAACAAATGAACACAAAACACATCTTCCCTTGATGTTATTTGATCAGTTACTTTGACCCAATTTTCGAAACCGGTGGTTCAGAATTTGCTTTAATTCGTTATCTTTTTGAGTTGCAAATACATTAGGAATATTACGAGTAATCTAACATGTCTATGATACTTGTCAAGACCAGAGGCCTTAGTGTAAGTTTTTTAGCTCAATTTGTATGGGAAACTTAGTATGCGTTACGTTCCGCTAGAGGCGCTATTCACGTTTCCTATACAAATTGGACTCTTAACACTTAACTACAATAGTAAGGTATTTTATACTCAAAAACATACACTAAAGCCTCTGGTCAAAACAGCGATCAGTGATAGCCGAGTTGTCCTTGTCATACACACGTAAACAACTCCTCGAATAATATAGCATCGTTTCAACGTTAATGTTTCTCTCTCAAATAAAACTACAATCAAATAATAACACTACTGGCCGTTCTTGATTAGAATGGACCAGTACGGAGGTAAATTGAAGAACTTCGCATTAAGAACAGTGCATTAGATACTTTGATCCATTAATCAATGCCAACTAGACATCGAATTTGAAAATATGAAATGTCTGGTAAAATCTGCGAATCTAAAAAGGCCGAGTTTCGCAATATTGCTAGAAGTAATTAAATTCCAGAATTGTTGACAGATCCTTAGTAATTCCTCACAATTTGGTAAAATGGTCGCATAATTTAACAGAATTGCAGCAATTCAATTCATCAGCAGATTCATATTTGGTGGTTTTGTTGCCACATGCGAATAATAAAAACCGTACTTGATCAATACTTACCGGTTGCAAATTTTTTACAATATTTTAATAGAAAATGGAGAATTCTGTGTAATCTAGGTATATAGAGAATATACAAAGTGGAGTGCCTTCTTTTTTTAAATTTCGATCAATGGTGTAATTTGTTGATGTTTTCGTTGGATATTTTTGTAATATTAACTTTAATAAAACAACAAATTATTAATCACTGGGATGTATATTTTTATTGTCACTTAGACCTGGACAATAATCGGAAGTTTATATATAGGTTATATATATATTCTTACAGCTTAGAGCACAGATTATACTATATCTGACAAATGGTATTTTATAAATAATAAGTTTAAAATTTAAAAGCGTTTTTTTTTGTTCAAAATGTAATTTAGCTTGCATAAAGTTTGGTGAAATAATATTTACTCAGGGACAAAGAAAAGCGAAGAAATCGCTTTATTTTCAAAAACACAGTATTTTTCGGCTGTGGCTTTCTTTCGGTAATCTGAATGTGCTTACTTATGACGCTTAAAATTCAAGTGACTTGCAAAATCATACCACTATAGCCTAGATTTTTTTCTCATTCGTTTTCTCCCTATTCTTTTTGTAAACGGATTTATATTTCTCTGAAATCCTGACAGTAATTTGATAAATTTTTATCTCGATACATTACTTTGTATTACTGCAATAATATTTCCAATAACGCGTATCGTAATAAACGATGCTGCAGTACGCGATTATAAATTTCAATACTACCGTCTGCAAATTGAATCATGACCTACTTCGCATTTTCTATGAAATTTTTGATGTTTACGCTTCTTTCCGCTAAAAGCCAATGCCTGGGGTCGGTTCAATTTTAACCTTTACTGTCAAAAATTTTGGGTTTGTAATGCCACATTAATTGAGATTATTAAGTTAGGTCACGCCCAAGAATTTTGTACTCAATATGGATGCCAAACTCCCATACAATAGCATGAGGCAATGTTCTGTCTCGATCAGTAGGTGTTCCCTCTTATTCTATCACTATTTATGAATGAAGGCTATCCATGGGATATCCTCTTTCTCTCTTTCTATCCATAGTTTCTGTCTCACCTGTCATATTTACGTTATTTTGACACCTAGACTGAAAATAGTTACAAATTTTTGTAATTCAACATTTTAAATAAAAAATTATAAAACTGGTGATGACGTGCGTTGTTTTATGTTGTGTAAGTGAGTGATATCCTGGATGTACCCTATCATTTCACAGGTGAGTCAAAAATCATATATTAAATGAGAGTATTTGTTTGAGAAATTTGTGTGTATTTTTGTGTGACGTCATTAGTAGTAATAGAAAGCTTTACTACGAAATGACAAACTCATTCATTAAAGTAATAGAATGAGAGGGAAAACCTACTGATCGAGACAGAAGATTACCTCATGCTATTGTATGGGAGTTTGGCATCCATCATACAGTACAAAATTCTTGGTCACGCCCATCTAAACTTTGAGCTCCTTGACATCATTCATAACAAAAAATAAAATTGTAACCGGCACGTAACATTTAATATCGCCCAATCTTCGTACCAAATGAAAGAATCGATTCGATGACAGTATTATCTATGCATTTAGTCTAATTGTATTAGTATACTTTTCTGCCATTTTTTTGGGAATTATGCCGATATTTGTGAAAAATCATCAATGTGCTACGTATCGGAGGTGGTGTCAAATCTAAATAAATCAAAAATCATTAAAATCTGTCCTCTTACAGTCAAGATAAACGGCTAATTAAAGTTAGCTATATTTACAAGTATACACATAGTTATCGATTACAACCACAGTTAAAGCGCTATGTGGATGTACTTGCTACAAGCGCTCGCGGCAGTGAATCACTACTAGTTTTTTTTGTCTTAGGTACTAGTCTTTTTTGTCAATTTAATTATTAAAATTTACTTTAAGAATAATAAATGTGACTATGTGTAATGTTGACGATTTTAAGTGCTAAACTTAGCCTATGAAATAAATTTATTTTTGATTTTGATTTTGAGATAGGAACTTGAATGTAGGCAGACATCGGGCAGTTACACTTAAATCAAATCATATCGTAACATTATATTCTAGTAAAACTCCGCTCGCCAGTATGATAGAAATAGATTAAGATCAGTGTGATCTTCTGCCACTAACTTGTGACTACCCGCCTGCGTCCTTACCATTTGGAGGGTAGAATTATTTGGGTTAATAATTTGTTATTGAATTGGTAGTTGGCCGCGGGCCAGCTGGCGCGATACGCCGATACAAACTCCAGTAATACTGAACTTACATACTTTATTGAAAATAATATTTGCATACCCTTCCGTAGGCGTGGAAGCACCGATTGAATCGCTGTAGTGTTGTGGGAACGACATTTATTGAACGGGAGATAGAGTAATGAAGAATTAGAACTGGTTACTGTAAAATGTATCAAGGCTAATGACTTTAAAATGTCCAGATATATAACGATAGATCAGCATGATTGAGTTGCTCCATAGAGATGCAGAACGGTACAATAATATTGTAAAACGAGTTGTATGGTTTGATTGAGATGTTGCAAGAAAAAATCATTTTTACAAATAAGTATTTACTTATCATCACATGAATTCTGAGACTAGCAACATTGTTGATGGTAGGTACGACGCTTAAGTTACTTAGGTTTGCTTACATCTTGAATAAAAAAATATAGCAATATTCATTCTTCAATCTATCCACTCAAACCCACCATCCATTGTCTTTTTCTGAAGATAACAACTTTAGCCTTACAACAAATAGTTTACAAATCTTTAGAAATGTATGTCCCAGTGTGTCCCAGCGTAGCAACACCGCCACGCGTCTTCGCCCGCGCCGTGGAAATAATAAATTCTACCCCGCTTCCGACCCCTAATGTGGTTTGAAGAAAGCGCGGGCTCTCGAGGGACAAGCGACGTGCGGACTACGGACTCCATGATTCTTTAAATCAAGGATAATTCAGTATAAAACCAACAAGCAGGTAGGTAGGTATTCTGTTCTACATATTGGCAAACCAGCAGGCTGCCACCTAATGATTGCATACATAATTATGTAGGTACAGTCGCCTTGAATGCCTTGAATACAACAACTATCGCTGTCCTTAAAAAGATGGCCCACGTGTAAACCTTTAATTCCATATTCCTTATCGTACGATTATTCCACATGTAGGAAACTGTCTTGTGAAGAGTTCCAAGCGGGGCATGTAGGCAAGATGTGTGCTGGGATTGTGCAAGTGGAATCTCTGCCTACCTCACTGGGAAAGAAGAATATACTTTGTACGTCTCTGCCTACCTCACTGGGAAAGAGGAATATACTTTGTACGTATTACGTGTTACGTACTAACCGGGAACATAACCATAAAAATTTTTCACAATTAAAAATATCGGGTAAAATGTTTTGAAAATCTATAAGCTTATCAAAAGACCTACTAACCTGGTTAATCTGCAAGAGGCGCCTTCCTCGATCGTATAAGCATTGCAGCGGAGCCAAGGTGAAATTCCAACACGACTCAAAGCCACTAAACACTCCACTAAAGATCTTATTGAGTATATTATTCACCATACAATGTTCGAGAGCTCAAAAATAACAGCCAGCTAGCGTAGCACCAAAATATAACCAAGAAAACTGTCACCGGCAGAGAGAAAAAATAAGAACCTACCCGCGCGCAGCATACTACTTTCTTGTGGGATACTCAAACGGCGTTCGCGCGTTCATTCATTCACAAGGAGCATATAGTAACGACAAGCGCGTTTAGTATGAAAGCATGTGACGTCGTTTTTTGATGCCGCCATCTTTGGTGAACACTTTTTTCATACAGAATCAACGATGTCACCTTGGTGTTCATTCAAGTGGTGCGGCCGGCGGCGGCGCCATTTAGTCTGTGTCGCTCGAAACAGATGCACAACATCAGCAAGTGAATTAGCAAAGCACCCTAGATGAAGAATTGCGCAAATTGGACATGAACTACGATTATACTATGTATATTGAAGTATTATCATATGAGAATAATTTTATCTAAGACTTTGTCCAGAAGGAGCGCGAATTGCGGACAATTCGCGCTCTGCTTGTGAACGCGATGTATTGTTTGTGGGCGCATGATTCGCGGCGAACTCGCCCCTTCTAGACAAGGCCTTAAAATATTAATTAGCTGCTTTCCTATAAACAAATACCTACGCATCATGCTCTGAAGAATTAAATTCTCTGAAGAAATTTTTTTGTCATGGTCACCCTTATAGATGAACAGAGTTAGAAATAGTTGCCAATTCTACAATCCTCTACTTTGTCCGCTCTCACTATAACTTCGCTTGTTATTTTGTTTGAAGTGCCACTCTTACATAAATAGTGCTTACGATATTAAATACGAAATAAACTTGAGTTTATGGACCAAATGGACTTAGTAACTGGTAGGTAGAGGCAGGAAACATCCACTTTTTGCAATACAAGCAAGCAAGTTGCCAGTCACCGACCACACCTAGAATTAACTGAGGGTTGAACTGGGAATAATTATAATACTTGCACAAGTAGGGGAAGTCCCGTGACACCGGACACGCGTAGTTACAGTCGGGGAAGTTGGTATTTAAAAAAAAAAAAGACTAATTTCAAATGTTTAAATATCATGCAAAATAGACCAATTAAAGATGTTTCATTTCAATAAATTACTACTTTTACTCTACTGATCGACCGCCAACTTTCCCGACTGTTCTATTTAAACAAATGAACCTGATCGATTCGAACTACAAGTGAAAGAGTGGGCGTACATACGAAGGTAATAATAAGTAAGTACCTAGTTAAAATATAGATGTGTAAAGTAATATATTTTATAAATAATTATAAAGTTCTTAATAATTTATAATATTCAAGTGTTAATGCATCTATGATAATTTCTAAATTTCTAAGAGTTTCTAGTGACTATATACTTAGATAAATAATAATGAGTAGGTAAGTAGTTAAAAATAAATAACAATAATGTTAAAAGTAATGTCATCATTATCCTACCCATTTCCCAATTCCATTTGGGGTCGGCGCAACGAGTCTTTCTCCTCCACTCTCCCCTATCACACGCCATATCAACATTCACTCCCATTCTAGCCATGTCCTCATTCACACAATCTATCCATCTCTTCTTTGGTCTTCCTCTCCCTGCATTACCATCCACTCTCATATTCATAACTCTTCTCGTTACATGCTCATTCCCTCTCCTCAAAACATGTCCACACCACGACAGCCGCTTTTCTCTCAACTTCTCTATCACTGGAGCAACTTTCAGGCATCCCCTGATATACTTATTCTTCACTCTATCAATCTTCGTCACTCCACACATCCATCTTAACATACGCATTTCGGCCACATGCAATCTATGTTAAAAGTAATGTAATGTAAATAATTATAATTTATTAATAATCCACATTAGGTACCTACATTATAATAAAACTGTAAAAGTCGAATGTCTGTACATAGAAAAAAAAGCTGAAAATCAAGTCAGGGGTATGTAAAAATAGGAAAAAAACAAAGAATAAAATTATTTTTTTGGTTCTCTGTTTGTACGGGCTAATCTCCGAAATGGCTGGACCGATTTCAATGAAATTTTGCATGGTGATACCTCATATCCCTGGTCAACATCGTATATACTTTTTATTTCGGAAAATGAAAGGGTTCCCGCGGGATAGTAAAAAAACCATAGTAACCGCGGACGAAGTCGCGGGTATCAGCTAGTTTATAATAATTTAGTGACAATGTATCTATAATAAATTAAAATGTATAATGTGTACCTACTTGCTGTGCCCTAGCAGGGTCATGTTTGTGTCCATTCATTCGGAATAACATATATGCAACAACAATATGACGCAATAAAGAACTTTGCCTCTGGTACCACAGAGTTACAGAATGACGCGAACACAGTGGAACTGATTTAATACTTGCTGAGAGATTACGACTGTTTAGCGTTAGGTGCCGTCCGGCGTCACCGGAGTTCCCACTACCAAAGCCCAGCCAAGAGGAAATTCTATTGTAATTTTACAGTTGAACTTGATGTTGATACCTATCATTTTGCTAAAGAGTCCTATCATCTTAATATCGTCTTTTTCATTTGACATATAACTATCTGCCGTAGTAATAAGAAATCAATTTAAGACAATACTCTGTACAGGCCATTACTTGTACAATTTAATCCTAATCTTTATCCTCTATCCTATAGCCCATAAGCAAACACTCCATTCCCAGAAATACTCCACTTAAGGTCCCTACTAAATAAACAACAATATTTGTTCGAAATAAATGCACTAGCCCAAAGAGTTTGTGATTAATCATGAGAATTGCCTACTGCCGGACTTCCCGGCATCTTAGATTCGAGTTGGGGCTAGGAAATTCGCGATTTAGTGGCACAATAACATTAAACATTTGTTAAGTAATTAATTGGGCATTTTGGGCAGCCATTTAATTATTTGGTCAGCAAAAAAGGCAACCGAAAAATCATTTGGTCAGCAAAATAATTACTTGACGACCTCCGTAGTTGAGTGGTCTGTATGCCGGTCTCAAGGCGTCGCCATCTCGAGAGGTTCTGGGTTCGATCCCCGGTGGGTGCAAATGTTTGGGTGATGAATTTTCATTTGCATTTGTTCTCCAGTCTTGGATGTTTATATATATTTATACATTCAGGATATTTATATGTATTTATCTATTAAATATATTTATCCGTCATCTAGTGTTCGTAACACAAGCAGCATTAGTTGCTTAAAATGGGGCTAGTTGAAAGGTGTGAATGTCTGTCGATATTTATTTATTTACTTGAGTAGCAAAATAATTATTACGCAGTTATTTGAGCAGCAATACTTGAGCAAGTTACCGGAAATGTATAAAAGCATAATACCTATAAAAAATTTCATACATACATATAATCACGACGATATAATCACTAAGGGTTAGTCAGAGAAGTGGCAAAAGCACCGCGAAAGCAGTCCACTGCCATAGTCAGCGCTTCACCAAGCAGTGACTGCACTCAGCGTGACAGGTGGTGAGCCCGTCGCCGCTATAAGCTATTGGAGGGTAGTGCAGTTCTTTATACATTAAATTTAGTCGCCTTTAGACCCAAGGGAAGAGATGGGTTGGTAGTATTTTTTTAATGAGCCGCTACCAAACAAAATTAAATGTACCTGTGAATGATGAAAACCAACGGGTCGGTCCGAGCCGCCACGCCATTCGTGATTGCTCGTTCGTGAATGGTGTTACTCGCGAGCCAAAGACGCTATTTTCTGATATCAACTGATTTATAAGGCCGCCATTCACGAGCGTTCTATCAATCCATTTGGCGCGCTGTCGATCCAAAATTCGTCCATCATGAATCGGCTCGCTGACGCGCACGTTAATGCCATGAATTTGGCTCAGTACGACGTCGAGTATTGAGCCCATGGACCGTTCGTGAATTTTACCTTTACCCTTTGGTTGGTTTCGATAATGAAAGCAAATGCCCTTTCGCTGTAGATCCAGAATATTATAACGTAGGTAGTGCAGGCGCCATAGAAAGTTGAGTGTGCAAAATATGAAGACCGCATTCTGTAAATAGTTTAGAACTCAGAAACGACTCAGACTATGATTCTGAATCTTGCCAGGAGGTTTTTTTTATTCGATCCCCTTGGGATATCAAGTAAATTGGAAGTAAATCGTAAACTGGGTAAAAAAAAAACTTTATGATCTGGAATTCATCTGTTTCGGAAGACAATAGCTGTGGGTTCTGTCCCGATCGCTCTTGCAACCGCTTCAACGCATTCGCGTGAAAACCTATGTCCATCAGTGAGACCTACACGGACTGGTGGCGAGTGTAGGAATTATTTTTGTGTCATTACATAGGCAGTTAAGATTTTACTGAGAAATTAAACCTCTACATTATTCGCTGGCTTCGTGGCCTAACTTTTATAAATAGTTCACGTAGAAGCCCGAAGCCGCTCTTAATTCTTGCTAGATGGAATAGCGTAAGATTCCTCACGTGTGTAGCGTATATAACTAATGTCTATTCGCCCCTTGAATAGCTAATGTTAAATAAACCTTGCTAAACGTTTCGGGCTGGTTCGATTTAACAATGAGGCACTAATGGCTACAGGTTATTTAGGCAGTAGGTACCTGTACCTAACGACCAAGCCACGATTACGAGCGGTGGGCGCCGCGGCAGACGAATTTTCTTTTCACTGCTTGTTCGATACGGGCGGACATGGGTAACGAACAATAATAATAATCAAAGTATATTTAATAAAACTGTAGAGGTCGAATGTCCGCACATAGAAAAAAAATGCTTAAAATCAAGACAGGGGGGATGTAAAAAGAGGAAAAAACAAAAATAAATGATTTTTAATTTTTGTTTCTCAGTCTGTTTGTTCGGACTAATCTCCAAAATGACTGGACCGATTTCAATGAAACTTTGCATACTGATACCTAATATACCTGGTCAACATCTTAGATACTTTTTATTCCGGAAAATTAAAGGGTTCCCCTGAGACAGTTAAAAAACCATAGTAAGCGCAGACGAAGTCGCGTGCACCAGTATTGAATAAATATATATATACATTCACGCTTATCAACTAGCCCCATTTTAAGGCAACTAAGTAATGCTGCTTGTATTACGGATATATAAGTGGCGGATAAATTAGTATATTTGATAAGTAAATAGAAATATTCAGAATATATACCTACGATACAATTATAAACATCCAAGACTGAAAACAGCCTGTATTCATCACACAAACATTCACCCCCACCGGGGATCCACCCCAATATCTCTCGAGATGACGACGCGTGAAGTGCCGCCTTGAGACCGGCGCGGGCAGCGTACAGACCACTCAACCACGGAGGTCATCAAAATGTCTTGAAGATGAAATGAAATGAGAATTCGATAGTCGCGCTACTTGCTGCGCCATATCGTGGCCATATCCGCTAGCACAACCAACGGAACACGAATGATAAAATAACAAAACGTTTTTCCGATAACAACTGTCAGAAACAGCGTGGATGTAAGTAGCTACCATCTTATCATTTCTATTCTACATATAACAGTTTACCGCGATAAGTTGTTTTATCATATGGCTTTTCAATTGTCGAGCAAGGCTTACTGACCGATAAAACCTACTAAACAGACATGTAGCTATTAAGAATAGTCAACGCAGAAGGCTTAGCAGGAAAACAGAGTATTATTGTGAATGAATAATCGTGTACCGAATCACCAGTAATATTTGTACAAACGAAAATAAAACAATCATAGCTTTTACTTTCCTTACTATATTTTCTCTAGTTTCATTAACATTTCTGTTGCTACTAACTGTAATAAAATTACACAACAATTATAAGATATTAATTAAAAATTGTTATCTAGTTAATAAGGCTTAGTTGTAAGTTATTGAGGTATAATTCAGTTACATTGAATAAGGAGGAAAGTTTTTTATTTAACACAGCGTTCTTATTTAACACAGTTGCCAAACAAACAGACAACAGATTTACATTTACATAGATAATCGTAATATAACCAATCCAATTGAATTGAAACCAAACGTCACCACCGTAATATTGAGTCGGGAAATCCAAACTGATTGAAAGATCCCGATGCCGCCGATGCCTCTCCGCCAATCATTACACACGTGTTTTTTTTATTTTTGTAGCCATTCAGACGCGCGCAGACTAGTCAGCAGCGGCCAACTCCGACGTTTTGCCAGGGTTTTAGAATACGCGCAGTACATGAATTTGCGTCAACAATATAAATGTATATCTGCGAAGAAGACTGTTCACCTGATGGGTATGGTTATGTGACAATTTACCAATGTATTGCTAGACTTAATTAAAGGCTACTAGTAGTCGCTTCCCGTGGTTCCCATGGGAATATCGGGATAAAAAGTAGCCTATGTCCTTTCTCAATATCTAGACTATCTCTGTACCTTTAGATTAAATTGTTTTGACGTGAAAACGAGACTGACAGATAGACGCGACAGAGTTATTTTCGCATTTATAATATAAGTGTAGATTATTATGGATAATTTGCTACTTAATTCCATGCCATAGCAGATTTCGTTTCATAAAATTAACCAGAAGAACAATCATTTAAAAATTTACCAAAATGGGCACTAAAACAGTGTCATTAATAATGTGCATTGTACTTACACTGGAAATCAAAATTAACAATAAATAACTATCCACCCTGGTTGCCCCTTGGATTGTAGAAAAAAAAAATCTCTGTGGTTCTGATGACACATTAAGCAATTGCACCCAGATAATAATTTAAAACAATTTTTCAATTGGTAGCTGCTTGGATAATTAAAAAATGTTGCATTTAGCATCCTTTCTTGATTTAAATCTTATGTAATTTTATTACAGACAACACAGAACCTACACTAAGCCTTATAAACATCAGTATGTTTATAATTAACTTTTTTATCTATACCAAGGAGTTGTCTAATAATGAACTCTGGCAACCGCTTGTGGCGCCACCTAGTGGGCAGCGGGGTATGGTTGACTTTCTCTAATTTATCAGCCACATACTTTTCAGCGGAAAACTCATTGGCCTCCTTCACCATCGCGAGTAGGCCATTCTGGAAGACTTTCTCTTTTACTTGACGTCTCCGTTGCCTGATCTGAAATTGATAAGGTTGAAACCTGAATTCTTGAACACACTTTTAAATGAAAATCTATACATAATATTTGTAGTGTGATCATTTTGATCCGTTGTGGAAAATAGGATTCTAATGTGAAAATAAATTACTTTTAATATATAAAAATGAAAGTAAATTAAACAAATAACAGTTTAATAACAAATTTTTTAACCAATCTGGCAAAAAGTGGGTTTAACACCTCTGCCTAACACTTTAGGAAAAGAGGCATGATGATATGTTGTTGTTGTTGTTATAAATAACATTTTTATAAACAACAAGCCTTTTTCCTGTTGGAAAAGCAAAGGCTTTTTTAAAATTTCAATAAAAATATCTTTAATAACAAAAATAATGTTGTTATGGAAATTGATTTGAAATGTTTTAACCCCTTGAAGGTGCGAAAACCGGTGCTCGTAAACAATAGGTGTTTCAATTGTGTCTGGTTTTCTGACCACTGACAGGCAATACAGCTTACCCTTGCCCAGCGATATTTCATCTTCTTCAACAGTTTCCTACGTTGATGCTTCTTCATCTTCTTCCTCCTAATAACTATAAGCCTGGCAGCTTGAATCTCCTCCTGCTTCTTAGTGGGTAAACCAATCTCATCTTTCCTCCAATTCGACTCAATCAAAGGCAAAATTGAACGAGGATTTATTATAGGAATATAGGGAATAGGATCTTGCTTTATTCCATCACCAATTCTCGAATCAATTATCTCTACGCCTATTGATCTTGGTGCAAATGTTATTGTTTTTGTTTTCGATAAAAACGTTGGATTCTCCAACACAACAGGTTTCGGCTGACATTTCTTTATGGCGTTTAGTGCTGTATTGATGTTAATAAGGCGAATATCTGTAAAAATCAATAGTAGAAACATAAATAACTCAGAATGGAATCAGAATGGAGCATAACCTCAAAAAAACTTACGTACACTTCAAAGAACTGTGAAATGAGTTCATCATGGTGCTAATTCATGTACTAATTTAGTTTGTGGTAATTATATCATTGTGCGGTTATATATTTTTTTTAAATAAGCAATCAAAATTGCTTGAAATTCGTAAATCTTGAATAATTGAGTGGAACTGACGTTTACCAAAGGTCAACTTGACACTTGACAGATCCCAAGGGTTGTTATTTTAAAAAAACATAGAAAAGGCAACGAGTCTAGCTCGTACATCCCTACATATAAATTTTGTAGGAGGTATTATCATTAAAATATTTAGATAACATTGTTTCCGTTTATAATTGAGTTGAAACATACGCATTATATTGAGCTTTCTTGATAAAAATCAATATGAATCAAGAATTCGAAATGAGCAGAGGACGTATTTTGAACCATGACAAGGAGGAGGACGTTTTTAGGCATTTTTAGGAGAGTTTCGTGCCAAGTTAATAGCGTCAGTCAGTCCTCAGGCTATATACGTCCCACTGCTGGGCACAGACCACCCTTATGAAGAAACACATGAGGAGTAAATACCGTCCGTCTATACATATAGTCCAGACCACAAAGATCCATAGCACGACGGTCGTCCCAGTCTTTATTAGCAAAATCAAAGTGGAAATATAATTAATTTGACATTAACGAACTTGATTGAAAAAGATTGCAATTTTTAATATTAATGAATAAAACTCGTGGAAAATAAGAACGTTATTGTGTTTGTATATTGTTATCAATTTAATGTTTGAAAAAATTGACGTTTTAAAAACTACTGAGCAGTTCTCTGCCTTCAGGCACCATGCCGATATCTCCAACTACTGCCATTGACATGACTTCACCTGTAAATAAATAATCAAATTATAATAAAAAAAAAGGTTTTAACGATAGGTAAACGTATAAACGTAGGTAACGTAAAGGTTTAAACGTATGGGAGAAAGGCGTTATGTTACCTGTTTAAGGTTCAATTCAGACCGAACGGAAAATCCTCTCGCAATGTACTGGTTACTGGTTTAATTAAAAAGCATATTATTGACTGACAAGCATATCATATCTGTCCTCGACGTGTTTGCAGCCAGAAAAGGCTCGAGCCCACTCAAGGATTTTTCCACACGATCTGAACTGAATAGGGTACTTATCTATACATAATAAGGACTCGGTGGCGTAGTGTTTAGTATGCATTGGCTTTTGATTGAAAACTAAACTACCTTTGCCATGGCCAGGCCGTGGATAGGTGACAAAAACTTTGTGATCTCGAGCTCCTTCGTGCTTCGGAAGGCACGTTAAGCCGTTGGTCCCGGTCGCTATTGCGACTGTTTCTACCCACCAACCGACATAGGGCTAGCGTAGTGGTGTTACTCCTCACTCCTATTTCTTGTGAGGAAGACCTGTGCAGCAGTGGGACGTATATAGGCTGATTACTATACATATAATAAAACTGCAGAGGTCGAATGTCTGTAGTTACATTGGTACATAGAAAAAAAGGCTTAAATCCAAGTAAAAAGGGAAAATACCAAAATATGTTTTTAAGCTATTGCATAGCTTCTATCGCGGGCCTTGACCGCGGGGACCGAATCCAGAAATTCCGTAACGAAAAAACCTCACGCTCCCCACTCCGATGCGCAAGGAGGTGTGGCTTGAAGGTCGTGCATCGTCTAACGTCGTTTCAGTTCGGCAGTCTTCGACACGGCGTTAAGATAATAAAACCCACATGTATTGTAAAATGATAAAAAATATTTTAAACAATATTAACTTTTTTTATTTATTTAATAATAAAAAAAATTTGTTTTCTTATCGGTCACCACGCTCAAAAAGTGTAACTTGAATATTAATTCAAGAAAAAGATATTAATCAAAGAAAAAGAAATACTGCATGAATAAAATAAATAAATAAAATTATAATTGCATAAGTTGATACAAAATGCTATGCAATAGCTTTACCGCGGCAGTCCCCGAGTGCCACACGTCTTTTTTATTTTTTGTGTCTCTGTCATCCGTCATTAGTGTCATTACAGCGGATTCGACCAATGAAATTTAAGCATTTATTGGTGTCCGTATCCCTGGAGCCCTTAGACGATTTGTGTTCATGATTAAAAATTAAGTAGTTCTAACGTTTGCCTCACATTTTGCCAGGTGCATGGTAACAGGCTCGCCACCCTGTTACATGGAAGCTCAACATATCTGGCGAAATGTGGGTGGGTGTCAACACCTCTGCCTACCCCTTCGGGGATATGTTATATTGTTATGTCTAACGTTTGCTGGACAACATCTTGGCGGTGCAGAGGATGTCCTCAGGCGGCAGCATGTCGATCATCTCCAGGGAGTTGCGCGCACTGTCGATCTTCAGGCCGCTGGCTATCTGCAGCGCCAGCCCTTCAGACACCCTGACGGCGTTGTCGTCGTACACGGAGAGAGCTGTCTCTGAAATGTGAAGAACCAAGTAGGTACGTGATTAGTATTAAGTTCATAGCTAGAAATAAATTTGGGTATGTAGATGGTGTACTAGGAATAAGAGGAGGACCGAACGTGTGAAGTATGATACCTATCTGTACATATAATAAAACTGTAAAGGTCGAATGTCTGCACATAAAAAAATGGGTATTATCAAAGCAGGGAGATGTTAAATGAGGGAAACAGATAAACAGACAGAAAAACAAAAAAAGACGTGTGGCACTCGGGGACTGCCGCGGTAAAGCTATTGCATAGCATTTTGTATCAACTTATAATTTAATTTATTGTTTTTTTACAAAATGCTTAACATAACATTCGTACCTCAGTAGCTCTCTCTCTCTCTCTCTCTCTCTAAATATCTCTCTCTCTTTAAATATATATATATCTCTCTCTCTCCCTCTCTCTAAATCTCTCTTTCTCGCTCTCTCTCTCTCTCTAAATCTCTCTCTCTAATCCACAAAGCCACACCTCTTTGCGCATCGGAGTGGGGAGCGTGAGGTTTTTTTGTTACGGAGCGTGAGGTATTTTCGTTACGGAATTTCTGGATTCGGTCCCCGCGCTCAAGGCCCGCGATAGAAGCTATGCAATAGCTTAAAAAATATTGTATTTTTTTTTGTTTTTCTTTCTGTTTATCTGTTTACTTGTATGGGCTAATCTCCGAAATGGCTGCACCAATTTTAATAAAATTTTGCATGATGGTACCTTATAACCCTGTTTAACATCTTAGATACTTTTTATTCCGGAAAATTATGTGTGAAAATCAGTTGTGCCATGAAACAACACGCGTAGGTGTGTTTCCATTGTGTCGTGGGTACTGTGCGTTATTTCTATACAAAAGGTATAGACGGGGGAGAAAAACTCAAATTTACTGTATTGTGAAAACCACACTCCCAATTTAGTATCATTAACCTACTATGCTTAGCTTCTATGTGAGATCATGTCTCTTAAAAAAGGAAAAGGTTTTCCTTTTCCGTTAGGTTTTCCACATGGTGGATCCGGTGAAGGTCCTGAAGAGTAGTTGAGTGCGAGCAACGTAGGACTGATTGTTACGAAAATCCTTAAGAAAAAACCTATGTCGAGCAGTGGACGTCTCTTAATCGATTATGATGGTGATGTCTACATTGTAAACTCACTCAGTCTCTGCTTGCCCGTTTCAATCTGCTTAAAATTGAGGTCACCTACATTGGCCAAGAACTCGATAGCGCTCATAGCCACCTGCCTTGCTGTTTCCGCTCTGGTTCTGGCCAAGATCCCTATGAGAAGAAACTTTTATAAAGTATTTAATTAGCCTCCTGTATGCAGACAGCATAGAAAGAAAGGTAATAGAAGATTCATGGAACTTGGAAGACATCTATGGCCATCAGAAGTATCTTGCCTGAATAATGATAATGTTAAACATATTACTGTAACATTACGTCTGACTGGGTCTCTCCCATGATGGCTTATAACTCATCATTTATGACGAAATAAACTGTCTCGGGAATTTTCAGCTACCTCTCAGACGATGGGTGTCCATTTTTAAACCTCTTTTGAAGAAACCCTAACTCCTATAACTCATTTTCAAGTCAGGTAATCACGGAATCGCACACAGCGTTGGTAGGCCCCCACGAAGTTATTCCGTGGACCGACTGTCTGGTGAAGTTCGTGGGAAGTTGCTAGATGCAGCAGCTCTCGACTGATGGAGAACCTTGAGAAAGACCTAAATGTCCAGCGGTAAAGGTCTCCCGGCTGATAGTGATACTATAATTCAATATATTTTATACGTCACTAACATACCTAAAGCCTCACTTACCAAATATTCCAACGTCAAAGTAAGAGATGTTAAAAGCCCGGTACTCGGTGAAGATGTCGTTGCCCGCCATGGTGCCGAGCGGCGGCTGCGGCGTGCGGTCCATGCTGTGCATGCCCTCCTGCATGTTGCCGACGCCGCACGCGGCTGCTAGTATGTTGTGCTTGAGGAGACAGCTAGGGGAAGACAAGCATCTGTTCCAATAGCTTGTTGGTTCCTTTATCTATTTTTACCTCGAGTTCTGTACTTCAGAAGTTACAAAAAGCCGTTAGACCCGAGCGGTTATTGAAACCGTTTCTACCCGCCAATGCGGTCAGTGTGAAGGTGTTACGCTCCACACCCTAATTGTTTCTCTGTTTAATTCCTACAGGAATGCCCATGCTCAGCATGAGGATCTATTAAGCTATTAACGTGAAACTATTTAATAACTGACGAGCTAAAGTTTATGGGCTTGTATAAAAGTAGGTAATCCCTGAAACTAGGCACAAACTTGGTTTAAAAATTTAACATATTATAATTCATACTAGACATCGCAAGAGCCAGTCCCCGGCACAGCTACAGCGATCCAGGTCTCCTTCCCAGCGCCTAAGTCATAGTACTCATACCCACCCTTGGCATACGTTGGTGAAGTACAAGGGTCCACAGGTTTTTCCTGTAAACGAATTGCATAGTTAACAATGACAAGAGACAATGAGTCTCTCTGACGACTTTTGAACTGTACAACGTCAGCTTTTAAGCCGGCCCGGAGAGGAGAGCATTTTTTTATCAAGTTTAAAACAAAGCTTCGAGTCATTGCCATAAAGTTTATTTTCACTTCTTATGTTATTGGGAATGGGAATGGTCGAGCGGATATCCGAACGCACTTAGTGTGAAAAGCCGATCGGCTGCTCTTTTGACGTTCTTTTCGGCGGTCGGGCAGCCGATCGGCTCTGAGCGTACAATTCGCGCCGGTCGGTGTGAAAAAAAAATTCGCTCAATTCCTCTCAGCGTCGGTCAGTGAACGGGCACTTAAGCGACACGCGCGAAAAAGTCGGCCAAGTACCTAAAATACAAAGCATTATCAAATTCTGTAATGGATAAACTCATTCTTGTTACCTGCACAACTATTCAACAACTTATAGCGTCGACGGGCTTACCACCTGTCACGCTGAGTGCAGCTACTGCTTGGTAAAGCGCGGACAATGACAATGGACTGCTTTTGCGGTAATTTCGCCTAGTCTCTGACTTACCCTTAGAGGATAATGGGGACCGCACACAGCGTGACAGGTGGTGAGCCCGTCGCCACTATAAGCTATTGGATGGTTGTGCAGTTCTAAATCCATTAGTCGACACCCAAGGGAAGAAATAGGTTGGTAGTATTTTTTTAATGAGCCGCTACCACACTCCTCGATACTAACTCGTCTCAAATTTATTTTCTCAGCCATCTTCATAACTTCTTCATACGACACCCCACAACTTCCCACGGTGCATCTCACAGATTTAAAGTTATCTGCGATGAACGACTCTATAGCTTTCTTGGACATGCTGTCTATTCGATTTGCTGGACAAAATACAGATTGGGACAGGGCGCCACTGAAGGAAGCTTTCTGAATTAGGTCCATGACCGCCTGTCCAGGGGTTACTCGTACTAGATCCTCTTTGATGATCCTTTTGCTGTCGCTGATTTCCCATGGATGATAGCACAATCTGTCAAGTAAAGAGAGTCTGACTGAAATCTTAAAGCTTCTCATATTTGGAAATATCGTAGGTAACATGCTCAGCCTATATACGTCCCACTGCCGGGCACAGGCCTTGCTCATGGAAAAACACATGAGGAGCATGAGCTGTAACATTACCACGCTGGCCCAATAAGGGTTGGTGGGTTCAATAGCGACCGGGACCAACGGCTTAACGTGCCTTCCGAAGCACGGAGGAGTTTGAGATCACAGTTTTGGTCACCCATCCAAGGTCTGACCAAAACGAAGGTAGCTTCGTTTTCGATATCGAAAGCCAAAGCGTACGAAGTAAGAAGAAGTACGAACCCCTACGCCACCGAGCTCCTCAAGTAGGTTATCACATTTGATGCATTTTATGACGGGCGGTTGGCTACGCTCTTAATGCGCTTCAATAAAGTTTAAATTGGAATGAATGAAGCGCCCCGTGAATTTTATGATCTGTACAATTTTCAAAAGTACTTACCTTGTTCGTCGCTACTGACTAAGTTCTAGAAATACGGAAATTATACGTAAATAACTGAACGTGTGTTAAGTAAAAATGTCTTAACACCTCTTAATAGTAGGTAGGTATGATATAATTAAATTGTAGTAGGTATAATAAACAGTTACCTAAAGATTAGGTATCAAGACTAGGTAATCGTCTTGCGTTTATTTTTAAGATAAACATTTTTTTTACCTAAAATTGAGACGGTGGCAGAATGAAACGGTAGGTCAGCAGGTATGTACTGTTGAAATTAGTATGTATAATCCTAATTCCTTTGTCAGATTAAGTTAATTTTTTGACGTTCTATGGTCACACTGTCTCGGACTACTTCCTTCCGGTGTGTGTCTCTGACATCTAGACATTATCATAAATTGATTGTTTTAATTAATCGTTTTGCATCCTAATCTTATATTTGACACGGTGTATTTGTGCAATATTTACTAAGTTAAATAAACACAAATATTATCAACCAATGGTGATATTTTTATTTGCTGTCCTGTCCCTTGCCGCTGCTGCGCTGCCAACACTGCTCTGCACTTGCTATCAGGTTATGGGCCCAGACTCGTTAATAAAAGGCAGGGACTTGATTAGGACGCAAATATCACTTGGTGTGAATAATTGCTGTGAATCTCATACACCGATTGAACCATGGCTGATAACGGAAGCACTGACAGAAGTGGGTTCTACGTCGAGAAATTGGAAGGCGTGAACAATTATTCCACATGGAAATTTGCTGTGAAAAATGCGCTTATACTGGATGGACTATGGAATTGCATTGAACCCACAAATACGACTGTTCTAGATGTTGAAAAAGACAGAAAAGCTCTAGCAAGAATAGCTTTATACGTGAAACCAGCACTGTACCAGCATTTGCATAGTTGTTCAACTTCTAAGGAAGCATGGGAAAAATTAAGTAACATTTTTGCTGACAAAGGAATATATCGACGTGTCGTGTTGCTGCGTCAATTGCACCGTATAGAGTATTCGAATTATGAAAACATGACTATGTATGTTGACTCGGTTATGACTCTTGTTCGACAATTGGAAGATATTGGAAAAACAATTCAAGATGAAGAAATTGCAGAAATCTTATTGTCTGGTCTTCCAAGAGAGTTTGATAATTTGGTATCTGGCCTTGAGACAGTTTTTCTTAGCGGAAACATATCAAGTGAGGTCGTGAGAACCCGACTCTTACAAGAGGATTATAGACGGAATGGAGGTGCAAATGGTGATGCTGCTTTTATTGTTGCAAAGTCTTCGAAGCCTATCAAATGCCATTTTTGTGGAAAGCAGGGCCATATAAAATCCCGTTGCTTCAAATGGAAAAGGGAGAAGAGGAATAGCAAGGACAGCGCCGTTAGCAACAGCCTCATCGCGTCAAGTTTCATCGCTATGGCCGACAAGACAGATTTTATCATCGATAGTGGTTCATCAAGTCATATGACAAATAACATAGATTACTTTACTAACTTTAAAAGCAAGAATATTCAAGTGCAAGGGGCTGATAGTAGAAACTTATTGTCAAGCATTGGTGTGGGTGACATAAAGGTAAAAATTAATAATATTGATAGAGCTTTATGTGATGTTATGTATGTTCCCCAGTTAGCCGCAAATCTGTTGTCAGTGAGTAAAATGGTTGAAAAAGGTTTAAAGGTGGTATTCGATAAGAATGGATGCAGCGTTTATGATAGTCTATGTAATATGAAAAGCAAACCAATTATGACTGCTGAGTTGTGTCATGGTATTTATAAGTTGAAAGGTATACGTGTTGAGGGGCGGTCCTCGGCATTTCTGCATGAAGTGCAGAATGTACAGACTGCAAAGTATGCTGAGTCTTCTAAAGTGGGTGCTAATATGTGGCATAAAAGGCTTGGACATCTTGGCTTGACAGGAATGTGTGTTCTGCGTGATAGAGGTGCTAATGATATCTTATTTCAGATAAATAATTCAGAAACAGAAGATATCAAAAATTGTGTTGCATGTCTTGGGGGGAAGCCGGTGGCCAAGGCTTATCCCAGAGGCAAAGCGATACAAACGTCTCATCCGCTGGAACTCATCCACTCAGATGTATGTGGGCCCATGGACTCAAGCTGGAATGGAGCACGTTACTTACTTACGTTGACCGACGATTACACCAGAAAGTCGTTTGGATACCTTATGAAGAATAAGTCAGAGATTCCGAGGAGTACTGCACTGGTGACAGTGAGACGGAGAGTCCAGTAGAGGATGTGGACGTGACAGCGCAGCCACTGTCTGCTACTCCTGGACGAACCGTGCGTAGTACAAGGAACAAATTACCTAGCAAGTATGAGGATTATGAATTGGGTATGTTTACATCTGTTTTATTTGATGAGCCTACTTCTTATGAGGCTGCAGTCGTATCTCGTGATTCTGAAGAATGGCAGAAAGCTATGCAATTGGAGTACGATTCGCTACTCAAGAATGGGGTATGGAAACTCGTAGACAGGCCATCTAATACTAATGTCATTAAGTGTAAATGGGTGTATAAAATAAAACATAATACCTCAGGCAGTTTTGATCGCTATAAGGCCCGTTTAGTTGCTCGCGGCTTTAGTCAAAGAGAAGGTGTTGACTACTATGACACGTTTTCTCCAGTTGTTCGTCATTCAACTATGCGCATATTATTTTCATTAGCACATCAGAATGATTGGTGTATACGACATGTTGATGTGACTACAGCTTTTTTAAACGGCGATCTGAATGAAAGAATTTATATGGAGCAACCCACTGGTTTTGTATCTGATAATAGCAAGGTGTGTTTGTTGTTGAAGAGTATCTATGGACTGAAACAAGCAAGTCGCATGTGGAATTTGAAAGTCCATGAGGTAGTGTGTAAAGATGGTTATATGCAAAGCAAGTGTGAGCCTTGTGTATATATGAAAAAGGATCAGAGGAATATTACAGTGATTGCACTATATGTAGACGACTTCTATATTTTTTCAAATTGTAATACCGATGATTTGTTTCATTTGTTACAAAGTAATTTTAATGTAAAGAATTTGGGTTCACTAACAAGTTGTTTGGGTATGCGTGTAACACGAAATAAAGATACTTTAATACTGGATCAATCAGAATATATAAATAGAGTACTGAGTAAATTTGGAATGTCTGATTGTAAACCAGTGTCCACACCAATGATGCTTAATACCAAATTAGTATTGTCAGATAAAAATGATAATAATTATGGTACTGAATATCCTTATAGAGAGCTTATAGGCTGTTTAATGTACTTATCTGTGTGCACAAGGCCTGGCATAGCATTTGCATGTAGTCAGCTCAGTCAGTATGTTACAAACTTTGATAAAACTCATTGGTTGGCAGCAAAAAGAGTGTTACGCTATTTGAAAGGTACTATTGATCATGGTTTGTATTTTTATAAAAGTGATAATTGTTTTAACTTGACTGCGTGGACTGATGCTGATTGGGGTAATGACATAACAGATAGGAAGTCATATTCAGGCTTTGTTGTGAAATTAGGTAAGAATGTTGTTAATTGGGAATCAAGGAAGCAGCGTTGTGTTGCATTGTCCAGCACTGAGGCTGAGTACCTAGCAATAAGTGATGTTGCGAAAGATTTGTGTTTTATTAGGAACTTCTTAATGGAAATTGTTAATAAACACTTTAGTATAGTTGTATTTAATGACAACCAGAGTGCACAAAAGTTATTGTTAGCTAAAGAATATTCCCATAAGAAAACTAAACATGTTGATTTGAGATATCATTTTGTAAAAGATTTGGTTTGTAAAGATATTCTTACTGTTAAATATTTGCCCACACAGGAAATGACAGCTGATGTATTAACAAAGCCCTTATGTATAACTAAACACTGTAAATTCAGCCAGGATTTAAATGTAAAGCCAGTGTGTAGATAGAGTTATTTTTTTTTTTCATATCTGTGTTTATGTATTGACAATTAGATTGTGAAAATTATAATTTTTTGTTTTGACTCTGACATGTAATGTATGATACTTGTTTTTTTGTTTTAAGCATGTATAGCTTAAAGTGGATTAGGATTAAGGGGAAGTGTTGAAATTAGTATGTATAATCCTAATTCCTTTGTCAGATTAAGTTAATTTTTTGACGTTCTATGGTCACACTGTCTCGGACTACTTCCTTCCGGTGTGTGTCTCTGACATCTAGACATTATCATAAATTGATTGTTTTAATTAATCGTTTTGCATCCTAATCTTATATTTGACACGGTGTATTTGTGCAATATTTACTAAGTTAAATAAACACAAATATTATCAACCAATGGTGATATTTTTATTTGCTGTCCTGTCCCTTGCCGCTGCTGCGCTGCCAACACTGCTCTGCACTTGCTATCATGTACGAAGGTGTTAGGCTAGACTTAAAAATTGTATCAACATTGAATGTAGGTATAAGTAAGCCACTACAGTTTGACCTTTCAAGAAGTAATATAATAATAATTTCCTATGACCTCTGTAAAGATGATGTAGATCCAAGATTTAAGATATCGAAAGTAGTGAATGTAAAGCCCTCATACTAACCACATTCAACAGCTTTTACTTACGAAAGGCAAAATCTATTTAAAATAGTTAAATTCAACCTCGCCGCAGTGTCCAATAAATAGTTCTTCAAGTCGCCAAAGCAGGTGACGGGGCCGACCAGCGTGTACGCGATGGACTGGCGGTCGGAGTTGCAGGTGATGTACGCGCCGCTCTGCTGCAGGTAGCGCGACTTGATGTACGCAGTGTACCCGCACCCCGCCCCGCCGGACAGCGCTCGGAGGAAGTGGCTGGCGCCGATTTCGTCGTCGGCTTCGTAACGGGAGCCAGCCTGAAAAAAAAATCATGAGTAGCCGAAGACACGCTGGCCCAATGCGGTTGGTTGGAAGAAACGGTAGGTACATAGCAATAGAGACCGAGACCGACAGCTTGACGGCTACCGTGTCTTCCGAAGCACAGGGGCAGTCGAGAAAGTTTGTAAGGAAACCATTAAGTAGGTACCTATCAGGCATCTAGTCAAGTGGCACGCACGAAACGAGACACGATAGGTTATAATTATAAACATGTCTCTTAGGTTCTTATTTGCTATTTATTATAATAAAAACACGACAGCCTAAATAAAAAATAATACGAGAGAGGATGGTAATGCAGGAAGAGGAAGACCGAAGAAAAGATGGACAGATTGTGTGTTGAGGACATGGCTAGGATGGAAGTGAATGGTGATATGGCGTGTGATAGGGAGAATGGAGGAGAAAGACATATTGCGCCGACCCCAAATAAGATTGGGAAACGGCAGGCAAATGATGATGAAGATGAAATCTGATGGGATAATGACGATATTCGTAGGTTGGCGGGAGTGTGCTCGCTGGACAAGAGGGGAGAGGAGAAAAAGCCTTTGTCCACCAGACGATTATTAATAATCAAGATTTCAAAAAAATTGGTTCACTTGTGATAAAATGACGTGTGCCACTGTGTCAGAAATAAATTGTTTTAAAAAAACCTGTTCACCTGATACATAATAGTGGCGGCTCCGACCTGAGCGCCCATAGGTTTGGCCGAGGCTACTTTCGTCCCATTCAGAAGCTCCGACCTCAACACCTCCATGGGCCCATAGTCCGGCTTCGGCCAGCATATGTTCCAGTCGTTGTGACCCACTGATAGTCTTCTAGTCAGTAAATTTTTAATAATTAAGGTATTCAGTAGGGATAACATGATTGTGTGATGGTTTGTCAGATTTGTGACAAAAAATGACAGGAAAATACAGATAATGACAGGAATTTATTTGATTGGCACTGAGGACTTGAGGAGCATTGATGTATAAGCTGAGGAGTACAAAGGTTAAGGATTTTGTGAATCCCAAAGCTTTGGGAAAATAGACCTAAAAATGAACCCAAACTCAGAACTTTAACATTACTAAGTCTTTTATGTATAGCCTGACATACATAGAAACACAGGGAATATCTCCACAATGAGATAACCAGACTTATGCCCTAAGCATCCAGAATATCTCGGACATACTCCCAACTTAGATTAAAATCCGCCCGTGTGGAATCTAGAGTCCCGATCGCCCTTATAATGAATGTACCACAACCAAAATAAAATCACAGGTCGAAAACGTTATAGCCCATCTCAGCATATCATAATTATGGTGGAAGTACTAGCGATCCCTTGTGATGGGTCAAAACTTTTTCAACTGGTATTTTAGTTGTGGTAGGGAATGTTCTTATTTAGTGCGACCGCGATCGGGGCCTAGGTCAGTACACTCGGTGTTTAAAAGACCTACCGTATCACCCCCTTATTAGGGTAGTTGCCTCATATAAAAGTAATGAAAATAATGTGTCATTCACATAGTATTAAGTATGTACCAGGGTCCGAAATATAACAAGTTCGATAAATATAAATAAGGGATTGTTGTTGAAATTTAATTTAAATGTGTTGTATTTTAACATCTGCCAAAAAGGCTATCCACCATGTTCCTGAAATTAGTTGAGTAAGATTTCATCTAAACAATTACCTACTACGCATGGTCCAAATCCGATAAACGCCAGTCGCAACCAATCAAGCATAACTGTCGGCTATGTCACGCATGCGTATTGAATTGTTTACAATAATCGTGACGCTCCGGCACAGATAATTCATAGACCATCAGGACCGAAGGCGTTTTTGACATGTACTAAGCAAAAACGTTATTTATAATTTAATTTTTTTTTTTAATATTTCTGGCTTCAGAATTTTTTATGGTGATGGCTTTGAGTAATTAAATATTTGGGGCCCAATAAAAACAAGGGTCAACTAGGCTTTTGGCTGAGTTGGTTGGTAGGTACGGTCTTAAATGTGATACCCATATTCGTTTAACTTCGTAGTATCAACATTCATTATTTTTTGTTTATTGATCATGACCACGGATACAGTCGTATACAGTGTGTGTAGTCTAGAGTCTAGTCTTTAGTGGTATTAAGTCTTCATTTGCATTACAATTTGTAATACATTTCAATGCATCCTGGGAGAGTTTGGTCTATGATAAACACTGTGGTGCTACTTTGATGAGGTGGATTACCACGGTAAGAAACTCATCACTTTTCACACCACTTGACGCTTATATCAAAGATCCTCCACATTCCACATCATCACAGACACTTATTACACAAAACTACACTACGATTTTACGTAATTTTTTTAGTGAGATTTGACGTCAAATGCCGCCGAAATCTCTTAAAAAATTCTAAACCTTACAATGTCAGCAGCTGTCATATTAAATGATAATCTTTTCAATATTATCTCTGTCAATATTAGGCTTGCCTCTATCTGCTTTATCAGCTCACTATAATTGCACATCTAGAGAACGTTCGTGACAATGGCTTTTGAGATAGCAACGAGGGTTAGGTACCTACAGGATGTATCGGTGTCATTACAACTGCGTGAACTGCTGTCACTACTGTGAGCTGACGTAGTGATAACGTATCACGCAATCGTCAACCTATAGACGTCCCACTGCTTGGCACAGGCCTTCCTCATGGATGAGGAGTATGGGCCGTAACACAACCACGCTGGCCAATGCGGGTTGGTGCGTAGAAACGATTGCAATAGCGACGCGAGACCAACGGTTTAACGTGCCTTCCGAAGCACGGAGGAGTTCGAGATCACAATGTTACCACCATAACGAAGGCAGCTTTGTTTTCGATATCGAAAGCCAAAGCGTACTAACCACTACGCTACCGAGATTTATCACGCAATGGACAAACCTACTTACTCTTGGTGCATCGGACTTAGCTTGTATGTCTACGTCCCACAGCTGGGCACAGGCCTTCCTCATGGCGAAACGCACGAGGAGTATAGGCCGTACCACGCTTGGCCCAATGCGGGTTGGCGAGTTGAAACGGTTCCAATAGCGACCGGGACCAACAGCTTAACGTGCCTTTCGAAACACGGAGGAGTTCAAGATTGCAATGTCTCGGTCACCCATCCAAGGCTATACCATGGCGAAGGTAACTTTGTTTTCGAAATCAAAACCCAAAGTGTACTAATAACCATTACGGTATCAGTAGACGAAAAATATAAGCAACCTATCACTTTTATAGCCTTGTTATTGCCAGCTTATACTCATTTCCCTGCATCGCTGTTTGACAATCATTTATTAGTAACAAAACACGTGTTTGTAAAACAGCTGAGGTAGTTAAACAACTATACACTTTATTACCAAAATGGAGGTTCGCTTCTTGTTTGCTTCTGTAACTGTATCCTTATTACATTTTTGATTAATTACAACGATGGCAAACAAGTCGCGCAGCTTTGAGATTATTAACTTGACATAAACACAAACAACGGGTTTTATAAATTCTATCTACTAAGGCCCGATTTTTCAAATCTCAGATAAAACTATCTGTCAGTCAAATGTTAGCTCTATCCCTTTTCTTTTTATGACTTTAGAAAGTGACAGTGATAGTTTTAAATGGCGGAAAATTTTATCTGAGGATTGAAAAATCGGGCCTTAATGAATTATTAAATTCTCATAACAAACCTCTTGGTAGTAAACATTGCATGAAAAAAATTGGTAACGTGCCTAGAAATGGCGCCCTAACTTTTAAAGGCCGAAGGTGGAAGCGAGCTTATTATATAATTATAGGCTAATTAGGTACAGTACCCCTTTTTTGGCGAGGAATCCATTTACGTACCGTACCTACCGCTGGCTAGTCGGTAGGCGTGTGTGGGACTTACCTGAAATACCTACCTACTAAAACTCCCCGATATACCCGTTCCTGCTCTTCCGTGGCAGCAACTCGGGGTCTGCCGCTGCAATGCCTAGCTGTTACCAGGGCCTCCCGCCCTAGTCAGAGACAAGCATTTGGCATGTATCATTAGACAAGCTTTAGCAATATGTGTGTGAACACGCTTGATAAAAATTATTCATTGTTTTTATGTTAATGCAAATCAAATGATGTATTCGGGAGGCAGTTAAAAATAATTGTCTTTGTGTCTAATTAAAACACAATTAAACTTACAAAAAATTATCAAATTAAATAATACGAGCTCAAATATATGGTCTATTTTTAGAAGAGGCAATTATTTTATAAGAATGTTCTGAAACTTAATAGTTACGGATTAATTGCTAAGACAGAATAAAAACATAGGTAACAACAATCATAGGAAAGGACCCAATATTAAAAAAAAAACTTAGGCCCAATTGCGCGATCGAGAGTTAGCACCTAACCCTTGGGCAAATATATGGGCAAACCCTGGGTTAGGCGCTAACTCTCGATCCTGCAATTGGGCCTTAGTCGATAGTTTGAATAAATAAAAAAATATTTATTAAATCAATCAACTAGTAATCGCCTATTTCCCGATGGGGTAGGCAGAGATTACATATCTTCCTTTGCTACTATCTTGTTCACATCTTCCGCTTCCTCTTCTCTCATTACTAACGTCATGCCCTTCGGTTTGCGGTGGATTTGACCTGGCCTCTTTTTTAGAACTTCGCCGACAGAGTCAAGGTATGTTCATCCGGCCTAGGCGAACGCACATACCTAATATACCATCGACTATGAGAGATATAATAAGACACGTCTCAATATTTGAATACCCATATTTCGTCTAATTCACTCGGGTTCAGATTCACTGGGTGCAAAGAGGCAGGCCATGCTTAAAATAAACATAGAACAAGTAGGTTCGAACTTATTTGAAAACTTGTCAGCATCGAATTTAATGAGTGCATGGCAAGTCGAAGCAATTATAGACTGTAATACGATGTAAATCAGCACCCAATTCAAAAGTAAAAATATTATAATACTCGTACTAAGTATGAGAATATTATATATTTTTAACAGAAATGTTATAATTTTTCTACTGGACATAAGCATCACTAATTCATATTAAGAAACGAGTTATGTAATAACTTTGCAAAAATAACAAAAACCAGCTTCGCTTGTAATTAGATTTATAAAATAAGATGAATCAGTTAACTCCAACTACTTAATTGCTGATTTAAGCCTCGTGATATCAGAGATAATATCCTCGAGTACATAAGCGCGAGAGAATCACACGACACTGTGTCGCAAATCGTTCGCAAAGCTAGAAGCACCTTTCTAAGATGGAAAAGCAATACGAAGATGGCCCGGAGTTCGCGGAGAGAATGGACAATAATGATAAACTTGGTCGTTTCCGAAACAGATTCTATCTGAAGAAAGGAGAGATTTACTTGTGCGGTAATTCTCTTGGATTAGCCTCCAAAGACTCAGAAGAAGGAATGCTTGAACTGATCAAGATATGGAAGGAATACGGAGTAAAATTATGGAACATCGAAAAGTATTTCACTTATAGCAGATACATTGCCGAGCTTATGGCACCAATAGTGGGAGCTGACAAAGACGAGATAGCCATGGGGACGAACACAACTTGTAACATCCATCAAGGAATAAGTACACTTTATAAACCAACTAAAGATAAGTACAAAATTCTAGTGGACGATATAAATTTCTCTACAGATAGATACGCTGTCGATGGTCAAGTAAGACTAAAAGGCTATGATCCAAACGATGCTGTTAAAGTAGTAAAAGCCGATAATGGGAAATTTTTGGATGAAGACAAAATCATAGAAGCGATGACACCAGATGTAGCTGTAGTATTATTGGCTACCGTGTATTATAGAACTGCTCAGATATTGGACATGAAGAAAATAACTAAAGCAGCTAAAGAAAGAGATATTATTATCGGGTGGGATTTGTCCCATGCAGTTGGAGCGTTGGACATAGATTTAAAATCTGTAGATGCTGATTTTGCTGTGTGGTGTACGTACAAATACTTGAACGGCGGGCCGGGGTGTGCTGCAGCGATGTATTGTAACAGGAGGCATTTCGATAAGCTGCCGGGTCTACCTGGTTGGTTTGGGAACAAAATTGAGACCCAGTTTTATCTGCTACAAGAATTTGACCATCAGCAAGACGCGGGTGGCTGGCAGACTGGGTCACCGTCCTTAATGTCCATGGCATCGTTGGAAGGATCATTAAAAATATTATTGGAAGCAGGTATCGAAAACATAAGGAAGAAATCTTTGCACCTAACGGGATACATGTTTTATTTAATTGAGCAGAAGTTAGCGCCTTACGGGTTTACGGTAGGGAACATAAGGGAAGATAGCAAGAGAGGAGGTCATGTGTGTTTGGAACATGACGAGGGATACAGGATCAGTATAGCGATGAAGGCAAGAGGCCTTGTCCCCGATTTCAGAGACCCTAACGTAATAAGAGTGACGCCTGTCGCAGTCTACACTAGTTATAAAGACGTTTATGATACAATAGAGATTGTATTAGATATAGTTAAGACAGAGAGCTATAAGAAGATCGATACGAAGCGCAATTTAGTAACATAATTGTACATTAATTTATAATAAAACTATGTAAATTTGTATCAATCTATATTTTTCTGTCTATTTACGGTTATTTATGACTTAGGGCGAACTCGACCAAATTCTGTGTGAGTACACAGGGGTTTGGACACCAATAAATGATTAAATCTCATTGGTCGAATCCGCTGTAATGTCGGGAGTCCTGCGTACACAGCTGTGTTTTGGGGCCGTGTACGCATTTGACAGCTAAAGCCTTTTTGCTATTACTACACCAGCGCTACGAGCATAGAACTTTCGATAAGCCAAATTTGACGTCTAAGATGGACAATTGTCGAAAAATTCGATAAATTTGACAGATAACCCTAAGGAGTGAAAAGCACGGATGCTTTTGTCGATCAAATATGGCAACTGTCGAAGTTGTATGCTCGCACTACAGTGTCAATAACTAAAATTTGGTCGAATTCGCCCTAAAGAGTATACACTAGGATCAAGGTTTGAGATTTTTGCAGCAAAAAATAGTTACATTGTCAGATTGTAAAAGAAAAAACTCATTTTAAGCCTTAACATCTAGGAAATAAAGATTAGATATGATTTTATGTATTTTAGGTTCTGATTTTATCTCAACGGTTATGTAAGAGAGGAATAAGGAAGAAACGTAATCAAACAACAGATAATTCGGTTTTTCATTATATTTTAAGTTGAAAATAGGCTTAAACTATTTAACTTTAGCTGTAATGTGATTATATCTAGTTCTTTAAATTTATCTTTACATCTCACTATTTACCAACAACTAGATTGTTGGTTTTGGATATCCAACCTTAGTTATATCAAATCAGAGTATATTTTGTTTTGTAGGTGAAAATATAGAATTAAGACCACCGTTCACAGGGTCACATGATTTTCAAACCAGACGGGATATCTCAAATGTTTCTAAATACAGACAAGTATTATAATCACACCACAACTTTACATTATAAATAAAAAATAACCGTCTATATAATATGTATATAACAATTGTCAAAACAAATACTCCAGCGACCAACCGAAATATATAAAAACATCTATTTTTTTCCATGAATCTGTTTTCTGTGTAATTTTTCGTACTTACAACTTAGGTGGACATAGCAAAGACCTAATTTTACCTTACAAATAACTCTTCTATTAATTATTTACAGTAATTTACATCACAAGGTCATGTTGTATGGTTGTGACGACACAACATAATTATTAGAACTGTTGACAATCCCATCATAAAGATAGCATATTTGTCAGTCATACAAATCTAGAAATTTCTGTATTCAAACCTGACATATAGCTATCCAGAACTTTTATGTAGTCAGTAAAACCGACAGTACACATTCAATATCTATTCTAACATAAGGAACTACAAGTAAGATCACCGATAAACTTTCCTACAAAATATACCGTTAAGGAATTTTGACTGCGATTTTGAAACGTATCGTCAATGAAATAAGGGGATGAATGATGCTGATTTCAAGATTATTTTATATATTTTATATTCATTTTATTTTCAAATGCAATCATGAAATTAACTACATTATAAATAGAGTACACAATTGTAAATTTTAGCCTATTTAACTCTTGAGCTAGTAAAGATAGAATTTCTTATTCAAAACTTGAAATGTATCTTTGTCTTCAAGTCAGACTAATGTTGAATATGATGTCTCCTTTATTGCGTACGCAATAAAAGCTGTATTAGTAGTTCAACATATTTGGAGGTGCTGTGAGTGTATTTTTATATCTGAGCTCAAGAAATCTACCTACTCTATTAAGTAGTTTAATATTAGTCACACTATAAGCCAACATTTTACTGTCGAAACTAATTCCTGTACAACAAACTTTGACGCTGAACTTTAGTTTTATTGCGTCGTGATCTTCTACAGTCATTCGTTCTAAAACTAATTGACCAACTTATAGTGTGACGCTAATTAGATTTACAACTGTGTACTCAGTCAAGAGATTGGTTATCATAACAAGAACTGCATGATAATCCACAATGGAATTTGACATTGAAAACTTTAAGTTCATATTTAATTGTACAAGATGGAACATCACGTCCGAATAAGCTTCTTTCGCTTTGATTAAGTTGCGAATCCTTTGAAATGTCAAACAAATTTACTGAAAGTAACTAGCAATGGTAAACTAGGATATATGAAAACTGTTCTTCAAAAGCGAAATAGACTCCTGAATATTACTTTGTGTACTGAATAATTCTTCATATGTGAGTTTCAATAAAAATTAAGGCTTTTAATATAAAATTGAACTTTCTATTGATGTTATTTTATCTATTCAGTTTTAGTTCAAAGTTATTATAGACATCTTATTAAGACAAGGTGTTAAATATTTTCTTTAACGCTACAACTCACGTAGGAAGAACCTTTGTCGCTCCAAATCTTATTATAACTACATTATGAATGTATTCCCGGGGATTTAGTGTTTACACCCATATTTCGTCGAATGTGTAAATTTATATACAGGGTGGAAAATATTTGTGGGCCCTGGAGGGGAAGTACCTTAAATATTTATAATAGCTTAACTTACATAAAGGGAACACAGTTTTATTTAAAAAAAATAACAGTTAGTTTTCTTTATGTAAATAAGAAATTTTGAATATTTAAGGTACTTCCCCTTCGGGGGCGAGCCAGGGATGCACCGAACTGTGTGAGGCAAGCGATGTTCATAACAATTTGAGTTTAATTCAAACTCAGTAGCGCACACAAGAATCAAAATGATGGTTTGATGATTTTCCAAAAGTTTTTATTGTTGCTCCGTTACTTTCTTTTAAATACAGTTAAAAGTAGTTTATCTACTTTTTCTTCATTTGCAACACCTTCATAGCTATTATTAGCGATCAAAATAAATGTTTTTTTGTTTAAACACAGCCAAAACTTTTTCAATTACATACAACAGCCCGTTGAGGTATAAAAATCAATAAGACTTATTATATTGCCAAGTATTTTAAGGTTGCAAGCCAATTGGAGAATTATTTGCATGACCTGACGTGCTGAGGGTACATTATTGCAATTAAAAAAATATTCTTCATAGACATCGGCTGAATGATCAGGTCCCTTTGTCTTCAGATTCGTGAAGACGTCGGCATTTATCCAATGGTTCTTTTTTCGCTTTAGTGATTGGGCGTAGGTGATTTCTAGGTATATAAGGTCCGCGTAAACATAACATATAATCACCCCTTTATCCCCAAGGGGGTAGAAAATGATAACACCCACATTTTGCCAGATTCCTTAGATAAGTTGAGAAGCCTGTAGCCATACGAACTTAGACAGAATCAAAGAATATACAACCACACTAATACGGGTCTTTATTCACGCAATTCAATTTGAAGGCAATAATTTGGACCGTAATCTATCAACATAAAATATCATCACGCGTCTTTCCCCGAAGTGGTAAGCAGAGACACTCATTTTACGCCCTATATGTTAAGTCTCCGTGTAACAACAATATTCGCAATCAACTGTACATAAGTATATTCAAACTCAGTGGCGGCGGCGGTGGTATCGAACCCATGAGTCCCGCGTTCGAGGGAACGAGGCTACCACTACCATGCCGCAATCTATCACTCGTATAAATATTCTCTAACTCATTTCATAAAATATGGAGCGACATCAGTACAAAAATAATCATAAAAACAAACCTAATGTCCAAAAACGCACACAAATATACTCACAGTTTCTGAGCAGTCCAGGGTAAAATTGTACTTCGACAATTATAGATTTAAGGTTACTTTTCGCGAACCCGCACTGAATTTACACACTCAAACGAAAATCAGTTTAACCTGAATGAAAAATTTTACTAAAAATTTCGATATATTATCGAAGCCACGATGAAAGAATTAGCCTATATTAAAATTTTTCTAAGAATTCAAAGATAGTCGATTGAGAGATAGATTTGAATAACCAATAAAATTTATTCTAAAAATCTCAAAAGGACTTCAAAAGCTCGATTCATATAAATATATCTTAGACAGTGGAACTCCCGTTTGGCTAAGTGTAACTTCAGTCGGATCTCGCTGCACGCTTATTGCGATGCTCTTGTCTTCATTTTCTGTAAAAAAATATATATAGCATTAGAAAACATAAAACACCACTACAAACTTTGAGAGCAGTATAAAAAGGGTTGTCTGTGCGCCTAGCACGAAACATTTGAAGTATTATTTATACTTATAATATAATAAATAAATAAATATCCTCAGACATTCACACCTATCAACTAGTCCCATTTTAAGCAACTAAATGCTGCTTGTGTTACGGATACTAGATGACGGACAAACATATTTTAATAGATAAATACACATAATTATTGAGAATATACATAATATAATTAGTATCGTCATCGTTTGTTATTTTTGAATCGAAAATTGTCATTATAGACATTACTTTAGGGGTTTATTAATATCTCTGTGTGATACGAAGTGAACATAAAGCATAATATTAATTAAAGATAATATAATAGAACTCCAATATTTTTAATTTAAACATCACATACGATAGCGAATCGTCAAATGGTTCGTGCTAGAAGTACTGATCAATTTAACAGAACTCGTGGATGTAATTTTTTTAATAAAATAGGTCTGAGGATATTATTATTATTATTTATTAATTCTCGAAAAATTCGATAGATTTGACAGATAACCCTAAGGAGTGAAAAGGCCGGATGCTTTTGTCGACGGATGCTGTGTCGTCGAATGTATGTCGTATTTGTGTGACTTATCTTTAAAGGCAACTAATTTGTGTACAAAAATTCAAAGCGAAAGTACAAATAAAATCTCAACTTTTGGGATATAAAACCATTAAATGGTTTCTTAAGAATTTCAATGAAAAGTGGACTTTATGTAGTTCTATCATACAGTAAAGAATTTCTAATATCAATATGTCTTTATAATTTTTTGTTTTAAGCATAGAATCTCATTGCTATATCACAAAATTGCACTTAGTATAGTGATAATATAGCGCGATTTTCAGCAAACAATACTACTCGCCTATACATTATGTATTGACAACCGTGTAAAATACAAACGATTTTATTCTAATTAGAATACCAAAGTTACTAACATAACGTCACATATAAACTCCGTTTTGTGTTCGAGGACAGAAAGTGGCGTTAATGAATGCGTTCTGCAATACAAACAAATATAGAATAATTTTAGTAATCGGGATCAGAATCATGAGTAGCGACATTTATTTTTGGTGTTGATTGGGCGGTATCTTTACGTGGAAGGTGATAGCTGCCAATAGCAGCGCAATGATTACAGACGTAGCACCAATGAGGAAGACGGAATACGACTGGAGAGCCAATCGGCGGCCGCGGATTACGGATGAGATGAGATACTGAGCGCCGATTGGCTTACGTTCGACACCAAAGTTACACGCCGCTACTTGTAGGTGTAATAGAGTTTATTCATGTCTTAGTTGTGTGCGTGCGTGTATGCTTGTGTGATATTTTTATGTCGTGTCAACCTTTGACATAATGATGCACAGTTTCTACCCACCAAGCCGCATTGGGCTAGGGTGGTGGTGTTACGGCCCAAACTCCTCGTGCTTTTCTCCATGGGGAAGGCCTGTGCAGCAGTGAGACGTATATATTCTGAGGAGGAGGAACTAACACTAGGGGTATCGTGCCCGGCTAACATCTTGAACAATTTAGTCGTGGGGTAAGTCCGCGCACTGTATTCCGATATAAAATGTAGTAAAACGGTTCTCGCGCAGTCAAGGTCATTGTTCAATAAGTTTGCCGAGAACTGCGTATAGTAAGTTTCAATCCAAGTTGCTGAAAAGGTAAACAAAAAAGCTGACATACCGAATTTGTTATTCAATAATCACACTCTTTACATGGACATTGGCACGTAAATATAATTAACGGTAACAATTGTTGTCCCTTTCAATCGATTTCAATTACCTATACAGTCATCACAAAACATTTTAGAGATGATACATTACCTCCGTTTTGTTTACCTTTTTGGCAACTTGGATTGAAACGTACTATAGGTCAGGTTCTCTGTATGTATTCATCACTGTTTGCCTATAGGTGTAGTGCGTACTGTACGTACAGTGTGTACCTGCTGTGTGTGTGTGTGTGTGTGTGTGTGTGTGTGTGTGTGTGTGCGAGTGTGTGTGTGTGTGTGAGTGTGTGTGTGAGTGTGTGTGTGTGTGTGTGTGTGCGTGTGTGTGTACGTACAGTTGTGTACCCGCACCGAGGGCCAGTCGTCCAGGTCGGTGTGTCGGCTGGTGGTGGGCGGCTCCCCCCTCAGCACGCATCCCTCGTGCACGTGCACCGACGATATGTCAGAGCCGGGGATCTCGAACATCACTTCTAACAGTAAGTTCTCCTGTAACGATACAAAACAATATATTACATCTTAAATCGCAAGTGATTAAGATTAATTTTAAGTTGATTAACATTTGTCGCGTCTATTCCTATTTCAAATCCAAGACTTCTTTTCCTTAACAAAGATCCTAAATGTCGTTTTTTAATTTTCGATAGCAGCTGATAACTTCCTAGGGATTTTCTGAATATTTGTTATGCTTCGACTGGGTCATGTACTGTACCCTGGTTTAGGGGAGATTTTGAGACATCTTCCATTACCGCTGCACAGTGTATTATAAATATTAATTTGGTTGCATGTGTTTTTTTTTTCAGAAATCAAGAGTTGTTGTCATTACAGGCTCTCGAGTAATACTCCGGCATTGATAAGACGAACAGGTCTCTGATCTAGTGGTTGACATCACCGGGTGTCGATCGGGAATTTCAGGGTGGAGTTTTTCTGCTCGGTTTGGTTAGTGGTAGGGCTAAACCCACCTGGCTAGCTACAGCTACCAGCATCTTAGTGTTCCAATTAGAGGTAAGATAGCCAGTTCCGCAATTATTGAGGAATACAGGTGAAGCTCGCTTCCACCTTCGGCTTTATCGTCACCATCAAGTGAGACAAGGCCAAGAGTTGACCTGTCATAAGCAAACAAGCTGTGAGAACAAGACGGGGTTCATCACTACGATTCCTCGATGAAACACAACACACGCTTTGTACCTAGTGGTGTCCGATGTGACGACGGGCGTTATTTTTCGTTAGCAACTTTGGTGAGTCCAAGGTTGGCAGCTAGAGAAGGCTAGAGAAAACGTTCTCTTGCCCGAGGACACAACAGAGAGCGGAAAGAAGATGCTCTAGCCGCTACCCTCCAGTGAAGATAAGTGGGTAGAAGACCTTCCTACCCCAAACCGTCCTTAGAAAATATAGCTTTGCTTGTTTTCATTTTTTTTAAAGTATTGTTTTTCCCTTTTATGAAAGACTGCCGTGCGGCCGAGCCATATGGTAGCGGATCCTTAAAAGAACACTACCAACCTATTTCTTCCCTTGGGTGTCGTAAAGGCGACTAATGGGCTTAGAACTGCACAACATCCAATAGCTTACAGCGGCGACGGGCTCACCACTTGTCACGCTGAGTGCAGTCACTGCTTGGTGAAGCGCGGACTATGGCAGTGGCAGTATGGCAGGCTAATGATGATGATGATGACGTGTTAAAGTATGTAATATACTAACCATGATCGCCCTCAGGCCTCTGGCGCCAGTCTTCCGCTCCATGGCGAGTGCAGCCACGGCTCGGAGCGCTTCGTCGCTAAACGATAGCGCGCACTTGTCCATCGCGAACAGCAACTTGTACTGAGACACCTGCACCAAATACATGTTCATTGAGACACCTGCACCAAATACATGTTCATTGAGACACCTGCACCAAATACATGTTCATTGAGACATCTGCACCTAATAAATGTTCATTGAGACATCTGCACCTAATACATGTTCATTGAGACATCTGCACCGAATACATGTTCACTGAACCTACCTGTTTCTACGCGTATTACTTATTGGGTGTTATTTAAACGGTAAAAAAATATTCCAATTTTGGTCAGCAATAATAACTAATTTGTCAACAACATATGAGCAGCAGATATTTCTAATTCGTACGCAAAATAACGCAATGGGCAGCTAAAATGTTTTCTCTGCTGCCAAATTGTTGAAATGTATGTTTTGATGACACAAAACATTGTTTTAAGGGTCATAAAAATAACCTTAACTCAATATCTATCAGAATACATTTCCTAGGATTAATCCTTGATCTTTCTTTGATCCTTTTTCTAATTTTTTTACATTTCCAGTAAGATGTATATTACTTTCCAAGTAATTATTCTGATTTCCAAGTAATTAAATGGCTGTCCAATTAATTACTTTCCTTAGTTATTTAATGACTATGTATACAAATATCGGATATATTTTAAGATTTAGATCAAATCTGTTATATTCCTCCTTCGTTAGAAGCAGTTTTTTTATTATTTCAAATCAGTTTCGACTGCAATGACGAATTAGGACAAGCCCTAACGACCATGTCGTCAGATTCCGCTGTTGTCATAATTCGTCTATTGCTTCTTTGAAAGAGAAATAAATGATTAGAAAAATAAAATATATAAAATTAACTTTAACTTAAACATTCATTCTGACTTATATGTAATCTGACGAAAGAAGAATCCGACTAATGTGATCTAAATCGTTTCTAAACGAAGGCTTTTCTATCTCTTTAAGCCTGGGACCTCAAAGAAGATACCTCAAAACCTCTCGCTATCGTCTGTTCTAGTTATTAAACTCACCATAGCATTTTTAGGTTCTGTCAGTATCCGTACAAGCAGGTCCTGGTTGAGACTGTGGAACGGCACTAGAACTGGAAATCTGCCCACAAATTCCTGGAACAGAGTAACAGTCCATTCAAAAACTGAGGTTATGAAATATATGGGTAAAAATAACATTAAGAGTAATTAACCAATTATTATTGTCTGTACTATGTTGGATGACTAAAGTTGGAGTGATGTATCTGCTTATAAACCTCCCACTGTTGGGCACAAGCTTTCTTTCCTTCATGGGGGTATGGGCTCACAGGCACACAGGGTAAGGGCTGTCCCATGTACTGGCCATGTGGCCTTCTGCTCGAACGTACAGTGTCGTGCAAACTATCGGTCCGATTTTTTTCCAAGTTCTATGAAAGTTCTACACTCAAAGTAACTGTCATAGCACACAGAATTGCTAATCCTACTACCAAGGAGTGAGTGTGATTGTAATACTGTCTTGGAGTGGATCTTTTTGCTTAAAATTTGTGTAGTTTTGTGTAATAAGTGTCAATAATGATGAGCAATGTGGAGGATCATTGTAATAGTCGTCGAGTGGTGTGAAAACTGTTGAGTTTTTCACTGTGGTAATCCACCTCATCGAAGTAGCATTACAGTGTCTACCATTACACTTACACTTGCATTTCAATGCAAATACATATATACAATGACATGCATATAGACAATCATGTCTGGAATCCCCGAGGGGTTAGGCAGAGTCCAAGGAGCACTGTGTTCCATAAGACCACATTTAGCCATACAAAAATTGGGTTTGGTCAGATGGAAAATCGTGAAAGAGTAGTAACAAGTGGCTAGCTCATCGCCTACACAATCACAGACCCAGTACTCAATACGCCCTTAATCGCCAATAAATACTGAAGACATAAAAATACCCAAGCCATGGCTGTACGGGCTTCGGTCCCTTAGTCTTCCTATAATGGAAGGATATTAAAGGAGTTTTTGGCGGCATCCAACTATGGCGGGCGTGATTTTTATTTCAGTGATTGTAATATTGTTTCGGAGTGGATATTGTTACGTAAAATCAGTGTAGTTTTGTGTAATAAGTGTCTGTGATGATGTGCAATGTGGAGGATTATCGAAATAAGCCTCAAGTGGTGTGAAAAGTGATGAGTTTTTTATCGTGTTAATCCACCTCATCCAAGTAGCACCACAGTGTCTGCCATCGATCGTTTGACGTCAAACTCTCCCAAGATGCATTGAAATGCATTACACTAGCATTTCAATGCAAACTACTGAAGAAATGAAATACTGAAGACTTGGCTGTATGTGCTTCGTTCCCTTTGCCTTCCCTGCATGGGAGAATTGAACAAAAATAAAGTAAACAGACCGGTATCATGCCGAAGTCGATGAGGTCCCGGGCCTGCACCTTGCGCAGCCAGGCGTCGCGCTCGTCGTTCTCCTCGGCGGCGGAGGCCAGCGGCGAGGCGTCCTTGTGCGCCGCCTGCGTGGCCGCGCGCCGCCCCGACCGCGCGTCCCACGCCCCGAAGCCCAAGTACTTCTCGTTGCTGCGCCGCTGCACGAGCCTGCGCCACACCGCACCATGCACACGTTCATATTAGCTCCTTACATATCTAATTGGCGTTTTGTATGGACATTTTGGGGAACTCTGCATTTTCCATACTAACATTTTTTCAGTTTTCTTCACAACGACAAAACAAAGAATAATATTTGGCATGTACGAGTATCATTAGACAAGCTTTAGCAATATGTGTGATGTCACACTTCATAAAAATTATTTATCGTTTTTAAGTGAACGCAAATCAAATGATGTATCTATTTTTACTTAAAAAGAGTTGCCTCCGTGTCCAATTTTAACACAATTTATTTGGCATGTATCATTAGACGAGCTTTAGCTTTATGTGTGATATCACACTTCTTAAAAATTATTTATCTTTTTTATGTGAATGCAAATCAAATTATGTATTCGGAAGGCACTGAAGAGGAGTTGTCTCCGTGTCCAATTTTAACACAATAAAACTTACAACGAATTATCAAAACAAATAAAAAGAGTTCGAAAATATGGTCTATTTTTAGAGAAGGTAATTATTTTTTAAGAATACTCTGAAACTTAATAGTTACGAATAAAATACTAAGAGAGAAGAAAAACACCAATTTCATAGGTAAGCACCCAATACATACATTTTGACGTATGCCGGTCTCGAGGCGTCGCCATCTCGAGAGGTTCTGGGTTCGATCCCCAGTGGAGGCAAATGTTTGGGTGATGAATTTTCAGGCATTTGTTCTCCAGTGGATGTTTATATATATTTCTATATATTCAGGTTATTTATATGTATTTATCTATTAAATATATTTTTTCGTTATCTAGTGTCCGTAACAAAAGCAGCATTAGTTGCTTAAAATGGGGCTAGTTGATAGGTGTGAATGTCTGAGGATATTATATTATTATTAAACATCGCTACTCCCATACATGGGTTTTGAGTTCGCCTGAAACCTATTATCAGCGGAATAATTCCGCTAGTATAGTAGCGCCGCCTAACGTGATGAGTTGAACTAAGGGGTACAGGAAGAATGGGAAGATGTTGACCGGAGATACAAAGTCACATTGCAAAATTTCACTGAAATCCGTCAAGTCATTTCGGAGATTAGCCCATAAAAATACATTAGAGAAAAATTGTATTTTGGTATTTTACCTCTTTTTACATCCCCCTGACTTGATTTAAAAAAAAAACAATTTATATTTAGTCTCATATTCTAATTCATATTAAGCTTGAAAATTTTATGCAAACAGATAGAGATCCTCTGTTATATCACGCGGCACCGCTGCGTTAGTGCACTTTAACCTTTACACTTTATTGTTTATTTGACGTTGTCGATGTTTTTCCAATAATTAGCAAGAAATTAGCTCGGCTTCTTATTTTGATACCTAACAACCCTCTTCGAGAGCTCGCAAAGTATGAAGGTATAACGGGAATGTCGTCGACCGGTCTCATCCGCGCGGGATGAGGCGGTGCGGGAGGATGCGTGACGTCACCACGACAAACAGCGCTGCGTGGGCAGCACACGCCTTCAACACACGCTGGAACCGTATCGCACGGACCTCGCCAACCGCAACCGTAGCTTCGTCGCGCACTTAGTTCGACTTCATCGCAAACGACTAAGTGAACCAGTTCCTTATATACAGTTCACTTTTATTTAACACCCGAAGGGAACCTTTACAGGGAGTCACTCACCGGTCCAGGCCGTTGTAGGCGCCGCTGGCCACGAACAGTATGTTGGTGGTGTCCACCTGCACGGCGTCGCCGCGCAGCTTACGCGAGTTGCTGCGGCCGACGTCACTCACCGGTCCAGGCCGTTGTAGGCGCCGCTGGCCACGAACAGTATGTTGGTGGTGTCCACCTGCACGGCGTCGCCGCGCAGCTTACGCGAGTTGCTGCGGCCGACGTCACTCACCGGTCCAGGCCGTTGTAGGCGCCGCTGGCCACGAACAGTATGTTGGTGGTGTCCACCTGCACGGCGTCGCCGCGCAGCTTACGCGAGTTGCTGCGGCCGACGTCACTCACCGGTCCAGGCCGTTGTAGGCGCCGCTGGCCACGAACAGTATGTTGGTGGTGTCCACCTGCACGGCGTCGCCGCGCAGCTTACGCGAGTTGCTGCGGCCGACGTCACTCACCGGTCCAGGCCGTTGTAGGCGCCGCTGGCCACGAACAGTATGTTGGTGGTGTCCACCTGCACGGCGTCGCCGCGCAGCTTACGCGAGTTGCGCTCCGGCACCGACACCACCGCGCCCTCCAGCATCTTCAGCATGCCCTGCTGCACGCCCTCGCCTGCAACAACGCCACACCTCAAGCACTGCTCATGCTGCCAGCGGGGCGGCGAACCGACCGACCGTCTTTCAGGCATGAAAAATATTCTCTTCTTGCCATTTTCTCACTCTAGAAATCGGCGCACCATGTCTTCTTCTTCCTTTCTCCTCTGTCACTCGTCAGTTCAGCATCCACTCCTTCAATTCTCATATCATTCTTTACGCACTCAATCCATCACTTCTTTGGTCTTCCTCTCACTCTAGATCCGTCCACATCCATGCTCAGCATCCTTGTAATGTGACATTCATCCCCCCTCATCCCATGTCCATACCACGCTAACCTATTGCTCCTAATCTTTCCTGTCTCTGGCGCTGCGCACACTGAAATATTTCTATCATAATTCTGCCACACCCCATTCCGCTGGGGCAGGCCTAGCAAGAATCTACGCAATGACCGGTAGAAAGTAGAAAAAACGAGTTAGCAAGTAATGAGTATGTAATTCCTATAGTTCTGTCGCTGAACTGTCTTTGATAGCTCTTCATGTAAAACGCACTAACCGAATATCTTTATAGCTCTTAGGGTCGAACTATATGCGTCCGCGCAGCCGCTCTAAACTTATCGCTCAGCGACAAAGCTAGCTGAGTGAGTTCACGCTACCGCGCGACAGTGTGAAGAATCAGCGATCAACTATTAATTAACATGCATCTCTTTGTTTAAATGGAATGTACAAACTTTTGTACGTATCTTGAGCGAGAAAACATACTTGCCGGCGGAGATTGGACAATTGCTTTACTGACTGAAATAATCTGTGTACCGAAGTAAACGAAAACGGACCTAAACCGGCCCTCGCACGGTCATGGTATAGTCTAGTTTAGTGGACAGTGACCTTAACTAATAACTAAGGCACATATACTAATAAGACCGACATTAATATGAGATTCAAGATGTCAGTTCATCTCATGATCTTGTTCAAGCTATAACATGCACATTGGACGCGGTTGACCGCGAGGTCACAGCGGCAAGATAATCAAGTAATCCTGATAACAGAAATATACAAATTATACGTCTGGTGCCTTTTTTTCAGGATTAAAGCTGAGAGAATACAAACTATCTCCTTAAGGTTCAATTTATTCGTAACTTTTGAAACAATTCTTGGTTTTTCTTTAGATATTCTGATAGTTACATATGCATGTGCAACACGCTTCCTGCTTCATTCTCTTCTGTGACTCAGAAGAAAAATATTTATTATTAACTATACCAAACTTATTCTCACTATGGTTAAAGGAATACTACCAACCCGTCTCTTCTCTTGAGTGTCGTAAAGGCGACTAATGGACATAGAGCTGCACAACATCCAACCGCTTATAGCGGCGACGGGTTCAACACCTATCACGCTGAGTGCAGTCACTGCTTAGTGAAGCGCGGACTATGACAGTGGACTGCTTCTGCAGTGCTTTTGCCTAGTCTCTGACTAACCCTTTGGGGATAATAGTCGTGATTATATGTATATTTGTTTAAATTAGTATGTAATATAGATAAATATTAAATTAAATATACTAGTATATAAACTCGTACTATATTTTTGTTGTTGTTTGTATACATTACTTTGCAAGTATGACAAACTGACATTCAGCTGTGAAGAAAAAAAAATAAGATGCCAGTAGAAAACCAGGGCCAGGACTCAAAAACCTGACATCATGCTGAATTGGCTACCTGTTTTGGCACAGCCGCGAAACAGTTCCTATGTAATAATAATAATAATAATCTTTATTTCTTACGTCAAATGCGTCCCAATTACAATAAAATAGGTACATAATATGTGTCTAATTATAACATGCTTTCAAAGATTTAATCGCGGCCACTGCACTAGACTCTAGGCCTGTATCGCAGGGACCAACATTGTTTTCAAAACCACTGTTTCCGGCTGGTTCGGAGTATTCAAAAATAATGAATTTAATTACAATAATTAATTAAAATTCAAATAATTTACTAGATAATATGTTGTTCTGCATTTTTATTTGTTTGTGTATATTATAGGAATTTAAATAATCTTTCATGTTCGTACAATGTCTTCTGTCTGTGTCGGAATAAATGTTTTTTTCTTTCTTTCTACTGAACGTTTTTACGTCATCCGTCACCTCATCCTCAACACAATCCGTTTTTTCTTACCTCCAACATCTCTGAGTTGGTGTATTCCTGGCACGGCGCCTATTTTGTCAACTTCATCTAAGAAAACTATTCCTGTTTGTGCTCTTTCTACGCTGTAATTAAAAAAACACAATTTTAGACCAGCTACTACATGTGACAGTGTAAATATTATGCTATTTATGCTTTATTTCACGGAAAAATCAAGACATAATCAATTAGACATTGTAAAAATGTTAAACTGGTTTAACCCACGGTAGACGGTTTTGTTTATATACGAGAATAATGCAGGCTAGGCAACGAGGATTACGTCATCTATTAATGCTATCAGAGATAAAATATCAGACACTAAACTAAAGTAACCAACATAACAATTGGGTGGGGTTGTACACGTGTTGAATAGAGAGCGCGCCTGGGAAAATGTAATGTAGAACGCCCTCCGGAAGAAGTGATGATTTGCAAAGCGCTGGCAGATGCTGGATGCGAGAGGCCTCAGTATAATTGACCTATAGTGCATTTTTTATAAGTCAAAGTAATCAATAAGCGATAAATAATTTTTATCTACACTAATGTTATAATGTTCGAATTATGAACACTGACTCGAACTCATAATGACATACTTTTTAACACAAATGATAAAAAGGAAAATTTTTAAATGGTGACTGTAACATAATGACCATTATGCAACAGGTTGGACTCATTATGCAACACTTATTATGACAAATGTTTTCCAGACAGCCAACAATAAATAAAATAAATTAAATTTTTGTTTTATTTCTTTAAATGATGAGTGTAGATAAAGTAGTGTTTGTAACTGCACATAACTCGGTATTAAAACACACCTATATTATGTGACAGTTACATAAAATACTATAGGTATATTTGGCTAAATGATATTACAAACTGAACATTTTACTTTGAATAATAAAAAATGAATTTTGCATTGAATTGAATTTCAAAGTACTTTGAGTAATTAAAACAGGGACGGCGACGGACAGCGACTCACTTGAAGTTAGCGTCCTGCAGCAGCTTCGCGATGACGCTCTCGATGTCTTCGCCGACGTAGCCCGCCTGCGTGAGCGTGGTGCAGTCGCAGATCGCGAACGGCACGTCCAGGCACTGCGCTATCGTCTGTGCTAGCAGGGTCTTGCCTGAAACAGATGGGGAGTACTTCTTAGAAGAGTTTAGGAAATAGTAAATCGTTCTACAAGGGTTTAATGTGGCTAAACTAGTCCCGAGACGGTGTTTTGATATTGATAGATTTTGTATGGACATTCTTAGTTTAACGGCACCATGTGATTGCTTTTTAAATTTCGATAAAACAGGTTATTAAAGCTGTCAGTTACTTTTCGTCCCTAGGCACGAAAAGTTACTCGTCCCGGTTTTCGGGGATTGTCGACCTATTTTCCGAGCACGACTGATGAAAAGTTATTCAAATTGGTTTAAATCTACATATATAAGAAATTTTTAACTAATGTTACATATCCCACACGTTCCCAAGGTGTAAAACACCTACATTTCGCCCAATAGGTAGAATCAACGGCTTCTTACACGAGCTATAGGGCCGTGTTAAATTGTGACAAGCTAAACCAATACATATTAGTATTTTTAATTTTTAATAGTAATAGGTTTTAATAGTAATTTGTAAAAGGTAGTATTTAAACGAGTGACTGTAAATTAAAGTTTCATTAACTAAAATATTTAATTTGGGTTTATAGTATTACTAAGTGAGCGACTGACTGCGAAAGACGAGAAATCAACAGAACAGCAATTTACAAACATTAATTTGAGTTACTTATAATACTAAATGAGAAGCTTCATATTCGTTTGAGTGTCAACGTTACGTCCTGCATATTTTCAATACTTGGCAAATGTTTTTTTTTAATAGTGAGCGGCATTTTGTCTTAAATGAAGTGTTTCGAATACAAAAATTATAATGTCTACTCAATTTAGACAAAGTGGTTATTGACACAAATATTGTTTTAAGGGTCATTAAAAAAGATAACCCCAATCTAATATATATGAGTATACATTTCCTAGGAATTGCTAATAAACTGCTAATAAACTATTTGATTTGATTTGATTTGAATTGTATAGAAATTCATTGAAGTTGCCCTCTGTGTATTTCTAGTAGCTTACTTAGTAATGTAGTCGCACAGGTAGAATTTTAATATGGAAATGGAATGGAATAATCACAACCCAAACTTTGTAAGCTCATTCTGTATTAGTTAGTTAGCTAGTCGTCGTTAGTTCAGTTAATTTTTCGCTTAGGTACTCAAATTAATTTCGCTCAAGATATTAATACAGCATGTCATCATACTCATTATCAGTCGCAAAGTTTTTTTTATTATCTCGTTTTATTATTTCTTGTAATATCGTTTGAATGGTTAAGGTTGTTTAAAAATGGTTAGTTCAAAATTACTGCATAGAATTTAATGTAGTTTTCACCAATGTATCGTGAATTTATCTAGCAATAGGTTTTATTAAAAAGACTTTCTAATCCCTTCTATCGTTAACAAAATAACTTATAACCACGCCATTATACTCAAACGGATATATGCAGGTGTTAACGTTTTTTTGCGGTGTATACTCGCAGTAAATGTCTAAACTGATAGACTCATTAAATCGAAATGTTTATAGCTTTTGATGTAAATAAATACGTAATATTATGTATGTTAATTTTATGCTAATAGATCGAAGCGATAATTACGATGAAAACATTGACATACTATATTGATAAACAAAGTATTTAAATAACCTTGAGCCAGATTGGCTCTGTTAAAGAAAGCATGGTGTGTTACTCTCTACACACACTAGGATTGTTCAAAATGCAATTGTGTATCCAGACAAATCGATCAATCGTCGATCGATGGTAGAACCGATTAATCGAATGGTTGAATCTATCAATCGACGGTGACTGATCCAATTTACCATCGATTGGTCTGGTAACACCCTTAGAACGTCGCCAGCTTCATCACTCGTCCATATACATTCCTGTACTGGGTACAGGTCTTATAAAAAGGAGAACATACGGTGTCTGAACCGTAACAGCAACACGTTGGCCAAATGCGAATGGTCCAATAAGGTCATTCAATCAAATCACATCAGCCAATATCTTTTTCACCGAATTATGGTTCAGAAATCGGTCACTTTTAAAACGGTTTCTACCCATCAATCTACATTGGAGACAGCGTGGGGTGTTACACCCATACCTACTACTTATGTTTCTGTACGAAGGCCTGTGTCCAGCAGTGGGAAGTATATAGGCTTGTGACGATACTCAATAAGATCCAATGTGTTCTAGCTCTCAATATTACCAAGGAAGTGCGCTAGATGAGTAGTAAACATTACATAACTTTCTTTCCCGATACCTGATCAAAGTCGGGAGATCGGTAACACTAGTTCCGGGCGAGCAGCGTATCAAATTAAAGTGGTAGTAAAGTGCTAATCGTTTTACGCAACTCACTGTACAGTTTAGATAACTGCACTTCCTGGCAAAACTGTTTAACGCATGAACACGAACGGTTTAGAAGGAAATGAGTTAAAAATTCTTCAGTCGTTAGTTTTACTTTAATAGCTGTCAGATCAATTTGCTCAAGGATGATTATTAACGAAACGTCATCGACGATATCTGTTTTAATAAGAAGTCGTTATCAACTCTTTATGATTTTTAATCATTATTGAACAAATATTAAAAATTAAAAACTTCAGCCAATCTTTGGCGTCGATACTTAGGCCCAGTCTTTGGTGGCGAGGGCAACTTCTTTCAGAAATTTGACTGCAAAAGGTAATTTTGCTACAAGGCTGATATAGATAACCATCATAGAATACATAGGGATGTTACTAAATTGTCGAGAAAATTTATACTCGTTACCTAATAATAGAAACAGGATGGTTAAGAAAATGGCAAACTAATTGGCAAAGAAAGCAAAATCATCCATACGAACGATATAGTAATTCAAAACTTGGCCAACATCATACTCGAGGAAGTTTCAAAGGCGGCTCTATTTAAAGGTGAACGTTCTAAGCTTACTTGCCTTTGACACGTCACGTCTACCTAAACACTAATTTCTATGCTTGTAAAGATCAATTTTAAACTATTGTAGACAATTTTGATTTGGAAGCTATCACAATAGGGCTGACCATTGTGGAAGCTTGTGGAAACCGTTATACAGCAATGGACACTTTAGGTGAATCAAGACATTCAATAACAAAAAGCTCGATAGATCAAAATACTGGGCATGTGATTTTCTGGATGGAAATCTAATAAAATAGGTGATCCAATATTCCGCAGTCTGACAACACGACTTTAAGAAAGTTGTCCAGACACACGGGTAGAACTGGTATCCGCTTATAACGAAAGTGATTCCCAGACATCCTGTGTAGACTGCAAATTAACAAGATATCAAAGATAAATTATGAAGATAGCGATATCATTTCCAATAATCATGAGGATATTGAAATGGCTAAGAATAACAATCTAGGAATTACAAAAGAAATATGTGAGGAGATAAGCACATAAAGCATTTTTTCCCCTCAAAAACGTAAGTAAAACAAATTGCAACTATAATTATGCCCACACGTAATCAAATTTAATATAGTATTCTCTAAATCCGCATAACATTACATTCGCCAACATAACATCCACCACGTGCAAGTCACTTAACGAATTACGTAAAATCATGACTCATTAGTATCATTACAATACGAGAACTTTTTTATTATGATCTTTCCCATTGCGAAGAATTATGACATAAAAACCGCAGACATGCACGCTGGCACAAGCGTGAAATATGCGATTTGTTATGTCTGGGGATTAAGCATAAAGATGTTGCTGCAATTGGCAAAAGTGTTAATGAACAAGAGAAAAAAGTAACAGATGCTTCAGGAAACGTAATAAAGGTTTTTCTTTTTTTCAGACAAGTGGCATTTGTATCTAGTTCGTTAAAACACGGATTCTTTAAAAGGTTGGTAATAAACTGGTTGGAATGCGGAAGGTGTGCAGAGTCAGCAAAATGAAGATCTTCACTCGAGTCAGTTTTACGACCAGGAACCGTTGTGTAAATATGAATCTCATTGTATCCCGATAAAAACACAAGCGCATATTTTTAATTGCAGGTGACTGTACTTGGTCGGATTTTGGATACTTATATAATCACATATTATAATTCCTGTGTTAAACTGTTTATTGCACCAGAAAAACCACAAATACAGGTGAAGAAAACCAATATGCAAGTGAGGACTTTACTTAAGGGGGGTTACCTTATTTTTGTAGTCATTAAAAATCTAGTATGGGATTGACTTAATCAACCACTGTTATCTATCTCTCGGTACTTAATATGAAACATTCGCTACAAATGAGTAAATATTTTTGAGTCATTAGTACTAAATTTCTAACTCAAAAGAAGGTCAAGTACCATCCAAGTAAAATTTTTCAAAACCAGAATACATAATAAATTTTGCAATTGTTGCCTGTTAAACGAGAGAGGCAACTTTATTCGAACATTTTATTGTAATGCAATTACCGAATCGATGTAAGGTTTCCTGTGTTACATAAATAACAGAACTGGACTTGGAGGGTTTAATAGAAGCAGAGTTTGTCCGATAGTGGCTGCTAAATATTTCTTCAATTGCTATTTTCGCTTCGAAAGCGCAAAATAACCTACGGCCCAATTATGTCATGAACCAAATAAATAAATAGAAAAATATCCTCAGACATTCACACCTATCAACTAGTTCCATTTTAAGCAACTAAATGCTGCTTGTACGGATACCAGATGACAGGCAAATTTATTTAATAGATAAATACATATAATTATTCAGAATAAACATATTTTAATACATATATTATGAACATCCAAGACTGGAGAACAATGCCCCCATCGAGGATCGAAACTAGATCATCTCGAGATGGCGAAGTCTTGAGACCGGCATATAGACCACTCGACCACGGAGGTCGTCAAAATTAAAATTCAAGCTATATTATTTTTTCGTCTGAAAATCTTGCAACATTTCCAGCAACCAAGAATTCTCCAGCCAATTCTGAATATTTGGAATACGTGTAAATCCTCGCATTTATTATTTCCAATTTAACTGCTACAAGGCATTCTGACAAAGCAACAGTGTTAAAACCGGGCCATTGTAGTCGCCAACATCACAAAGCGAACAAAGCAAAAGTGTTTCACGAGCACAAATTTATTCGAGGTATTACAGTTACAGTACTTTGAGCATTATGAATCCAATTGACTTTCACTTTTGGCGCCAACGTGCGCTGTGACATAACCCTCGTGCATCGAAACGGAGGTGTAAGTAAACACCGCAACGTGATTTATCTTGTCTGCAGTATTATAAATACTAATTGATGCTTGTTACTTAATCTCAGCGATCTACCGAGTAATTGTAACGACATGTTCTTCTTTAAAAACATTAGAAATGATGTAAACAAGAAAGAGGAGATAGTAGACCTTTTTTGTATTAGAGAAAGTAAAATCTTAATCAAAATCAACAACGAATAATAAAAAAGGCTAGCATTTAAAAATATACCAAATAAAATAGTGGTAACGGCAAATTTTCACACTGGCAATCGTGACAAGTTAGTCAAGTGATTAAGTGATGTATGGCCCGTATTTCCCTAGGTATTGACATTCGGAGAAAATGCGGGCGGAGGTTAGTCAATGCTAACGTATTTCCCAGTTTTCTCCATGGATGATATTACTGTGGTAATCAATTATTCTTCAAAAGATGCGAGAAAAGACACCTTATGGGAGTAGCTAGGCTTGTGTCTGCTGATGATTTAGCCTAGCATATGGACGCATCTAGCCTAGAATATGGACGCAAATTTAAAATCTTTTTAGCGGTAAACCAAGGATGAAAGTTTAACAACTGAGATTCCTGGAAGTATTTGCTATGGAAATACTGCCATTAATGGTACAGACATTGCTAATATTTTCTCAGAAATCTATGGTAAACAAATCACTGACAGTTATACTCCTGAATTTCCTGCGGCAAGCTGCTCGATCTCTAATATTTCTATTTGTGAATAGATAGTTCTAAAATGTCTAAAAATATTGGACATATCTAAGGGAGCGGGCCAATACCACTAGTCGTTATTAGACTATTTGCGCCTGGACTAGTTCGACCGTTGACATTGATATTTAATTAATCTCTGACAAGAACATGTTCGTCCCTTTGGAAAACGGCAAAAATGTTCAAATCTGGTGACAAAAAAGAAGGCATGTCGACTAGAACACGGCGATCTTTGATGGCTGGCATCCTATCTATTAAAAAGATCGCAAGTTGTGGCTGTGTATGGCTACGAAACTACCCCATACTGTGCAATATATAGAGACCGCAGGGCTCTAACCTCGAACCTTTGCTATTCCTTCTCTTTATTAATGACTTACTACAAAAGATTAACAGTGAAAGTCGGAAGCTTATGCTGATGACATAAAAACATACCGTAGAATTAACAGCGTGATAGACTGTGAGAGCTTACAGCGTGGTATCGAATTGGTTCATGACTAGTGATAAAGAATGCAAATACAGCTCAGTGTATCGAAGTGTCAAGTGATAATGTTCACAAGAAATAAAAGAGTAACTGCTTTTGATTATAAAATAGGTGGGCTTCTATTCTACTTAACCGCGTTAATATTGTTCGTGACCTTGGTGTTTTCTTTGACGCTGCATTGTCATTTCTTTATCATTGTTGGCGACAGACCTTCTTTTATACTTATTTTTAACCTTTTTGATACTACATTTGTATTTTACCTTTTGACTCTATTTTGTATTTTGATAGCTTTGTCTTGTATTTTGTTTTTACATTGTCCGTTAGTGTGTGTCAGTGTGATAAATAAATATCGTACTTATTAATTGTTGTGCTTTTATTAAGAATGATAAATTCAGTTCATTCCCCTAAAATTATTATGAATACGCCATTGGTAAGGCAAACAGAGCTCTTGGTTTTATACTTCGTACTACAAAACCATTAAAAAATCTTTGATAATCCTTTATAATGCTTTAGTTCGTAATTTTTGGAGTACGGTTGATCGGTCTGGTTTCCATTAACAAATGTCATAGTGATAGAATAGAGTAAATACAGTGAAGATTTGTAAGGGTTCTGTGCATTCGATTGGGACTGAGGCGAAGCCTCGCTCAATACGAACGGCTCAAGAAGTTCAATTTACAAAGTTTGTGTGCTCGAAGACATCTAATTCAGTTGCATAAAATAGTTAACGGTAGCTTTGGAGAAGCAGATTTGAGAAAGGTTCTTATACCGAATCGTTCTGCCCACAAATTCTATATGCGCAAACAATGACATATTTATCTTCTCCCATCAAAGTTTCAAAAGAAGTGTCAGAACTATATGTTCATCTCTTTTTTGGACTTTTGATAATCCAATACGTTTGCAAAATTCTTAAATATAGAAGCTATTGGAATCCAGGTTTGAAAAGAGCTAACCCTTGTTTTATATTAATGTGTTAATCTGTTTTCTGTTATTGTAGTTATGCAAATAAAATAAAATAAAATCTACTTTCTATTTACATTGATATTGAATCATTTACAGCTTCATAGATAAAACATATTTGTTACATGTTAATAAAGTTAAGAAAAAAGGAAGTAGTTTATCTGAGTTTAACAGTAGAGATGTAAATAAAATATTAATTACTGTAGACAGAACATTACCTTATTCGCTACAGAAGATACATACATAAATAACATAGAAGTGTTGTCTGGCCTGAACTAAACAGGAAACTATGAATATTTGTTTGGAATTTATTAAACCTAATAATAAATTAAATTGTAGGTTTTGGAACCTAAGTGTACTTCCGTTCCTACCCACCAATTCGCGTTGAGCAATGCGCTTTTTCCGTATGGGAGGGCCTTTGCCAAGCAGGTTAACGTGTATGAAAGATAGAAAATTTTCTATACATTAAAAAGTTGAAAAATTCAAGAATTGATGAGTCAAATATAAACAAAATTGTCAAAGATTTACTAAAATTAAATAGTGATTGCTAATGACTGACGATGGTTTATGAGTCAATCAATAGGTGAAGTCAGCAAACGGAACTGTAAACAATATTTAAGTGTTCAAATATTAGAATTCGCAAAACATTTCTGTGAATATATTTGTTTAAAACGCTACGTAATTTAACACCGGCGAAATATTGTGATTAAACAATGAATTCATAAAACTAATATCTGCACTAGGGCAACAGAAGCTAAAAGAAATGATTTTGTGTACAAGAAGATGTATTAACCCTATATAGATCCCACTGATGGTAAAGACATTATAAAATAAATAAATTAATATCCTCAGACATTCACACCTAACAACTAGGTCCAGTTTAAACAACTAATGCTGCTTGTGTTACGGATACTAGATGACGGATAAATATATTTCAAAGAAATATACATCTAAATATTCAGAAAATATACAATACTATAATAAACATTCAAGACTGGTGAACAAATGCCTGTATTTATCACACAAACACCGGAGATCGAACCCAGTTGTCGATCAGATCAGATCGTCGAGTTGTCGAGATGGCGACGCCTTGAGATCAGCGTACAGACCACTCGACCACGGAGATCGTCGATCACATTCTTACAATATTTTTAAATGTATGGATAACACATCTAAAAATAGACATTTGCAAATTCTCCTTTCTACTGTCATAGAATTGAATGCTCTAGAACGTTATCTAATACTATGAAATTAAGTAATCGAATTCCGAAGGCGTTTGAATGGTCATTAGCATAGAAATTGTGTTTTAATACTTTACACATTAGAGTAGTATCAATGTAAGTCGTAAATCGGGGACCAGCTGGACTTTGTATATTGCCGTCAAGATGTCTTGACAGGCCGATGCAAGAGAAATTTTGAATTGTATATTTGTGTTGTAGATCACGAGATTGTGATGTCGAGATCCACCGTGGTTCGGAAGGCACGTTCAGTCGTTGTCCCGATCACTAATTCACTGTTTCCACACACAAATCCGCATTGGGGCAGCGTAGTGGTGTTACGGCCCATACTTTTCACTTGTCTCCATGAAGGAAGGCTTGTGCCTAGCAGTGGGACGAAGGCTGCTGTCGAGCATTTTGGAACCTATATTAGATTTTTACATAATTTTTACTCATAATATTTCTGTTAAATTAGCGGCAGCGGTAGCCGAGTTGGGACGGACAACTCGTTGGAGAGGCCGCCTGTACAATAAAACTTATGTACAGTTCACTGTGAATATCGCTTGCCTAACATTGTGCCCGGTGCATGGCAACAGACTCGCCACCTGGGGACCTAACGTATCTGGCGAAATGTGGACGTTTAACACCTCTGCCTACCCCTTCGGGTAAAGAGGCGTGATGATAATTTATGTTGTTAAATTATGTGGGATACAGGACAATTGTAAGCCATGTTATTGGAAGAATTTACCTATTACTAAAACAAGCCGTTAAAACAAGCAAAAAGGTTTGCTGTATTTTGGACAAGGCTACCGGTAGTGAATTATGCGCGCATCGGATCGTTTAGTGTTTTGGAAATCCGAGTACGAACTAATTAACGTTACGATTTAAAAAAAAACTTGTAAAGTACTTGGCGGTTTGCGACCTGGGTTCGGAAAATATTAATTGGTCATTTTGATTTAAGTTAAATACCGGGATGGAAGTAGGCATTTACATTTTAACATTTTGGTGTTCCTCGATCAACAAACCCAACTATTTCTTATTTCATTTTATAGTAATACAACACGCACAATCCGATTTGAATTTATTTTATTATACTTTTTAATGCCGGAATATAATGCTTCGATAACGTTAGCTTTCAAATAAAAATAATCATCATATTTCATCGAGCCACTCTTTTAGGAGCGCCGATGATAAAAATATAACATTTAGGTACTCTCGTAAGAATTGAAAATGTCATCTTTGAACAAGCAAATAATTTATTGATAAACACATATTTTTTGTTACAAGTAAAGACCTCATCCAATCATCAATTAAGGTGACGTTAATTTCTTTAACGAGTTTGAGCCAGACCTTTTCACCTATAACGTGCACTTCTTTAAATTAATGTTTTTCTTTTGCAGATAAAATGTCATTCACTCATTGTGTATAAGGGTGAAGTTTGATTATACTATCAAAATTCTTTGATGTTTTTACACTAAGAACACACTCCTTCTTTATACATAGATATACCAAATAAACATTTTCATTATCCCTTTCTTTTAAATGCTACTACTTGAAATATTCTAGCATTTGCACGTGACGTCGTGCGTGTACAGAATATTAAAATAGTTAAGTAAATTGGAGCCTAGTAAAATTTTCAAGCAGCATATTGGTGATATGTATTGGACTGTAATCTCCTTGGGGTAGTCTTGTATATATAATTATGAATCCATCTAAGGTCCAACCCTAGTGAAATTTGCTTAGTTTTCAATATCGATACCAAAACGTACCAAACAGTACTGCATCGAGTTCCTCTATTGAGTGTATTAATTAATATGGATTAAGGTCAAGAGCGTTTTTCATTCAACTCAATTGACAACGTAACGTCGGTAGCGCCTACAAAGTACTTGTAGGTAATGCTTTGTGTGTTGTTTTAATTTAACAGTTAACAATACTCGAGTGAAAGACTTGAAATCAAGTGGCTGGTAATAAAAATCGCAATTTTTGTTTCAGGGTGAGTTTTCGATCCGTAGTAATAGTTACCTCAATAGTTAAAATCTAGACCAATAGCGTCAATAAAAACGCCAAAATGTCATGTCATGAAGTCAGTTTGACAAATTGTAAAATTTGCGATGAAAATTCGAAACAATATACATGAGCTGTGCTGCCAGGCGCCATTTTACTAATCCCAACATGGTGTTGTGGTTCAATTGCCTATGATTATTTAACTTTAACCTACTGGTCAACCTGACCACGGGTAAAAAAACTGACACTTAATGTGTCATGTAACCCCGAAGAGCGTACCTTACGCTCTTAACAACAAATATTTTTCCTGATGTGTGTCTGATGAAGTGTGTGCCTACAGCATTTGTCTTCTAACACTATGTCTAGTGAAAGCGATATTCAAAATAACACATAACATATTAGCACGCCTCATTCCCCGAAGGGGTGGGTAGGCAGAGGTGTTAAGCACCCACACTTCGCCAGATACATTGAAAATAAACTAATTATTTGGGTCAGGTGTCTTGATGATGATCAAATGTATAAAACATTTATTAGGTTTGACCGATTTGCTGATATATTCCAAATAGTCTATACAAGTACTACTTAGACAAGGAAAATAATTTGACCATTATGCAAACTGCGGATGTTATAATATCGCTGAGCAATGCCAAGGATCTGTATCAGAATAGTTAATTATCATTTGACCTAGTACTTTACCTTGTGGAACACCTAATTTAACCTAGTGACTTGCCTAGTGGAAGGAAACCTTAGTGTTATTTTTAGAAGGAATGTAAGAAATAATACTCTATAAACGACTACACGGCCTATTTTGAAAAAAAATGCAGAATTAGTTATTCTCATAAATTGATTTGTAGCACTTGTAATCAAAAGCCTAATCATAGTTGAAACAAAAATAATCACAGTAAAATCAATTTAATTTGATTCATTAGTTACAATCGCTAATTCCTAAAATATGACAACACATTTATTTAAAAATCATGCTAATAGTGCCAATTATTAAATAAAGAACTGGTAGGTAATGATAGTACGAAATTATTAAAATTAAGACGTTCTTTATGCAACATACATCAAAGCGTACGTCATTATCCCATAAGGTATAAAAACCATAAACATTCTGCAAGCCACTGATGTCGTATAAAGTCTTTATTTGATTTATTCATTGCAGTAAAATTTAAATTCTGTTGAGTAACACTTCTGAATTTAAGGTCTTAAAACAAAGAGGAAAAACGTTTCAACAATAATTTACAGAGGATTTTATGTTTTTGTAAAACGCACAGCAACATAAAGTGCAAGAGAAAGTGTTTAAAGATGGCTGCTGATAAATTGAAGATCCTAATATGAAATTAATAGCTGTGAACGGTCGATTATATACCATCAAACATTGACAGGCACCTTCAAATTGCTAATTAAGTAATTATTTACCACGAAATATGTTAATGTATATAATTATCTACATTCTGGATCAGTGTTTTGTAACTTTGTTTCTACAGAAATAAACATTGCCATTTAATAGATAATTAAATCAGAATTTAACACCTGCGGTTAAAACATACAATACACTGATCGAAAATTCTTAAAACCTAAAGACCGTGAAAAAGCAAAGAAAGCATTCTATTTTACAATAGGTTATATCATCGAGAAAATTTTACAATGTAATTCTTATTTCACGGCATGATTCAGCAGATTTGCTTTCTACCAACCAATAGAGTTTACCGTGAACCTTGTCACGTTCACCACTGATAAAATCCAAAATTATTTTTATTATAAACATAGGGCAAGAAGTTTTGTTCACTAAAAGACTAAGAAAATTTCTAGATTTCCAAATCTGATACGGTATATTTTGCGGTATGACAGGAATGTAAATTCAATTTCGTAACTCGCAGGAACATTGCATTCGACTGTTTTATTAATGAAACGATTTGCACAAAATATAACACTGCATAGTTGAATCACGTAATTATTATGACTATTTATAGTCAACAAACAACTTTTGAAAACGTAATGTACCAGTATTTCAAATGAGTTGATATATTTGTCGATAGTATTTATAAGTATGTATTTATTTTACACAAGTTCATTTTTTGAAGCATTTTAATTTAATGCGAAAGACTTTCCATAAAGAAGTCATCGTAGTTAGCCTGTTAAACTTTACTGTGACTAATGCCTAAGCTGAAATAGAGAAGTAACAATTTGACGTCAAATTCTATGGAGAAAGTATCCCTTGCAAAGTATTAGCAACAACAGTAACATTATGCAACTCACCACAGCCAGTAGGTCCTAGTAACAACACGTTACTTTTGTCCAACCTTAGTTCGTGATGTTGTCTTTCTAAGACTTCTGCACCGCCACCTCCGCCTCCGCTTCCGTGGCTTAAATGTAGAAGGTCTGGAATAGAACAATGTAATTATTATAATGCATTAGAAGAATCAGAATCGTTGCAGTCTTTAGAAAGTTAATTAACATGTGAATTCTCAGTCTCATAACCATTATTACATGTTAAATAGACGTGATTGAAAATATTTAGATCTTAATTTCCTTACACTAATGGCAATTTAATGTTTGTCAGAACACAAAAATAATTAAAAAAATATGAAAGCGTCGGTGAAGCTGAAAGTAACAGAAATTTTATCAGCTAGAGCTAATATGCATACTATGGTTGCGATAAAATCTGCCAGCATAGGATTGTGAAATAGAATTAGAAAGATTAAAAAACGTGTATCAACGGACAACAACGACTTTTTTATTTATATTAAAACCACGATATTATTATACATTTTGTGTGTTAGATTTGATTAAGATATTTGTATTTTTTCTTTCTTTAATCAAGACACAAATTCTGGTTCATTCATTTATTTGCATAGCATGAAATAAAGTACCATGTGAAAAATCCGAAAATGTGATTTCAATTTAGAACCACGGCAAATGAATTAAGTACCCATCCCGAAGTTGTATTTCCAAATTTGACATTTTATCGACGTTTAAAAGAGGATCTTCGTGCTGTTAAACTTCATCAGCATGCAATAAGACAAGTGTATCATTATGTACCTGCTACGGCAGATTGTTTCTTCAGAAACGCACATTTTTTAATCTTCGATGCAATTTGCGCATCTCTGTTTCTCGACCATAAATTTTCGTAAGTGGACAAGAAGCAATGTTGATTACATTTATTAAAAGGTCAAGGTGGTTGCATCTTGTCAAACTTCAACGTGGATGTTTTTATTGTTCATTTTAGAGAAATACTGAATCGAATTACAATTAAAATGTCTGCCAAGGTTTCGTTTGTTACAGGAGATAAAGCCTCAATTTATTCTTATCTTTGTAGTTTCAATCAATTGTATTACCTTAATTGGGTAACCAATGATTAATCAGCTCTATATATTTATCAATGTTGAATGTTTTTTAACGTCCAACGAACAATACACCGAGACAAAGGTCAGATCCAGTTCACTCGTCAAGCGAGACACACTTTCACTATTGTCAACAAAGAAAAACTAATTGAAAGCATTTTTTAAAAAGTTTGATTTATATTTCCAAGAAAACGAGAGCTGCTTAGAAAGTGCTTAGTGTTAATTGAGCGACAAATGTTGACACAACAGTAGAATCTACAAGTGTTTTTTGAAAATTTTGTATCAAAAAGCAGGATCTTTATTTTTTTTATTATAAAAAGTTTCAGTATTAGAAAGTAAGCGAGTACGCGTGTTTCAGTAATAGTACTTTTGTGTTACATAAAAAAAATTATGTATAATGAAATAGAAACCCGAAAGTAACAAATGTTAAAGAAGAATGCTGAACATGGATGTGGATGGGGCTAGAATGACAAGAAGACTAAAGAAGCAATGGGTTGAATGCGTGAATAATGATATTAGAATAAAAGAAGTGGATGCTTAGCTGACGAGGGACAGAGGAGAATGGAAGAGGAAGACATGTTGTGTCGACCCCACTTAGCGTGGGACAAGGGCAGAAAGAAGAAGAATCTAATAGAAACCCAACTTGTCTATACCCTACCACATAGAAATCTAACTTGTCTTTACCCTACCACAGCAGTTCGGTTCCGATTATTATAGCCATATTTTCTTCTTATTCACCTAAAGTTTATGATTCATCGTTCGCCGATATTGTCGTTTAGTTTAGCAATGGTATTGCACTTACGGAATTTTGATAACTATTTAGCTACCATTGTTCGATTATCATCTCTACGTGTATGAGGTAAAGAATGATGTAATATGCTTTATAGCTTTATAGGATTACTGATGTGTTGACTGTTAGGCAACTCACTATACATCCTTCAAGTGATATTACGGAAACACTCAATTACTGTATAGCGCATTGAATCAAACGCATAGACGAAGAAATGATTTAGTTTCCAAATTGACTTGCTTTAACTAGAAAACATTAAAATCTTCTTGCTCCTGTAATGTACAACAAAATTAATAAATTTCTTCGTCTATTCCCGTTGCCCCTACGTGACTGTAAAATCCAGCTTTTGGAGTTGCTAAAGAGTCAATCACAATCGGATACAGAAGATTTCGTAAAGAGTTGGTGTGCGTAGCGAGGGTTGCCGCTGGTCACGTTATTTAAATCCTCTTGTAATGGTTGTACGAGTCTACGGCCACGGAGAGCACTTTCTTACTCCTAACTTTCTTGTACTCTAGCCGTGGTACTGTACGGAATGTCGATAACAATTATAGCTACCATCGTTCAAATCTCACCTCTATGTGTATGATGTAAAGGGTGGTGTGCGTCGCTAGGGTTGCCGCTGGTCACGTTGTTGTAGATCCTCTTGTAATGGTTGTAGACGGCGACGGAGAGCACTTTCTTCGCGTACTCCTGCCCCACGACGTGCTTGTTCAGGTATTCGAATATCTTCTTCGGTGGTGGAGGGGGTTTCCTGAGAATCAAAATTGATGTTATTGTCGATTGTTACAAATATAGGCACCTAAGCGTTATGTTTATATCTTAATGCCATGCCGTAATTCCATGTGCATTACGAAAATTTCGTCACTAGTATCCATAACATAATTGAATAAACTGCTTTGAGTAAAGCAGTTATAAGAGTGTCGTCGCCAGCCTATATACGTCCGACTGCTGGGCACAGGCCTTCCTCATAGAGAAACACATGGGGAGTATGGTCCGTAGCATCAACACGTTGGCCCAATGCGGGTCAGTGGGTTGGGAGAAAGGGTTGCAATAGCGACCGGGATCAACGGCTTAACTTGCGGAGTACGGAGGAGTTCGAGATCATAAAGTTTTGGTCACTCATCCACGGCCTGATCATGGCGAAGGTAGCTTTGTTTTAGATCGAAAGCCAAAGCGTACTAACCACTACTCAACCGAGCTAAGATATAGGAGCATATAATATAGATCATAGAAGTGTAGTATAAAATACGACATATAATTTTCACTTATGTAATAGGTTGATTATATAAACTGTGATTGTTATAGCGGCACTTCACTTGGCTTAGCGTATTCGCGAAGCGTTATCGTTGTGTTTGCCCGACTTTGCACAGACAATGAAATCATTTCAAATAACCCATCCACACATGGACAGTTATCGGGGGAACAACTCAAAACAATCCTTTGATGAGTGATCAAAATCCGACAAGTGGACGGAAACGAATTTTCGCTATTTTTCCTTGTTTGCATCATTCGTGCAAATACTCTAATAGACCGTCCACACATGACCGTTTTCGGACAAACAGCAAATACGCGAACGCGATATGCCAAGTGAAGTGCCGCTAGTACACCTCTGCAGTTTGCTTGTTTGGCAAATGTTAAAACAACGTTACTATAGCAAAATGAGTACCGGTGTTCAAAGAAATTAATCATTCCTTATCAATTAGGTCACACGAAAATAGTACAAAAAAACCGAACCTAAAAATATCAAAAACAAAATCAATAGAAAAAATGTAAGCTTAGTACTCAAAAAACACTTTATTCATGGTCTTATATCGTAATCAATGTTATGTAAACAATATATTTATCGGATTTATAAAAGTATTCTATAACTCAAATATATTTTTTGTATACGTTTTATATTAGGTCTTTACATATGAAATTGTCGTTTTGTATGGAGATTTTGGGGAATTCTGCATTTTCCATACTAAAATTTTTTCAGTTTTCTTCACAACGACAAATCCAAAGATTATAATACTTGGCATCTATCATTAGACAAGCTTTAGTAATATGTGTAATATCACACTTCATAAAAATTATTTATCGTTTTTAAGTGAATGCAAATAAAATGATGTATTCGGGAGGCACTTAAAATGATATTGGTATCATGTTATTGTAGCATCATATTATGCTGCAAAAGCAACAGCCTGTATAAGTACTAAACAAATGTACTTACAGTCTGCCGATAACCGGTGTGAGACAAGTGGAGTAGTTTTATTCACTCGCACACACTACTCAACACAGTGATCGCGCGAATGTCGGTGTACGGAAAAACTTTTTTAAGTTTATGTATGCACCGTATGTTTTTGTATACCTTATTTAAATGTTGTTACTAAAATAAAATAAAACCGAAACGAATAGAACTGCACAACCATCCAATAGCTTATAGCGGCGACGGGCTCATCATCTTGGTGAAGCGCGGTCTATGGCAGTGGCCTGCTTTTGCGGTGCTTTAGCCTAGTCTCTGCCTAACCCTTAGGGGACAGTAGTCGTGATTATTAACATAACACACGCCACTTTCCCCTAAGACTAGGCAGAGGTGTTAAACACGCACATTTCGCCAGATATGTTAAACACGCACATTTCGCCAGATATGTTAGGTGCCCATGTAACAGGTTGCGAGCCTGTTGCCATGCACCGGGCACAATGTGAGGCAAGCGATATTCACAATGAATTGTACATAAGTTTTATTCAAACTCAGTGGTGTAGGCGGTGGGATCGAACCCGCGTTATATGTATGTATGAATATCAAAATTTATCGAAAATTCAATAAACAATTTTAACGAATAAATAATATAATACAATGTAATATTTTATCTATCACAGACTGACAGATTGGATTACATTGACCCTAGATAATGTATTCATTGTAATACGTAATCGATTTGTCGATTAGAGAAACAGACATATTGGATCCATTTAAATAAATTGACAGAACGTCGTTTAGAGGTTTTGACTGATAAAGACTGATATAAATGTGATAGCAATGTTTTTGTTTCATTTCGCTATCAAAATGTTTATCATAATTAACCTGAAAAAACACGCCTAAATTCGCCAAAATATTCTTAGTTTGAGAGTGTACCTACAAAAATTTTGATTTTCGGTGTTTTGCTATCATAGAAAAGTTTATAACTATGCCACTTGCCTAATGAACTGGTTATTAGAACCGATATCTTGGTTTGCTTCTCTCTTTCCGAAGCACGGATGAATGCAAAATCAGTAAAATGGAAAGCCATCTTGTGCTCAGCTATAGCGTCGATTGCTTTGATTCAAATGTAATATCAAAAGCAAGGCATTCGAATAGGGTATTATGCCACAGAGCTTTCAACTCTGTTATAATATAGCTAAAAATAACTTTACGTAACAGAAGTTTGCAGTAAAAAGTTTATAACGCACTAAAAGGAAATTAAATTGTACTGAATTTGGATATTTATGGAGTACAGATTAAGAAACCTATATTTTACTTGAAAACTACATATAATACTGCATTAAAAAACAAATTACATAAAGTTAAAAGCAGTCTTATGAAACAAAACTCAGGGTTCATTACCGCATAACACCGGCAATTTGGTAACCCTACATGTTTACGGCGTCCGAGCGTGCGAGATGGGTGACGTCACCCGATAGTAACCAAAGTCAAAGGTACATTGACCTTGTGACGTAATGAAAAGGTCACTGACGCTGGAGCTATTTGACATTGTTTTTGATGTCTGAAGGGCGGAGCTGGAGGACTTAGCAGAATAGGAAAGAAACATTCACATTACCTCACTACCTAATGTAAAATTTTCATATAAGTTATCAATTTTGTATAATACTCGGTACAAAAGCGGTATAATACTCAGCACAACTTGATACTGACCTTCCGTGAACAACTAAACAAAATTAAAAGATAAGAGAGCATTAAAGTGCGCCATAAGCAGGTAAGTATATAAAAATATATAAACACATGCATAACACATTAATATTCTATAGATAATACAAAAGCTAATTCTGTCAATGATTCTTTTAGACTGCTACCTGATTCAGGTTTTTAATGAGTCCTTCTTATAACCTTCCAAAGACGTAGACGGACGGACTTCTAAACGCCAGTTCCTTAAAAATGTGTTTAGTGAATAGGTTATCTTTGAATATGGACAATTTAATTCAAGGGGCGCTAGTTTTCAACTATCACTTACACGTATTAGTCCCTTCTAATAGTGGAGGCGATGTTAGTTACAAACATAGGTATCTTCTAACGTAAAAAAGGACATCCTATAATAGCCTTCTAACTTAGCAACATAATGTTATATCACTGAAGGCGTAGACAGAGAAGTAGTTACTGAGATTTCGCCTGATGTGATTAGGTCCTCATTTACAGGAGGAGAGCCTGTTGCCTTGCACCAGCGACATAAATATGTCAAGTAGGTAATTGTGGGGTGCGGGAAGACATGCCGCACCCTCAGCGAAAAGGGAAGATCTTTCGCCGAGCCAGGTGTACGCTCGGGGACCGCGGTCTGACTATTATTCGTCGGAACTTGTATATATATTGGGTCCTTACCTATGAAATTGGTGTTTTTATTCTGTCTTAGCAATTTGTCCGTAACTATTAAGTTTCAGAACGTTCTTATAAAATAATTGCCTCTTCTAAAAATAGACCATATATTTGAGCTCGTATTATTTAATTTGATAATTTTTTGTAAGTTTAATTGTGTTAAAATTAGACACAAAGACAATTATTTTTTAACTGCCTTCCGAATACATCATTTGATTTGCATTAACATAAAAAGGATGAATAATTTTTATCAAGCGTGTTCACACACATATTGCTAAAGCTTGTCTTATGATACATGCCAAATATCGTTTGCTAATATCGCCAAATATGCCAAAGTCGTTGTGAAGAAAATTGATAAAATGTTAGTATGTAAAATGCAGACATCCCCAAAATCTCCATACAAAACACCAATTTCATAGGTAAAGACCTAATATTAATCTATCTTAGAAACTCTGTCATCGTGATTCAGACTCGCTAATCTTGTATGCGCCTTATTATTGTATACAGTAGGTCTAGTATTATCTTGACTCCAATGTTATTTATTCACTATCGTACTTTTCGCTGATCAACCATTTCTCGGTGGCCGTACCAATAATTGTTTATAATAATTTTTGTAATTTTTTCTCTTAAATTTTTTAAGCTATTGCATAGCTTCTATCGCGGGCCTTGAGCGCGGGGACCGAATCCAGAAATTCCGAGAGAGAGAGAGAGAGAGAGAGATAGATACTGACGTACGTTTTTCATACAAATTGACTTTCATAACATAACTAAAAAAGTCACGAGTTTTACAATACTAGGGGTGGTGACGTGAAATAAAAGGGGTGCTGATGGTAAGTGACGAATTACGTAAATATGTACATGTCACAATTTGTCAGAGGGTGAAACCGCGGTTAAGCGGTTAATAACAATATCTGCTCGACCAAGTATATTAGGTGACATATTCAGTCAAAATGTAATTTCATTTCGAATTTTAAAATTTCTCCGCATTGTAAAATAATGACACGACAACAGAGATTTTATAATTTTAATCTTTAGACGTTTTAGTTCAACTATTAATAGTCAACATTTTTTTATAGTATATTTATATCTTGTTTTTCTTTATAATAATATTTATTATTGTCATATTATTATAAATAATAAATAATTTAAAATAAATAAATAAAATTATAATTGCATAAGTTGATACAAAATGCTATGCAATAGCTTTACCGCGGCAGTCCCCGAGTGCCACACATCTTTTTTTGATACAAATTATTGTGATGTCGATACAACATCGAGCGGAAAACTCCAAAATACACGTTTTGCAATTATTAATTATCATTTTTAACACACATTACTTGTAGCACGATATGTACGGTGGTCTGTGAAGATTGACAATAATATTGATTGTGATAACGTTGTTAACAAATTCGTTTTCACTATGTCATAAAAGATCACTACATGTTCAGCAGAAACTGTGATCTAAATAAGAAAACGTCTAGAACAGCACGGAGCTTTCAATTCTGTGAATGCTAGGTTTCTTTGTGGTATTTCTTCACACCCAACTCCCTTTACCTTGATAATTTCAAAATTTCAAGCCACATTGGCCCTTGTCGGCCTTCAAAAGTAAAGGTTGAATAACTTACTGGATCATTAATAGCAATAAATAATTTCTGATGTTATGACATCGAATATTTTGTAACAATATTTAAATTAAGTAAATACCTTTTAAATACCAAATATCATTGGGGTAAGGTTAGCCGAAAATAAAACTACCCGTGTAAGTGGTTGGTTCAAGTCACACCATTATAGGTATTATTTTCTTACACTGAGTCGATGTTTCGCCCAGTCTCTTAACCAATGGGCTTGAACATTCCGACGAAATGAGGAAATTAACACCTCTGCTTCATGTCCTTCGGGAATACCGACATTATTAACCAAAACGATAAAATTTCGGGACTAGTTATAATAACCTTTTAAAGACACCGTAACTTTAAGACACTTGGAGATTTAAAACCTGCATCAAACAGAAGGTTACGATACACACAGGCACAAATAGAGTCATCAACATAATATGACAGAATACACAGTTTCAATTCACGAGAAAATAAATGCTTAATTAAGACAAACGAGGCGATATCTTGACCTTTTAAAAATATTCTTACACAAGGCCTGAACCAAGTAACAATATAAATATATTATCAGTGTTAAATACCCACATTTTGACAAATATGTTAGATCCCATGTAACAGGTAACAGGTGGCGAGCCTGTTGCCATGCACCGGGCACAATGTGAGGCACCGATATTCACAATGAACTGTACATAAGTTTTATTCAAATTCAGTGGTACAGGCGGTGTGATCGAACCCGCGTTTTCCCGCGACCTCTCAAACGACTCCCGACTCCCGTCCGTCCCAACTCGGCTACCGCTGCCTTTATTTCATACTTTACTGCAAACTAGCTGTTGTCACTATGGTTTCCACGGGAACCCTTTAATTTAACTGAAATCGGTTCAGCTATTTTGGAGATTAGCCCAAACAAACAGAGAAACAACAAACAGACAGAACAAAAATTTTAAAATTTTGATTTTAAGCATTTTTTTCTATGTACAGACATTCGACCTCTACAGTTTTATTATATGTATAGATTTCGACCTTGGTTTTAATTTACTACCAGTTATACTGGCCAGGAAATCGAGACTTATGCGAATTAATGCGTTCCAAATGAAGTTTGTATTACGGAAATATAATAAAATCTATTAAGTTAAGATTCGTTAGTAGAATCAAAGCTTTTGATAATTTTGTAAAGAAATACAATATTCTCTACTTGACTCCTAGAAATGCTTATCAACATTGATAAGACACGTTCTTTGCAAGATGGAAAATAAATTTCACCACAAAGCTACTGAAGACTGAAGTTGCTAGGTGTGAAATGATTCCGAATACCATAATTCTGGAAGTTCATTATTTACACCAATTCGGCACACATTAGTCAAATAGCCATTCCAATTAACGTCAGCCTTGTCAATAACAACGTACAATCACACTCGACTTCTTATTTAGGAAGAAATATAATTAATAGCACCGTAATCCGACTACATTGACCCTGGCTAATGCATGTTCGTCGACCAATATGGCCGGCAACGACTCGACGTGCCATCCGGAGCGTGGATAATCAAGCACAGAACAACATATTTGGCATTCATAAACTTAGACCTACCTAAAGTCTGAATTACTCAATTTTCCAACCTGGATCCAACACTGTATGGAACATAACTGATGAAATAGAGCCTTCAGTTGGAAACAAAGAGTTTCACGCATTCAGAACAGCTGTATGTCTCCAGCGTGTCCAACGCGTGTGGCCTTCGATTATCTTAGATTAGTCCACACCGAACTACGTGACTTGCAAACCCGAAAATGGCGCGCCTGCCTGATGCATTTTAAACACTCGTAATTTCATTTTCTCTTAGAATTGAACTGATTGTTAACAGAGATATAAGATCGCAATCATTGTACGCACATAGGATTTAAACGGTAACTGAAGACACGCTTGCTGAACTTGCATTACGTATAGAATAATCTAAAAATAATACTGATACGATCATAAACGGCTCTTACGCAACCATCATTAGTTTCCAATTTAGCCAAATTGCTACCGTTTGGGATGACGGAAACACATCCCAGTTTACTAATGATGGCGAATAGAGAAAGCTAAATAAAGCAGCAAGCGTAGCAATAAGTAAATAAACTATGTAATCATGAAATAGAATGACAGACGGCGCAAGACACGACACCATAAAACCCGCGATAGAAATCGAGTGCATTTACACAAGGCAAGACTAGTGGCGAAGTACTTAATGGGAATGGAAAGGGACAGTTCATTTCACTTTCTATATAGAATAATCGCCATCACTCAATAAAAGAAGATTTTAGAAGTCACATAAGATTCGCATTGCAAAACAATGTTAATGTTTTGATTGGTACAAATAGCCTTAAATTATATTTTGAATTATTTTGTCATAATACACAAGTTTTAGTATAGTAAAAGTAGCTTAATGTATTTATTGCATATAAACTTAGTCTGAGTCTGACATGTAATGAGGAGAGAGAATGATCATGTCACCAGGGAAGTAATGGATTTGAAAGTGGATGGGAGTGTAGGGAGAGGAAGACCGAAGAAAAGATAGATGGATTGTGTGAATGACGATATGATGAGGAAGGGAGTAAGTGTTGACTTAGCGAATGATAGGAGAGAGTGGAAGAAGAAGACATGTTGCGCCGAGCCCAAATAATAGAAATTGAGACAAATTTAGTCTGATTTTGATTAGTACTGAAAAACACAGTGAGATTGAAGAATAATTCACTATGTTGCTAAATGGTTTTGAAACAGATTACTTTCGCAAGGACAATAATATCCTATTTCTAAAGCTGTTTTCTTTGAAAATTTTAATATAGACTACAAGTTAATTCCCTGAATTCAAATACCATAAATCTTGAAGGTTGCAGATGTAGCTTTATAGGCAAGCAAAACATTAAGTGCTTTATGTTTGCGAAGTAACAACTACTAAAATGTGTTGAAGCATATACAAATATAAGACTTGCAAATACAAGACTTAATATTGTGGCGAACAATACTGTATTTAGTTATTTAGTCTTGGTTCGACTACAATAATTTGTTCTCGGGACTGAATCAGACAAAGATACGCTAAGAACATGATATTCTGTTTATCAAGCACCTTGGTCTGCAAATTTATGAACTTCTAAATCGAAGTCATTCACATCGTAAGTTGTTTGGTACTGCTATGATAAAATTGGAAGAAAGTCTACGCCAGAGTGAAAAGTGGGAAGGGGCTTGTTGATACCTATACACATACCTATATACCTGTACACCTATATACATTGAAGAAAAAAGCCACAAAACCTTGGAATCCACTCGCATATTAAAATCAACTCAACAAAATTTTTGAGTCAAGAATTAAAAAGCAATTTAAAATGCAAAATTCTATTAAGGACAGGTCATGTAAATAAATAGATAACTTTAGATAATATTTTCTATAACACTCATAAAGTTACAGTACCTAGTACAGATATGTGCTTAACTACAGCTTAATGTGCAGGATAATGGGCAATAGTGATGAAAATCTTAAGTGCTTTTTAACGTCCAACAGATCATTATTTAAATTAATATTATATAAAATGAGACAAGAATTGAAACGGCTACTTAAATTCAGATGAGTTGAACATAAACCTTATTAAAAAGCTGTCTTCAATTTTATGATGTGTCGTTCCTTTATGATAAGCATCTCTGTTGTCTACAACCTGATTGTAATATTGCAAGAGACAAACACCAATTTACATCGTCACTCGACACTGATCGAGCATGCGGACCAGAAATCAGTGTAGACTTTTTATAAATGTTGTACTCGTAAATTTTCATCCTTTATATTGTTTTAATGGTCAAGGACGTAACATATACGAATATTCGCAAAATTAAACAAATAAAGATCCTTATTATAGAAACAACAAGTCAGTTCTCTGACGGGAGTAGCTAAGAGAACTGGTTCTAAGGACACTGACCCATTTGCGCGGTGGCTGTACTCGCGATTATATCTAGCGAGATATTGTGGTCACGAATAATTTTCTCGTTAAATTTTACTGCACAAATGTATATCAAGCGTGAGGCATAAAAGCTTACATAACCCAAAACATCTGAAAGTTTTAAAAGTGCGGCATCGAGTGTGTTCGCAGCAAGACCTAAGCAAACGATGACTTAAAATTTTCAATAAAGTGCCACTGCTTGTTTTAAGTCAGTAGCTTCCTTATTGGAGAATATTATGGCTAAAGGAACTGGTATGACCATAACAGATTTGTATGTTAAGCTATGATTCTTGAATTAATTATCATAGTTAAGTTTAGTTTCCTAATGTTAAAGTCCGAAATACTCTGTGTCGTAAAATAAATTGTAGGAAATACTTTGATAATTTCCATACAAATTGAGAATTGTCTATTCTATTCCGAAAAAATGACGAATTTAGAAGATCACCAATTCATTCCGAGGAAATAATTTAACTTCGCGCTACCTTGTTCATCTTTATTTGATTTAATTTTGAAGATTTGATTTAGGTATGTTTTGAAGAAAACCCGTTTTGTTATGTTCTATTCTATAGTGTCAATAGCTGCGCGGAATTCCCCGGTAGAAAATATTTCTTATCAAATATCTCGTTTATCGTTATGTTTACTATGATGTAGTAAGATTTTTTTGTAATAACATCATCATTTTCAATCTAGAGATATCCAATACCAAAGCCTCTTTGCTAAGATTTGTTTGTTTAATTTTGAGATTCGTGTATGTCATAAAAAATGATACGACTTCACTTGATCTTGCTATTTCAGAAAGTAGAAAACACATATTTAAAATGTCTGGTTAATCGTCTTCCAATTCCATGAAAAGCAGAAAATTTTGCATACTTTTGATATAGTATTATCAAAAGTATGCAAAATTTACAACAATTAGCTCTAAAATAGGCACATATGCTGCTTCGTCCTCAGCTTATGTACGTGAGCACAGGCCTTCCTACTCGGAGAAACACATGAGATGCCTATGTTAGGGAGCCGCTTAAGTTAGGGATACTAGTTCGGAATTTAGGTTATAAATACATATACAATATATATTCATAATGTATACAAGGACTGGAGAACAAACGCCTGTATCTATTCATCACACAAGCTTTTTCCCTTACTGGGAATCGAAGCCAGAGTGCCCAGAACCTCTATAAATGGCGAGGCTTTGAATTCGACGTATAGACCCCTTCGCCCCAGGTGGTAATAATGAAAAAAGAGTACACGTACCTGTAGAATCCAGACTTATTTTCGGAGTTGTCTTTGATGCTCTTCTTTGTGTCCACTTCGCTTAGCACGACGAAGAAGTGGTGGCACTTGTCGCACTTGACGAACCTGGTGGAACTGACGAAGGTCTCGACGTGGGTGCACGGATCCCCGCACTTGGGGCAGGTGAGGACCCCGTTGCCAGAACCCGATTTCTTACCACCTGACGTGCCTGAAGAAAAACACAGTGATGTAATCATCTACATAATAAAACTTTCATATGAAAGATTTTGGAAAATATTGTTGCTTTTCTGTCTATATTACATAGAAGATGAATCAGGTCAAATTAATTTCTAATTTCAAGACATCATAAAAAATAACTACTAACAGTTTTGGCTCAAATCGATGTTTCGAGTACTTTACACAAGTTGGTAAAACGTTTTGATAATAATGATCATGAAGTTACCATTTATTTCATTAGAAAACTATAAAATTCTAAATCATCAAAAATTATGAATACAAAAATAAAAATTTTCACTAGTAACTTCGTACACAGCAAGTCTAGGACGAGCATTTGGCTGAATTAATGCAAATACAAATTGGAAATTTTACAATTTTCTAGTATTTTTAGTTTATAGGGAGTTGATTTTTATCTCCATGGCAAATATGATTTTGTCTTCTACACACACACATACATATAATCACGACAATGATCCCCTAAGGGTTAGTCAGAGACTGGGCAAAAGCACCGCAAAAGCAGTAAATTGCCATAGTCTGCGCTATTTTGTCTTCTGTGCGTGCTAAACCAACTGCTCACGTTTTAGAAGTCTAAATATCGATAGTATTTTAAGAAACATGGTAAATTCATGGTACCTGAGTTGACGGCATCCTTTGGGGTGTGAGTGTGTGGCGGCCCGGGAGGTTGCTCGGTCGGACTCTTGCAGAGGACGGTACAGGTGCTCAGAGCGCGTGGGGTGCTGCGCCTCAGTGTACGACATTGTTGAACGCCTGTCGAAGATATGTTCTTTTAAATGTATTGGTCAAATCTGTCTAGTGTTGATACATTGACAGGCGGTTTTACCACCTGCTGATAAGTTCCTACATAAATATCATTCAAATTCTATTTCAAAATTCCAGTTACTTGTTGGATGGTGGCTATCTGAATATGACGAATCCAGCCCTATATGTACGAGATTTAACTAACGTAAAAGCGATACCGCTCTTCAATGGTGGCTAGGAGCGAAAAAAATTCTCATTACTTCTCAGGGACATTCGATATATAGTTTGAATAGATATGGACATCTTATTATTTACAAAGTAAGTTTTATCAACGGTGTAAATTGGTTTAGCAGACCTAGGCGAACGTTTCTCGACCAAATTAAAGACGTTCAATAGAAGGGACAGGTCAAAAGTACCCGAAATCGCCGAGCATGCATGAGGACTATAATGAGAGTTTATGAAGCGAAAGAAATATGCAAGGATCGTAGCAAGTGTATGTAATCTCTGCCTACCTCTGTGGGAAAAAGGCGTGACTCATGTATGTATGTGTATGTGAAATTGGTATTTCCTGTTAATCGCCTTTCTTCGCCCAAAATAACGGGATGTGTTAAATCAAAATTAAAGTTCGCTGTTAAACTTCTTTTGAGTATAATATGACAAATGACCACTAGATTCTTATGTGGAATTATTGGATAAAACTTCACAGCATATAAATATGCGTCTTATTAAAAAATGAATTAACATAAATGTAGTATGAATTAAGACTTTTGAACACATAAATTGTAATTTAAATTTAAATTCGATTCGTAACTAATTAATAGCGTGTCAAAATTTATGTTTGTAAATAATTTAAGTATCAATATTACGTATAAAATATTCTCGTTACGTTTTGCAATTTGCAGGGTAAGAGACATTAATTAGTTTCTGTTATTAAAAATTATGAATGTATAATACCTGTGAGAACTAAAAGGTTCATCGTTGAGTTGTAAAAACAAGATATTATGTAACTTTATTTTAATAGGTACTCGCTTATTTGTACAGGTATACAAATTAACAAACCGACATTGAAATCCAAACGTAAGACATTTACAATAATTGTTATCGAGGCGTTTACAATTATTTATTCGTCTTCGGATGTCAAGGCAAATATGATAATCACATAAAATAACAGATATTATCAGTTACATCACGAAAAATTTACGAAATCATCATAATGGTTATTTAAAACTTGCATTTTAAAAAGCTGATTCTCAATGAGTTCGTTGGCATTTCTGATAACGTATCTGCCACTTACAAGTTTACAAGGGTTATTAATCTGGTCCAGTTGAGATACAAAATGGCCTTCTTATATTGGTTTTATCTACTATAGAACCTAGATATATCTGCAGTGAAAAATAGCAAATTAACTGATATGCAATTAAAGAAAGTGGAACCATAGAATATCGGGGGTTGACAACGGGCGAGTGATACCAGTGTGCAGTACTGGAGGGTCTGGAGGTATCTTGGAAACATCTACGATAACCACTTATAACAAGGTAAGCTGTATGCTTGTAAGGCTTTTCAGTAATTCAGACTTGCGGGTATTTTTTTCACAGGCCATTTCTGTACCAGAAATCCTAAATTAACCTAAGGTTCTCTGATAAGACTAGATAGTCATTTAGTAGAGGTATATTAGGTATATTCAAATCAAAATAAAGTCGACAGCAGAAGCTTTCGAGTTTCGATTCAAAACATTACGACACTTCAACATCAGCAATAAAAGCAAAGCCTGCGCATTACGGATTCCTGTCATCGTCAAAGTGACCGTAAGTAGTATCGTCACGTAATCTAAGCATAACTCGAACTGATAATGCATAAGATTGTCCTTTGGTAATATCACTTCTAGCTAATGGAACATTGTTTTTCATAACAATGAAACTTTCTTAAGATAACACTCTTTCATTGTTACGTCATTTACTTTCCCAAAACAGTATGTTATCGAAATAAGGATTTAATTAGAGCTTTTGAATAGGTTGCTATCATTTATTTCATAGACACAGAAATCATGTCATGATTAGGCTATTTAGTAGTGCTTCAATTTTCTAAAGGATTTTAGAATTTTCCTTAAAGCAAACGAGTCTCAGCGAATCATTGAGTGGTACTTGATAACCTTGCCATAAAAATGTAGGTCTCATACAATACAAATGATACTATTTACTTATATAATAAGCTGCAGAAATTTCGTATTTTTAATTTATTTCATAAACACGTCGGCATATTTTGGCAAGTATGTCAAGGTGCATATTCATTCAAAGCATGTCCATTTTCATCTCAGTAAAGCAAGAGCACAATAATGTTATTGTTTAGGTAACAAACCTGGCAGAATTTCATCACAGACATTTAAATAAATAATAAAATACAATAGGATTTTCTAAAGTCACTTGTGAAGCCGACATCTGAACTGATATTTGAGTAGAGGATGTTTGAATGGCAAAATTCCTGGAAAAGCAACTTTTGGCATAACCAATGTTGAATAAAGTGTGAATTTACAACAAACTATAGGCAAACAGTAATTTAGTCGATCTTATTGGAATGAAGATAAGATAAAGAAGAAAGCGATATAGTCGTTAATAAGATTTTTTTAATACTTAAAGATAATAATTGTAGACAAGAAATAAATCAATAAAGAGATAGATAGTAGAACATGGATACTTGGTTAATAGCGAAATTACTAATAAAGAACACACCTATGAATGACGCAAAATTTCAGTTGAAGTATATTGAAACATTACAATGTAAATTCGCTAAATAATGAACAATATAAAAACAAAAACAATGAAAATGAGTCTAACCAAAAAGTCAAGGGAACCAATCATGTTTGGTGTTTTTCGTTTAAAACGCGGTAATAAAATTTTATACCACACTAAAACACGAGATTATCCATCCAAAACTAAAAATTGTGGGTGGTCTACATAATTTTGTTTACTTAATTAAATAATACTGGTAAGACCTAGACGATAACGAAAAAGGCCACTACTCGGTCAGTAATTTAATACCAGCATGAGCCACTGAATAAATTTGCAATATATCCAGTTTATTTGAAAAATGCTTGATTTATAAAGTTGACCTACTATTACAGAGACTACATTTCAAGCGAAATATAGTTCTTGAGAGGTATATTGAAAACAGTGAAACGATTTTTAAAGCTATTTCAAACACTATTAACTTGGAACCCATGCAAACAGTTGTTTTGGAGATAAAAACAACAGTTATTTCAACTAATCAAAGGTCTTTGCTGTAGGGAAAACAGAATGGGCTATACTATAACACCACCACGATGCATGCTGGCTAATTGCGGTGTTGTAGTGGGAGCTTAAATGGCAATGAAAACCAACGGTTTAACGTGCCTTTAGAAACATGGTGGAACTCGGAATCACAAAGAATCGTTCAGCTGTCAAGGCCGAACTTCGTTGGAAGGATGCGTTGTTTTCTTTTGCCAGTTAGTAAAACTATTCTAGACAAAACAAAATATAACATTCAGAACGACATTTTCTATACGAGTGTGTTGTGCACAATTTTTTATTGAATCTATAAAAGTGATTGTTGACTCTGCTCGTTTGTTATTCCCATCACATTCCAGCTTTAAATCGATACAGTTCGCGTATAATGTGTGAAGACTCATACAAAATGTATGACGGTGTTACAATTCAAGAATGTATATAGCCAGCTTTTTACAACATCCAAGTGGACTTTACATAACTATTGTTGAATTGAAATCAATTGCCCTTTAGAAGTTGAATAATTAGAACAAGCATTTAAATGATCTTGAGAACTAGTTACAATAGCCAAATCTTACACAAATGTGTTTAGTGTTGATTATACAATTTGATTATTCCGCGCCCAACTTAGGCCCAGCACGGAGCTAAGAAATAAAGTAAGGTGAGAAATTTACTCTTTACCATTTGCAACTTTGTTTGCTCCGATACGAGTGACACTGAAATCAGAAAAATCTGACACCTAACGATTCTGATGTCTCCTTTACAAAAATTCTTTTCTACACGTGAATAAATGAATCTGAATCTGAATCACGGTGCGTACTATTGTTGCTTTGACTTATCCACATTTTGGGTTTGTTTCCTCGATGATATTATTGCTTTCGTTCGAATTTTAGAGGTGTTACGATTAGGTGATTAAAACTTGCCTAGAATACAATAGTATTTATTCACACTACGACTTATATCAAATTTACTTAGCTAATTTGGACGAAAAACCTGATTCTAAACCAGCAACAGAATGGAAAATATCATAAACAAGTTAAGGTTTAACATTATCTTTCACTAAAGTCAAAATGGAAGAATTTTCGTAACTGTTCCATAGTAATTAGTAACTAACATAACATTAGTAAGTTACACAATACACAAATTCGGTTATTTGTACCTATGCAAATTCCCATGGGTTAATCAGTCAAATCTTTAATGGTGTTTATTAATAGATTTTATCATTGACCTTTTATAGCCTTTTGCAAGCTTTGATTGAATCTTCATTATTTTGTAAATATTAATCGGTTGTAATCTTGTAGTCATAAATGTGATATAAATATTAATCTTTATGGTCGTCATAAATCTAACTAATTACCAAAATATTGACTTAAAATTGTTTTTCCACAGGTATCGAATTCTAAAGGAAGTTTAGGTTAACTACTACATATTAAAGAACTTTCAAGAAGAGACGAATTCAATTAATGATATTGATTCATCAAAAGGTAAGGATTAGATTGGTGTTAGTGAGAAGATAGCTAGGGCTTATTTCAATAAACTTTTTGCAGTCGTTCATCGTGTAAAGGGCAACGACGAAACAATCAAAACTGAACAGTCAGACGATGAAATTCAAACTGACTCTCAATATTTAGTACAACCAGTACATGTGCCTACAATTTATGCCTTACGAACACTTATGTTTACGAGACATCACATTTCTCCGCATTGATGGATAACGGTCGTGGGTGCCATTTACTTGGTGTCATAACATAATGTCATGTTATTTTTCCAAGAATCGCTTAGTCGTGAAATTGCAACAGAAACAAGAATTTAGTAAAATCATAGTTACTATATATGTATTTGAATCAAATGTTTACTTAACACAAAGTGTTAGTTGGTTCCGTCTTTTAATTTGAATAGTAACTGCGAAAGGTCAAAATTGAGGAATATGGCTGTTGACCACAATTTTGAAAAGCATGGTAAAGGAAGGCAAAGAGCATCTAACCGCATTATTATGTAATTTAACTGACAATCTTTATGAGAGGTAGGACATTGTGGTGGTGGTATTTATATAGCCACTCATTTCTGGTAAAGAGAGGGAATTCGCAACAGTATTTGATAATTTTTGAAAGGTAGATTAGCCACTGGAATTCTGAGCATCCGACTTGGCTAGCTAACACCTCCAGCTTTCTGAAGATCCCAGCTTAGTAACACTAACGTGATCTGTTCCTGAATTAATCTGCAGATCTTCAGAGAACGTTGGTAGCAGTCCATTTCCAATGCTTTTTCAACATAACGCTTCTTCTTGATTTTTAAAGGGTAGACAATACGTGAGCTGTGCCTGGTGTAACGACCGTCTGTTACGGTAACCGCATACCAAAACGCGGGTGCATGTTTAATTACTTTAGTCATTACATCATACTTTCACGCCTTTTTCCCGATTCACGGTAGGCAGAGATTACAGGTCTCCAACTGCTGTGATCCTGGCACATATCTTTCGTCAATTACCAACACGCGCTACAGTTTGAGAAGCACTCGACATTTTTCATACTTGCTATTGGCATTTAGAAGAATCTTAACTGTTTTTATTTTGGATGCGTTTAAAATCAAAGTTTGTCCAAACTATTTATGGGACTGAAGATCTCTGTATCTAGGCCATGAGAAAATTAAAATAAATCCCTTTGATATACTGAGTAGTATACTGAAAATTTATACCTCGCGGTTTTCGGATATTAACAACAATATTAAAAATGATTACCTATACAGATAAATGAAATGGACTGAATCTCATGATACCGCTAATTGCAGACAAGAAATGAGCTAAATTAGTAACAGCTTTCTGCGTAATTGGAGATATGCATTCCATAGAAAGGTCAAGTAATCTTTTTCCTTAGGAATTGAGCCCTAATGGTAAACTTTAAAGACCCAAATATGTTACAAGACCATATTTTGTCATTAGATTCCGTCCGTTCGTCATTAGTTCAGGCCGTGTTGTAGCGGCTCATTAAAAGAATACTACCAACACATCTCTTCCCTTATCGTAAAAGGCGACAAATGGACTTAGAACTGCACAACCATCCAATAGCTTATAGCGGTGACGGGCCCACCACCTGTCACGCTGAGAGCAGTCACTGCTTGGTGAAGCGCGGACTATGGCAATGGACTGCTTTTGCGGTGCTTTTGTCTAGTCTCTGACTAACCCTTAGGGTATAATGGTCGTGATTATATGTATACATATGTTGATCCAGTCTATACCAAAAATATAAAAAAAAACAAAATCAACATTTAATCCTTAGTCCAATTCCCGAGAGCAATATAAGGCGATGAATTATGCATTTCTATGACGAATCTTGAGTCTTGACGTAATATCTAACTGACTTTCACTTTCAAATATTTAAACGCTCACAAAGTACCTTTCTAGTATTTAAAGGTCTATTATCTAAAACACTTTTTACAGTAATCGCCTCACAAATATGCTTCTTGCCTCGCTAGACGGTATTTCGAAATAATTCAAGTGACAGTTCTTGAGACGCGGTTTTGACGTGAAGAGAGATGCGTTAACTAAGTTGTGAAGACGGTGTGCTACTACAAGAGGTTGTCGATACAAACCTTGCCACCACAAAAATTTCAATAAAACGTATATAGTTTAGTATAGTATAGTTGGGAAGGACGGGGCACTACTCGTTCGAGAGGTCGCCGGAGATTCGATTCCACCGCCTGTATCACTGGGTTTGAATCTTATGTACAGTTTAACGTGATCATATCGCTTGCCTCATATTGTGCCCGGTGCATGGCAAAGGGCTCGCCACCTGTTACGTGGGGACTTTGCATATCCCAATCCTTAATATCCTGTAATAATTTGGTCCATACCCATTTCCTTCATCTTTAACCCCTCCCAACCCAATTTTTGTATGGCTAAATGTGGTCTTAAGGAACACAGTGCTCCTTGGACTCTGCCTACCCCTTCGGGGATTATAGGCGTGACTTTATGTATGTATGTATGTATGTTTAACCCCTCCCTCAAACGCACATTACTGTTTTCGACTTTTCTGTGTTGCTTTTATGTAAGAATATATTGCTAAATAAAATATTTAAACTGGTTTATAGCATTTCTGATATAGTATGTAATTTTATTGTTGTATATGTATATAATATATAATGTAGTTTATATATAGTAGTTTATATTGGGTCCTTACCTATGTAATTGGTGTTTTTTTTTCTTTGTATTTTGTCTGTAACTATTAATATTCAGAGTATTCCTAAAAAATAATTACCTCGTCTAAAAATAGACTATATTTTTGAGCTCTTTTGATTTGTTTTGATAATTTGTTGTAAGTTTAATTGTGTTAAAATTGGACACGGAGACAACTCTTTTTAAGTGCCTCCCGAATACATCATTTTATTTGCATTCACTTAAAAACGATAAATAATTTTTATGAAGTGTGATATTACACATATTACTAAAGCTTGTCTAATGATAGATGCCAAATATTATTATCTTTGGATTTGTCGTTGTGAAGAAAACTGAAAAAATTTTAGTATGGAAAATGCAGAATTCCCCTAAATCTCCATACAAAACACCAATTTCATAGGTAAGGTTTCTAATATATGCACCTTATATATGCAAGTATATTACACCTACCTATTCTTTAATTCTCTCTCTGCCCAAAGGTTGCCTGGAAGATATTGCTATTAGCTATAAGGCCGCCTGTGTTGCATTGTATTTTTACAATATTTTTGTTTTATTAGTGGCAATAAAGGATTTTATCTAACTATCTATCTATCTTGTTGCCCTTAAGTTTACACTGCTCGGTAATAGGCTATCCCTTTTCACGGGAAAACCCAATAGGGGTCCAGCAGCGGGGTGGTTACGTAAGTGTGAGACTTGCCTAGTTATCACCTTTGCCTCTTCGGAAACAGGCGCGATGGTAACGGTGCCTTTAAATCAGAGCTATCTATGAAGCTATGCTGTGTGCGAGGAATATAGACCAATAGAATGGCACCTTTTGGTCTATTTTTCCTCGCGCACAGCATATGAGCATAGCTCTGCTGGAAACGCACTGTCATGAATGGAGACTTTGGTAAGTAAGTAATTAAATTAAATTCCAAGCTACATTTGCCCGTGACTTCGTTGCGCGACCTTTAGGATTTACCCGCATGACTACGGCCTTAAGTCAAACGCATGGAATAATTAATAGATCTGCAATTGGCGACAGAAGTAGAATCGAACGCATACTGAATTAGAACATTTTGTGTATGATGTGTAGGTTCGTATGATGTGAGGAGGATGATGTACGCTTTGGCTTTCGATATCGAAAACAAAGCTATCTTCGCCATGGCCAGGCCTTGGATGGGTGACCAAAACATTGTGATCTCGAACTCTTCCGTGCTTCTCCGTGCTTCGAAATACACGTTAAGCCATCGGTCCCGGTCGCTATTGCAACCGTTTCTACCTACAAGCCCGCATTGGTCCAGCATGGTGGTGTTACGGCCCATACTTCTCATGTGTTGCTCCATAAGGAAGGCCTGTGCTCAGCAGTGGGACGTATAAAAAGATTGAGAACGATGAGAGGTATAACTAAGAACGATGAGAGGTATAACTAAGAACGATGAGAGGTATAACTAAGAACGATGAGAGGTATAACTAAGAACGATGTGAGGTAGAACTAGTAACGTTGTGAGGTAGAACTAGTAACGTTGTGAGGTAGAACTATGCTACCACTATATGTAGAGATTTAAAATAGGTAGATACCTAATTTTTAAAGAAGCTTGTGAATTGCGCGAATGAAACGACACGGCTGACAAGTTAGATCTTTTCGGGTGCCCTTTGAGTGAATTCACAAGAATAGCATTATATACTTTATGTTATAAAAAAGTCTAGGTCAGGTCTGAGTGTGTTTATTGGAGACAATATTTTATACAGACTTCTATCTAAATAGAGGTTAATTGTTGTGTTCTTGTGCTAACAAATAGTGATCACTTAACTATTGTATCAGGCTTAGTTCCTGTAAAAATAGTTTTAAGTTGGATGAAATAAATGAAATGAAATGAATATTCAATACTCGTAAGCTGAGATTGAGAAGAATTCAAGAAAGAAAAATTGAAAAACATACTTCTGTAAAACTGAAAATAGCGCTGGATATCAATATGTATTTGAAAAAGAATAAGAGATAAATAAAAATAATAATATAAGATGAAAAATCTTAAAAACCCACGCTTTTAAAAAGAGCAAAATAATAACAAACAAACATGCGGGGCCGAAAAACGGGTCACTCAAAACGTGAAGGCGTATCTTTACAACTTACACTTACAATCTATGCATGCATTATATAATATTATAGAAATTTTATTGTAATTCGTTGTTTGTTATATATTATTTTGGTCTTAAAAACGAGGAATTTTTATATTTTTCATCTAATATTATTATTTTTTTCTTTTTTACTACGCACAGCGCCATCTATTGATTGGTGGTTTAACACCAATCAATAGATGGCACGGTGCGTGGCCTCTCCATACAAAACCTGAAAGTTATTGAAATTACGACCTGAAAGTACTCGTAAAAAGTTTAAAGTAGTTGCAAGTTGCATTGTCACGGGGTTCTGAACTATTCCCAAAGTCAGCCTGATACCTAGTTTGGAAGTGCCTCAAAATTGAGTTACAAAAACCCAACCGGACAAATAAGAAGACAAAAATACAAAGAAGAAATTGAGTTAATAAAAACGTGGTAAATATAAACATTGATAGGAATAACATGCTCAGGAAGGTTGGTCAGACAATGAATTGGTGAACAAAACATAACGATTTCTAGTTTGACCACAAATCGTGACACATTGTGGTCAAAAATCTTTTAATGATTGAATGAAATATTATTATCTGTTTTTTTGCAGAGCAAATTTCAGCCTTGTGTTTTAAACAAGAATTTTTTTATAAATCTAACAAGCTTCAACCTTTCTGTTTACTAGCCTATCTGTACTTAATAGGTCTAATAGCTGTCCTTGTTCTTCTGCTATAAAGAAAACGAGAGGACCTGTATTTGTTTGAACTCTTTTTATAATCATGCAAATTGAAAGAGGTGTGTTTAGTATTCTGGCACATTCAAGATTCAAGGCATTGTTTCTCGGCCCATTGTCTATTAGTTGTATGACAAAACAATTGTAGCAATTAGATAAACAATTATGAGCCTTAGACTTCAGTAATAGGAGTAATGTTTCCATGACATTCATTGTTATCTTGAACATTTAGCAAATAGTGTGCTTGCCAGATAGCTGTTTTACTCATTATATTGATTAGATTTGTTTTTTGGTATACTTTCTATTTTATGAAACACATAACATATCATGAGTCTATGAAAAGTGCTGAAGGGCTTCTTCAGAGGTGTTTAGTGTGGTACGAGATATTAAAATAGAATCCCTGTTATTAATATGAAATAGATCTACTAATCATTTCTATTCTCTCAAAATATATTTCCCTCAATAGCCCTTGAATCCTATATTCAGCAAAAATTGCAAGTTGAAATATTTTACATTATAAGAACCTTCAATTGGCAATTCATACAGTTCATATTTTTTCTTAATAATTGTAAGTGCTGATTTTTGTTAATAAATAAATAAAGAATTTTCAGTATTGTAGCAACATTAGGACTTATGGTGTTTTTAGAGAGCAGTGTAATTAGCAAACCAATACCTTAGTGACATTGAAGGTAATTAAACATTTTCCATTGGCTATAATTGTGCTGTTCAAGGCTATGAAATATTTGATAAATATTTGTATTGACGGTAGGTTTTGAACATTAGGGGAGGCCTCTGTCCAGCAGTGGACAAACATAGGCCGATGATGTTGATGATGATTGGTACCGATGTCCATAATTATACATACTCTTATAGTTATAATATGTTACATAGTTCTACCTAAATATATTTATGGGAGGTAATAAACATTTAAAATTTATAAATAAGGCACTTAAAACATTATTAGATAATTCATAGTCACAGTAATATTGCAAATTACATGAAAATGTAATATTTTGATTGAATTTTTAATTAGCAAGCATGGTCATTGGACATTTTTAAAATAAAAAGTTCAGGGTTTTATTTTGTCACTTATTAGATGTATAATATTTACAGTTATATATTACAACATACAATAAAAGCTTGTCCGTTGTTTTAGTCTATATAAAGGTTAATGTTAACATAATTTATAAATAAACAGAGTCAAATTGCATGAAAAATTTTACATTGGTAATGTTGTATCCTCATAGCATGACCAAAATAAATTGATATTAACCCCTTGGCCGGCACCGCGATTACCGGTGTTCGCAAACAATAGATGTTAGGGATATTTCCGCCCTTGCAAACATATGTTAACAACCTGTTTTATGTATGTGTTTTTGAATTGCAATAAAGAGTAATATATTTGTGTCTAGCTTTGTGCCATTATACTCTGACAAGACCCATACTTAGCATAGATATTTAAAATATGGAAAAAACACAGAACAAAAAAATATTACAAATTAATGAACTGTTTATAACCCTTTAATTTTTTTTTTTTTATAAATTGTATCCTAATTTTTTGCACACTGATATTCAGTAGAATATGTTGGTAAATTTATAAGATTTTGAGGGTATTTGTGAGATAATTGTAACCATATTCTTGCAAATAAATAATAATAATTATTATTTGTGTCTCAATGGCTCCTGGCATACCAAGACAATTTTGTATGTGTTTCGCTCCCCAGAACTAAGTGGTTAAGGATTACCATTTGTATATGAGAGAGCAACAAAATCACTGTTATTATGTTATAAGAGATAAATTCAGCCACACAGGCATGGTAAATGTTGTATAAAAAGAATGACGAAGAAAATATCTAGGTGTACAAATGAAACAATATCAATATCAACAGCATTAAAATGAAGGTTTGACATGATCTGTAATATTGTTGGATAAATGTTTTTATATCCAATCATTCTAGATTTCGAAGCCTAAAAGTCTACACTAGAAATTTAAAAAGCAATAATTTGCAAAATTTGGTATGTCATGTGACAATTTTTTTATTATTTTGCTATTATTGATGACCTACAAATAAAATATTGTAATATGTTTAGTAGGTAGGTACCTACTTAATGTAAAGAAAATCATTAAAATTGTAATGATAACAAAATAATAATCAACTTAACAACAAACATTACTTTTTATTTTTATCTTTTTATCTATTGAAGTCGCACAGACTGTTTATTGAGGTTATATTTTGTAAGGTAAACTGTTATGTGTTTAGGAGTTTGTCATTAATATAAGTCAGGTACATAGTAAGAGAAAACCTTAGAGTGGATTCTCATTTGATTCTACATCAAAATTATATGGAAACTATAATTTAAAAATAAATGAAGAGGTAAATATTTCACATAGAACATACTGAAGACCTACAGACGATTTTTTTATCAAAAAGAATTTATATACCATTTTTTCAACATGTAATACTACAAAAACCAGCGATTGATGCAATCTTGTGCCCATGACCTTGCCTGATCCACGATTTCGCCTTGATATGTTCAACGAGAGGAAATCATTAATTGCAAAATGAATAACATAACCGCAAAGTAATGAGAATTATCGTCTGAAAGGTTTGAACGCGATAGTGAAACAGGGAATTGTTATCAAACATATTGTAAATATGTAGAGTACACGAGCAAGCTACAACTGCGAATTGAATCCTGGCGGCTATCCAATACTACAAAATTTTATGAGAAAAGAAAACCACTTACCTGATGTTCTGATTAGTCTTCCCACAGAAACTAAACTCAATCTAGCACTACTCATTATCACGCGCGGTTACGACTCACAATAACATCAGCCCTCTGCGACCGACAGAAATGGTGCACTAGCGAAATAGAAATTACAAATCGCCGTAATAAGTCAGTCGCAATTTTTATTGTATATTTTGTTTGTCAGTGAGAGGTTTCTGTCATGACGCAACTTTTTTAGTCAACATCAACACCGCCACTATTCAAAAAAATTAGGCGATGTAAGTACGAAAACAGCACTTTCCTATTTTTTTGTATTTGATTTTGAAAAACAAATTTATTTTCTGGTGAATTGAGCGGCCATACTGATGTTCACAGCTGATTTTGATGTGAAAGAAGTTGATTTTTCTTGTACCACGTTGTTTCTACACGGCTGCCACCTTGTATTTAAATAAAGAAACATAGAAACTGTTTTATCTAGGCAACCGCGGATTCGGCGGATTGTTGTACAAATTGCAAACATCACTCGATAGATGGCGCCTATTGGGGGTGTATTCTGAAAATCAGTTTTCGACTAAATATTTTTCAAATAGCAACAATTTAGATATACCCACTGACAACACTGGACATGAAGTGTCAAAACTGATCTGTCTGTGATCTGTGGCAAAATATTGTCCAAAATGGCTGAAACAGAAACGGATAATAACAGTATTAATAGATCCGAAAGAAATAATAAAGGGACATTGCCTAGCAATGGACCACGCCGCGTTACTATTTACAAGACGGAAACTGGATTTGGATTTAATGTTCGTGGTCAGGTGTCAGAAGGAGGCCAGTTGAGATCGATCAACGGAGAGCTGTATGCTCCTCTTCAGCACGTAAGCGCTGTTCTGGAGCAAGGGGCGGCGGAGCAGGCAGGCATTAGGAAGGGGGACAGGATCCTTGAAGTGTGAGTACCTTGAATATTAAAGTTTGGCTCTAGCCTCTGGCGCAAGTAGATTCCTACTGGAATTTCCCAGCATTGTTTGTGATTCTCCACCTAGCAACGCCTTTCACACCGGCTTTGTTCATACAACATTCAGGCCGACGCCTTAGGATTTCAGAAGCTAGGTTTTTATGTTAGTTTCGTCTCTCGGAGCTCATTTGCATAGGTATGATTCATACTTGCCAAACTCGTTCATTGCTCAATGAAAGTTGACGAACTTTGTTGAAAGGAATTCAAACTTATATACATTTTATGTTAGGAATATGTAATCGGTCTATCCTGCTTGATAAATTAATATTCCTATTTTAATATTTCATTTACATTGTAAATATTAAATGAATCATTAGCTATATTTATGATATTGATAAAAATTTGCGACTTGTTATTAATTGTTTTAATTAACTATTAAATTAATTATCCAAACCATGGATACACATAAAAAAATGTATTGAGCATAATATTCAGTACAACTTATAGACTATTGTGTATTACAACAATCATTTATTAGGATTAGGAAACATAGGTATTTCAAATACCTATTCAAATAATTGTATTACTTATTATTTTATGAATACCTATGTTTACATTTGATCACTTGGTTAGAATATTATTTTGTATATGAAGTACTTACAGTGTTGATCAGACACTGTTAAGAACATAAATTGGAGATGTTTCAATTACTATAAACACAGGTGTGCACAATAGACAGGTTTGCTTTTAATGCATAAAATAAACAACTGTTTTTATATAATCTACTACCAATTTAAAAAATAAACCTTACTGGTTTTTTTTATTCATTCTTTTATGAGTATAAATGAGTATTTCATTGTAAGTTTGGAAAGTATTTAAAATAAAATGGTATTGAAATTATATGTCACAATTAATCATACATTACTATTTGTAAGATTACAATATGCAACAAATGCTTTTACATGTTGATTAATATTTTACCCAAATTGAAGAAAATTGTACTACAAAATTCTTAAAGTGTGATGTCTAAACTTAATAATATATATTATCACCACACAATTTACTACTGGGTCTGTGATTGTGTTCTTACAGTGTGATGTCTAAACATAATGATATATTTTATCACCACAAAAGCTACTACTGGGTTGGTGATTGTGTTCTTACAGTGTGATGTCTAAAAATAATGATATATTTTATCACCTCACAAGCTACTACTGGGTCTGTGATTGTGTAGGTGTTGAGCTAGCCACTTGTTACTACTTTTTCATGATTTTTCATCAGACCAAACCCAATTTTTGGCTAAATGTGGTCTTAATGAACACAGTGCTCCTTGGACTCTGCCTACCCCATCGGGGATTGCAGGCGTGATTGTATGTATGTACACAAGCTAGAATAACATAATTTTTAACCATCTGTTTGATTATATCTATAGTACCTCATTTTCAGAACTCAATTTAACTGATTGTAGCTTTCAAGTCTCACAGATGTTTTGTTAAAGATGTTAAAGTACAAGTTTCTATTCACTTCTTCGTTTTAAAGTCCATGTGTACAAAGTTACTTTTTGTTGGTAACATATTTACAATAAAGCAAATGTTTCAAAGCTCATTGAAAACTAGCTGTTGCCTGCGACTTCGCCAGCAGTAATTATGGTTATTTTACTTTCCATTTTCCAGAATAAAAAGTATCTAGGATGTTGATCAGGGATAAAAGGTACCATGTAAAATGTCATTGAAATCGGTCCAGCCATTTCGGAGATTAGGTCATACAGACAGACAAACACACAGAGAAACAAAAAAATTAAAAAAATATATTTGTATTTTCCCTCTTTTTACACTCCCCTGACTTGATTTTAAGCATTTTTTTTTTCTATGTACAGATTCGACCTCTACAGTCTTACTAAACTTATAATAAAACTTATATGTGTATAAAGATTATCAATAATTTTTAAATACCAAACAACATTGAACTTTATCAGCAATATCAAATTACAACTCTGGCCATGGTTAATTGAAAATCCAGGCAGAATGTAATCCAAATTATTTTGTCCATTGATGTTTTATTTAGTAGTTGGAAATATTCATTTATTAAATAATTTATGTGAAGGATTTCTATCAATCAAAAATTTTTAGATTTACCATGAGGTGTGATAAAGCTTCTCATTGGTATAAATATTAACATGACAGTGGATGACTTTATTTATTTATTTATTTAAAGAAGAAACCAACAGCGTTTTACATATAATTAGTATACACATATAAACTTAGGTAAAGCCAATTACAGGTTTCTATATATAAACATGAAAATTATACAATAAATAAGTGCACAGAAATAAACTTCCATCATTAAAATTATAGTATATACTAACTGCATAAAAGAATATTATACTATATACTGTATAAAATAAAATTCCTATTAATTACGGTTCTATAAATACATAGGCATTGGTTTGTACACGACCAATCAAGGTCAATGAACCACGCAAATAAAATAATATTAGCTACTCAGAGATGCATGAATAGATTTTTGGAAAGCAGGCTTTGAAAGTCTAAATGGATCGTATTCACTAAAAAAGTCGTTGTAAAGCCGCACGAGTCGAACCATCGTACCATTTGACGCATATTTGGTTGTTCGTGCTGGCACATGAAACAGTGAAGTGTGTCGAGTACGACGCACCGGAGCAGGATAGGTGATGGCTGCCACCAAATCATTCAGTTCACATAACTATTGACTATGTCGTACAAAAGACCCATATCAAGCATTTTGCGGCGGTCCTTGAGAAACAAAAGATTATGTGCACGACAAGACTCCATATAAGAATCAGTCGAGCTACGGCATTGGTAGTTGAGGTGCTTAATATTTTTTTTATTTTTGACTTAAGGGTACAATGGAGGATGTGTATCAAAATATGGGAAACTGCATTGATAATCTCAAAATGTTGTATGTGGCAAATCTGCTTGTATGTGGCCCGTCGTCGGTGTAAAGTGCCGACGGTGCACGATCCTGGTGTTATGTAGCATGTACGTTGGCCCCTGCTGACCGCGCTGTTGCCGGAGTCCAATGTTCGGCATCGGGCTCTAACAGATCGTATTACGCACCATTCTCTTCCTCTGATGGTAATATTGCGTCATACATGGCTTTTGGTTCCGTTCTGTTTCTACACCCCAATCCACATTATGCCAACATAGTTGTGTTTTGGCTCATATTCTTCGTGTGTTCCATCCATGTAAGGTCTGTGTCCAGAAGCGGGACATATTCGCGTTGTTTTGAAGTTCTTTGTTTTTTCAATATTATCCCGAATCGTTAAACCGGGCGTACACATCACTCCACTACGCAGTTCATCGATTTATAAAGAATGGCTTAATATTTCCTATGTTCACATCAATTAGCCAGGAGAGCCTTAACTAAGTTTGTAAAGCAGCAATTGAACGTACGACAGTTAAGCCTTTTTACTCCGAAATAATTAGTAAACACAAAAACATATGTTACGAAATTTGGAAAGAATATTTTGATGAAAGATCAAAAGAAAAAGGTATTTGGTATAAAGTCATAGAATGTCAGCCTCTTCGTACGCCGTGGTTTTACGATTATTTAGTAGATAAGAAGTATGTCGTACTCATGAATAGACTCAGAGCTGGACACTAACAACAACAACATCTAACAAGTTCGTCTATCTTATGAGAAAGACGGAGTCACCGAACTGTGAACAATGTGGTTGCCTAGAAGATACACAGCACTTGTTGATGGAATGTGTCCGGTATCAGTCCCACAGAAATGTCATCCTGTCTCGTTTCGGTCTGAACAAAATGGATGTTGGATTATGTCATAGCATTTTGGCTCAACCGATGTCGGAAAAGGCCAGAATGCTGTATCATATGTTGTCCCCGCTGCGACCTTCTTCCGACCAAATGTAACGTGTAAATGTTTATATATTTGTGTTCTTTTTTGTATATGTTATGATAGGACTGACATATCCTTTGGATAAAAGTCCTGAAAATAAAGGAGAATAAAAAAAAACTTCATTTAACTGTAGTTGATCGTTAGACTTGTAATGGGTCGCTTAAATCCTCCAGAGAACTGAAAAATTTCCCTGGAAACGTTTCGGAGATTCGATTCGACAGAACCTAAGTCGCCTCCGTGAAATGGCTCGAGGGAATGTTGAGGGAGTTTTTTTGGGTATTCCCTGTCCTGCCCTTCGTTTTCCACCGTCCGGTTAGCGGTAGCTGTGGTTGGTAAGAAGATTCCCCCAATACAAAAAATAGAGAATTCTGTAAGAATGCAGCGAAAGCAGAGTGGGGAAAATTGCACTATTCCTCTCTTACTCATGAGTTCAGCTCCCACTTCTTTTGAAAGTTTACACATTCAATACATGTCTTTGGTCTTCCTCTCACTCCAGGTCGACCTATAGATTTCGGCTGTGCTTCGAACGTTAAGCCGTTGGTCCTTGTGGCTATTGCAGCTGCTTCTACCCACCAACCCGCTTTGGGCCAGCGTAGTTGTTACACTCATGTGTTTTTAGGAAGGCCTGTGCCCAGCAGTGAGACGTATATAGCTGAGGACGACGAGGGTATCACCTGCGAAAACCTAGGGTCTTTTCGTTCCTGTTTTGGTCCTTTTCGTACCGCTTTCCATTAATTGCATATAGGCACAGTTCATACTTCTCCGTAATGTCTATGACAGAACAATCTAGAATGCACTTTGTAGACACAGATATCACGGTTGCAACACATGCTCATTGTTCAACATTTTTTTATTATCACACGTTATCTTGTTCTAATTATACCGGTATAAAGTCTGAACGCCTAATTTCTTTTATTTGATTTTATTTGATCATTTAACGGAACTAGATATTGTGAGTTAATATTTGATTTAAATAGCGATAATAATGTCTGGTTAGCATGGGAGAATACTGGATTTTGCCGGGTTTTCGTTTGTATTGATGAATGAGGTTAAATAGGTAATGAGTAATAAAGGGCAATCTTAACTTGGAGTTGTGATATGTTGAGGTGCGTCGTGCCTTGGAAGCTTCTTGGAAGACACGAAGCTGTTGGTTTTGTTAGACAACTAATTTTATTTGTTCTTTCTTGATTTTCATTTATTTATTTTTTTATAAAAAGTTCAGCGACTGACTCCACACTACCTGAAGATAAGTAGTAGAGGAGTCCATATGTGAAGATAGCTGGTGCAGCATGCTGACATACTGCCCTAGCCACCCTCACCTTGCCGACCCAAAAAATGCTTTTTCACGCCTCTTTTGAAGGAACCCATATTGTAAGAAAGAGGGAATACGGTTATTTGACGACTTCTATACTACTACTAGACTATATATGTATTATATTATGTATATTCTAAATAATTATATGTATTTATCTATTAAATATATTTGTCCGTCATCTAGTATCCGTAATACTAGCAGCATTAAGTTGCTTAAAATGGGACTAGTTGGTAGGTGTGAATGTCTGAGGATATTTATTTATTATTATTATTATTATTTATTTCCTATTTCTATTTTTTAACACATATTATCGCACAACCAACATGCCATCACGCCTTACCTGAAGGGGTGGGCGGTGGTGTTTTACACCCATATTTCGCCTGATATGTAGTCCCCATGTAACAGGTGGCGACCCTGTAGCCATGCACCGGGCACAATGTGAGGCAGACATTATTATCAATGTTCTAACCTTGAATTTATCATCAAGCAGTAAAAGGACTGCAGCCGAATAAACTGGATTCAATTGCACGCAGTAGTTTTAGCGAAAAACCGTGTATATACATAGGAACAGACAGACAAAGTATAATATGCTTTTTTTTGCATTTACTGCTCTGATAAAACTCCCGTTTTAATTTTTTGTTGCCTTCTGTATTAAAGATTCAATGATATAATATTGGGTCCTTACCTATGAAATTGGTGTTTTTATTCTGTCTTAGCAATTTGTCCGTAACTATTAAGTTTCAGAACATTCTTATAAAATAATTACCTCTTCTAAAAATAGACCATATATTTGAGCTCGTATTATTTAATATGTTAATTTTTTGTAAGTTTAATTGTGTTAAAATTAGACACAAAGACAATTATTTTTAACTGCCTCCCGAATACATCATTTGATTTGCATTAGCATAAAAACGATGAATAATATAGACATGTAAAATGCAGACATCCCCAAAATCTCCATACAAAACACCAATTTCATAGGTAAGGACCCAATATTTTGTCGCCTTGCCTAGCTTTGTTTTTCCATAAATAAACATATCTTCCTAATAAGAACTGAATATGTTCATAAATATCAAATTCCTGACAACCCTATTCCCAGGGCTAAAGAAAGTAGGTAGTCTAGTCCTTTATGTGTTAAGATTAGTCAAGAATAAGTGTTGTCAGCACTTACCAGTTGACCTAAAAATCCTATGAATAAGGCTAGCCAAACAACAATTAGTTGAATGTCGATGATAGCAGGAAAGCCTTATGGAGCAACACATGTGGAGTAAGGGCCGTAACACCACCACGCTGGACCAATACGGGTTGGTGGGTAGAAACGGTTACAATTGCGACCGGGACCAACGGTTTTACGTGCCTTCCGAAGCACGCAGGAGCTCGAGGTCACAAAGTTTTGGTCACCCATCCAAGACTTGACCATGGCGAAGGCAGCTTTGTTTTCGATATCGAAAGCTAAAGCGTAAGAACCTAAGAATGTTTCGTTAATTGCGCTCCTCGCTTCTTTGCCTACATGTCGAATAAACGAGCTCTCAAAGTTTGCCTGAACATAAATTCTTGTTTTTCAATATATGTAAAGATTATTCCAGGGATAGTAGATTTATAGCTAAGATTTATTGATTGGTTGTTTGTTATTGATAAATTACTGGGTGTGTTGTCATCCTAAGGTTTTCTATGTTTGAAATACCTATCAGTTTCTTATCTTGAGATAAAATCACTCATTATTTATATCATTTAACTGGTATATAAGCTACGGCAATGTTAAATTGTTAACTCTGTGAAAATGTTTAACGGCATGAATGCGTTGTATGAATCAAATCAAGTGTTTCGGAGAGGCTATACGGCTGTACCACAGACAAGGTAAATAACACTCTTTTGAAACTTTTTGTGTATGTGTTAATGTATCTGTAAGGCTTGGTAGATACTAAGCTCGAAAAAGAGCTTCTCCAGCTCGTTTTATACAAATTCGTCATAATGTCGCGTCTTTAAGCACATTTCTACTGCCGTTACTGTGGTGGTATGCTAAAGAACTGTATCCCACCTTCATAAGACTTCACTAGGTACTTCAGCCCTCACCAAGAATCTTATTTTCTCACTAGCCAGCCAGCGACATCGTCCGCGGTTACTATGGATTTTTAACTGTCACACGGGAACCCTTTAATTTGTATTAAAAAGAGTCTAAGATGTTGACCACGGATATAAGGTATCACCATTCAAAATTTCATTGAAATCAGTGCAGCCATTTTTTTTGTATTTTCCATCTTACATCCTCCTGACTTGACTTTAAGCAATTTTTTTTCTATGTACAGACATTCAGTTTTATTATATGTATAGATTTATTTGTCGCACCATCCATGGAAGGAATTTGCTTCCAACGCGGAAATCCCTCTTTTAGTAAAGTTCAGATTCTCTATCGTTTTATGTTGATGACCATTTTATCGTTAGCAATGTCACAAATACTTACTATTTATAATTCTAGCAAATTGTTAATTTCTTGGTATTAATTGGTGGGGTAAATGAAGATTATTGCAGCGACTTGTAATATCTATGAAGACTCTCAGTCATAGATATATTTCATTCAAGCTGACATGGGAATATGAGATTATTGGAAGCCAATCAAATGCTGCTTCAATGTGTCTTAGCTGCACAAGTAGGTTAGTTTTAATTGATTTGAGGTTTCTGAAGGTTACAGGCGGAATACTGCACGGAAAGGTCAAACCTTTCCTCACAGTAAGCTTCCTTTGAATTGAGATTTTTCTTCCCATTTTCCGCTTAAGTAAATGCATAAAAAATTCAAATGTTTTGGATACAAACCAGGGCCCCAATAGTGCTAAATAAGAAAGTAATTCCAAATCACAGTTGAAAACTTTATGGTCCATCCATACTCTATACTCTCGTCCCGACTACGAGAGTCGTCTCGTGGAGTGTCGACAATGGCTTTTTCTACTGTGGCGTTATAGTTTTTGATTCGATATTAAATGTATTGAAAATATTTACTACAGCTGCTGTGAGTAATACATTCATCATTAATGAATACAACCTTGATCTTATAAAATCGCGAGTGAATTGGTCTTCTAGCCAAGTTTGTTCCATCTTAGATCAATGTTTTGCTTCCTATCCGGCTAGATAATTAAACACTTGCCTATACATAAAAGAGGATCTTTATGTACTTACTAGTTACGTCTTAGTAATAACGGCATTTCAAATTGCCAGTTTTATCCCCTATACCAGCTAAAGTACTTTCTAAAGATCGATAGAAGGTAGTAGAACGTAGTAGACCATAGTTATGTGTTAATTGGGCTCCAAATGTTTCATTACTGTTAACCATCACCATTAAAAAATAATAGATATTTAACTTTTTATTGTCATCACCAATTAAAAGAATATAAAATAATATATAATATATATTTTTTGAGGCATATGATTATATACATTAAAATTTAAATTTTAAATTTCGTTTTTGCTTTACAGGCAAAAACTCTGTCGGCCATGATGGTCTATGAATTATCTGTGCCGCGAGGACAAGATTTTGGAAAATAATTAATACCCATGCGTGACACAGGCTGTCACAGCCGACAGAGATGCTTGATTGTATTTGATCATGTTTACATGACGCGTTACTTTACAAATATCACGAACAGGCAGTTTGAAAAATATGTAAAAATAAAAAACATGAAAATTGAATTTCTACAGCAATCACTTATTTATATTTATTGAACTTGGTATATTTCGGGCCTATATGTACTAAATACTATGGGAATTAAACATTATTTTCATAACTTTTGATATGAGTCAACTAGCTTATTATGTGCTATATTAATCAATTAATACCTTTATTATTGTATGCACGGATAAGTTGTCTGATTACTTATAGAGTTTGGGCTAAAAAATGTGGTTAGTTTTAGTTCAATTTATGCGAATATCCCAAGTAATTTTTTATCTTCTATAATAAACATTTATGAATGTCTTGACTTGATTTTTTTGGTACGATATAATCCACAGTATACTTTAAATGCGAAAGAACTCTATCTTTCTGTCTCGCTTTTACGTTAGAACTACTGAACCTTAATCAATCGAAATTTGGTACTTACGCAGATAGTCTAGAGCCTGAGAAAGGACATAGGCTAATTTTTATCCCGATATTCCCATGGGATAGGGTACCGAGCCGATGAGACTGCGGGAAGCCACTAGTACATAAAAAACCGTTTTATATCCAGAATATTGTATCTACTGCTTCAGTATTATTTATATAAGGGTTCTTCGCCGAAATATCTTGAACTAAAAACCTCTTTACTTTACGCCAGAGTGTAATTGGAACCTGTACCTATATCAATGATGGTCGGATGCTGTCTAGTGACGTCTTCCAAGCGTGGGACGAACTCAGTAACGTGGGCAGTTTGATTCGTTAGGAAAATTTTCTTTGGTGTATGTAGGTGGTTTTTATTTCCTTTCTTCACAATTGATCTAAGCGGTGACTTAAGCTCTGTGATAAGTGGTTCCAGGTACTTAATTTCTACAGCAACCTTTTTCATGTCACAAAGCTATGTTGACCAATAGAGACTTGAAATATTTGAAGCCTACAGTCTTCAGGCTGCTTGTGTTCATCCATGTTGTTCCAGAAGCATTTACTGGATCTTTTAAGAACGCTAAAATATTCGTCCGTAATTCCTTGGCATTTTTACTTCTAAATCAAAGATGAAACCCTTACCTTCAACAAGTTTTATTCTTTTACTTATCACTAAGCTATTTAACTAATACAATTAACACAGATGAAGCCTTCAGGGTGTTAGTGTTCAACCCATGTTGTTTCCGAAACTTTTTCTGGACCTATAACAAATCTCGAAAAAATCTTCGCCATTACCTTTCTGTTTTTGCGTCTCCCAATCAATGAGCAAAGAACTGGATTTTGATCGTTTTATTACCTAGCTACCTACGTAGATATAAATTAAAGTGCAAATGGCGTGCGAGTGCTCTAAATTCATAACCTATTTGGTTATCTCGGATATGCGATAATACTAGTGCATGTAGTGCGTTAATAAACCAACCAGATAACTAGTGTAGTTTTCATAATGCGTAAATAACGAGTTTGCTGTTTGTGTGTGATGTTGTGGATTTTAAAAGTTCGCGTGTGTTGAGATCTATTTTTAATTATTATAATCTCTCAAGACAGATCTGTAAGCTACTTGTCGGAAGTAAAAACTCGAAGCGCATCCACTTTTTAAAATAGGGAAGAGCGATACATTTTAGCGTAAGGCTTTAAATAATGTTGTTCCTATATAGTTACGACAGCCTGGTACTTTTTTGGAAATATTAGGGTCCTTACCTATGAAATTGGTGTTTTGTATGGAGATTTTAGGGAATTCAGCATTTTCCATACTAACATTTTATCAGTTTTCTTCACAACGACAAATCCAGAGATAATAATATTTGGCATGTATCATTAGACAAGCTTTTAGTTATATGTGAAATTTAACACTTCATAAAAATTATTTATCGTTTTTAAGTGAATGCAAATAAAATTATGTATTCGGGAGGCACTTAAAAAGAGTTGTCTCCGTGTCCAATTTTAACACAATTAAACTTACAACAAATTATCAAAACAAATCAAAGAGCTCAAAAATATAGTCTATTTTTAGACGAGGTAATTATTTTTTAGGAATACTCTGGAATCTTAATAGTTACAGACAAAATACTAAGACAGAATAAAAACACCAATTTCATAGGTAAGGACCCAATATAGATATTATAATATATACGCTTACTTGCTAAATCTGCGAATGTAGAGATGGATGTTGTTGAAATGATATAAATTGAACATTTCAGAGGGAGTTTATATATAAAGCGAATACTACTCACTGATTAATCACGAAATCCCACTTAATTTTTTTAGATCGTTGATTATCAATAGTTTCAGTTAGTATCCCTATCTCTATTCAAAAGTTAAACATGGGTGCGCTTCAAGGTATTATTTAAGTGCGCTTCATAAAGGGTGCGCTTCGAGGAATACCTCATGATTGTGATAATTTATACTTAGCTAAACTTGTAACAGAATTTAAAAAAAATACTGTACAGCAAACAAACAACACAACAAATCAGAACTCTAAATCTGATATTCAATAATGAGCTAGCACTACCTTAACTAAAATTCAGATTTTATGACTTTTGGATTTACAGGAGTGGGTAAATGTTTGGTGATAAGAATTTCTGACGCAACAATGATAATTATATTATGTGGTCTTTAAGGATTATCAATAATCAAATGTTGTCCTAATCTAAATTATACTGTGTTTTAAGACAATTCAACATCATTAATTAACTGTTTGATCATTCAAACGTCGCAATTACCAGTAGTAAGTACATATTAATGTTTATATTGATACAAGCCCTGTCTAACGTTGATAATCACACTACATAATAGTTGACACTCATTACAATCTCGCATCTTCTTGTGACAACTGCGCTTCAAGTTCTTCAAAATGTACAGCATAATTAACCTATAACAGTCGCGTGTGTGAATCTACCGAGTATTTACAATGAAGAGGTGGTTATATGACCGTTATTGTTTCTTGCGGGACTTTTTCACTTTGGAGGAACTTCCCCGCATCAAAATTCCCAAACCTGAACCTTATGTGGTGACCAGAGGTGGAAGAGGTGATTTCCGATATCGATACTATTACTGTCCCGTTATTGGATTTGAAATTGTTGATTTGGAGACTCCTGAAGAAGCAGCTGCCTTGGATGCTAGTACAAGGTAGGTTGATGATAATAATTTTGTGGATGTATGAGGCGAGGATGTCCAAGGCAATCATTTGTCGGTCATTTCGCGCGCGTCGAGAAGCGTCAGTTAAAAAGTACCCGAAATCACTGAGGACCGTGAGAGTGAATGAAGTGACAGAAATATTTTAAGGATCGTAGCAATTGGAAATAAGTAATCTCTGCCTCTTTAGGAAATAGGTACGAATTTATGCATGTAATAATTATTGTTATTAGAAAGAAATAGAAGAAGAGACCAATTCTAAGTTACACTCACTAAACCATTCAAAACTTTCAAGGTAATTTTTGTTAGAACAAGAAACATTGACTACAAAAGGTTCTGACTGTTGATTAAAGTATTTTGTGATAATGGTCCAAGAATGAGGTTTGACCTTTTTCCTTCGTTGTCTATATTGGGTACCTAACATTCTATCTCTACAACATTGTTCTATCAAAGGATTATTCTCTTAAGTCACGCGACTAAATTCAATTAAACATTTTGTAGTTGTTTCAAACAATAATGTCATTCCAGCTATATTTGGTGGAATTGTGCGTCTGGGTCGTTTTACGTTGGTTATGAATATTTTCAAATACAACAATTAAGTATAGACCACAAAATCGTGGTCTATTCCTGTGCTAATGCAGGTTTTCAACATTATGAATCCATCTATAAGGTTGAAATTCTATTAAATAATACATGCTTGTGTGTGGTACAGATTGCTAAGCCATGGATGCTAAGAAGATTATTTTGTGTAAGTTATGACAAATTCTTAGGAACAGTCTACTCCAAAAATATGTAACCACTTTTGACATTAAATGACTCTTATTAGGTAGAAAGAAATATTGCTAACTCTAAAATGTGTATACATGTTTTTGTACTCGACTGTACCTAATTAATTTTCGTTGCAATTTATCCGTCGCGTGTCTATAACACAATTGCGGAAAGTCCTTTCTTTGGGTTGTATTGTGTAACCTTTCTTTGGGTCGCCACCTGTTACATGGGGACATAACATATTTGGTAAAATGTGGGTGTTTAACACCTCTTCGGCGAAAGAGACGTGATGATATGTCATGCTACGGGAATAGAGATTGTTGTTCTAGTGTCTTTACTTTCGTCTTTACTTTTGACGAAAATAAGACTGGCTTATATATTTACAATCAGTGCCCAAAATGTGTATAGACCCGAGCGAAAACAGTACTTAGTTTAGTACTTTGTCATGCTAAGGTTTTAGTAAACTGTTTGCTGTTGCGGCACTAGACTAAAAGTAATATTAAAATGACAAAGTAATTAGATACAGCGGCTAGAGCGTAGAATTCCTTACCGGCACACGTATTCCCTCCTTACAATATGGGTTCCTTCAAAAAAGGCGAGAATTAGCATTTTTTTGGGTCGGTAGTATGTCAGCATGCAGCACCAGCTATCTTCTCATATGGACTCCTCTACTGCTTATCATCAGGTAGTGTGAAGTCATTTGCTGAGCTATTCATAAAAAAAAACTACTTACATATTTATGCTGACCCTACGTTGAATTCTATTATTCCCTGAGCTAAGTCGCAGTATTCCCAGCTGTGGCAATCTCGGCCTGATAGTAATAACATTCAGACTCGTATACATTGAACATGCATTATCTCGAAACTATATTTAGTTTTATTCAGCACGAGTGTCTGTTTCCTTGATACTGGAAGCTTAGTAGTTATATTATGTTTTGTTGTGGAATTACGTATGTATTTATATTTATAGTTCTACTTACGCTGTCTAGCTCTAGGTCTGAGGTTCTCATAATTTCGATTCTGAAATATACATTTTATGACATAGTATACGTATATCGTCAAGCCTTACATAAGTTTCATTAAATCTGGTAGAGGCGGGTGGCAGCGGGTCATTAAAATAATACCAACCCATTTCTTACCCTGGGAGTCGTAAAAGGCGACTGTGAATGGATTTAGAACTGCACAACCATCTAATAGCACCTGCCACGCTGAGTGCAGTCTATGGCAATCGATTGCTTTGGATGAAATGAAATCAAACTTTATTTGCCAAAACATAGTCACAATAGGTGTTATAAAAAGAGATACCGACATATTCTGCTGGCTTAGTCAACGTGCAAATATTGTACCACATTCGAAATAGTAAAAATATAATAAATTTTGTAGTTATAAAAATAATTGGATTCAAAGCAATGTCACAGTTGAAAGTAAATTATTTAACCAAAAAATATTAATGGCAATTACACACATGCCTTATTATTATATTTTAATGTCAAAACGTTTCATCTAAATAGGCACGTAATGCCTTTTGCTTTTACCTGAAAAAGTCCTAGCAAAATTTAGGCATGCTCTGGTGTCTTCGGAGACCTTTACACCTCATAGATTTTCATGCTGTTCACTGAAAAGGTCTGAGTAAACATGACGCAATACAGAAAGGTTGGAACCTCTGAAACTCAATACCCATAACATCATAAAAACAACGTATTGATTAACCACTAATTGCCTACAATTTAGCGGACGCTACAGGGAACTGGCGCCATCTATTTTTACATCGTATCTCTTTGATTTGGGTAACTTTATATCGATGAATTGATTAACTTTTCACGGTGGTTGTCCTCAATTGAGTAATATTAATCTTTGAAGTATATTACCATTTCCAATACTTGTAATGATTAATATCTCCAATAGAGCGTTGAAACAAAGTATCTGTGATGTATCTTGATGTCTTTATTTAGTTTTTGTGTCTTGTCTTTTGTACAATAAATATAATTGTTAACTTGTTTTTCTTAGATAAAAAAGCTGTTCTAGATAAATAAGTTTCCTATATAGTTTTACTATACCTCTGTTCTCCATTTTAGCAATGGCGTGAACGTGGAAGGCTCGACCCACAGGCAGGTGGTGGATCTGATCAAGTCTGGAGGGGACTGTCTCACTCTAACAGTCATCTCTGTCACACAGAGGGTAAGAGGATTTACATTTATTTATACATACAACACTTTTTGTAACGCTTATAAACCCTTGCCATATTTGATCAAGTCTCCGTGTAAAAGCGGGCAAGCATATCTGGTCACAGTATTCCTCCAGTAGAAGTCAAAAATATTTATTTCAGGAAGCTGAGCGTCTAGAGCCATGCGACGACGGCTCGGCGCCTATAGGCGTCATCGGTGGCGCGGCCAACTCCCGCGCCACCGTCTACCAGCGCTACGACTACACCGACAAGCGGTCGCTGCCCGTTTCTATACCCGACTACCGAGTGGTCATGGAGCGGTCGACGGGACGGTCTTACGTGGCGTTTAACGTGCATATGGCGGGCAGGCACCTGTGCAGTCGCCGGTATAGAGAGTTCTCCACGTTGCATCAGCAGCTTAGGAAGGAGTTTATAGGTGAGGACACTTTTGAACATATATTTTCTTTAAAAAGGTATATTTTGACTTCAATCTGAGTCGTAGCTGAAGTGTCTACGCTGTGATAACACCACTGACTCAATTGATAGGAAGAAATAATTGTATGCGTCAACGTCTTAACGCCTATAGGCGTCTTTCAATTTTCCACTGCTGTACAAAAGTGTTCCTACCTGGAAGCTATTGGAGACATGGACAGTAGCATGATCACACTGGCCCAATGCTTGGTAAGAAACAGTTACAGTTAGAATCTTCGAACAAGTCACAATAATCAGACTACGAAAAATGTGTTTTAAAGGACATTCGCCGTTATAATTTAGATCTAATGAAGATCTGAGATTGTATTGTATTACTATAATTAACTGTTTCTTATTCCAGGGTTCAACTTCCCTAAGCTGCCTGGCAAGTGGCCTTTCACTCTAAGCGAACAACAGCTTGACGCCAGAAGAAGAGGCCTCGAGCAGTATTTAGAAAAAGTAAGTATATGTATAGAGACTCAAGAATGTTTAATATTCGCAAAAAGTAACCTGTAAAAAATAGATTTATTTATTGAATGAAAAGAAAGCGGGCAAATCGGGTGCACAAATTCGTTAGGTCATCAGACGTTGGAATCCTCTCCGATCTTGTTTACACTTTACGTGAAATCAGAAATTGAAAATCTATAAAAAAAATACTGACATATGTATAGCTGAAAACCTTGTGATTATATAAAACTATGTTGAGAAATCAGCATTAAAGTCTTACTCAATGAATGTCGCTTCTAGTATTCTGCTCATCGGATTATTTTGCCATCGTAATATTGTTGGTAACTGCTGTAATACTCAATAATTATTTCCCATAATAACCTTAACATTAAATATATTTTATCTGACCTCAGGTATGCGCAGTCCGAGTAATAGCAGAATCCGACGCCGTGCAAGAGTTCCTCACCGACTCTGACGACTCGTCCAACCCATCTCCAGTGGACCTCAAAGTGTTGTTACCCGATAAAGAGGTCGTCACCGTCTCAGTACTGAAGTCTACTAACGCGGACGACGTGTACAGAGCGGTCTGCGAAAAGATTGGACTATCTAAGTCCGTCCAGAAGTACTTTTATCTATTTGAGATTGTCGAGTATAATTTTGGTGAGTGTTTCGTTAATTATAGCTTTTCCATCTTTGTTTTCCGATCTTTAATCCTCCAATTTGATCGTAATACTTTTATTGCATGGAACCTTTTTTTCAATGATAAATTCACTACTATCTTGCTTGATGGTCTAAAGAAAGAACGAGAACGTAAAGTACGCAAGTCTAGAAGATACCTTTTCGTTGACGATTTGAAGACCTTTTCTTGCTAGTTATATTACTCAGGCAAGGAGTTGCATTCATCCGAATAACAATACGTAATCAGATCAGCTAGCCTCTCAAAATCCCAATTAAAACTTTAAAATAACAAATCAATATCTAAAAATACCGAGACGAGAGAGGTACGAAAGTACTGATTTCAGCATAACTCAATGTCATTTAAGTCACGCAATATCCGCACAATTTGAATCCATTTATGGCGCTAGTGTCGCGACTGAAAAGTAAGAAACATCACAGTCTCAATGTCGAGAGAAGGCTAGCTGAACCGTATAACAATATAATAGAATAGAAAATAATGCTACTGCTATTATAGTTGTCTGATTAAAACATGCCTCAGAATCAGAGGATGTAACCAAATTGTACGTTCTCCCCAGCAAATAAGAATCCAATAAGCTTCGAGTGTTTATGACGTAAAAGATTGCTATAACGTCGTAACGTCATTCATCAACTGCTAACATTGCGTATGTTTCCAGAGCGCAAACTGCAGCCAAACGAGTGTCCCCACTCCCTCTACATCCAGAACTACTCGACGGCGTCCAGCAGCTGCCTCGCCATCCGCCGCTGGCTGTTCAGCCCGGCGAGAGAACATAGTGTATGCCGCGACCCGCAAGCACTCGCGGCCGTGTTTTGGCAGGTCTGTAACATTATATAATATAGTTATAAAAAAAAATATGTTCCTCAGACATTCACACCAATAAACTAGTCCCATTTTAAGCAACTAAATGCTGCTTGTGTTACTGATACTAGATGACGGACAAATATATTTAATAGATGAATACATATAATTATTTAGAATATACATAATATATTACATATATAATTAACATCCAAGACTGGAGAACAAATGTCTGAAAATTCATCACTCAAAAATTTGCCTCCGCCGGGGATCGAACCCAGGACCTCTCGAAATGGCGACGCCTTGAGAGCGGCGTACAGACCACTCGACCACGGAGATCGTCAGTTATCATACCTTATTATCATCATCATAAGTTACGGAGATAATATAGAAAAATACATGTGTCGAAAACATCCGATACTAGCGAAAATTACAAGATAATGCAGAGTTAAGCATTGCAATTTACGCGAAAGATGTGCGCCAAGAAAGAACTGGAGATCTGCAATCTCTGTTTATCCCTATTCGGGAAAAAGGAAGAGTTCATTCATGGCATAAACGTTTCTGCATATGATTCGAAAAGATGTATACAAGTTCATGCAGTTTCCCAAGAGTTTTGCGTGAGAAATATACAGGATTATTTTTAATAAATCAACAAACTCGCAAAAATAGGTAGATAACATCATAAATAACAACATTTATTTTACGACTTTTGTTAATTCGAAAATTTTAACTTCCATACAAAAATAAATGTCAATTTAATTTTAGTTCTGAATGTTCATAAGTCTCTGCGCATGGCATTGTTAAAATGGGGTCAACGAATCCTTTCGAATCACGCTGCGATAAGGGGCGGGGCGCGGGAAGGGGCGGCATTGCGCTTGACCTATTCCTCTAGTCGCAACAAATTGTCCCCTTTGATGAAAGCGCGCGCGTCACTCGTCCTAGTGTGTGTGTGCAACTGCAACGATCTCTTTATTTTGTTACTCTGGCGAGAATCTATCGGTATTCCATCATTGAATACACAGAAAAGCTAAAATATGCGTGGTTTATGTGTTCTTTGTGATGGTGACTAAATGATATGTGTGCGATACTGACCGAGACTGCGCGAGACAAACCTCAGGGGCAATACCTAATTTTTAATAGTTATTTATTATACAAGAGTGGAAAGTTCCTTTTTAACCGCGTGCTCGATTTGGATGACCGAGCAAGCGAAGGATTCTTAAGTTGAATCACGAGCGCAGCGAGTGATTCTAAATTAGAATCCTGAGCGTCAGCGAGGGAAACAAACGAGCACAAGGTGAAAAATCTTTCCACTCGAGTGCAATACGTAACTTTTCATCCCACCTCAGCGAGGAAATGACAAAATGAAAAAGAAAACAATTTATAATGACAAAATATTTTTTCACAATTTAAAAAGTTCTAATCATAAATTTGGCACCATAGAGGTTACATTAAATAGGTTTAATGACGTTTTGAATTTACAATTATATTGAGTACTCATTATATGTGATGTTCTAAATTCAAATCTACTTTGCCGCTCAAGCGAATAAAATAGAATTTTCCAGCCAGATTTCGAAGCGCAAAATTACACTTTCCGAGGTGGTGGGATGAAAATATTATTTTAATACACTGTTATTTATTTGTTAATTTATACGCAGATTCCACTTTTTATACGCTTGCATTCCAGCATTAACGATTAAAAGTACATAATACCTATCAATATTTGATAACTTTTAAACACTTACGTTAAATAAAACTTGTATCTAAAATACATTACGTAAATTATTGTTCCTTATTATATGTTTATAATCGATCAATGTAGCCAGTTATTAAGCCTGGTAATTGAAGGAATTGTGGTGTCAGTGTAGGTACATGCTGCCTAAAAACACGCGGGGTAGGTATATTCTAGCGAGGAAAGCCTTAGGTACTTATTATATCCAGTAGAAGCGCGCGCGAGCGTCCCGCGTGTTGTATTTCGTGTGTGAATGGAACATAGACTTATAAATGTGACGACACTACAAGAAAAGCTTGGAAAATCATTTTTAATTAATGTATTGACTTATGATAAAAGTCGTTGTTGTATATGATGTCAGCTATTTCATCCTGCGAGGTTGTTGATCCTTTAAAAGGAACCCTGTATATGACAAATTTTATTCATACATTCGTCGGACTCTGTGCGATTTTTTTTTTAATTTTTGGTCCTTCAAGCCGGATTTTAATAATAATTTTTCATTCTAGGCGGTAGAAGATGTAAATCGTGGCGTCTGCGTTGCTGGCGGTCGGCTCTACCAGCTGAAGGCGCTACAAGACGTCAATAGAGCACAAGAGTACTTAGCACTGGCCAGAACTCTTCCAGGCTATGGAGACCTGGCCTTCCCTCCCGCCAGGACTGACTGCAGAGATGCGCCTACGATACAAGTTACTGTTGGTGAGTGTACAATACACAATATTATATTAAATTGTAACCGTTTATCTGCTTTAAAAGCAGTGTGCTATGGTCTAGCCACAACTGCGAGGTTTTTATACATTATTTCACCTTAACGACATTCTTCACCCACTGTAAGAGAGAGCAATAAAAAAGAATTCGCCCGCCGCTTCACCCGCTGCTTGGAGCTGTGATGCCGTTAGCGTGTGCGCGTACGACGTACCACTATTGGGGGGCGTAGCATTGTCGTGCGCAGTAGTACTGTCATGAGTCGTAGCAATACGGTGCGTCGTAGAGGAGTGGTACGTCGTAGCACTGCTTGCCGTAGCACGGTCGTGCGTTGTAGCGCTGTCGCGAGTTGTAGCACTGCGTTGGGTCGTATCGGTGTTGTGCGCCGTAGCACTGCAGTACGTCGTAATACTACGGAGCGTCGTATCGCTGTTGTGTGCCATAGCACTGTCGTGCGTCGTAGTACTTGCGGTGCGTCGTATGCCGTAGCACAGTGGTGAGTTCTAGCGTCGTTGTATGCCGTAGCACTGCTCTGTTCCTTAGTAAAGCTTTGCAGTGTAGCCCTGTGAAATGAAATGAAATGAAATGAAATCATTTATTCTGCAATTAGATTTACATGAAATACTTTTGCACGTCAATATTTTTTTTTCCTACTAGCACTTCGACGTGAATGGCCTGTTGAGAAGAAGTGCCGCAAGAAACTCAACAGTTAGCCTTTTTTAAACAGCCATAATAACAAAAGGAATATGCTGTGCTGGCATCATCTTAACCGTTGTGTACCGTGGGCTGAAACTGCAACGCTTCGAGTGTACTTGTAGATAGACTAAACAAATGACCCCGTCTCACCTGGTGTTAAGCAAGAATGAGGTCCAGAAGCGAGTGTAGCTGATTCGATAAAAGTACCTACATGGCATCAGCTGCCCCACCTAGTCGGCTTGTATAGTATTTTTTTACGCCTCTTTTGAAGGATTCGAAGAAGAAAGGTTTTAAAGTTTTATGTATTATTTCATTTGTATACGTATATTTAATTTATGTAGTATTTAGATAAAATTCCTTTGTGTTTGTGCGCTTCTAGTGTAATCCAACTAACGCCTACTGTGTAACTGGTCGTCGGGTGACTGGGAGATTCGCTGTAGGGGATAATTTTGCCTCCGCCAACTGTCGTTTGTTCTACGTATTGTTTGTTGTGCAATAAAGAGTATCGAATGGTCGTTCAGGCTGGAGCGGGCTGAAGCTGTCCCCGTGGTGCGCGGAGAGCGGGCCCGGCGCGCCGCTCGAGGTGCGCTGGCCGCAGCTGCGCGCCTGGCGGCCCGACGACGCCGCCGCCGCCGCGCGCATCACGCACGCGGCGCGCGGCGCGGCGCGAGCGCTCACGCTCTACACGCCCTATGTGAGTATCACTCAGAGTAAACAGAACTGGAGTAGCCATTAGTCAATTTCTCAAACATTTTATTCTGCCATTTCTTGCGGGGGGTGAGGTTACCACTACACTCAAAGCCAGCACAACGCACAACGTTTTTACAAATGCACACATGCATAATTCGACACACAAATTTAAATTTCACGCACACACACGCTTAAAATAGTCACGTGGGGTGTGCGTTTTGACAACGTCACCGCCGCACTCCCCACGAGTCTAGCGCTCGAAATTTGAAATCGTAGAATTCTAAAACATGAAATAATGAAGTAAATAATCATGAAATCTTAAAAATTATAATTACAAATAAAAGGTGACACCATCATTTAGCATACTCGATGTTTTCTATTTATTTTTACAACAAAAAACAGCACAGGCAGGCATTTTTGCGGGAGCTCTGTTCGCCGCAACGTTTACAATGTTATGGCTGTCAAAATGGCGGCTCAACTAGTTTTATTAAACGTGCAAGCATCCGATGCTTGTGCATTTGGCAGAGGGGAATGTTAGACAAAGGCTACTCCAGTTCTGTTTACTCTGAGGAGTATCATAATCATCATGTCTTCGCATCAGTTGTTCGTCGTAGTACTGTCGTGCTTCGTAGCACTGTCGTACTTCGTAGCACTGCCATGCATCGTAAGCACTGCCATGTGTCGTAGCACTGTCGTGTGTCGTAGCACTGTCATGCGTCCTAGCACTGTCATGCGTCGTAACACTGTCATGCTTCGTAGCACTGTCTTGCGTCGTAACAATGTCGTGCGTTCCCCATAGGGGAGCATACACAGCCACACCACAACGCCACAGCAACGCCGCGCTCCTACAAAGCAACGAATACTGGACACCGTAACTGCAAAACTGTATACGCACCACAATCGTGAGCGTATATGTCATAACTGTAAGCAAGTAATGGAATATATAGAAATATTGTCGTGGAGCTCGGTGGCGTAGTATTTAGTATGCTTTGGCTTTCGATGTGGTGGTGTTACGGCCCATACTCCTCATGTACTTCTCCATGAGGAGGAACTATTAAAATAGATCTCAACTGTGCAGTTAAAACCCCAAAAAACAAAAAATAAATAAAAACTTACCAACGATGACTCCACAATTTCTCTGCCCCTTCCTTTTATTTTAAATCGGCGCAAAGTATATTCCTCTTTCATTCTCCTATATTAAATAACTCTCCCTTCCTAAATATGTAATGAGTTCGTCGATTAAGTAGCGTGTAAAATCAAATCT